>OZ026617.1:47982279-49209702 GCA_964020975.1 Hermodice carunculata
TTCATTTCCCCGGGGTACTGGTCTCTGGATGATGCAATCAGCAGGTGAAATACATGAAACATGACAATAAATTGTAAAAATTTTAACTATACATTAAGACAACAATACTAACGGAGAAGAACAATGAACATAAGCGATATAGTAAGATGCTGGATCAAAATGAAATAACGTAATCACCATACTGATGGGCAGAATCCAAAACAAGAATAGTGTGAGGACATGCGCAGTCAGCCGGAAGAATTACATACGGATTGGCAGCACCATGATTTACCTAAATGGTTTTGGTGGAGGGCATTCGTACGTTCATACGGTAGCGACTTCCAGCCTGTACTAATGTTGTCACGCTCCAACCAAGGAGGGTAGACTTTCTCTACCGTCCTTGCTCCAACAAAGATATTTTCTCAACCATATTAGGTTGCATGCATGTTTTATACTTTTACAGCCATCAACAATTTCTCAGCTGGCTATATATGTATTTTAATATTAGTAGAGATAATTCTGAAGTTCATACTCCTACCAAATCACCTTATACAATCCGGTCTGCATGCACAATGCTAATCTCAATGTTGGCAAGCAGAGGCATTCCTGAAGTAACGCTCCTGATTTATAAATGAGAGGTTCATCTGAGTCTGTCGGCTTTGTTTATGACATCAAGAGCACGCTTTTTAACAGTTTGATATTGAAGCAAGATCAGGAGTCCCGAACAGTATCCCAATAGTCGAAATAAGGTAGAACTGGTAATTTGTGAAACATTACACTAGTTTTTGCGGTTAAAAAAATTGTTTGAGAGAGAGAGAGAGAGAGAGGAGAGAGAGAGAGAGAGAGATATTTAAAAGCTAAAACTTGCTCAATTTGATCAACATCACGGCGAATGTTGAATGGTGGCATGTGTTCGAGGTATTGACTTGTGCCGAAAAGTACACAACTTTGGTTTTCTTGGTATTTAGGGTTAATTTACTGACCATGAAATTGTCAGAGATATTTTGAATTCAAGTTTCAAAGTGTTTTCACAATGAGATGACTTTTTATCAGCATAGCAAAGTTTTTAATTCAAAGATTTTATTTTAGGTACATTGGCCTAAGAACTAACGTTAAGCACAATGGAATCAAACAATAGTGTGACAGAAAGACCAAAATAATGACTTGTGTACATAAATGTCAGTTACAGCATCAAGAATGTATTCCATCGTGCCCGCAGTTCTAAGCCCTGTCTTCAGCAATCATGGGGAAATATCACAGTACGCTTTGGAACTTTGCTTCAAAGATCATGAGCACAAATATTACAAAGCAGAGAACCAATGATAGATCCATGAAGGACCCTAAAAGAGATCTCTTATAAAGCAGAGGATCAATGATAGATCCATAGAGAACCCTGAGAGTGACCCGTCATAAAGTAGAGGACCGATGATAGATCCCTGAGGGACACCAAAAGAGATGTGTCATAAAACAGAAGACCAATGATAGATCCCTGAGGGACCCCAAAAGAGATGTGTCATAAAGCAGAGGACCAATGATAGATCCCTAGAGAACCCTGAGACAGATCCGTCATAAAGTGGAGGACCGATGATAGATCCCTGAGGGACACCAAAAGAGATATGTCATAAAACAGAAGAACAATGATAGATCTCTGAGGGACCCCAAAAGAGATATGTTGTAAAGCAGAGGACTAATGATAGATCCCTGACAGACCCCAAAAGAGATCTGTTGAAGTTCAGATGATAAATTATCCATGGAGAGCTATCAAGGTTTTCTGCTAAAAAGCGTGTGATTCGAGGCCAGCAACACCGTAGCTTATCTTGGAGGAGCTTGTGGTCAACGGTGTCGAAAGCCTCTTTAAGGTCAAGAAATACCCCCCTCCCCCGCACTGACCGGCATCACCATCCTGCTCCATAGTATCTTCAAGTGGCTGCAGAACAGTGTTGATGGAGTGCTATTTTCTAAGCTATATTGGTTAGATGTCAATAAACTGTGTTCGGAGAAAAAAAAAAAACAAGAATAAAGCCTGTTGTGTCGAATTTATTGTTGAGGTCGATAGATGTGCATGGAGTTAATTTCATAAGTTCCTCATCAAGTGTGACCGCGTTTACAGTACACTACAATATTTCCCTACCTGAATGGATCAATAAGACGAAAAGGCCCCGGAATATGCCCTTCAGTCTCATACAGGGTACAGGGTGGTAATTCTTTTTTCGACAAAAGATGGCGCTTTATACTAGACTGCAAAATGTATGTCAGGTTATTTTCTCGTCAGCTTGGGCTGACTCTCCTGAAAGAAAAAATACCAGAAGGTATAATAAGCAGTCTTACTGAAATATCTTTGCATGAATTAACCGTAATACATACATAGCGAACAGTCTTCTCTCTGCATTAATTGACCTTAATATATGCATGGTGGACAGGCTCGCTGAAAGCAAATTCTTATTTATTTTGGTGGAAAGCTGTAGAAATATAACACGTGTGTTACAGTGTGTCCTGATCTTGTAGACCCACTTCAATCGGAGAGGCTTGCAGTGTCCGATTTGTGAGCTCCAACTTCTGATCGCCTTGAATGCTGAATGCTCCGAGTCGTTTGAGTGCAAAGATGGCGAGTCGTTTGTATTGTAAACATTTTTCATAACCCACCTCTCCCGCCCCCACCCCGCAACAATACCCGCATGACCACAGGGATCCAAAATGCACAACCTAATTACAGCACGCATCTAAAATCTTCTTGAGTCAAATATAAGTGAGTTAATGTCATGCAAGATGGTATACGCAAGTGTATATAGCTGTATTTAGTCATGTCATAAAAAAAAAAGCAGTGTCAAGCGCTTTGTCTTGGCCCCATCACCAACAAACATTGGGGCTTTACACAGGTAGACTACCCGCTCCGCTTTCCCCTCTTCCCATTTTACTCTCCCCCTCCCATTCCCACCCTCGGTCAAAGGATCACACTTTTTTTTGCAGTACCCAGGTCACCAGGTCACAAAAATCTAAGACACTGAAAGTCACCATGTGGCTCATTGGTGGCCAAAATTAATGTCTTGGGTCACCGTGTCGCCTCTGAAGCCCCACGAGATTGAAAATCGCCATGGGCATGGGCCAACACAACTGGAAGTCGTAGGTCCCACACATTGCCTCGATTCTACTAACAGACCTACAACGATTAAATTCAGTGACCCCGATCTCCGATAAAATTACTTTGAATATATATTTGAATGTTGGAAGTTTACTTTGCGATATAATTTTCATCAATGACAATCTACCATTTCCCCGCCAATCATGAAACGCCCAGCTGTTCACCGACAGCTCAACGACCACAGACAGCTCAGCTAGAAAAGAAGATTTGCTTCAAATAAAATCTGTATGCCTTAAAAGTTGTAAATGTGGCTAGATTAAACTTCCAAAGGTCCAAATGACCTTGAACTTTAGCGGTTACATGTTAAATACAAAAATATGCAATGTTGCAATATCTACAAGTTGAGTACAACATGAGTACAATTGGATGAAAATTGACCAAGTTATGGCTGGATGAAAATTTCAAAGGTCCAAATAACTTTGACCTTTGGTTTTTATAGGTCACATGTAAATGACACAAATGTGCAGTGTAACAATATCTACAACTTTATTCCAACATGATCAAAATAGGATAAAATTGGCCGAGTTATGGCTTGACGAAAACTTCAAATAGCAAAATGACCTTGACCTTTGACCTTCAGAGGCCACATGTAAATCACAAAAATGTTACAAATCTATTAATAGAAGTCGGATTGGTAACCTGTACCTATAATTCTTTTAGAGATATTCAAGATTTAAATTTTCAAATGGCCCTCACTTGCATAATTTTCAAAATCGTTAAAACTCTTTACAGAAACTCAAGACTTCATGCATGGAAGCATGTACGTACCAAGTTTGGAGTTTCTGCGTATAATAGGTTTCAAATCAAATGTCGGACAAATTCACAGAAAGAAAGAAAGAAAGAAAGAAAGAAAGAAAGAAAGAAAGAGAGAAAGAAAGAAAGAAAGAAAGGAAGAAAGAAAGAAAGAAAGAAAGAAAGAAAGAAAGAAAGAAAGAAAGAAAGAAAGAAAGAAAGAAAGAAAGAAAGAAAGAAAAGCAATATGTCTGTTTACACAGACACAACGAGCACCGCAACGTGCAGCTGGACAAAGTGCTGCCCTCTATGGACTGAATTCAGAGCTGCCACGCAAGTGTAGTTCTCCTCCCTCTCCTCCTCCTACTCCCCCTCCTTCTCCTTTTTGTTCTTCCTCTTCTTCTAATTATTGAATTACGACCCAACATGTTGTCAGGAGCTAAAAAACAAAGAAGTTTCCAATGATGAAATGGTTCCAAAGTTTAATGATAAAGTCGCCGAGACTTAATTGCTTATAATTTTGTCATGAAGATAAAACTTGCAGAAATACTCGAGCATCCACTTATGGACATTTTTTTTTTTTTTTTTTTTTTTTGTTAGTCCATGAGCAGGACGGACCCAATCACCTGAAAGGAAACAGAATCAAGGGCAGCAGACCTCAAGTACATGTATGCATCTAGCCCTTCCCGGGCCTCGGACCTGAATTTAAGTACGGGCAAACTTGTTTCTAATGAGAAATTTCGAATATCAATAATCTAATGTTTCCCTCTGTAACTTCAGTATTGCAACTATTTCAAAACATTTTGCGGATGTTCCTAAATCCACCTTTTAATTTTTCATTCATTGTGAAATTCGCAAAATTGGAAGTCTTTTTATTTCGTATGTTGGGTTTGCCTTAACAATAAGCACAGAATCAACCCAAACCATGCATGTGTCATCCAGTTTGGTTCGATTTTTTGCATCCAAGAATTGTGCTTCATACACACACAGTCACAAACACACCCGTGTGTTTGTGTGTGTATGATTTTATTTTCGATGCGCTGTGTTGAAAAAAGCCAGCATATTTACCAGTATTTTATGTTGGATACAATACAATACTTTAATATTCTCACGATTTCCAAATTGATCTCATTTAAGGATTTAAGGTATTTAGCTTTTTTTTTCAAAGTTCCGTCCAAATGAACCCTATGACCAAAGACAAAATCTATCTAAAAATGAAACAGTGAAATTAATCTCTCTATTAACTTGCATAGTAATTAATTGGGATATCTACATTAACCAAAAAGTACCGGACCCAAATCATTCGTTAAAACAGATACAGGGACGACCTATGGTGGACCATCCTATAACCTCAGCTAATTGACAAGTCAGATGAGATTAAAAAAGAAAAGAAAAATAGATTGGTCTGCTTGGGGAGCAATACAGAAGAGTGAACACACAAGACACAAGGACTTGTCCACTGCATATTGTTTCCTGTGGAAGAGAGCTGCATTATACTCTTATGACCCCCCTCCCCCCCCCAAAAAAAAAGTTAGGTGTACAGTCCTATTGACAGCAATCTATACTTCAAGGTAAGACAAGCCAGTTGAGAAAAGTCCAAGCAGCATTATTTTATATTTTATTCGCACATGCAACTTTGACTTATTACACTGCTGGCTTCGTACCTATAAAATATATATTCAATTAATTAAACTGTATCAAAAGTCTTCCAAAGTAACAACGATGTTTTGGTCAAGTTAAAATATACTACTTTTGAGACGTTAAGGCTTTCAATGTGTGGGACTATCCAATTGATGGCAGCACGGTACGGCATACATATGTAGCTTTCGACCTTCAAGCCCAGCTTTCCGTTGATATATTTGTACGTCTGTGTTTTGACTACACCTTTGATGCTTTGTATAGGTAACAACGATATTTTGGTCAAGTTAAAATATACTACTTTTGAGACTGTTAAGGCTTTCAAAGTGTGGGACTATCCAATAGATGGCAGCACGGTACGGCATATACATGTAGCTTTCGCCCTTCAAGCCCAGCTTTCCGAGACTGTTAAGGCTTTCAAAGTGTGGGACTATCCAATAGATGGCAGCACAGTACGGCATACACATGTAGCTTTCGACCTTCAAGCCCAGCTTTCCGTTGATATATTTGTACGTCTGTGTTTTGACTACACCTTTGATGTTTTGTATAGGGCACAAAGTTGTTTATCAAGCATGTCCGATGCTAGATTTTCTTACAAATAATGCCAGATGTTGGCTTCAAGTGCGGTCTGTGCTATTGTTCTTTTTGTTCATGCTTCTGGCTTAATTTATAATAATTACTGCTTCCAGGTTACCCACGGGAAAAGTGGGTTGGATGTGGCGAATGGGGCGTTCGACTGTGTCGGATACTAATGAAAAATCGCGGGTACCCGAATAGGCAGCTAACCCCCCCCCCCCCCACCGTATCGACAAGTAACATATATGTATGTATGTATATATATATATATATATATATATATATATATATATATATATATATATATATATATATATATATATATATATATATATCATAATTACGACAGGCGGGAACTTTAAAAGATACGAAGTGTGGCACGCCGATTTCGTCTGGGCTAATATATTGTACAACGTGGCAGATAATACTTGCAATTGTGGGTATCCGGGTATTTTTAAAATACTATTTTAATACCCATCTAGCAGGTACCCGGGTATCAAAACCGTAGTTAATAGATACACACAACAGTGAAATGAGGTGGTTGATTTTGGACCGTAAAATCTCAGAAGCCCGTGAAACGCAAAGCTTAAAAAGTCAGCGTTAAACCATTGTGAACCCTTAAGCTCAAAGGCTGTCGTAACGGGATCGGCTTGAATGTGTCATTTTATAAGGGTGCTCATTTGGAACATGACGTATTCATATTGATCGAGGGCCTATGCAGAAAACTGAAACATGCTCAGTGTAAATACTTTCCATTATCATATGCATTTCATTTCACCTATCTGAAATTAAATTTCAGATATATAAATTAAATTTGAGATAACTTTTAAAAGTGCTTCATCAAAGATATCTTTAATATAATCTAAGGTATCTTAGATTCAATTCAAGATACATCCCCATGTTTTCGATGTTCAAAAAAGATCCACTAATAACGCATTGTTTACTGAATTAGGAGTATACCAAGTGGCAATAAAAATGTTTGGGGAGATTTGTTAACATTAATTACGAATCTTACATTTAGAAACAGATAGTCAGTTGTATAATTTTTTCTTGTACTGCAGACAATACTAAAATGAATGCTGTCTTGTGAAAAAGTATGTTATTCATTCGATTTTAAAATCATCAAAATATGGAAAATGTCCGGTCATTCACTGACGTTTTCTCATCCAATTTTAAACAACATTGAAAAGAAAATTTTTGTTTAACAGAAATATTTTATGATGACCAATTACGGATGCCTAATGAGTCACGAGGGTTCCGTAATCGCTCATCATGAAATATGTCCACATACATGCAAGGCCTACGTTCAAGATTAGTTGTGTTTCATTTGTATACTTATCAGTCTAACATTGGAAATTGAGCATTATTGGACCATCCCCACTTATGACACCCTCCAAATTATTTTGAAAAACTCGCAATTACGAGTTTTCTTCTGGTAATAACGACTTTATAAAACTTTGGATATTTAAAAATGTCGATCATTCATTTGTATACTTGCTTTGTTTAGGCCTCTATGTGTAGAAAGGATCACATATGCTATTTGTATTGTGATGTAATCAATAAAAGCTCTTCGTGTATTTTTTATTCAGCTTAAGAGATTTCTTAAATCTATTTTAAAATAACCTGTATTCCACCACCCCCCAAGATATTTTATATGCATATAGGCCTATCTTCGCGTAGGCTAGTACTGTAAGGTGTGGGCTGTAGCCTATTTTCCATGCACAGTGACGCTCTTGTGTTGGTAGGGCTATATCCACAAACACTATTATTATTATTATTATTATTATTATTATTATTATTATTATTATTAATGAACCTTAGGATCAACGAACCTTCAGCACACTGAACGCTCGAAATATTGGACCCTTGGAACACTGACCCTTTGGAACCTTTACAGATAATTTTTCGCAATATTGAATCCATGGAACAGTGGACCTTCGGAACACTGAACCCTCGAAATATTGGACCTTTCGGCAAAATGGACCTTCGGAATACCGAGCCGTCACCGACCGGCAACCACCATTCGCTTTTCTCTCTGTATTCTGGAATTCTAATTTACCCTGTTGCTCTCTAGCATTATCATTTCATTTCTTTTCTCCTATCATTCTACCATGCTGGTAGTCCTGTACACTTTGAAAATCCCCCCCCCCACAAAATGCCACCCTTCAAATCTGAGGACCAGTCTCTTCAAAGCCTTTGTAATTGTAATCTTCCCTGTGCCACTTTCTGAAAAAACAATTCCAGTGTCTATATTATCTCTCTATATGCATCACACCACAACAGCCAATGATCCACTGTCTCATCTGCCTGTGTCTACACACCTTATATTTTCCATCAGTACCTGTTGTCCACTTCTGTATCCTCTTTTCTGCATCAATTACTCCTGCCTTACATTGAAAAAGAAACCTGGATCCCTCCCTCTATCCCAATACACACTTTGGGGGGGGGGGGGTTCTAATAACTTGTATGCTTTTAGTGTACTCTTTTCCCTGACTCCTCTTTTCAAGTCATCCTTCCAGCCCTATGTAACGGTCTTACCTTTTTACTTGTGCACTTTCCAATTATCAAGCTCACCATATCCTTTCAATTCATATCTCTCTGCTAACTTATCTATGTGTTTAATCCATCCTGTTTGTTCTTTGACTACCTCATTGTAAACTTTCCTGAGGCATGTGTCTTCACTTACTGTTTGTAGAGCTCCCCCCCCCCCCCTCGTACTTTAACTTCGCTTAATCCTGTACGTGATGCAATTCCATCCTAGGACTCAGTGAACTTATGTTCACCATCACTGTTCTAATGCTTTATGCATATTCCCTTCCCAAATAATTTCTTAGTGGTCCGAGACTCTTACAAGACCTAGATAGTTGATATCTCTCCTGAAGATACCTCTGAAATAGTTAGGAGTATAGCTGGTCATTTGGCTTGAAACCTCTTTTTTCAAGATGGCCTCTTGACATGCAGATCACAGAGAGCGGGAAAACGGTGCACAACAGGCAATCACTGCCTGTCAGCAACAAACCTCTTGTGTTGATCCAGTGACCACTTTGCCCAAATCCTTGTTGGATTGACAGCAGAAGCTAGACTCACAGAACCAATAGTACAGTATGGCAGTATGGGACAATCATCAGCAGTGCTATAGTTGTGGCTTCTGGTTGGATCATGTTTATTCTCAAAAAACGAACGTGCAAATGCTGTGAGGTTTGGGGAGAGGACAAATGCCTGCTCTATGAGCAGGCATGGAGAAAGAGTGATAGAGCAAGTCATAGGTGGTAGGCTGTAGCTGCTAAACACCAAGCTTTAGAATCTGACTCCATGGAGTATTCTCCCACAACACCATTAAAGAAGCAAAGATGAACCCAGGTGGCTTCCTTGCAGACTCAGGTGGCTGCTGTCTCTACACCTGAAAATGCCTGTGGGAGTAAGAAGAGGCGACGCAGTCCCAAGCAGGGCAGCAAGACATCTCTTCGGGAGGTCATGAGAAACCAGCTTACCCAAAGACAAACTTTGCATCTCTAGCCACTGACCCCAGGGTTGCCTGTGCCTTGGAGTCTATGGTTTGGAGTACACAGTTGCTGGCTGATATGTTGCATGCATTGATAGCCCCCTTTCAGGCTGCCTCTTTGGAGTGGAACCCCTCCGAAGAGTACAGCAAAGTACAGATTGAAGATTTCAACATCTTGGTTCTCCAGGTCTGAGCACTGGGAGTCAAAATCATGCAAGCTGGTGAGGCCAGGATGGAACTCATGGGTTTCTGTCTGAGCACCCCGGAACCTCAGCCAGTCTGAGTGCTTGGATTGTAATTCCGAGCAATCCAGATCACCAAAACCCAGACAAACTTTCAGAGCTCCCAGTTCTGAGAGCTCGGATCATAAGTCCCGGCGAGCTGGAGCTAGAAGGAAGGGACCCAAGTCTGTGGTGGCACCTTCTACTGCTAATGGGCCCTCGGATCCTGCAGCGGTGGTCCCTCTGGTGACCCAAGTGGCACCTTTACAACAGCTGGCTGCAGTGCTGGCCTTGCAACCTCCACCTCCACTGGGTCCAACCAAGAGTAAACAGCTGGCGATCCCACCGACTCCTGCCTTTGAGCCCGGTGCCCTGCCTCCCTCGCTGGAGAGGCAAGCAGCACGCAAGCTCCACAAGGAACAGGGCTTGCAGTTGGAGATCTCATCATCTTCTTGCCAATACTGCTGTACAAGCAGACTGTGACTGCAGAGCAGCTTGCTGTTTCTGCCATGAGTCTTTCCCTTGGGGCTGTGGCTTGGGAATTTCCCCGAACTCCTTCACTACCCTGCCAGCAGACTCTTTAGTTGCCAGCAGCTTTGGCCCCTATTTTGAGCCTCTCGGAGACCCAGCAGGCACTGGCTCCAGCCAGCAGACATTTCAGTCAGCAGAAGTGTCTCCTGCTACTGGTCAAAGTCCCCCCCCCCCACCTGTCCTATGTGGGGTAAGCAGATGGAGGCAATGTTTGAGGCTACTTTGACTTCAATGGAAGTCTTTGCTACTCCTTTGCCTTGCGTGGTGACAGACCCCATTGCCGTTGAATGATGCTTTGTTTGAGGAAACCTTGCATGGGTCTCACCACTCCCCTTGCAAGTCCTGAGTCTTCTAACCTCAACACCAAGGCAGAGGATGAGTTACTGCTTTTGGATTTACCATAAGCAGACCCAAATCACAGTCAACTTGTTAACCTTCATGCCACAGCCCCTCTGAGCTGCCAAGCCCAGGGGTGACTATGGGGCCCCTGGAACAAGGTTCCACTCCCATGGATACCACTCCAGCTCCACCACAGGGCTTTGAACATCCCAAATTCTCATTCAGAGCTTTGTGTGAGACCAAGCTCTGGTCCCACCTGAGGAGGAGAGGCATGGGGCTGTGGCACTGTCCTGCTGGGGGATGTCCTTGGAGGATACGTGCCATGGATCTCTTTCTCACTCTTTGTAGCTGAGTTTTATGACCAGCTCATGGCTATGACTCCCGGCATGTTTGGTAAGGGTGACTCGTCCCCAAGCCAGATGTACAGGGGCAATGGTATTCTGTGCCTCAACAGACCTTCCCTTCCCATCCACTGCCGGTGGGTTTGGATTGCAAGGAGTTTGATGCTCTGCAGCGGAAGTCCATTACCTCTGGTGAGGCCTTCAAGAGACAGGAAGAGGATGCCAGGGGATTCCTCCTTACTAGGGATCATATTCCGATGTCTCTTTGGCCATCTTTAAGTCTCTCCTGGATGACCTCAAGGGCTCTGTGCATATTATGGAGGCTGTGTGAGATTGGCTCAACCAGGTATCACTTCTTTTGACTTCATTGTTGTGAGCTGTTGACCACTCTGTCTGAACTGCCTGCATGCTAGAGGTGAATGTTCATTTGTTGCAAAGTTACACCTACCTTCAGGGTCAGTGGCTGCCTGACCCAATATATTGCAAAGTATGAAATAATTGCTCTTCTTGGGAACTTTGTTCCGAGAAGACATGGTTGAAGTCGTTTGCTGAGCGCAGAACCTTAAGGCCCACTCCACCGATCAGACCTTGCACCAAGGTGTTGGCTGACTCTATTCAGTCACTGTTGATCTTGGCTGCCTCAGCCTCAAAGCGTTGTGCTCAGACCGTACCTACTCAACTTTCTGCTCATGCATCGTCCTTGGTGACACGATGCCCTGGGAAGAGTGGGCAGCAATCCGAGAAGAGAAAGTACTTCAGCAAAGCCAAGAAGTTGGGAAGCTTCATGGCTGCTGATTCTGGCATGTGGAATTGCGTAGTCCCAGGATCCCCCTCCGCCTAGCGTCAGACTCCTTGCAGCCCCTGGTCGGTGGTTGACTATGCCCAATTTGACGCATAATGGGAATAACATCACAAATGATTCATTCACCCTAAATATCCGAAGACATGGCTACTCACTGCCTTGCAGCAAAGAAAAGCCTTCGTTATACCACTAGCCCAAGTAGTTTGTCCCCCCCCCCCCCCGCAGTGGAACCCAAAGCATCGGCATTCCTAGAGGCAGTTCAGAAACTTTGGAGCAAATGTACCCAAGAGCCAGTCAAGAATCACGATTCTCCTATCTTCTACAATCTACTCTTCCTTGTCCCCAAGCAGGACAGAGGCTGGTGCCCTGTAATAGACCTGTTAAGGTTTAACACCTTCCTGGTAATCCCGTCCTTTAGGATGGAGACACCCCCCCCCCCCCCAGTAGGTGGCAGTGGCCATGCAGCCCATGGAGTGGACAATGTTCCCGGATCTCAAGGACGTGTGCTTCCATGTGCCTCCATGAGACTTCACGGAAGTATCTGCAGTTTACATTCTCGGCCCAAGTTTACCAGTTCAGGGCACTTCCCTTTGGCCTTGTCAAGGCCCCTCTGGTGTTCATCCAGTTCACACAGCCATTTGCTGCTTACCTCCACTAGACTGCAGTTCTTATTCATGTGTGCCTGGACAACTGGCTTATCCAGATGCTGTGGTGCCTGGATTCCCAGGGTCACACACACACCCTTCTGGAACTCTGGCAATGCTTGGGCCTGATTGCAAGTCCAGTCTTTGGCTGGAGCAAACTTTTGTCTTTCTCAGTATCCAGTCCAGTTCAACCTAGTGGCCTACATGTGTTGCCACTCAGAGGACAGTTGGGAAAATCTTCATACTTGTACAGTTCTCACAGTCTTTCTGACTCAAACAGTTTTCAGGGACAACAGTGGCAAGCCCTGTTGGATTCCCTGTCCTCAATGGACTCCCAGGTCCCACTACGGCGCCTTCACCATCACTTCTTGTAGCATGAGCTGTGGCAGCAGGGCTATCATGCCCCAGTGCCAGTCCTCCCCGAGAACCATCTGCAATTTCTGTGGCGGTCCGTTCAGGAGAACGTCATGTCAAAACAGACGCTGTCTCCTTTTCAGGCCCAACTTACCATATACTTGGACTCTTCTCAGTCTGGGTGGGGAGCTCACATGGAGAGCTGGATGGCATGGGGTCATTAGTTGGTGCACTTTGGGTCTCACCACATGAACTGGTGGCAACTGCAGGCAATGAGCTTGGCCCTTCTCCACTTCCAGGACCTAGTGGAGCACAAATACATTCTTGTGATGTGCAACAGGACTGCAATTGCCAACCTCAACTGGATCATGCTCCCACAGGCTAACGGAGCTGGCCAGATGCATCACTTGATGGGCCTCCGAACATGTTGGCATGCTCACAAGGCATGTCCTGGCTGACCAGCCCTCGAGAAAAGGTCAGCCATTAGGGATGGAGTGGTCACACTTTATCAGCAGGAAGTCCTTGGCGAGAGCTCCAGAAGAGTGGAGGGATTCTGAAAAGCCATCTCCTCAACCCTCCAGAACTTCCTTGACATTCACATTGGGAGCGAATCCTTAGCTGTCGGTGCTCATTGCATCCTTCTACACTGACACACAAGCAGCCAGGCATGTCGTACCATGGTTGGACTTTCCATTGGTCTTATTCATGTTAAAGAAGTGGCCCTTTGACTGCTTTGAGGACCCCCGACAGGTTAACCTCAAGTACGGGATGTGGAAAACTTGGTTTTCTTTTAACACTCACTTTGGGGGCTAGAAGAAGGGAGATCCATGCTCTAGCTCACGAACAAATCCAATGGCCATCTGACCACTCCCAAGCAACACTGAGACCTCAATTGGGCTTTTTTTGCAAAGAACCAAGTGGCTCAAGATCAGGCTATGGCCTTCAAGGGTTTTACCTTCCATGCCATGGATACTGCTCTTTCCCCGGAAGAAAGATCCTTGTGTCCCATGAGAGTGTTGCATCTGTGCCTTTCATGCACAGACGGTTTCAGGTGTCACCGTAGTCGACATCCTGCAGGCCTGGCAGTGGCGATTGTCTATGGCTTTTGCCAAGCCCTACTTGCAGGACATGATAGAGTGCAGAGGAGGGCATGCACGCCTTTGCAGGCATCACGGGCTCCTTTGCTTAAGTTTTCAATACCTGTCCGCTAGGCTTCTAAGTCCCATCAAGGCAGCCATCATGTTCCAGTTTATGGCACCCTTGTGGTTCAGACTCAATGCGGTCTACAGGTTTGTGCACTTCTTAGTGGGCCTCTTTTACCAAATTGACCTAATCTTGGACTTGTATCAGGCAATCGTCCCTGCTGTCCTGGCTCGGTTAGAGCTACTTGACCCAGGTGATCGCTGCCCTGCAGAAACATACACCAGCCCCCCTGCACCTGCCAGTTTTAAGACTAGGTCCTGTTAGATCTCCAGGTCTGAAGTAGTAGAAACTGACAGCATCTACCCATGGGGTGGACATCTGTCATGTTGGGGGACAGGGGGAGTTCCAGGGACGCGGGTTCAGTGGGGTCCCATGCTGGTTGGTAAAGAGGGTTTCCAGGCTTTGGCCATATTCTGCTGTAGACGGACTCAAGTCAACCTATCTCTGAGGTTTTCCCATCAGAAAATGTGCCTCCTCACATGGACCAATGGTTAACCTCCAGGCTGTTGGTACCGGCAGTCATTTGTGGACAGTATGCTAGCAACGTTACACCCTCCACCTTTGCATCTGTAAATCGGCAATGGGGGTTGAGAGGTAACGTTGCATAAGTATGGGTGAAATTTTTAGTATTTACGGTATTAGTAAGTATACTTGTCTCTCGACCACCAGAGAAGCCCACCTGTGCACCCTGCTCATCACCAGATCCATAGGAACCGAGAGATGGTGCCACAGGACAGTAAGGTTTAGAACAATCAAGTGAGGAAACTCAATTCGATTTCTTGCGCATTCGACCCAGACACAGAGGTCTGGGCAATGGTGGTCGAAAGGTAAGTTTACTTACTAATACCAAAAATTCCTAAAAATTTCATGTATCTCATAGTTTGTTCTTTGCAAGACTCTGAAATTGTGCCATGTTGACAGTACCTTCATTCTACATCAGGATTTGATTAATTGTTCTGAATGCATTGATAAAAACTGGCCCAAATCACCATCTGGGGAGGAGCACATTGGGACATCTAATGGCTGTTAGTTAGTATGATTTGGGTGCATTTACAAACACAGTAAGTAAATATGTGGGGTACATTGAGACAAAAATTACATATGAAGGATAAAGTATGAAACTTTAAAGTGAACATACTTGTATCAAATTGAATGTTTCACATTCTTTGTAAAAATGGTTTCCTTATTTCTACCATAAATAATGTGCCAGACTTACAGACACTCTACCTTTTTGTATCTTGTCCTAATGCACCCCAGGCCTGCCCAATACACCTGCTTTTGGAATGCATTGCAGAAAAAAAAACCATGACACAACTAGCTACATGTAAGAAAATACAAGTTGCATAGATAATCACGTAAACGTAGAACATTGACGTGATAGGGTATGCGATAGGAATGCATCAAAGAAATATTGTTTATCCATCAGCTGTACTATTTACCAAGTTAGGGGTACCAGTGCACTGGTATAGGAAATAATTTTGCTCCTGTTCAGTGTGCAGAAAATTAAGGGCTTCCAGTATGCTGGTACAGTGCAAAACAAAAATGTCCGAGCATGCCAGTAGGGATGGAACCTTGACAACCTGTTATTTTGTGTGTGTGTGCTCCCTGCGCAGAGTAATCTTGGTCCTAGACGCAAAGATTTACTTTTTCAAAGTGAAGCACTTGGAGTGTTATAGCACTTTTGTTAAGAAAATTTGCCATATTCACACACGAAAATCACTTGATTTGCAAAATAATTTTGTTGCCCATGACAGGCCTAACGTTGACAAGTTTGCGTCTTTTTTGCCCATCAAGCGGGCTCTGGATTAGACATCACTGAAGGGTCTCTATGTGATACATTGGCATACAGCGATAGAGAAAGCATGAGCAGTAGCATCGCAGAAAATGAGCTGGATATCAATTTTAGCTGTTCCTTTTATCAAGAGGAACTTGCAGAGGACCAGGAGGGAAGATGTAGGGTTAGAAAGGGAGAAGGACAGAGAAATTCAGCCTCACTACATAGTATGTCTGTCAGCAGTTATGGAAAAGAAAGGAGTCTTCATGATGTTTCTTTCTATTGACATTAATACCAATTGCAAATCCTGTTTGCTATAAACTTTTCATTTATTGAAAGCCTGTAAATGAAACATTATGTGAAGTAAAGCCTTTATTAATTTGATGCATCTTGCCTCTAAATATTAGGGTATAAAGTCTTAATAGATTTTGATCTGTATCATTTATATCTCTTTTTTATGCAAAGCAAGGTTTAGGTGGTAATGGTGTATATGGTGGAAGGGTCCTACTTCGTTTCCATTCTCACAGATCATTGTCAACGTGTACAGAATTGGAAGCCAGCATCCAATTATCACTGTAACTGTGGGCTTAGGTCCAAATGGCACACTCAACTTTATCTGTATATATATATATATATATATATATATATATATATATATATATATATATATATATATATATATATATATATATATATATGTGGAATTCTGTTTCTCTTTTGTTCAATGTTTAAAAGATATCTTTGAATATTTAGAGATATCTCTAATTGTATTGACACATATCTTTAAATCAAATTTAATCTTGTCCTCCCGATTTAGGGATGTATCCAAATGTATTTGAACATATTATTTTCCATTTTCTGTAAAGTTGTGGAATAATTTACAAATTGACATAAAGAAAAGCAACACCCGTTCCAAGTATTCCCATTCAAATTTAGCAGAAGAAAAACAAAAACTTACTGAATTATTCTATTCTGGCAGCAAAGAAGAAAATATAATGCTAGCCCAATAATGTATGGGCTCGAGCTCCTTAAACTTTAACTTGTATAAAATGGGAGTATTTCCAACACTATCTTGTGCTTGTGGTTTCAGTAATGCACATGTTTTTAATTACTTTTTGGAGTGCCATTTTTTTTTAAATTTAGCAGATTCATTACGTAGTATAGTTATCCCTCATACTGGATTTACTGTAGAAACTTAATCATAGGGGCCTGAAAATTGTCAAAACCTAACACAAATTGAAATTTATAATGATGTCATTAAATCTGTTTGTGATACAAAGTGATTCACTAAATAGAAAATCATGAAGCTAATGTTTATTAATGGGCCTTGGGAACCTCAGACCCACTATGAGTCTAAGACTACCATATGCAAGTTTCACATCTTTTGCTGTCTTGTCTGTGTATTGTTGATCTTATTCATGATTGTTCTTTTTACTGTACAGTCCTGTTACATCATGTTATATATGTATGTACATATATATATATATATATATATATATATATGTTTACTTTTATGTATCTACGTTTTACTTATTTTTTTAATATTTTTTTGCATGAGGGGTTGATATAGGCATGGAGGCAGTACCTCCATGATAGAGGTTTTGCCTTCTCCCCAATTGCATTGTCAATGAAATATGTTCTCAGCAAGGTATATCTAAATCAATTTAAAGACATCATTAAATATGGGTATATTTAAGGATATCTTTAAATATGTAACGCAATCGTTAAATTCATTTGAAGATATCTTCAAATATTATTGGATTGAGAGAAATGTTAAAATACATTTAGAGATATTTTAAAATCTATTTTGAGATATCTTTAAGTACACTTTAAGATTTTTAAAACTAAATTTAGATATCTTGAAATAGATTTCAAGATATTTATAAATCAACTTAGGTGTATGTTCAAGGATTCTATCCACCATATTCATGTAAAATGAAAATTATTGTTCATGCATGTTCGCCTTAGAAGCACCAATATTAAGGGAACACAACTTTCATTCCTCAATTTGAGAATATCTCCAAATCCAACAAGAGATATCTTTAAATCTATTCAGACAGAGATCTTTAAAAACACTTAAAGATATCTTGAAATACGTTAAAGATATCTTTAAATAGATTCAGAGATCTTTAAATCAACTTGGGTGTGTGTTCAAAGATTATATCCATCATATTCATTTACACTGTACATTGAAAATTACTGTTCATGCCTGTGGAAAATCAATATTAAGAAAATGCAATCTTTATTCCTTGATTTGAAGATATCTCACAATCTATCTAGTGATATCTGCAAATAGATTTAAAGATATGTTTAAATTAATTCTTGATTGACAACCCTTTCAATAAAGTTGTGTCCCTGGTCTGAATCAATATCTAGTGAATAATATGTACATTATATACACAGTGAAAACTCGTTATAATGACACCATTTGTTCCCTTAGAAATGTGTCAGATAACTGAATATGTCAGATAAATGAATCAAATAACAAAGAAAATGAACTTTTGCCATTCAAAACTTGTGTCATTATAATGAATATGTCGGGTACCTGAGTGTCGTTATAATGAGGTTTCACTGTATATTATCCAACACCATTTCTTGTTTTATTCAGTACTTAGATGTACCTCTAATTATTAGAAATACCTCTACATCAGTTGTATTTAAAAATATCTCTGAAGTCTATTGAAAGATATCCTTAAATAAAGCCTGTTCACAGCTACCTCAAAGATCTGTTGTAAATTTGCTTAGTAAGCATTTTTGCTGGAGTCTGAAATGGTGTGCGTGTGTGCATGTGTTAATGCATGTGTGAGATGTTCAATCATGAAGGAACAAAACAAACAGGACAAAATTCTGTATATTACAATATTCATTCATATACAAGCATCACAAATCACAGTGACTTAACATAAATTTCATGTACTTTTATCACACCAATGCTAACCTTCCTAAATTAAAAAAAGATTGCAAGTTGTGAAAATACGGAAACCAAGAAATCTTTCCAATAATGGATTAGGATAAATAAATTCTCTTCCAGATTTCATTTCCCAGAGATAAGTGGTGTTAAATTTATCTGCAAATGTTACTCTCCTTGCCCTGTGTCTTTGTTCCTTATCCTGAGCAACATGTCTCAATCAGCAATACGGTTCTGGCTTAGCCAAATTAGTGATACATAAAAATTCAAGCCTTGATAATATCTGAGGCTGCTGCCACTTCAATATAGAAAGGTATAAGGCATGTTCATATCAAGAATGGTCACTGCCTAGCCACTCCCCCCCCCCCACCCCCACCCCGCCAATCACCACCTTAGGTGGCAGTACAGGCCCTTATAACAATCAATGTGACTTTTTCTCCCATAAAAATTAATGGTGCAAGTCATTACTGTGATACATGTGACATTTGATATGCAAGAGTTTTTGAAGCAACATTAACATGCATTCAACTGTAAATCATCAAGAAGGCCAAGACACAAATATAGCTCAACACAAAACAAGTCTTAGGTAAACCCAAGACGATCATTTCGGTGGGCTTTATCATTTTCATGTGCACTTTTTCCCCTATTTCTACAACATATATGGTATTGCTTGTTTTACTAGAGCTAGACATGTCTGTTTTCAACATTTCACTCCCATGAGACCGAGATAATGCTTGAATGATGAACCTTGCCTATCATTTAGTCCTTCCACAGCTACAAGAGTACTGGTATATGTGAGGTGGTTTCAAAACTGAGATGGTCTTAATGCAAGGTTCCACTATATACCACTACATATTTTGAAGTACATCTCTCCAATAACACACCCACCTAAAAATTCTTATGAAAGACAGAACTATTATGAGAAGCACACTTTGAAGTAAAGTACAACCAGGACCTGACAGAGCTGTGGACTGCAATACATTATACACAAATAGTGAGAAGATAATTATCAACACCCCCCCCCTTCCACAAACACACACCCACCCACACACACACACACACAAAAGGCCCATGGGCCTAGTGCCCTGCTGACTTGTAACATATAATATGAAGACTGGAAACAAAGCAAGAGCATGTTGGGTAAGGGATGGTTCAACATTATCATCATTTTTGAATTAGTACTAAGGGTACTAAATTTCATGACCCCTCCCCCTCCCCCCAAATTAGTACTTTAAAAATGATGATTTTCCAAAAAAAATCATAGCAAATTGCACAAAACAGCCCAAAAATTGACCATCATTTTCAATATTCTGTGAAAGTGTACAGACCCATTTAACCCCCCCCCCCCCTGCGTACTGTAAGTACTAATTCAAAAATGATGAAAATGTTGAACCAGCCCTAAATTAATGTGTTGGACAAGCATTAAACCCCACAATAATTGGGTCATGGTGACTGAAAAAGTAGATCACTGCATAGACTTTTATGTACAATGTACTCAAGTGCAATTTTGATCTGCAGGCTCAATTCTCATTGCAATATTTATGTCAAACATATACCCTGTCATCACAGAATAACACCTTTCAAATTTACCAGCCATGTGACCTAAGCAAAATAGGTCACGGTCACTGATCTTGCATTACATATTACCATTGGACATGATCTATATATCATATTAATTTAGCATATCTAAGTCATTTTTTTTTTAAGATATGGAACTTATTGTCTCCTTTCAAGACATTTTAACATACATGTATAATTTCCATCAAATTACAGGTGGCACCACAAGTGTCAAATACAACTGAGATTTTGACCTCATCCACAATCCCATTAAATTTCATGAAGATCAACAAAAATTAAGGATGCTAGACTGGTCACATAATTTTCACATTTTGACCAGCATATTACATAATACTTCAGGCACCACTAATATTGAAATATTTCAATGTAGACTTTCATACACCCAATATGTCCTGAAAGTTATATGGGGCTAACTTGAAAACTGTTGACTGTATTGCATTCACAAACAAATGTTTACAGATGGATGGCCAGACAGAAATAAGTGATAGTATCAGCTCTGCAACCTTAGGTCAGCAGTGCTTAAAAAAAACAAAAAAAACAAAAAACAACAAACTTTATACTGCCATAGAAGATGTTGAAAGCAAAGGAAAATACTCTCCTGGCAGATGCCATCACTGTTTGGCCAGGAAATAAGCAAAGAGCAAGTGGTGTTTTATGTGCCATTTGGATGATGCAGGGGATGACATTTATCAATGTTTAAACACTGTTCCACTTTCAGCAATTTGAAACACTTGTTCTAAACAATTGTTGATTTACACTCCAAACATCAAAGTTCTATAAATACTGAAGCATAAATATTGCACCTTTCAAGTTGCATATAGACAACTGACATGCATGTTGATCAAACTCAGAACATTTTCTGTTTATAAATACAATTCACACTCTATTTACAGTTTTGCAAATATGCTGGGTCTGTTTCATACTGATGTGTATGCTCATAATAATGATTTTAATTATGCGAGTGAGAAAAAAACATTCACATTTGTACTTACTGCATGCATCTTTTCTTACCTGATGTTGAACAATGTTTGGAATCAAACAGGAAGGCATACATCTCCTTGATCCAAGTAACTTTAATAACCAGTCATTCTGTCCAATTTAAAAGGCTGACCATGTGAGCAGCGTGTAGTGCATCCTTATTTCTCTGTTACCATTTTCACTACATATCATGATATCTGACAAGGGTTCCTCTGTCAAGTTTAACGCTGTCACCAAAGTTACATATTTCATTTGACACATTGTAATTTCAGGTACTTTGCAACATAAAGTTTGTTGTCAACCATTAATATGATTGGTAAATACATTTGCCCCCAAAGCAATAAATTCGAAGAGTTTGGCTACAAACATAACTCCAAAGAAAGCCCAAATGCACAGGTCGCATCGGTGGGTGGTGAAACACATGACTAAGACTGGTCACATATTTCTTTAATATGTATAATGCAACGACATAACATGGTCCATAAATGTGAGCTTACATGACAGTGTCCTGTTGAGCAGGTGAATGATAAAAAACAAGGGAGTTGTCTGAACAGCTCACACTCAGGTGACTTTGATACTTTCAACCAAAAATTAGTCTTACCCTGATGTAAGGTTACCTGAAACCATTTGGGTTCAGTTTCAAACACATTGGCTCAATGGCTTTAATAGAGGCAATGTCAAAGGTTGTCCCACAAATAATTTTTTTTTTAAATATATGAAAAATCACTGGCACATTAACCACTTAACAGAGACTCACCCAAGACATATCTCCACCAAGTTTCAAATCAATCTGCCTGGTGGTTTTGGAATTCTAAGATATCAAAATTGTGAATCACTGTTGCATTCCTCATTGACCTACATAGCAATCAACATGAATTTATGCATTGACCAAGAATTATCAAATTTGAAACAATATGTTAAAAATCAGAGGCCCAGAACATCACCACCTTGGTGAGCAACATTGATTGACCCTTCCATCAGATACCTTTGTGCACAATCTGAGTAACAATTTTGGAGAAGTCCAAAATAGCTTTAACACACAAAGTGCACCAAAACAAAAAAAAAAAAAAAAAAAAACCAGTTGAACATATTAAGGTCTAGGGGTCCCTGGAAGTGTCCCTATACAATTTCAAATCAATTGGAGAACACTTCTGGAGAGAAGATCTTGAAAATTTTTGCCAAGAAAGGAACACAAAGTTCATAAAAACTGCAAAATCTCTGGAGCATGACCAATCGAACAAACTTGGCAGAGACCCACCCAAGGTAGATCCACACCAATTTTGAGAAGGATCTGGCTGATGATTGCAGTCCCCATTGACTTGCATGGTAATCAACAGGAATCTATCCATTCAAATGATAAGTATCCAAAGGGAAAAAAAATTGTTAAAATCTGGAATCAAGTGAATCACCAGCAAGTGAGCAACTTTCTTTGACCCTTCCACAAGCTTCATTTACCATCTTTCAACACAATCTGAGAAAGATTTTCAAAGAAATCAAAAGTAGCTTTAACACAAAAATTGATAACAAAATGGACAAAAATCTCAGCACTGAATGTTGGAATAAATTAAGGTCTAGGGATGTCTGGAAAATTGGACGAATATTAAAGATTTTGTTTAAGATTTTGGCCAAAAATGAACAAAAAATTTCATAAAAAGTCCCACAAAATCATTATCCTCCGACCAATGGAACAAACTTGTTAGAAACCCACCCAGGCTAGATCCCCACCATGTTTGATATGCATCTGTCCAACACTTTTGGAGAAGTCGAAAATGTAAATTGTGACAGACAGACAGACGGGCGATGGACCATCCTATAACCTCAGCTCACTGACATAGTGGTCAGAATGTTTGCTGCAGTAAACATCACTATTAAATAATACTCCCTTACCCATTCCATTAATGGGTGCCAAAGTTGACCACATTCAATACATGTAACTTCAAGATTACAATGAAAAAAGAATAACTTTCAAATTTCAGGTTCAATAGATAAATGACATTAATAATGAAATACCAAAACCTGGTACACACTTGAAATTTTAGAGTGACCACACTTTGCCCCAGATGAACATCACACAGCTGGAACAGCAAAAAATAGTTACACAGCTTTTATTTTTAGACATCTGCGATATTATAGTGGCAGTAAAACTTGGCCCTTTTACATGATTAAAAGACTGATACCTACATAACAACATTACAATATCATTATGTAGGCACAAAGAGAAGGTGTGTATTGTCAAAGTGTTGGTTTCCATTCCTCTTATAAAACACTTTGTAAGATACATCAAGCGATGTCCACCACATGTACTGAAGGCTGTCTTACTGAATAACAATTCTAGAGACCAAGCTTGCTAACCATCTGCTCTGTGCCCGTTTTTATCAAGGACAGGACAACAAAAGTTTACATGTCCTAAATACTGATCTGGTGCAGCACTCTATTTCTGAGGATGTTGAGAAAATGTGCACGTTTTGGCATGCCTGTCGCAGAAATCCATTTGCAGACAGACACACAGCATGTCCAGGTAGTACACCACCTGAATGTTCCCTACATGATCCTGGCATCTAATGTCTGTGGACAACATCACTGTTCTATGCAGACTTTGCCTTGAAGGTTGCACCTGCTTCTTTTAACATTGGTTCAAGTTTTCCTGCATTGTGTAGGGACCACGTCTCGCTTCCACCACCCACACAAGTACCACCAATGAACACGCGTGGCACCTGCAAGGATCAAACATACATAGCATGATGGTTTTGTACAAATCATATCCAGAGTACATGTACTTCAATTGCCAGCTGGGGTATGGATGTAGATACTTTCACTCTATTCTTGTGTTTAGATCTGCTAATTTATCTGATCATTGAGAGTCATTCTCCCAGTTCTTGGAACAAGAAGCCAGTACTTTATTGTGATTATCAGTACATGCTTTGTTAAGTTGTATGTAATCTTCACATACACCAGTACTGTAAGCATGGTAAGACATAAAAAATTATTTCCATTTGTTCTCAAGGCACAAAAAAAATTCAAGTTTAATTAATTTTTATTGTAAATTCAGACAAGTTTAGTGTGTAAACCACTTGTCTGCAGCAGCATCCCTATTAATAAGGATAAGAGTAAAGTGATGACTCTTGGGAAGAAACCAGATGGAAATGAAAAATGGAGAATTGGGCAGTTCCAAATTCCAGAAGGTAGGGAACAGTTAATTGAAATTGGGGAGGTTGATGAGTACATGTATGAATACCTAGGTGTTAAGATAAAAGCAACGGGTAACGGCATGTTCAGGTATCAGGTGGAGAAGATTAAACAGAAAGTGAATTGCACAAAAGGAATGATTAAAGCTACTGCACTGAACAGTTTCAACAGAGCATACACAGCAAGAGTATTATGGGATAGAGTTGCAATACCAGGAATGACATATGGCTTAGATGTGATTTCAGTGAGTGAGGGAGATATCCAGGGAATGGAGAAAGCACAGAATGAGATGGGGAAATGGATACTAGGAGCACCACCATGTACAGCAACAGAAGCAGTCCTAGGAGAGTTAGGATGGAATAAAATCACAGATAGAATCGCCAAAGCTAAGTTAAAGTACTGGGGTTATTTACAAGGAATAAGTGTAGACAGGTGGTGCAGGAAAGTTTACAATGAGGTAGCCAAGGAAAAAACAAGATGGGTCAAAGACATAGACGGGTTAGCAGAGAAATATGAACTAAAAGGATATGATGAGGTGGATGATAGGAAAGTATATAGGTAAGACTGTTACAGAGGGTTGGAAAGAAGACTGGAAAAAAGGAGTCAGGGAAAAAAGTACATTGAAGGCATACAAGGTATTAGAAAAGCCACACAAAAGTGTGTGTTGGGATGGAGGGAAGGGATCCAAACTTCTGTTTTAAAGTAGGGCAGGAGTAATCAATCTAGAAAAGAGAAATCAAAAGTGTACAACAGGGAGTAATGGAAAGTGTAAGACGTGTAGACAAGAGACAGATGACACAGTGGATCATTGGCTGTTGTGGTGTGATGCATATAGAGAGATAAGGGAAGATTTTTTCAGAAAGTTGCACAGAGAAGATTACAATTACAAGGGTTTAGAAGAGTTTCAGGGTTTAGAGAAAGAGGAACATATAGCATGGATTTTAGGTTTGAAAGGTGGCTTTCTGGGAGGCAGGAAAGGTAATAAAAATGTACAGGACTACCTGGTAGGGTGCTGGGAGAAAAGGAATAAAATAACAGAGTTAGAAGGCAACAGGTCAAATTAGAATCCCAGAGTACAGGGAGGGGAAGGAATGGGAATGGTGGTAGCCCTTATAAGGGCTCCCATGGGAAAAGCCTGAGCCTTAGAGGCGGGGATAGGGTGTGAGAGGGATGGATGGGTTTTTTTTTTTTTTTATCCTAGGCCACCTGTGTCACAGAGTGACACTGGACCGCGGCAGACAAGCGGAGAGCCACCATATTATTATTATTATTACTTTACGATGTTAAAGGGAAAGTGGGTCATCCACTTGGACACTGTAATTATACTGTTGTGTGTTAAAAAACACTTGGGGAACTGTGGTGAAAAATGTGTATCTGTAGTCTCTGTAAAGTATGTTTGCATGCAAGCCTGATGATAAAAATTATTTACAAAGAAAAAATGGGACTCCTGGGATTATGTACATGATATGTAAAGAAAGTAAGTCAGTTAGTATCCAGAAGAATCAAATGGCTCGGAGAAAAAAAGAAAATACTTAATGCTTTATTCATGAGAGAATAATCACTTTTGATTTTAAATTTTAAGACTTGAAAGTTTTTATCTAAGGAAAATTTTAAAAAGTTTCTGTTTTGATTTATTTGTTAGAAGGCAAGACATGATCTAACACACAATAGTGACACAGCAAATACACCCTATAACATGATTATATTGAAAGTCAGAATCATTTTCTGCTTGAATGTATTTACATCATGTACATACAAACAAATATGAATCAAATTTAAAAAGTGACACCCATTTTCATGCTGTCATTGAGCATTTATTTTTTAGGCCCAAGCAGCAAAAATTTCAGGGAAAAAAATCTCAAAATATACAATATTGCTCTACAGTAATTACTTTTCTGTATAATAAATATATTTACACTGTCCAAAATTAAAAGGTGCAGTGTCCATCAGCAGATTATTTTTTAATTCATACATGAAATGAAAATTTAGACTTATATTTACATTCAACTTTTTGCAGTGGTCTCTCATGACAGGGACCAGCATATTGGCAAAATATCAAAATTTTGGATTAAACAGTAACAGATGGCCGTAAAAAAAAAAAAAAAACTCAGGACAAATGCAAATACATGTAGTGAATGGAGATCACTGTGACCAAGATACTTTACTTAGTGACCTGCTTTTACTACACAATATCTGATATGATGTTAGTCCTGATTCATGTTAAATTTTAAGAAGTCCTTCCTTCAGGGGTGCTTTGTCTCAAAATTGTGGAAAAGTTAAATGTGATCTGCTGACATATGCTTTAAATGATAATTTCATCCTTCAAAAAATTTTCAAAAATCAGATCCTGACAGAGGTATTACAAAGTGAATGCTTGGTGCAGACCTCAGTCCAGCCACATTAAAATCCCACCCAGTTTTAAACAAATCCAATATCCTGTTTTGGAGAATTCAAAAACATGTATCCAGTCATTAGCTTGAGAGAAGATGTTGGAAATTCTAGTTGTTGATGGGAGACAGACTGTCAGATAAACTCTGTTAACTGATAAGTCAACTGAGCTAAAAAAAACATTTGAGTTTCCAATCATTTATCAGTACATGTACTTACGGTCCTGGCCCCTGTTAATGTCTGCAAGGTATCCTGGACAAGACCACAGTCTTCCCTTTGATCCAGCTCTTCCACTGCATATGATACCTCCACTTTATCCAAGACATCCTTTGCCATTTTGGAAAAACTACATGTTGTTTTTGAAAAAACTACAACTGGATTTTTGTCAACTGTTTCTTTGATGTACTTGGACTCTGGTTTTTCCATATCTATGGACTGAAAAGCAAAATAAACACATGTCAATGTACATGCTTGTCTAATGTATCATTATGCAACAACCACAGTCCAATGCTAGGCTTGTGCAAGAAATTAAAATACTGTAGCCAGTTTGGTTAACATGACTAAAATATTTTAGCCAAACATGTATGCCATAATACAAAATTTGTCTTTATTTTCTAAGCAGATATTTGGTAATGGAAGCGAAAGTTTAAGTCAGCACTAAAAAAATTGAAAATCTTTTTTGCCAATTTAAGTTCAAGATAAAAAGTAAATCTCTTCAGCCAAATATTACCTCTATTAGTATATGGCTAATTGACCAGCAATGTAATCACACGGAGACTTCCATAATATAATGTAATCTTTAGGTCATGAAACATGGTCTTAAGGGGCAAGTGGTTTGTCATTAGAGTGATCTCTTAAAAGAAGGCCACTACAGTGGTCTCTTACGAGAGTACCACCCCTAATGTTGTCCGACTCCACCCATTAAAATGTGTCGGTTGGTTTCACAGGGGCAACCTGTAGAATGGTTGTCTTTAAATTCTGGTATACGAACCCACAGACACTGATCACCAAAGACACTGTCTACTGAATATATGGATTAGGGTTAGAATGGAGAAAACAAAATAAGGCACCCACATGCTACTTTCCTGTCTATAACACCTTTTACTGCCTCGCTACATATATCCGACAACTCAATCAATAGGCAGGGAGCGACAGAGTGGATTGTGGCGAGTCTTTTGGCACATGGATTATATATGTCGAGGCAGAAAGCCTTTAAAACAGGAAAGCAGCATGAGGGGCACCTTGTTTAGTTCTATCCCTTCTAAACCTAACTGGCATTTTTGGTAGACAGTGTCTTTGGTGATCAATATGTATGGTTCATATCTACCAGAATATATGAGGACAACCATTCTGCTGGCTGCCCCTGTGGGTGGTCTATACCTCTAGCCTATGTTGCTAAGGAACTCAATTGTTACTTCTTCGATATAGCTCCAAAACATGTTCCAGATCGCATATAGTCCTATGTAAAATTGGACATTTTTATCCTAAATTGTATCAATGCTGCAGACCACAAATCAACAAAATAACTCTGAAACCAGCATCATTTTGCCAAAATTCTGCTACTGTATAAAAATTTTGTGAGATTTTTATGATCATAACTTGGGGTTTCAGAGCTGGTTTTTAGGTAACGTTTAGCATACATTGAATGGGTATCCACAGATGCTTTCCTGCAGATTCACCGAGCAATGCTGGCGTGTAAACTTAGATTCTCGGATGTGTAGATCCACAAATTCAGACAGGCGGACCAGTGTGCAGGGAGACTGAATAGGTCTTGTGCATTGTGACACAATCATTTTGTACTTAGTTTTCATTCACAACATAATTAAGAGGGGACACCTGGTCCTCTTTCAGACACCGATTCAGGCACAAGACCTACCACATGTCAACCTTATTGTATACTGGTTGAAATGATCATTTTGTAAATAGTCAAGTAAGTGACCTCAACTCTTTGTGGCTTTTCGGATTCCACTCACTCCCACCAATTCAGTATTTTAAGTAGTTTTTAATCAGGAAAACAAATTGCATCTTGTAAAAAAAAAAAAAAAAAAATCGTGATAGTTGGCAAGATGAAGGGAAACAATATGATCTTAGTGCAATCAAGCTTTAGGAAATGATGTTGTCCGCAAAACTCAATTCATTGGTCCTATTAGGTCTTCAGCCAGACTGTAGTGTAGACTCTGTTAAAGAGAGGTTTTGAACTTAAACCCAAGTTTTAATTTTATGGAGTATTTCTATCATTAACATTGTGAGTGAGCGGAGCGGCCTAAGGTTGAATTCTGGCGAACATCACACCTAGTTACGCCCATATTCACACCACAAATGTATCAAAAGACACAAGAAACCACATAGTTACCTCCCATTTGGGTTTGTCTTCCACTGACTTTGTTTTTGACCAGGGATTCCAAAACTTCAGAATCCAGGGCTGAATGAACTTGTGGAAAACCCAAAGCAAAACTGGGATGACTATACACGGAACACACACCATGATGCCACTCAAATTATTCTTGTAAATACACACGTGGAGAATCTCTCTTAATCACAATAAAAGCGAAAAGTGTCAGATATTCTTGAAAATTCTCGGTGCGCACAGCTGAGCAGTTCTTCAAATGATGAGCTACGTATTTCGTTTCGTGCAACACAGGAAGTACACGACTGCCTTGAATGCTGCATTGTGGGATGCTTTGCGCATGCGAGCCGCCATTTGCCATGCACTTCCTGTAGAATCGACTTTGGGACAGGTCCGAGGATTGGTGTTGTGATTCCTGAGCAATTGTGCCTTTATACTTGCTCTTATGATCCCGAGACACCTGGCAGATGTTTTAGAGTGGAAAAGGGTACTTCCTGGGCATATACATCGGTGATGAATGGAGGTTATCACCGAGAAACTGCCCGTGGCACCTTGTATAATTCTTCCGTCAGCAAAAGACACCGTGGTGGTTTGACATCCCAATCTGACAGCAGTGTTCAGATCGAGAATGTCCCTTCAGCCAGAGTGTATGTCTTTGGTGACCATGATGTTGCCGAGGACGAACTTCTCACCACAGACGTTGAGCAGTTTGAGCTACGGTCCAGGGGAAAAGGATCGGGGCAACGAAATCATATTTTCCAGAACTCTGAGTCTGATTCAAGGAAACCAGAAGAGCAAGAGTTCTTTGAGAGAACGATACAAGAGGAGGATACGTTACCTAGCATTGCACTTAAATACGGCTGTCAGGTAATACACACACACAGACTAACAAGTTACACATCATGAATGCATTCCATCATAAATGAGTGACGGTGCTGTGTTCAGCTCTGTATACAGGCCAGTAGTACACAAACTGACGACGAGTGACGCAAGAGGGGGACGTAATGTTCACAAATATATATGGTCCCTATATGTTATGCTGTTTTAATATTTAGCTTAGTTTCTGTATTTCTTTCCCCTTTCGCTTCATTTGAACAAGGAATTGTAAAACAACTCACAACATGAATAAAATATTTTGTATAAATCATCATTTAACATGTCTTACACATATACCCTCTGTAGATCATAGATGGCATTGTGCAGAAGAAATCATGTTGAAAATTAAAATAAAATGGAGGGAGGGGGGGAAACTAATATTTGTTTGGGGAAAAAATATTCCCAAATATTTGTTCCTAGTGGGAAGGAATATTCGTTCCAGGGGGCACAAATATTCGGGGGGAACAAATATTCTCTGACACCGGATGCATATAATCTATATACCAAAAGATTTATCACAATCCACTCTCTTGCTCCCTGCCTGACAATAGAGTTGACGGCATATTTTAGACCACTTTTGTCTTTATTCCTCGCAAAGCCAGTCAATTCCAAATGAGCCACTCGTTGTTGAAGGAAAGTGAAGAAGTGACCCCTGTGTATGGACTCAAATTTCTCCTTCATTCTGATGGGCCACCAGTGAATAAATTTGTATTTTTGTTTACTTACCAGTTTTACTTTAATCACTAAATTGTCCACACGTCAGTAATAAAATAATAAAGTAAACGGAAATACAAATTTATTCACTGGCGGCCAATTAAAGCAAAGGAGAAATCTGAGTCCATATGCGGGAGGCACTTCCGTTCAATCAAGAGTGGCTCATGAGATGCTTTGCAAGGAATAAAGTGGCCCAGGTGGGCTAAAATACATCCGGCAACTCAATCATTAGGCAGGGATGAAGGGAGTGGATTGTGATAAATCTTTTGGTACATACAAAAGAGAACTTTATTTTAGGTTAACTTATTTAAGGATGAATTACAATGGCTCAACTGTGCAGCGTGAGTATTGATAATTAATGTAATTAACATCGAAAAATACATGAAGATTTTGAAAATAGATAAGAATAAAGTCTGTACATATGATTGAATTTGCATTTGCACAATTATACAATGAACAGCAAAAACAGAATCAGCAGTTTTACTGCAATGGAGTAGCCTATTTTTGGAAGTGGAAAATCAGTGTTCCTAGATGTAGGTAATCAATAAGAAATAAAAATGGCTGAAAGTGGTAAGGGAAACACTCGAAAGCACAATACTTGATAAAAATGTGAATGAAAGAAACTGTTTTTCAGTATGGGCACAGTCATAGCCTTCATGAGCAGTACCAAAGCTAAACCCTAAGACACTTAACATAGATGAACACAGGTCCCTTTTTTTCATTTGGTGTACAAACATTTATGGACACAACTGATGACAAAGAGGCCAAGATGGTGTCCCACATTTTCTAGAAATAGGTTACCAAATATTGTTATATCATCTTTGCTATCATGTAACAAGATAAGCACCTACATAATGTACATGACAAGCCATTGAAAAAACATGTGTGTTATTTTGCTTATCATGAAAGGTGGTTTGTCTGTCATTAACAGACAAGCAGTGGTCACTGGTACCATTAGCGAAATGTTACTGTTTCTTCAATTTGGCTAAAGAAAGTCACAAACGGCTAAATTATTTTGCAAGAAATTAATAAAGGACTGGTGTAGAATTCTCCATAAATTTTGCTAATTTCTAATTTTTACCTAAGATTTTCAAACTCAAGATCTGTCCCTGGACAAGGAGAGAGAAAATATGAAGCAATTATTTGCGAGCAATATGCTTATTTCAGTAACATAATGTACTAATAGCTGTGGCTATAGCATAGTATGGGCATAGTAAAATTCTGAATATTGTGCATTGCACCAAAGGTTTCCTTTGTTTTGGCTGAAGATATCTTGATGTAATATTTACCAGTTCCAGAGAATGCCCAGCCAAGTTTGTTTTTGCTTTCCTTAGGTCCTGGTAGATATTCAGAGAATAAAAGAAGTTAAATTATTTGCATGGGCCAAAAGATTGTCAATACTTGCAGGTATGGTGCCCAACAAATGTGATGGACACAATTAGTGATGAAAAGGTTTTTAAGGGAAAAGATATATTCATTTTAGTTAAAGATGAATGCCTGTATGAAGATGTTCACAAAGTGGTGTGCTGTGGTTATCACACATTGTATCTGTGAAATTGCAAACTGTTCCTATTTTGGAACAGAAATTTTACAGAAATATGTATGAATGTTTAAAGAAATAGGCAGATGTACATACCCATATTTTTCAAATTTACTTCTATATTATACATAGGGTGTTTTAGAATATTAGTTTTTCTAATAACTTGGCCAAAAATATATACTACTGTAATGGGGCTCCTTTTTGTCTGTTACAGTCCTCAGGGCTAGTAGTTTTTGTATTTTACTAGCCCTTCATTCAAACTAGCTTGTCCATCTACACAAATCTCGTATTTATAATTTAGAGCAACAAAATTTCTGACTGCCTCCAGGGCTGGGGCTTGAAGATTTTGACTTGCAGTGATTAGAGTTCTGGGATACAGGACATGGAAGATGTAGGGTCCTGTAGTAAATTCACATTATTTTGTTGTATTTTTATTTTGACATATTTTGCTGGTAGCATTACCTGCAAAGCAGACTTTGTGTTTTATAGAAGGCCTGCTTCACAGACAACTTGTAGCACACAACCAGCAAATAAAGCACATTGAAATGCATTGCCACTGGTCTTGAAAGACCATTCTAGTAGGTGACACACTGTCTTGACAGACCACCCTTCCAGTATACTTTGCTTAGTATTATTCATCTGATTTATACCTCCTTTGGTTATATGTGATCACATGGAGGAAATTTACATGGCATGTATCATGGAGTGACCATGAGCTGGGTTGTCATGATTCAGTTTTATTTGAATCTCTCTGGTTTCAGTTGCTCAAAACCACTGTACATGTCAATATTAAGTGTGTGAAGGAATTTGGCTTAAACCTGTGTTCATGCCATAAGTTTGACACGTGCGATTACAGACACATCAAACTTGTCAATCAAAACTTACAGTTTACAAGCTGAACAACCTGAATCCAATAGCCGTGTGACTCCAACCACGAGTCCACAAAATATTTGCTGATATTCAACAGTAAGAAACCATGGAACTGCTCTACGATACATGTACATATAAACCTACATCCTTTCTGTGAAAATTTTATTATTTGGCAGAGTCCCTCACCAATTTGTTAAGGAAGTTATGACCAGCTCCATTCTGAGGTCTCAGTTGCAGCTAGTGTGAAGCCAACACACACCTTTTTCTGTCTTTTTTTTTTTTTTTTTCATGAAAATATAAATAACAACAAATGCAGAGCTTGACTTGCTGTAACCATACTTGGGAAGTTCTTACATGTACCTGGAATTGTTTTGTATGACACATATTGCCTCATTTACTGTGTGAACTATTTTGGTTCACAAGTTGAGACTTTCTCAGATGAAAGCCAAAACTTGTGCATCAAACTTATTGTGTAAACACACCTTTACTGTATGATTTTTTTTTTTAACTTGCATTGGAGCTCTAGATTGTGTATATATATTAGTTTGTTGAGAGAAAGTTGGAAGGTCCAGCTTTTCCAGGTTATGTCATCACTAAGGTGACAATGAGGGAATGTCTAACATGATTTGTGTGTGTGGTGGGGGAGGAGGAGGGCAAGAAGAAGGTTTAATGACAGAAAATTAGCATGAGACTGAGCCAGTGAGATCTTTCTCTGGTGATGTTGATACTGAATGGTTTAGTGGAATGTGGCTAGGTCATCCTTTGTCCTGTGCTACTGACAGTGAAAGAGTGCATTCTCAGATGGGGGGGGGGGGGTGGTGGTGGTAGGGATGCACTCAAGGACTTGGGTACTGATTTTCAGACTCCTGCAGTCACAACATCATTCAGGGCGTTACCCTCCTTTTCCCAGTCAAGTTGAGACAACCACAACATAAAAAATACCAGGTACCCACATCAAGACAAGAAAACAGTACTAGAGAACTGTTTCAGAGCCTCGTTTTCAGATCAAGAGGACCATTCAAACAAAGAGGCAAAACATTTACATCTTGTATGCCTACAGTGTGTTTTTTGGTGGCCAGTCTTAAATATTGTTATTAGGTCAGTTGACTTGTCAGTCAACTAAGCTTATGTTAGGGTCAGACATCTGCCATCGATGCTCCAAAATTCACATAAATTTTGACTTCTCAGAAACCAAATTAAAAAACCAACAGTAAGGGGACTAATATTAGCTACAGTAATGATTGTCTTAAACAAAGGTGGCCATGATCATGTAACTCTCGATATCATTCTGAAGTTCACAGGACCACTGCAGTCTGTGCATTTAAGATCAGCTGAGCACTGACAACTAGTGTCACAGTTGTCTTGTTTTTAGAGTGGAGTGTATGGGAAGTGGCCATTCTGAGGTTATAACATCTTCCAAAATTCAGCATTTTTGGTGCACAGATTCCAAATCCTGGCACACTTATTGCAAACACAACACATCGTTTGCCTACCATGATGGAGAGTTACTCAATAAGTCAACGCTTGACTTCTTTCACTATACATGTAAAACAAATGTGTCTATACTTTTTTTTTTTTATCAATGCAGTGAAGACAATCTGAAACTTGCTTTTTGGTGCTGGAGGCAACTGCAGACTTGGAGTACTTCCACAGAATAGTTAATATTGACAGGAATGTGAAATTTAAAACATTCAGTGTTTCCGTTAATAGGAATTTTTTCAGGTGGTCACAAAAAAGGAAATTCAGGGGAAAAGAGTTGATTTTCATTGATATTACATGTGAATAAACAAGACTTGTGACCCTTAAGAATTTTCTCAGAGGGTATTTAAGGTTTTGAAAGGGTAATATACCCCCATTTGGGGGTTAAAGGAAAGGAAACACTGACAGTAGGAAAATGATTAATCTTGATAAACTGCAGCCCAGTTCACAGTGTTTATAATAGTTTAAAAATTACATTACTGGACTCACGGAACATATCTAGAATTGAAAGGTGAGATCATGTTAAAATCATATGAAAGTCAGACCCTGAAGGCAAATTCATACAGGTACTGGAGATATTTATTCATTTTATTGTTTGGGAGTGTAAGTGTACTGAAATAAAATTTTATAGTCTGGGGTCAAGTCTACATATCTGTTCTCTTATGACAATTCACCTTTTCCTGTGCAAACTATCCACTAAAGTGATACCCAACTTGATCTGTTTCAACATGGCACTTGCATTCTTATGAATCCCATGATGTGGCGGGTAGGCATTCTGTCTTCAGGTTGTCGATCCATCCATCCTTCTGGTCAATGTTTTCAGCACAATATCTGAAAAATGTATTCATAGTCAGGTGTTGGTCAGACTAGGTGCATAAGTGCCTTGTTAGGTGAAAAGATACAGTTTTTACCTCAGCTGACAGGTCAGCTGAGGCTATTGTATGGTCCAGCATCTGTTGTCCATCAGTCCTCAATTCACATTTTGAACTTTTCCTCCAAAACTGTCAGCCAGATTAACTTCAAAGTTGGTAGGAATGTACTTTGAGTGGGTCTCTACCAAGTGTGCTCAAGAGGTCATGCTTCAGTGATTTTTCAGATTTTTTATGAGTTTTGTTGTTCATTTTTTTGCTAAAATGTGAAAAATCTTCTCCAAGACTGCTCCGTCAATTGACTTTGAAATTGCATAGGGACACTTCTGGGCTTCTGGGGACCCCTTGACCTTAATTTGTTCAAGAGGTGGCACTGCATTTTTTTTTTTCACAAATTTTTGTGTGTTAAGACAATTTTTTAGTTCTCCAAAACTGTCACTGGGATTGTTCTGAAACTTGGTGGAAGTGGAGCTTGCTTGTAAGCAAAGTTGTTCATTAAGTAGTGATACTATAGATCCCATTTTTTTTTTTTACAAATTTTTCAGTTTGGGTACTTGTGGGTTGATGCATGCATTTCTATTGATTACTATGTAAGTCAATCAGGATTGCAAGGGAAATTCACATTTTCAGTTTCTTCTCCAAAACTGTAAACCAGATTCATTTCAAACTGTACTTCAGGTGGGTCACTACCAAGTTTTTTCAAATGGTCATGTTTCAGTGATCTTTATATTTTTTAATGATTTTTTTGTTGTTTAATCTTTAAAAAATCTTTTCAGAACCTGCATAGCCAATCACTTTAAAATTTCATGGGCACACTTCTGGGGACCCTCAGACAAAACAGTCACTCATACTGTTCTGAAACTTGATGGGGATGTGGCTTGTGCCAAGATTAATCAAAATTTGTCACTAGGTGGTTATACTCCGGATTCTTGACTATTCATGATTTTTTAAATTTGGGTACCTGTCAGTTAATACATGTATTCCTATTGATGACCACGTGAGTCAAAGGGGATTGCAATTTGGTAACTCACATGTTTTACTTCATCTCAAATATCCCCATCCCCTGGACTAGAATGGGATTTATTATGGGTTGAATGTCAAGATGACCTGAGGATGGGCTGTTCACACATCTCTCCTGTAATGGGTCATTGTGATATATATTTCGTGACCAGCATCCATCAAATTTTCGGAGTTCATAATGTGAGTCAGCTGTCTGTTTTGCCCTGGAAAGTGTTGTTGCAATGTAAAATTTCTGTGAAATTTGTCTGCAAAGATCATCCATAGGGATGATCAAACTGTGCTCTCTCAAGACAGGTGGATGGAAAGTATCCTGCAGAGGTGGTCTTTCAAGAGGGGTCTCTCATGGAAGTGATCTCTCAAGATAGAGACTACTGTAAACCTGTAGTGAAGTTTGGCACAATGATGCATGTATTTTATCAACATGTATGACCTATTGTTCTCGAAACTTCTGTTTCCTCAGAACCTGAAAAGTTTTCACAATATTTTAAGAGAATTGGATTCCACAACTGACTTTTGAGTTGTAAAATATTTCCAAATCTGCATTTTTTCCACGTTGTAAATGATGATGGTTATGGTCATAGTCTTCAAGAACATGTGTTTTGTCATTTTCCCCTATTTTGTAAATTTATGCAAAATCTTAAAATTCACTTGTCCGTTCAAGGTGTCCTTGCACCCTAATGATGCACTCCTAATATCTATAGATCATGTCCATGCTAATATTTTAATATCCTATTTATAAAGTTGAAAGCTCTGGGTGATTTTGTAATGGCAGGGTGTAGCTTGGACATCAATAGCTATAGCAAAAAGAGTTGAGCCTCCTGATCAGAATTGCACATGAGTATACTGTTCATGCAACTATTTGGTGACCTACTTTTTGGGTTACTGTGACCCAGTTATAAAGTGTGGCACTTTGTGCAAGTTTATTGTTTTTTTCTTCAATAACTCAAAAAGTTTGTGCCTAATTTAAACAGACAGACTGTGTAGCAAAAGCTTGATGTGAGGTGCACTCTTTTTATTACGACAATTTTTTTAATTGAAGGTTTAGGTCATATAGCCACTTGGAGTATAGGGATCACAGTGTGAGAATCTTGTGAACGCTCTGCACTCCACAGTTTTTTAAAGGCCTGTATTACATATAGAACTTATAAAGCATAAGAAAATATCTGTTGTCTTTGATATTGATGGTGCCACCTATGGTATTATATAATATATGAGTCAAAATGTGAAAATCTTGTGACCAGTCTGGTATCCTTAATTTTTGTAAGGATGTTCATGAAATTTAGCAAGATTGTGGAGGAGGTCAAAATCTCAGTTGTATGTGGTACTAGTGGCACCACCTGTACTTTGACAGTAATTATGAATTAAAAGTTTGAAAAATATAAAATTTCATGTATTGAAAAATAATTTAGTTAGACATGCCAAATTTATAGGATCTGTAGACCATGTGCAATGCTTATATGTAATACCAGTCACAGTGACCCAATTACGTATGTTATGGAATTTGGCACTTGTCCAAGTTTATTGTTTTTTTTTGGGGGGGGGTGTTTGGTCAATAGCTGAAAAAGTTATCTCCTTTCCACAAATAGAGCATGTACAGTTTTCTGTACACACTGTGTCCACATTTTGAATTGACTAGTGTTTTGATCTAAGTTAAAGGTAAAGGTCATATGGGTATTTGGAATTTAGTGATCAAAATGTGCAAATCTTTGGAATGCGCTGCTATCTGTAAATTTCAGTGGATCATCAGAAATGTGATAGGATTGTGAAGGATGTAAAAGTCTTGTTTGATAGAGACACTAGTGGCACTACCTACAGTATATTTATAATAGAAACTATGAGCCAAAAACAGAAGAGGATAAAATTCAGTACCTCAAAAAATGATTAAGGTGATGTGCAACCAATTTTTTTACCCCAAAAGGCTTGTGTTGATACAACAACTTTGAATTTAATTTTTAGCTCCATCTTCCGTGGAGACAGATTGTGCAAAACTTACTGGCAATTCAGTATATAGGTTTATTATGTCAGAGATGAATGTTTCTGTGATATTTCGCCTAAAAGTGACACTTTTCCAGGTTAGAAATCACCTTAAGCTGGACATTCCAAACCAATAGGTTACATAGATTATGTCCAACACTATTATATTGTGGAATATGGATGATCATGACCTAGGTTTAATAGGTCACCAGGCTTGTAAAGAGATGATTTGTTAATGGAAGGGTGTTGCTTGGACATCCATGGAGAAGAGAATATATCCTCCAGATCAATATTTCACTTTAAACTTCTGTTCCCAATCAAACTATAAACTCATCATTCCACCCAAACCTGCTGTTGTTTTGTTTCAAGTCTTTCTATTATAGGAATACATGTACATAACAAGTCAGCAGAGTACTAAGCCCATAGGCCTCTTGTCGTCGTGGTAGCATGGAATTACAATGCTGGTCACGGATCATATAACCTTCAGTCCCTCGCAGACAGATCACCTTTAAACTCTGTCATCCCCATTTTTACTGTCACATAAAGTGACACTGAAAAAAAAATGTTTTCTCCGAGCATTCTTTTTTCTTTCAACATTGTTTACAGTGTTCCTGCATGCTGTTTTCTCAACCATGAGGCTGCTAATTGTGGCCGGTGTTAATGGTGCAAACGTGCAGCATGGATAGTGAAGTCACGTTTGTCACTGTGAGCACTCTGACTATTCATTTGTGACCCAAACTTCGATGTGCTGTTTATGGCTTACATTTTTTTCATATCTTGGTTCATGATACAGATAACTTTATATGAACTGACTTGAATTTATGTACCTTTACAGTTGGAAATTGGTCACTTGACCTACAAAGACCTTTAATGTTTAAAAATCTGTCTGCCAAATGTATTCAATGGAAAAAGACTTAAGGTGTTTGGTAGAACAGGGTATAGCTGTTAGCAAGGCACCTGCTATGATCATGATGATCTGACCAAGTACAGTTTGAAAGTGGTGACATGTAATTTGTAAAGAACGACCACCTGTGCAACATGGGTTTTGGGTGAGCATGATCAGTCCTAGGGGAGTGGGAGGTTAGGCAGTTTCATTCTCTCTCTCTCTCTCTCTCTCTCTCTCTCTCTCTCTCTCTCTCTCTCTCTCTCTCTCTCTCTCTCTCTCTCTCTCTCTCTCTCTCTCTCTCTCTCTCTCTCTCTCTCTCTCTCTCTCTCTCTCTCTCTCTCTCTCTCTCTCTCTCTCTCTCTCTCTCTCTCTCTCTCTCTCTTACTCTCTCTCATATTAACTTACAATTTTGCTTGATCATGCTAAATGTTTGTTGTTGTTACATGTATTAGGTTTTGTTTACTATCTGTCAATAAAGTTGAATCATTTGATATGTAAGGCCCTGGCCCAGTGAACTGACATTGCAGGGGGGGACACACTGACCTCACTACACAAACATGATAACTTGGTCAGCCTTACAAGTTCCTTGTACAGGCAGCCCCTTTTTTTGGAAAAAACATGGCACCCTAGTGTCGTCCAAAAAGTGGTCACATAAAACAAGTGGTCTCCCAAAGGAGGTTTGACTTGTTACCTGCTCAACTATTAACCACTACTTTGAATTCCCGTCCGTAGTATAGATTCAAACATGATTGAGTACACTTGTTAGACCCCAGTCCATCGTGCAGCCATGTGTTTGCTCATTTATAGGTATTCTAAGCTTATCTGGAACTTGTAAACTGTTTTTAGTCAGGTATTGTATCAAAAGAGGCAACTTATCATTAGAAGGTGCTTTTGCACAGTTAAAAGTTGTCAGCAAAGTCTCCCAAAAGAGAGGTCTTTCGAAAGAGGGATTCCTGTTCATGGATATTACGTATATAATGGCTTTATGTGATGATGCTGGACACATGGCCACTGTTCGATAAGGTGTCAGTAATGGGTACTCAATGGGGCAGACATGTAGCACAGGGTCAAAGTTCATCAGAGAGTACACTATGGTCCATAGGTACATTGCAGATCATGATGATTGTATGAGAGTAAACAAAACAGAGTGTGTATTTACACTGAGCATGCAAAATGTCATGGACATTGTCACTGATTAGTTGCATGTCTGATCAGCCAGCCGGTACATTTATTGCTAATATATGTAATGTGAACATACCATGTGTTGTACATATATGTCACAAAGATCATTTGTAAGATGAAAAGTAAAATATATATATATATATAAACCGAGATTTTCAGTTTAGATGCATTTACTTGTATCTGATCGATGTATGTCATCTATGGACCCTGCCTGATAAAAAAATGTAAATTTGAATGTGTTTACTTCAAAACAGGAGAACCTGCTATTTAGCAAAGGGGTCTCATAATTCCCCCCTCCCTAGCAACGTACTTGTTTACCCCTGTTTCACATGAATTCTTCCACTTCATTCATTCATGTATGTCCAGCTAAAAAGTTAATTTGACAGTTAATCTAAATCATGTACGCATGTACAATTTATTTGAGATTATATTAAGACCTAACGTAACAAAAGTCCCTACGGCATGCTGCCCTTAGGTTTATGAGGCTACACACACTACCATCACACACAGTCCCTATTACAAGTGGTTTTAAAATAGAGGTAAATTTATCAGACGCTAGCATCATGAAAGAGCAGCATAAAGAGACTTGTGGTCTCTCATAAGAGGCGGTCTTTTGAACAGGTGCTACCGATGTGAATATGTTTGTACTTTTTAATATGGGCCTTTACATGTATATTAACCTGCAGGGCTCCTTTGGCCTGTATCAGTCAGTAAGGAACGAACTGTATGTGCAGGCAGGTCCCTGTATGGAACATCAACTGAACATGCAAATATGTTGCTCTTACCAAACTAACAGTCTTGATAAAATGAAGTGCGTAAAACACACACAAGCTGTTGTATATTGGAAATATTAAAGTATATTTTTTTATTCCCTTAGCTATTAGTGACACCCTTTCTGTCAGTGCTAGTCACACCCTTGGTTTTCCACCAGTATTAGTGACACCCTATGTTTACCATCAGTACACTTACATAACTGTAGCCGATTATCACCATTGCCTGGTGACAGGGTCACACATTTTGGTGGGATATTTATGTGCACATCCCATATGGTCAGTCTAGAAAAATGAATGCCTTCCCTTGATCATATCAACTTTACTCTTTTGGATGCGTAAATAGAAAATTATTTGAAATGCAGCGTAATCAATGGTAATCTTGTTACTTTTGCATTGCAATTTTTTGCAGTGAGGAGGGCATGGATCCAGCAATCTCTGATTGCCTTTTGATTATATAAGTGATGCTTCATTTATGTACAATTACATGTTACAGTACAAAATATTGCACAATTATCCTTTCCGTTTTTTTTTTTTTTTGTTTATTTGTTTTTTTTACTGTTCATCACAGCAGTTATTCCAGACGAGACCTGTGATCAACAAGGTTCTCAATGAGGCAATGCATTTTTGATAAAATGTTTTATGGATCAACAGTGTAGGTGCTGATAAACAGAAGAACCACCTGAAAAATAGATAAACACATATGGGTTTTTTTTTTTTTTTTTTTTTTTGAAACTTAGTGTGGGCAGACTGCTGCCCTTCACATACAAGTTGTCACATATGCAAACATGTATAGTTTCCACAGATGATTAAAAATCTGCTAAGAAATAATTGCCTGGTTTTCATATCACCATTATTTACCCTAATCTTTAAAAGTGGAAATGTAGCTCAAGGGAGGGTAAACTAAGTTTCAAGATAGGTGCTGATAATACAGACCCTGACTTGTAATGTATTTTTCCAATGTGGGTACTTGTCAGTCAATGCATACATGCCCTATTGAGTACCATGCAAGTCACTGGGATGGCAATGATAATTCACATTTTAAATATCGTCTCCAAAAGTGTCAGCCAGATTCATTTCAAACTTTGTGGGGATACACTTTAGGTGGGTTTGAATTGACAATATTCAAATGGTCATTCTCCAATGACTTTCCAGTTTTTTACTTTTGGGGGGGGGTGGTGTTTTGTTTGTTTGTTTGGTTTTGGGTTTTTTTGTTTTTGTTTTTTTTTTTGTTTTTTTTTTGTTTGGTTTTTTTTTTTTTTTTTTTTACTGTGCTGTATTGGCTCATGTGTCTTGAGTATTCTGCTGTTGATTATGACTTTGAAAGGGCAAACAGACATCTTGCCTTTCATCTCAGTAATGGAGGATACTTTGCCCATGTTTGCTTTTAAACATTGATGAGACATTGCCTATTGGGTTTCTTGTGGTATTGTTAATTTTGGTCTTGAGTGACATTGAAAGGTTTAACATGTTGGATTTTATCTTGGTACTAGTGGATCCTGTTACTTTTTATCTTAAAATGATGACTCCCAAACTGTGACAGAGTGAAGACTTTGATATTGCCAGCAGTGATGATAATCATACAGAAAAGTGATTGATATTATTCAGAAGGTCAGAGGACCACATAAGTCTGCATGCAAGGTCAGCTAAGCACAGGACTGTCACAGTCTTCCAGTTAATTCTGATCTTCTGTTTTTCACAAAATGTGTTTATTTTGTAAGAGTCTTTATTTCACTGCACAAGAAAAATTCAGTGCAGTCTGATCATGTAGTGCCTAGTTCTGGAACCCTCAAATAGATGGCTACCACTTTTTCAGATCTAATGACTATTGCCCCGCAGAAAAAACTTTGTCTGCAAAATAGACAAAGTTTTTTTCTATTTTATGAAAAAAATTATAAACCTACATAATTAAATATCTACTGAAAAAAGAGGAACTACTGTTCTAGCAGGACAGCAGACAGTTACTGTATAGTTTCACAGGCCACTTGTAAATTAAGTAAATTCCGTGACCAAGCTGGGTATACAATTTAGTCATGATTTTAAAATTTATAATTTTGCTTACTGTTTTGACACAAAACATGGAGAGAATTTGGCTAAATAGCTTGCTTAAGCCAAACTATAGCTAGCTGCAGTGATCAATCATGTGTGGAACAATCTCTGGGAATGAAATACTTTGTACATCAGGACTTGACACCTAAGGCAGGACAAGTAAAAATTCTGAGTTTTTTTGCAGATTAAAACTGTACTTGTGCTGCATTGAAGCCTAGGTACAGGTGAGACACCTCGCTAAAAGTCTTAATTTCAAGCCCTGTGCATGTGTATACAGCCCTCGCAGGAACCGTTACATTATTCATATGATGCATGTATGCATGTACGTGTATGACATGCATGCACATGTTGTTTGCGTGGTGAAAAATCGCAAAATAAAATGTACCACTCAGATATTATTCATGCAGATGTTTTAGGTGGAACAGGTACATGTACATGTAAATGGTTATTTTCAACATATACATATGTGTGTTGATGTACTATGAGTACTAGAGTTAAATAATGACACAGTGCTTTTCTGTCCCCAGAGACCACCCCTAAGCAAGAAAAGAGTGGTCTTTAAAACCTTTGCCTCTGATGATGAGTAGACTAACAAGGGAAGTATAGGACGTGGGAATAAGTAAAGCGGTCTCTCATGAGAGTGAGTGGACTCCCATAACAGGGGCCCCTTGTTGTGACAGAGACTACTGTGATGTGTCATCAGTTGTCTACCCATCTTTTCTGCCACACCTGTTGGTAGTGGTAAACCATAATAAACTGCAGGCATGAAAGTGACTGAATGACATCAGATGGGGTTGAAGTGTCTTTATTTCCCCTCATGTTGATAGATAACTTTGTAACATCATGTGTTCACTCAACTTAAATGAGTGCAGAAAACAATTTTGCTTCTTTAATAGGCAATTTCGCTGGTTAAATCGACCATGGGATAAGAGTACTGAGGGATCCTGTCATGATTATTTTTTATTAAAACCAAACAGAGATTTATTTGTGACTGAACATTTGAATTTATTTAAATAATTACAAATTTAAAAAATAGGATAAAATTCTGGGATATGAAGTTCCGGTTATTGTACCTGTATGTGTGAAGACAGGTGATTCTTGCATAAGATTTCATGTCCCTTTAACACAAGGCCATCTGTTTACTGCATTTTACTTGAGAACTCATCGTGTTTTTGTTATAAAAAATGCAAACACGTACACTTTCGAAAAATGGTGGAAATTTGCACTGACGAAAATAAAGCATCTTTCTTGGTTAACTGTCGGGGGGCTCAACTCACTCAGACCAGGGTGCACCAACCAAATCTATTGACTTTTTTATTTTATTTTAATCTATTTTATTTAACAGTGAAACCTCGTCCTAATGACACTCAGAAATCCAGCACATTCAATATAGTGACAACAATTTTCATAGGTAAAAGTTTATTTTCTTTTAAATTTGATTCATTTATCTGACATATTCAGTTATCTGACACATTTCTTAGAGAACAGATTGTATCATTATAACGAGTTTTCACTGTATTTTATTTTGTTTTCTTTTGTTTCATTTCATTTGTTTATTTTTTATCTGTTTATTCATTCACTTATTTATTTTTGCTTACATCTGCCACAGAAAAAAAGAAGCAGACCATTCAGAAGTCCAGACACTGGCTGGTAATCTTCAGTGGGAAAGAGTTGTATGTCAGTACATCAGTGCTATATATAGATCCGTTAGGGTTCATTCAGGTGGCAGCACATGGCGATTATGATGCAGGACATACCTGTACAAGGATTGCAACTATTCATGTTGGTTGGACTCACCAGAACAAGATGACCAACTTCTTGTGATGCAGACACATAGGTTCTGAGAAACTGAGATAAATTTCATTCCAGCAGATATGAATGGAATGGTTAGGTTTTTTTCTCAGTCCTGAGTGAAGAACCATTGCTGACTGATGGCTATCATGCAGTGGGAACCATTCATACCTGCTGTAAATTGCTGTATATTCTTATTTTCACTCATTACAATGATGGCATAAAACTGTGAATATAAAAACACAGTAAAATAGTATATTAACACTGTTTGAATGGGAATTGTGTGAAACAAAGTGAAATTGAAACTGTAGTGAAATGTCAAAAATATGAAAACCGCGAAAATTCAAACATGCAAACATAAAGCAATTTACAGTACATTATGACATGGCTTATAGTGTGGATTTTTATGACCCTTTTGACCCAGATATCCAGTGTTTGAAGACTAGATCATCGTAGTATGGCCCAAGGGCTGCATACACTGTAGACATGAGCAAAAGTGTATTAATTAGTGGACCACGGTTTAGTTGAACCAGTTGATGTAGTTGAATACTAACTGCCTGCATTCGAAATGTGGAGAGAGTAGATTATTCCTTCTTAGTTACCCCCAGGACACCTAGAATCTCTTATGTTTGGATCTTTTCCAGCTATCCTAAAGTCAGAAGCCATTATTTTACTTTATTGTCAGTTTTCTGTCACCTATAATAAGATGCATTTAATTTTTCATCACTTTCTCCTGGCACTTGCTAATTAAAATGTTCCTGCTGCAATGAAAAGTGGTCAAACATTGTACTTGGTCTTCAGATTAGATATCAAACAATCAAGCATTTTCAGTGAATGATCTAAAAACACTTGTCGCTAAGGGGATGGTCTCCGTAGGAAGTACACCTGTATTTGTCAGTGGGGAATGGTGCCTTGTCTGGCTTTGTACCATCAGTGCACTCTAATACTTTGCCATCTGTCAAAATTGAGAAGGTGCCTTAGGGCCCAATACCTCAATTCACTCTCATAAAAACAGGATTGATTGTATATAGGGCATGAAGCTGGGATTTTTTAGAGGCTTGTGTCCAGTGGATGCTAATAACCACATCATAAAACTCCCTGGACAGATATTCTTCAAATTTTGGTGTGAAGTTACCTCCTGATCCTAAGTTGAATATATCTTTTTAGGACCCCAGAGGGCAGAATTTCAGGGTCATTATTTCATATGAGCATAATTTTACTGATTCACATAACAACAAATCCCCTTGCAGCTGTAAGCAAATAACTAAATTTATGAACTCCATTAAGTGCTGCCATCTTGTGTCCAAAATTCCAATGTTTACATTTCTGCATCATTGTGACATTTAAAATACTTTACCGTGATTTTTTTATAGATAAACATGTCTCAGTTTCATGACTTTCAAAAGTATGCTTGCATCATGATAATACATTTACTCCATACTGAAGTTAAATATATGTTAGTGTCTGTGACCAACTTTTCTTCAGTAATAATCAACTTATCTGAAGTTGCATTCTGCTCATAAATGCAAAAACAAAAATCAAGAAAAAAAAAAGAACAAAAAGCCATATAAAAAAAAAAAATGTTGTATTGATAGGTAGTATCATAGACATTTTGTCATGTATTATCCTTAATGCTTAAATATAGAAGTCCAAGTCACTTGGAAATCTAAACACATGTTTGATTGATGTCGCTGAATTTTGTGTGCACAATGTCAAAGCTGTTTAGGCCTTCCAGATATCACAACATCACAATAATGTATGTTTTCTATCATTGAGCAACTGATAATGTGCAATTGTTCCTCCTTGCATACTGGTTGTGAGCTACTTGTAGGAAAACATTTTTCCTTGTAACTATATGCTTAAAAAGTTTTGACCCAACTTTGAGTTGCGGTCCCAGCTGCCATGCATGTTTTAGGGTAAGATTGACCTGTCAGAGGTCTGGATACCTGCACTGAAACCATTATATAAAACATCAAGTACACCAGGGTAAAGGGGTTTGACTACTTGTCTGACCACACATATTTGCCTCAATCTAGGACAAGTGCTGGGCCACATGTGAATCTGCATAGCCCTCAGAATTTTCACTTGTCATGCCCAAAGTTGACTTGTCCTGGACAATAGGGCCTGTCTTAATGTTGAATCCTGTGCCCGATGGCTGTCGACAGATCTCAACCATTATGTTAGTACATGTACAGTACACTACAATGCAGGACCCCTGAAGTTTGTCATTTGAACCTTGTTTTGACATGTTTGAGAAAGAACAAGCATCTTTGCATTGTAAACTGCCTCTGTAATATAGTAATGACATTTCAGGCTAGTTATCTGCAGATGTAGTTTGTATTAGAGTACAATTGTGCCAGTAATGCATAATTGAATGTTTGAAAGTTGTGCTCTGGGTTGTCTTTACTTGCCCTTATTACTTAAGTTGTCCTCTCTTTTTTTTTTTTATTATGCCAATTGGGTTCTGGGTGTACAGTGGTCCCCCTCTAAACTGAGGCCACCTCTTAAACGACCACCATTTCTATGCAGAGCGGTGACATTTCCATTATATCATACCCCTCTAGAGAGGCCACCCATTCCATAAGGCCACTTTTGGGCTACATCTCTTGTTACCTAACACGAGGGGCACTGCCATACATCTTGTGTTGTAAAGGTGAACAAAAACATATCTGGCATTTGTACATCTTTTTCATGTTAGTCATCACTTGGTGAACAAACACGTAGGGCTAGATTTATTTATACATGCTCGTGGTCTGGTTACAAAATTTCAAACAGCAGTTTCATGACATTTGTGTTTTCTTACACGAGAGACAGCTGTGTGTGTATGTTTGTTTATGGATTGAGCTGTAAATGACGTGCCATCAGACGGGGCACCTGTTGCACAGACCAGCAGGGTTCCCCCCTCACTTAATGTCAGTATAACCCACATCCATGCTGCTTTTTTCCATATTGCATGCATAGCTTTGAAATACTATGAATATGTTTATTTTCACAAGTTCTTATCTTGCCACTTTTACATTTTTGGCCTTTCACCAAAACTTTAAATTCAATATTTTTATTAATTCCTATCTGTGCCATATTAAGAGTCTTTTTCACTGGGTTCTTATTTATAGCAGTTCTGAAGCATCAGTGAAATTAGCAAAAATAAAAACACACTGAAATTAAGTAAATTCACCGTACAGTGGTATGTGCTGTATAAAGCCATCCCTTTAGCCAAGGAAATATGGCCACAAACAGCAGATGACCTGTCACTGCAGATAAATTTACCAAAAAAAACTGACTCCCATGTCCAAGCCTAGTGGCCACACAAGTCAATGTGGCTGTTCACTACAGTGGGTGCATACAGCAGATAACACTGTTCAAGATTAAAAAAAAAAGATCAGCTGTGACTAGCATGGGCAAGACCTGAAATGGACTGAACGCTAATATGCTGTATAAAGCTCAACTTGCACCCATAGCACTCAGAATACACTGGCCCGGCTCGCCCAGGGCTCCTGCTCTTGTAAGGCTACAACTGGCCCGCAGAAAGAGTCCATGTGTAATGTGTTGTCCACCTGTGGGAAAGGCCACCTGTCCAAGTCTAATGTGGCCACTTTTCTAGTGCATCAGGGGTAACCTTGTTAGAGCTGGAACCACTATTAAGCCTCAGCTTGGACTAGATATAGTGGTCCCTCTTTTTAATGGCCACTCCATTGAGAGATCACCCGCTTTTTGACCCTTTCCTGTTCAAAATACCTGAAAGTCCCTGGATGTTAAAATATCTTATCTTTCTTAATATTTTTACTTAAATTTCTCATTACTAGAAATCATTTTTGCTAAAATTTGTATGTAAAGCCATAACACTACATGTATAATGACAATGCTTCATTATACCATCCTTTAATTCAGCCATCATACACCTATAGGTCTATTATTGAGGGTTACTTAAATTAAATATTGTGGTCAGAGAAAATACCAGGATATATACATGTATTAAAATGTTAAACAAGTGTGTTCTCTTCCGCATGTTTCAGGTGGCTGAAATCAAGAGGATTAATAACCTGATTACAGACCAGGACTTTTATGCCCTAAAGACCATAAAAGTGCCATGTAAACGCCAGGGATTCGTAAAGGAAATGTTGGCCGAGGAAGCCCGAAACGAGGCGGCTTCCAGGAGAGGTCAGCGAGACAATCTGGACTCGACAGTCATTCATATGAGTGAAGCCAATGAAGCAGAGGATGATGGGAGTGATGCTGAGACTCAGGATCTGTTGGTTAGGACCTTAAGTATAGGAGGAGCACTAAATAATCAGACTCGCGATGCCGAGCTATTTCTGGAGCGCATGGACAGGGACATTAGCAAAATTGTCTCTTCCACCAATAGTCGAAAGGACACTCTGGAAGAAGTGGCTAACACATTGACATGTAAACGAATCCATCCAATGATGAAGGCAGATGGGTTGCTGTCGGGTGTAGACTGTGGAATGAGATGGTGGAGTGTGGTTATACTAATGCTTGTGATAGGACTTTTGTTGCCTCTCATATACTTTGTCTATTATGAGTACCAGAAGCCACCAGACTGACACAACGGGAGTTCTAGGGGTTTCATCACACAATCATCTTTTGTTTTGTTGAACACTGTAAAGATAAATAGAGTTGATACTAGGCAGGTTGAACATTATAAACCCAACATGAGACTTCCATTTTTTTTTACTTCTGTAATTAATTTACCATTGGGCCCATGATAAGACTTGAATCAACGGCCATCCTTGCCATGGCTCGGGTGCAAAGTGCTCAGCCCATGCCAAGGAACGCTGTGCAATTAGAGTGTGCCATTAAGATCTCATCCAGAATTATCATGTAGAATATTTTTAATTACCTAGAAAATTCAGGGGGAAAAAAAAAAAAACTCCTGGATTAGACAATCATTTACATGTACATCCAGACAGTTTTGGGTAGTGCTGGGCTTGCATAAGTGATTTTATTTTGTCAGCCAGCTTAGCTAAAATCACTTAAATCTTTTAGATTAGACAATCATTTACATGTACATCCAGACAGTTTTGGGTAGTGCTGGGCTTGCATAAGGGATTTTATTTTGTCAGCCAGCTTAGCTAAAATCACTTAAATCTTTTAGCCAAACTCAAATTTTCTCAGCCAAAGTCAGCTGACATCTTCAAAAATTTTACATCTAAAAGGTCACAGTTGGATGATAAACCAGTATTAACTGAATCTGAAGCTACAAAGTAACAGAAATCTCTTAATCCAGTTTCTCTGAAAGATTGTCAATTCTTTTAGCCAAATTCCACAATCATTAGCCTATGGCTGATTGGCTAATAATGGCTAGTGCCAGCCCAGGTAGAGTTAGGGAGGAAGAGCCAGATGATAATGAACAGGTTAAATGTGCCATGTGCATGTGACCAAAGAACAGAAACAATTTTAAATCTTTTCGTAATTTTGAAATTTTTATAGTGCAACAAATAATCATCATCTTGGCCTTTTTTGCAAGAAAGAAACGTGACGTAAAACTCTTTGCCGGTCAAGTGGTCCAGAAGTTCCCAGATGTAAAGTCTCATCTGCTTCGGTGTTTTTACCCAAGTTTCCTGTTAATAGAAGACGTTTTGGCTGAGATTTGTATATCAGACCAATCAATGCCACAGATCAACAGCTGTGCTGAGCACAGAGTGGGCGCATTGCACCTGCTCTGTGTCAGGGAAAGCTATTGAATGAGTTGTATTCTGACCAGGAAAAAGTTAATAAATGTACTTCATGAAAGATAGCTGTAGATATTTAACTTTCCCAATCGGTGTGCTTAAACTTGGAAGGTGAAATATCTTTTGCGATCAGTGATGTAGCACTTATATATAAATATATAGACATATTTTGTTGCCCGAGTCTGCCCCAGACCTATATTTGTGATCTGTCGTTCCTCTGTATGGTCAAGTGTATTTATATTGAAACATCATTATAAAGACACTGCGATACCTGACATATTCACTGGTGCCGCGGCACTTAAAATCAAATTCTGTGGCGCATTTGGGAGGGAACAAATGATGTCATGATGATGAGGTTTGACTGTGCATAAGCATGATACGGCTTGCAACCAGGTCTGTTTATGTACACTGTACATGCTGAAGGAGAGATGTACTCAGCAATAATGTTGTCAAAAGAAAAAAAATCAAATTTGAATAAAATAAGTGGAAAACTTCAAAATAATACATGGAGATTATTGACACTACAATGGAAAGCATGAAATGGTATTGATTGCAGAGCAAGACTATGTATACAATTGGTGTGAAAACCAAATAACTGGTGTCACAATTCTTTGGACCAAGCTTGCTTCTCATTGATTATTAGAATAAATTTGACACTTTCCTGACCAAGAATGTGATCATGTGGGTATAGAAGTGGAATAATACTCTTTCATCAGTTGGGAGAGCCATTCATTTTAATATTATCGTACTCCTTGGCAATCCAGGTAAAATAAATAAGTTTTTAAAAAAATGGTATCATAAAATCGACTTGAAAGATGCATAGTATAAAATTTATGTTACATATAATCACTAGCAGAACCCTTCAGATGTGAGGTCAGACAACGAGGCAACAAGCAAGTATCAGGCACACGTGTCAGGTACCATGATACATGTATTGCGGTCATTTTCTGTACATATTCGATACCACATTTTTTTGTGATCAATGTATATTTTGGCTAAAATACATGAAGCAAAAGTCAAAGAAGATTCTTAACAGTTATAAAAATAGACCTGCTGAAAAATTTCCAAATATGTTCCTTAAATGGTACAGATCCATGTGTTGTTGTCCTGTGAGCAGCTGGCACAGCACCTGCTCCAGGCTGGGCTCAGCTGCCAGCCTCACAAATAAAAAGAGAAGAAGAAAATGTGTGAGTAAAGTCTTTCTGGAAGCAAGTCTGCAAACGACGCCAGGCTAGGGCAGTTCTATTTTGCATGTAAATTGGACTTCCGGCGTGTCACTGATAAACATTTTTAACTGTGGACTTGCTGGCACCAGACGTGTGGGATCCTGCTGTATATTGCTGCACATTCTGACAATGCTACTGTGTGGGGTATTCCCATTGATTATCAATAAGACTGTGATATCAAAGTACCATAGAAGTACAGACCAGGATGAGATGAATATTGGCAACCCTAGTCAGAATTGTGCCGGTGATTTCCCTTGTATTTGTACAACAGCCAAGCATATGAGGTTTTTAGCAAATTGAAGTGAGTAGAAATTGCAAATTTCAGTGGCTGAATTACAATAAAAATGACACTGAAATAAATGGATACTATTCAGCATTATTCAAGAATAAATAAATCAATCAATCCAGATATGGGGATGCTTAGGATGTTAGAAATACTGTCCTCCCTGCTTTGAGAGGCCACCGCCAGCACGGGTCCTAAAGGGTCACATAAAGCAGATGATCTCTCATCAGCAATCAAATAACATAGAAAAAGTAATACTTGGGACTTGGTACTAACTGTGGTTTTAAAAAAGCAGGTGGCCTCTTATCTGGTGGGTCTCACAAAGACAATTATATTATATTATTCAAATGTCTCTTTTAACTAATCATGCTTCATTGAAAACATATTTAGAATCTTCTCTGTGATGAGTTGATTTTGTATCATTCTGCTTTGAGAAACAGGCCCTCCCCCCCTCTCAAAAATTGACTTTTTCCTTATTTTAAACACAAAAAAGTACAGGAAATGGGACCAGAGATTTGATGGGCATGTGGTGTGGTAGCAAGAAACTTGTCCATGATCAAGCTTTATGTTTTAAGAGTGGAATGTAACATAGGACATGTACACAATTAAATAACATACACAATCACCCTTGTATAGGATGTGCAAGTTATTCTTCAAATGGAACATTGAACTGTTGAACTTTTTAAACACAAAAATGATTTACATAAGGCACAGAGTAGTTCTGTGAACATGTAGCACAAGACAGCCTTTGTAAAATGGAAGGGAAAATGGTCTTTTAAAAAGGCAGGTGCCCCCAGAGAGAGTATAGACAAAATGTTGTCATTTTTGCTTTGAAAGGTGTCCTAATAGGAGAGAAGGCACTGGAGAAAGGAGGAAGTGTAGTTATTGGCCCTCGCTGGAGCCGCATAGAAACTACTAAACCTCATGGTCTACCATGGTGCTAGAGGGAGACAAATCAGGGTCTGGAGGGCACCAGGGTGAGGTGATTGCTCATTCAATATAAAAATAACTCCAATAAAAGAGATTGTAATTCAGTGCCAAATTATAGCCAGACAGAGAATCAGGGTTGCATTCAGTAGAAAAAAATAAAGGTTTGAAACAGTTTGTAAAGCTTTTCTTTTGAAATGAGCATTTTGCTATATTGTATGTATCCTAAGATGTTTCACTGTATTTTATTTTCTGTCTTGGCCGACTTGCTAGTCCACTGAAGTGGTTGGAGAAGGCTGTCTTTTTTTCCATTGTTCAGAAATGTCCAGTTTGTGTTTTGTATGTTTTGACTCCAAAACTGCTGACAAAGATTCTCATCAAGTTTGGTGTGAATGATCTCAACTGTGTCTTTATCAGAGCTTTTCACTGGGTGTTAGTATTATTATCCTTTGAGTTGTAACTTTTTTTTTCTTCTAAATTTAATACTGAGTGTTCTTTAGTGTGTTCAGATTAGGGATACTTGTATCAAGGTGGCTATGGCTTTGTACCAAGTTACCCCACCCATGACGTGAATGGGAATATGGTAATGGTGACTGTCCATCCATCTGTCCTGTTGATTTTATCTGGACCATTTCTCGGAAGCTTTAAATCCCCCCCCCCCCCCCCCCCGGCTTCTGAAAATAGACCTGGCATCGATAGTATGGGTGGCTTTGTGTACTTTTGTGTGGGTCATTAGCAAGTTTCATTAAGCACCTGATTGGTGGACAGTAATTTATCTGTATGTGGACAGTGCGGTGTTTTTGGACCACAGCTAGTATTGAACATAACAGGAAATGACACATGAGCTTTTCACTTGGTGCTGTCACGTTTGACCTTGGTTGACTTTGAAACTTCCAACCGACGGATGGGCATTAAATCCCCGTAGATGGAAAATGGTGCATTTTCAGGCTATAATAACTATTAAGTACATTTATGAATAAAAAGTGACCTGCACTTTGATTCTGTGCTTGCACATTTGACCTCAAGTATGTGAGACCTGCCATAGTATGAGTGCTGCTCATTTTTATAAGACAGAAGTACAAAATTGTGCTAGCAGTTACCAATATGTGCACTCAAGTTAAGCTGAGCACAGGACTGTCTGTCCTTCTCACTCCTATCGAGGAGGGTAGAGCACTACCCTCCTTACTTCTATCAATTACTTTTCAGTGAAGTTGCACTCATTGACCCTCAGAGCTGGCGCTCTTTCTTACCATTTGTTATGAGGATAACATTTTCTCTCAACTCCAGTCACGGGCATGTCGGATCAGGTTACATTTCAGCATCCATTCAGTTCCACTTTATATCACCTAACATGTAACAGCTACAAAATACCAAAGACCAGATATAAAAAGAACTTGGGTTGGGGATTTAGGGTAGGAGAGGGAGCGGGTTTGCTCCACTGGTTGAGTAGAATACCTGCCCAATAGTTCAAAACTGGCATGGGACATATCTTGTGGGGGGACCGTTTCTGCACGATATCCCTGAGGTATATTTTAATAAATTATTTCACTGAACAGTTTCACGCATTGATTATACAGACGTGGTACCATATGGCCAATATGTGTTTCAACAAATGTCCCAAACCCTGAAATTAGGCGACTCCCAACTGATACACTTGTTTTTGGCTAATTTGAACAGTATATTGGAACAACTGTAGAATTATAGAGGAGACCTACATTGTATCAAGATAAGATGCCTTAGACCAACAACTTTCCTTGGTGTGGGCTAGGCACTTAAGAGCCCAGCCCCCACCAAGGAAAACTCTTGACTGCATTTTAAGCTGAGTGTACCGATTCAAGGGGAAATGGGTTTTAAAGCATTTGAAAGACAAAATCAGTGAGCCAGATTTCTTGAGTCCGATTTCCAGAGCTTATTGTTGAAGCTTTTGCTGTAAGTAGTGTAATACCGTTGCATATACCACAGTCATTCACCATTCCCTGGGAAAAGGTGATTAACTGCATGTCAACTTTAAGTACAAAAATAATAAATTTTTGCACATTTGAATTGTCAGTTTTTTTGACTAATTCTTCTTTTTTCTTTTGTCTGCACTGGACTTTAGGATGCTTGAACTGATGAGCTTGGCAAATGCTGATAACATAAGCATTTGTGGGAAATGAGGATTGCAGTCACAAAAATCTGCTAAATTCAGTCTTTGAAAAATGATTAAACCTCAAAAATTATAGAACCTCAAGTGAATGAAATAAACCAATGAAAACCTTTAATTTGTATGTTGAAATGAAACTTCGACAATGATTTTAAATTTGGGGACGTGAAATGTTTTTAGACAGCAGGCCACAAAACAGAATGAGCTTTTGGGAACAAGTGCTTTGTGTACTGAATGTCACTGTTATGCCCACAGATAACAGCCTCTGCCATGTTGTATAAATACATGGATGATTTTGTTGCTGAAAATTGAATCAACACAGCTGACTTGACTCACACAGAACTACATTTAATTGGTGGGTTTTTTTGTTGTTGTTTTTTTATACCTTTTTTCATTGCATGGCCACACTTGAAGGACAGAATGGGTTTTGTAAAGGAGAAATTCAACCACAACTGATATCATGGCGCAGTTGGTGCATTACTTCTTTCATGTGGTGTATCTTAACCCATATTGCCTAAGAGCCGATATATCAGCTGCAAATACTTGAAGCTGCAAAATACTTAGGGTAGAGAGGGTTAAGTTTTATGGCACTGAATCAGATATAAATATGGCATTGTAGAGGCACAGTGACAAGTTAAGGGACATGTCCAGACACTTAACCCTTTCAGTGCCAAATTTTGGACTAAGTCAACAGCTTTTCTCAGTGCGCATTGAAATGCGCCCAGTGTGCACCGAGAAAAGTTATTAATCTGGGGTATATTCTCTGCAACTATAGACATACTGGCGCTTGAATCAAAGGTGTTTCGAGATCTACGAGGAATATGAATCTGAGATCCTGATGATCATTCAGACTAGCTTGACTTTAGTAGATCGACTTTAGACGTGATTGGCACTGAAAGAGTTAAGAGATGGCTTGGTACATTGCAAGGCTCAGTCAACACCTTTGCGTGTTAAGCATCGAAACCCTGTGTAGGAAACTGAAGCCACAGTATACTGTCCTGGTGAGACTCACGTACAGCTAGCATTTAAAATATTTTTGTTAGTGAGAAATGAAAGTAAAATGTTTGAAACAAAAAGATGTAATAGCAAATTACCTTGGGTCATTCTGATGTGCAAGTGGTTACAGCTAATTGGAAGTGCTTTATTAAGTGACATTATGAGCCAGGCACCCGAAATTGTCATATATCAGGGATGTAACTTTTCCTGCTTTTAGAGGAATTCCAGTTGTTTTTGATTCGAAGTAATTGCGTCAAAAATTTCATGAATTTTGTCTTAAACACGCAAATATAATGTTTTTTTATGTATGTTGGGGGGGGGGGGGGTTGTTCCACTCCTGTTCCATGTAAGTCACAATCCTGATGTGTGTTCTCAGTCACCTTGGCCCCCTCAGCAGGACAAGCTTTGCCTTATCTCTACTACTTGGGGTGACAAAACATGAAAATGCATGTTCAGCAGGCAACATGCAATACTAAGGTGGTCCTTGGGTACAGACATTTGCTATTATGCACATGCTGTGCTTGTTTGTATGTTATACAAGCCTCTACCATAGCTCCATTATCCTTTGAGGTGGCTTTTTGTGTATCTGTTACATGTTGACTGGTCATACAGCAACTCTCTCTCCCCCCCCCCCCCCCCCAAACACCCCGCACCATTCGCAGTTTTGCGTAAATGGGGTGGGGGAGGGAATCCAGATGTTTTTGATGTTGTATGACAAGCACAAACCACACGTCTTGTTGTTTCAGGTTGTTATAGATGTTAACATCCCATGACGAAAGGAAGAAAAAAGAAAGGGAAAAGAGAGGGAAAACTAAAATGGATATTTTTTTATTTGAAAGTGGAGTTCATAAATTTATTTTCATATTGAATGGACAAGTGCTGGATGCCGAGGGACACTGTATGAGATGACCATCTGCACTTCTGATCAAGAGCAAGCTTTCATCAAGTTGAAATTCATCTTTGCACTGACTGAAGTTTGACAGGTTCATGTATAATATACAGGAGGCTTTATATTCAGAATTGAGCCTACACCTGGCCTCATACTGCACTTTGGACTAATGACCTCTGTCATTGTTGATCAGAAAAAAAAAAAGCAGACAATAGTTACACCATTGGATCATTTCTGTTAATAAATATATAATGGGGAAAAGTTTCATGATGCAGCTACATTGGTACCAGGCCCCTCAGGGTTAATTCTTTGTCACAATCACCAGGACAACAGATATGTCAGTGAGGAAGAATGCTATATGTATAGACTTTGCAGAGTGAATTAAGTTCAAAGTAGCTGTGTGCTACTTTGTACATTCTAATCTTCTGTATTCTGATCACCTTTTTTTTTTGTATGATTAAAGAGTATTTTAAATACATGTACATGAAAAGGGATTTATTTTTGCTTTGGATAAACATTCCAAGAGTAGATGGATATATTTCATGCCTCACACCTGCATCAGTTCTTCCTTGTATTTGAATTTGCTTTGGTTGTTCACTTGTCATGTTTAGACAGGGTAGGGTGTCATTCTTAACTGTCATTATAAGATCTGGTTTCTGATATGAGAAAACACTGATTAAACAGTGCACAGTATATTTCTTTTCAAGCATTCACAAATGACTGCAGACAAACAAGATGATCACTTTCATTTCTTAGGATCATGTGATCTGTTTGGGGTAATGGTGACGGCACTGTAGCTGTGACCATTTCAAGGTTTGAATTGCACCCATTGCACTGGCAACAGGTCAACGAAATTGAGCTGCTGAAAATTTCACTGGCATGGAATAAACAGACCATGGTGAATCTGTCGGTATATTCCATACATATCATGAAATCAAGATTATAATTTCACATTAAGGTTAATAAATATCAGCCATATTGTAAATGCTCAACATAAATAGTTGTGACATATTATGGGATATGCTCTGATTGTAAAGGTGTTTTCTTCTGTGTGGCTGACACGGTGCACTAGGACAAGTGTTGTGCCTCAAAACTTGATTCTGTTTGACCACATGGGTTGATGGTTTTGTAGGTCACTTTGATATGCTAGTTTCACATTTTTAGTTAAACCTACTGATATATGCATTTATGATTTAATGTATAAAAGGATTTTAGTATTTTGTCACATGGACATGTAGAGGAGGGACACATAAATCACACCCAATAAAAGAAACTGGTGTTGAGTTAAAAAAACTGAAAGGACTTGGGCATGAGAACTGAACGTTGTCCATTTGTTTAATTTTTGGCCATTTGGTGGCAGCACTTATGCTTGTAGGGAGATGAACATCAGTTTCGTACAGTATATTTTGGTTTCTATGTAATGAATGAATGAATGGTGATACATTTGGTCAAATGCTTCACTACACAAGACCCTTCTTGTACAAATTGTCCCATTACATATTTTTTGCCATGTGGTTGGAATAAGAAAGCCATTAGTGGAAAATTTATGAATGTAACCATTCTGAGTTTACAATATGAACTATTGTCCTGCATCGAATTTAATGGCGCCCGGTAGCCATTTATTACTGCATTTTGTGATGTCTTATCACCATTTGGTTCTGACTGGTTTAAGATATACATCTGGCTGATTATGGCTGGTTTAAGATATACATCTGGCTGGTTATGGCTGGTTTAAGATATACATCTGGCTGGTTATGACTGGTTTAAGATATACATCTGGCTGATTATGGCTGGTTTAAGGTGTGCATCATATCAGGGCCGTCACCTAGGGGTCCGATTGGTCAGATTGGTCGGATCAACATTTAAATCAGAAGTGTCATTGACTACATGTATGTTAATATAGTTTCTGAATTTGGCCTGAACAACTTTAAATTGAAGGCTACAGTCCTGGTTATATGGCTGGTTAAGATGTGCATCCAGCTGATTATGGCTTGATTAAGGTGTTCATCCAACCGATTATGGCTGGTTTAAGGTGGATATCTGGGCAGTCGTGCCTGGTTTAAGGCATGTGTGCAGACATTTATGGCTGGTTTAAGATGTGCATCCAGTCACCTACAGCTGGCTTGAAGGTGTGCCTCCAATCAGTTACGGCTGGTTTAAGATGTGCATCCAGTCACCTGCAGCTGGCTTGAAGGTGTGCCTCCAGTCAGTTATGGCTGGTTGAAGATGTGCATCTACTCACCTGTAGCTGACTTGAAGGTGTGCCTGCGATCAGTTACAGCTGGTTTATTAGCAGAGTGGGGTGTAAAAGAGAAAACTGTTCTGATGATAATTCAAATGCATCTGTTTCAGTAATTATGACTTTCACGATGTAATAATTACAACATTGAGCTTTGTCTGGATAATGACATTGATAGCTGGTATTTGGGCAACAAAATGGTCAGCAGTTGAAGCCTCACATATTTCTGTGGATTTGGGTCGATTTTCAGATACATGCATCAGGTGAAATTCCATAATATTATTTAAACATCTCAGATTCCTCAGATAATTGTGCAAGCACCATATATATATAAAACCGGCCATAATAATTTGCTTATATGTTTCCCATGTACAGGATAAGCAAGTAGACAGGTAAATGTAAAATACATTCTAAACAAAGCATAAGCGATTTTTGGGTAAACAAAATACAAGCTAGTAGGGGATATGAGTCTCTGTCATTCAAGACAACAGTTGCTGATACAAATTTTTTGCTAGTTATTTATCCCCATTTTGAAACTTTGCCACTGTAAAATATGTTTCCTGTTTTAGGTCTATTTTCCACAGAAAATCAGATAAACAGGGGGATTTTATGCTATAACTTAACCATCAAAACAAGTCATTTCTTTAATGGAATTATCAACTGGAGAAACATCTGGTTTAACTTGATTCAATAAAATCAAAATTGCAGGGCAAAAATGCTAGGACAGGCAGTTATGAGAAACAGGACATTAGTTTATAGGGTCTACTGAAGTACATGTAACTGTTAATATAGCTATATTATGAAAACCTGAATTTCCTGTCTACCTCTTAAGGTTCCATGGTCACAACACATTATTGTAGACAGGGGGAAATATTGGTTGTGTCTCGGTTGACTGCCCTTTTTTATGGTTGGCTACGATTTGGGAAAGAGAAAGTCAGTAATAAATGCCATGATACAAACAGAGGCTGTTATTAGCTCTGGAATTTGGTCTCTGCAGGAAAATTAAGTTAGCTATTGTAATTAGGTTAGCTATTGTAGTTTCAGTTTCCCCTGGCATGAAATATGATAACAGTTGTCATAATCATGTGGTCTAATGAGAATCTGGCAAAAAAAATATTGAATATCTGTTATTTGCTTCATAATTTTGCAGATGTGCACTGGACAAATGTGAGAAATGGATGTAGAATGTACAGGTATATGCCTTAAAATGTTCCTGGTTTAAAAACAAAAACAAAACAAAACAAAAATACAAGGCTGATTCAGCACATGTCAGAAGTACCCTGGTGTAAAGGTGAAGTCAGCATCTCTGTATCATATTCGTACTGCATCAATGTTTGAGCAGTTACGACACAATAACTTGTTGCATGCAGTACCACTGCAGTGAAGGCTTGGTTCAGTAGCCTTTGGATTGGTCCACAATTCCAGGTGCAGTAGTGGTTGCAACAGCTGCTGTGCAGTGAGTCCTGTCTTGAAAGACCACAATCTGCTGGTCCCTTTAGGTGTTCTTGCAAGTCGGGTTTCACTGTCATGGCAGGCAATACAGAAGCCACTGACTGTAGATGAGGTATGTTGCCATGGTAACGCTTTTCCCCCTTGACCCAACCAAAACTTGCTGGTGGTCAAATGTTGTCTACTGCAATGTTTTTTGACAAATTTGGACAATAATGAAAAACAATATGAATGAGAATTGTAGATGAGACCTGTCAAAATAATATGAGCCAGGTCAATAGATTTCCATGGCAAGGGTTGGGCTGCAAGCACCCAACTCACACAAAGGAAAGCTGTTGACTCAGTCTTAATTCAAAGGGGATTGAAGAATTAATGTACACAGCTTTGCCTCAAATTGAGGTAAGTGGAAGCAGGGAAATTGGGGACTGGTGTAGGATAAGATAGATGTGATGTGATTAGGGACTGATATGGAATGATAAGACTGATGTGATGTCATTAGGGACTGCTACTGATGACAAGACGGGTGTGATGAGATGCACTGTAAAAGCCCTGACCAGTACACAGGGTACAAAAACGTTAAGCGAGCCCCCACTGGAGACAAACTGGCATGTATAAAAAAAATATGGCAATGATGTCATAAAAATGACAATAAAATGTTCAAAATTCAATGATACTGAAGTCTATCTGTGCTAGGTTGGAGACCTAGGTTCACAGCTTTTGGTTTTTCTTCAGCAATGTAGGTATACTGGTACTTGAGCGAAAGGTCGTTTTGTGAGAAAATTGAATCTGGAATCACTGTGATAGTAATGTAGATAAACACACTAAGAATAAGCTGTTTCCTGAATCAGACCTAAGAAGGGTGCTTGAAGAGCCGGGTGTTAGGGAAAGAAGGTGTTATGGACGATGCTGGATGGTGACTGGAAAGCATTGATATAGGCAAGTTGTCTTGATGGATATATATATATATGTCTCTGTACCATTCTTACTCTCGATAATTCCTATTTATTGAAAGAAAATATATTCGAACATTTAAGCAGAGATGAGCAACTGCTGCATTTTGAACTAGAGATACTTGCACATATTACATGATAACATTTATGTGTGGAAAGCCAGTAGTGGAGCTGGTGTTATTCAAGGCTGTGTGCAATGTACTAAATATTACTGTTATGGTATAAATATACAAACGACTTATGAAAAGTTCATTCAACTACTCTTGTGTTTGGTTTTTTCTTCAGTAATGATCGTTTTTGCCGTCACCATAGGCAACTCCCAAGACCATTAATCACATTTCTGCCTCAGCCGACTTGTCAGTCAGCTGCTGAGGTTATAGTATGGTCCATCCAGCCATCCACAGTTGTTTACATTTTTGACTTCTCTATAACGAAATCATGGGTCAGATGCACTTCAAACTTCGTGAAAATCGACCTTGGATGAGTCTTTCCAAGTTTGTTCAGTTGGTCATGATGGTCCAGTGAGTTTTGGATTTTTTTAATAAATTCTTTCATTCATGTTATGGCAAAATCTTTGAAACCACTTGACCAACTACTCCGAGATTGCATAGAGACACTTCAAGGCAAAGACAGTAGCCAACACTCTCGGAGGGGGGGGGGGGGCTAATCTGCTTATCTGTCACCGCCCGACGGGCACCCTCAGATTTTCTCGCCCTTCAGGATACCGAATAATACTGTCTATTCTGGGCACCACAGATGGCACTGTGAATTTTTGCTCTGCTGACCATAGGTTGCAGAACTTCTTGCAGAGGCACCAGCCCTCCCAACTTGGGTGGGAGATATCATGGAAATCGATCAAATTTTACAACCTCCCGCCTGATTGACAGTGCTCCCCATAGCAAGTGAATGGGTCTCCTGCTGAGAGCACTGTTTTCATAAATATCTCACTTTTTACTGGGTTCCGCAGGCTGGAGTCTCTGCTGATGAAATCACCCGTGTCCATCTTTCCATCTGTCTGTTACTCTGTCAATCCATCCATCTTAATATTTGCTTGTCCATACGATAGTGTCTACAATTTTTAAGTGAACTCCTTGAAATTTTTTGGGTATTGTATGAATTATGAATAATAATCAAGGTTCCTTTCCTTATTGGTGGTGCTACCTGGTGGACTAGTTAGTACAAGGTCCAAAAAGTGAAAAAATTGAAAGTGGTATAGTGTGTTTCATTTTCAGTTGATCATTATGAAATTTGGTGGAAATTTTTCTGAGACAACTTAACCGCATATATGTGGTCTTTGAGGGGGTAACAGGGTATGGGCCAATCTGTGACCTTCGAGGGGGCCAACAGTTGGGCGGCCCTCCAGTCTCTTCACCCTCCAACTCACTGCCCCTATACCCTGCTGCCCCCTGGAAGGCCACATATCTGCGGCTACGAGACAACTGTATATTATATGTATGAGCAATACTAGCGGCACCACCTGTAGGTGAGCGGGAAATATGACTTCTAATTTGGTAAAATATGAAATTCATTATTCTGAGAAATACTGAGTGCCCAGGTATATACTCCAGTATAAGGGCTAGGTGAAGGATGAAGGTGGTTGACTTTGACCCTATTTCCAAGGTCACAGAGGTAATGTAGTAAGTTTTGGTTTCCACACTATAACTAGAAAAGTATGTATGATAGGACCTGTTTATTGCACATGATTATAGTCTTCTCCAGGGTTAGGTCAAGTTCGAAGATGGATGATGTTGACCAAATTCCTAAGGTCACAAGGTTGGTTGGTTGGTTAGTCAGTAGAGAGACTGTAGATTCTTCACTATAACTCAAGAAGTTTTTAAGATAGGACTTTGATAGTGCCCAGGTATACAATCCTAAACAAGGGCTAGGCGAAGTATGAAGGTGATTGACTTTGACCCATTTCCAAGGTCACAGAGGTAATGTAGCAAGTTTTGGTTTCCGCACTATAACTAGAAAAGGTAGTATGATAGGACCTGTATATTACACAGATTATGGTCGTTATCCTGGCTAGGTCAAGTTTGAAGATGGGTGACCTTGACGTAAATTCAAAGGTCACAATGTCATTTTAGTGAACCTGGTTTCTGCATCGTAACTTCGAATTTAAGTTATGCTTCAATATTGCACGTGGTAATAGTCCTTAATTAGGGCTTGGTCAGCTTAGAAGATGGATGACCTTGACCAAATTCCCAAGGTCACTGCCTAGAGTCCTTTTAGTGAACTTGGTTTCTCCTAATTTCTGAGGTCACAAGGCTAATTCAGTGAATTTGGCACTTCTCAAGGTCACGAGTGCCCCATTTAGTACTGTCAACAGGATGAGGGCGAACATATTTTACAAACATGTCTTCTTGTGATAATAAATTGAGACACAAACACAAAATATGCACCAAACATGCAGATATGGAGTCAAAGTGGCTTCTCTGGTGGTAAATAGCAGAACAGACATCCTAGGCATCAAAACTATATTAAATTCATTATTGTGATAATAAATTGAGACACAAACACAATTTTGCACCAAACATGCAGTGGGCCAATGATCAAATTTTAAGAAATTTTGGGTGACCTTCACACATTTTAAGGTCATTAATGTCTTGGTAAAAGAGCACTAAATTTATTATTAATTATGTAACGTTACCTCTCAACCACCATTGCCAAGACCTCTGTCTCGGGGCATGACACCCAACGAGACGAGAAGCTTGTCTGCTCACTCTTGATCAAAACTTGACAGTCCCGTGGCGCCATCTCTTGGTCCATGTGGAACTAATGGTGACGTCATTATGCACATGCGCCCTGTACCTTCCTTCCTCTTTTGGGCGCTAGATCTGGCTTGCATGTGCGAGTGAAGCTCTGTGAACTTCGGTCCATATTTACTGCTCCATTTGTGTTTATGCATTCTCCTCTGCAGAAAATCTTTCCCCAGCGGTCAGGGATTCTTCGGAGACCCAGATAACTGATTTCTGTTAAGGAATAAATCTGGAAGAGTAAGTGCAAAGTCGGTTGTTGGACTTCTGCTTTTCTTTTTCAAGATGGCATCCCATGCAGATTGCAGAGAGAGGGAGAGCAGTGCACACCAGGCTATTGGTTCCTTTCGGAGGCAATCCATTGGTGACGAGGGTTCCACTAGATCTCAGTCTTCGTCTTTGTTAGACTGTGGACAAAAGTTGCATCCCAGGAATCACTACATGGCGGCCTGGAACGACCATCCACATTGTTATGGATGTTGGCTGCAGTTGGGTCAGGTGTGCTCTCATGAGCATACCTGCAAGTACTGCAGTGATTGGGGAGAGGACAAATGACTGCTCTTTGAGCAGGCATGGAGGAAGTCCGATTGTGCAAGACGTAGAAGGTTGGCCTCTAAGACCTTAAAACGCCAAGCCAACGAGATGGAGTCTGTCGAGTCCACACCGGATAGGACTCCAATTGGGTCAGGTGTGCTCTCCTGAGCGTACCTGCAAGTACTGCAGTGATTGGGGAGAGGACAAATGACTGCTCTTTGAGCAGGCATGGAGGAAGTCCGGTTGTGCAAGGTGTAGAATGTTGGCCTCTAAGACCTTAAAACACCAAGCCAATGCGATGCAGTCCGTCGAGTCCTCACCGGATAGGACTCCCCGTGGGCAAATGAAGAGGCGTAGACTTGCTTCGGCTCTACCACCATCTTCTTTGTCACACGTGCCTCATGTGTCTTTGGGGAAAGAGCATAGACTTGCTTCTGCTCGTCTGCAGTCCCCTCTGACAGACGTCTCTTCACCTGATTCCTCTTGGGAGAGGGTGAGAAGACGTTGGAGTCGAAAATCAGGTAGTAAGGCACCTCTTGGTGGACCTGAACCCACGATTTCCGCCCCACCGGCACCCACCCATGCTCTTCACACCAATCCCAAGGTGGTCTCAGCCTTGGAAGTGATGTCTCGCAGCATGGAACAACAGGCTGTGTTGTTACATGCTCTGCTTGCCTTCTCTCAGCCAACAGTCCCTTCTCTGGAGTCCGCTCCTAAGAAGCCTGTCAACCGGCGTTTAGAGCTGCAGAGATCTCGGTCCAAGCACTCGGAAGGTGCTCAACACTGCAAACAGGTGCACCCAGCTTGGAAGCCTTTGGGCCCACAACCCGGGATCCTGGAACCCGGGCCAGAGCGCTCGGACAGTAAGTTCGGGAAGTATGGGAAGAACCCAGCCTGTCCAAGAGCTCGGATCTGAGCGCTCCGACATTAAGTCCAGCCAGTATGGCAAGCAGGTACCCCGGCCAGTCCGAGCGCTCAAACCGTAAGTCCGTGGTCCCAGCTACTGCAGCGGGTGCCCAGCAAGTACCCCCAGCCAGGATCCGGGATCTCGGGCAGAAAGCGACGGCACAGGGGTCATAGAAGGAAGACACCTAGGAAGGGGGGAGCCTTCCGCTGCCTCTATGCCCTTGGCACCGACGGCGGTGGCGCCCCTGCCCCGGGCGGAACCTCCTGCCAGCCCTTCTACAAAGCACTGGCAGTCCCTTCTCTACCTTTGGTGGCTCCGCCACCTAGTGAACAGTTGGCAATTCCGTTCGTTCCATCCTTTGAGCCGGGTACCATGCCTCACTCTCTCAAGTGGCAGGTGGACCAAGACGTTCTGGAGAAACAGCAGTTGCGGGAAGAGGCTCTGTCTTCTCCCGCATTGGCCACCGCTATGGTAGCCGAGCCTTAGTCGACTCTGTCGGCGGAGCATCTTGCTGCTTCTGCCTTGAGTCAACTCTTGCTCGGACCTCAGGCCCGGAAACTCTCTGAGATCCCACTGGAACAGCCCTGCCAGCAGATTTCTCAGTCAGCGGCAGCGGAGGTCCCAGCCAGTGGCCGAGTGGAGTCTCAGCCAGATCACCAGGCCCACCCGACTCTGCAGGACTCTGTGCCTGCGGTGGACCAGGACCACACTGTCTGCTCTCCCTTGGGGAGATCAAGTAGAGACGGCAGAGGCGGCCACCTCTTGGGAGGGCCCCGCTACCCCAATGCCGGGTCTGGTGACAGATCCGCTGCTGTCACAGGCGGCCGCCCGATCGCCCCCGGACAATTCATTGTTCGATGAGGCTTTGGGCCCACGTGCTCCCCTCGCGAGTCCGGAGTCTTCAGACATAGACTCAGAGGTGGAGAATGAGCTACTGATGTTGGACTCATCTGATACCAGATTTTGGCCTCATCGACATCTCACCGCTCACGCTGGTCGTGCTCGGACAGGCGCAGAGAGCCGTCAGCCACGGTCGTGGCAGAGGCTTGAGCCCCTGCACCCATGGACACGGCACCTGCCCCTGCAAAGGGTTTTGACCATGTCAAGGCCCTTATCCAGAGCCTGGTGGGCGACCAAGCGGTGGTCCCACTAACAGAGGAAGGGTCGGGTGCAGTTGTGCAGTCTTGTCGGGGCTTGTCTTTAGAAGACACAAGGCAACGGATGCCCATACCTTTCTCGCCCTCCGTTGCTGAGTTTTACCACCAGCTGACGGCCAAGACTCGAGGCACACAGGTTCCCGTTGAGCCCCCGACATCTGGCTACTTGAAGCAGGGGCCTCTCCTCCCTAAGCTGGACATTCAGGGGAGGTGGCATTCAGCGCCAGAACGGATCTTCCTGTCGGCTTCACTGACAGTGGACCTGGATTGGGAGGAATTTGATTCTTGGCAGCTGAAGGCCATCACTGCATCCGCGGAAGCCTCCTGATGATTGGAGGAAGATGCCTGAGGCTCTGTCCTTGCGACGTCGTACTCTGAAGTCTCATTGGCCACCTTGGGGTCTCTCCGGGAGGACCTCAAGGGCTCTGTGCAGGTCACGGAGGCAGCACAAGACTGGTTGGACCAGGCAACGCTTCTTGCAACTTTGTTGTCGCGAGCAGTAGATCACCAGGTCCATACTACTAGCACGTCGAGGCTAACCTTCATCTGTTGAGGAGGGATGCCTTCCTCCAGGGTCAGAAGCTGCCTGACCCGATCTTTCGCAGAGCAAGAACGGGGTCGCTCTTCTCAGGAACTTTGTTCGGAGAAGAGATGGCGGATGTTGTTCGGCGGAAGCAGCAACTTCGGGCCCCCTCTGCTGAACAACCACATTCCAAAGCCCCGGCCAACTCTGCGCATTCATTGTTGCCTTGGCCGCCACTGCTCCGAAGCGCCGTACTTCCCAGAGCTCGTCAACCCGACCCCAGTCTAGCGTCCCTTCGGGGCAGCAATGACAGGGCGAAGGCGGACGTGATACGGGAAGGGCAAGCTTTCTGGTCGAGGGAAGAAGTCAGGGAAGCCTCAGTGTTCCTGACTTTGAGCTCCCGAAAGATGTCTCAGGATTGCCTACCACCACGTCATTAGACTCGGTGCAGCGCCCAGTTGGCAGTTGCCTGGCCGCCTTTCTTGGACAATGAGAGTCTATCACAGATGATTCGTTCATCCTAAACATCCTGAGACACGGCTACACGCTGCCATTCCGCGAAGACAGCCCTCCGTTAAGCAGAGAGCCCTGGTGGTTCTTTCCATCCACCTTGCAACCCAAAGCATAGGCGTTCCTGGAGGCTGTTCAAAAGCTTTGCAGCAAGTGTGCCGTAGAGCAGGCAGAGCACCACGGTTCTCTTGGCTTCTACAACCACCTTTTCCTCGTCCCCAAGCGGGACAGCGGATGGCGCCCTGTCATAGACCTGTCTACGCTGAATACTTATCTGGAAGTCCAGTCCTTTCGGATGGAGACACCCCAGTCCGTGGCAGCAGCCCTCAGGCCCTTGGAATGGACCACATCCCTCGATCTCAAGGATGCTTTCTTCCACATGCCTATCACAGTCTTCTTGGAAGTTCTTGCGATTCGCATTTGGGGGCCAAGTTTACCAGTTCAGGGTGCTCCCATTCAGTCTCGCCACGGCACCACTTGTATTTTCCAGGGTCGCGCAGACAGTTGCTGCTTACCTGCACAGCACAGCCGTTCACATTCATGTGAACTTGGACGATTGGCTTATCCGGGTGCTTTGGTGCCTAGATTCGCAACGTCAAACGCAGACCGTCCTGGAACTATGCCCATACTTGGGCTTAGTAGTGAACCTTCCCAAGTCCAGTCTTCAGCCACAGCAGATCTTTGTCATCCTCGGCATCCAGTTTGATCTAATAGCCTACATCTGTCGGCCCTCAGAAGACAGATGGCACAGACTTCAGCTTCTGCTCCAGCCATTTCTGACTGGCAAGGTCCGCTCAGCACAACAATGGCTTGCCCTGCTGGGCTCCTTGTTCTCAATGGACTCTCAGGCCCCCTTAAGCTGGCTTCACCATCGTCCACTGCAGCTCTCGCTGCGTGACAGATGGCAGAGAAGCCTGGGGTATCAGATGCTGGTGCCGATCCTCCTCGAGGATCTGGTGCACCTGCGGTGGTGGACTGTACGAGAGAAAGTCATGAGAGGACAGACACTGGCGCCTTTTCAGGCCTAGCTCACCATGTACATGGACTCGTGGAGGTCCGGGTGGGGAGCCCATTTGGAGAGTAGAACAGCGTCAGGAACATGGCGGATGTCATTCAGAGCTCACCACATCAACTTGTTGGAACTGGAGGAGATACACCTAGTACTTCTTCAGTTCCAAGACCTGGTGGAGCACAAGAGTGTTCTCATAATGTACGACAACAGGACCGCGGTGGCCTACCTCAACAGGCAAGGCGGTACACACTCCCCAAAGCTAACAGAATTGGCCGGGCTCATCGTCAGAGGGTGCTACGTCCAGGACATTTGCACACATGCGAGACACGTCCCGGGACAAAACAATGTCCTGGCCAAACAACTCTCGAGGAGAGGTCAGCCTTTAGGGACAGAGTGGTCGCTCCACCCAAAGGTCATTCAGGCCTTGTGGGTGAGATGGGGAACCCCCACGTGGATCTGTTTGCGACTCGCGAGAACCACAAACTACCTGTGTACGTCTCCCCTGTCCTAGATCCACAAGCCCTGGCCGTGGATGCTCTGGCAATGGACTGGAGCAACCTGTGGGCATATCCCTTTCCTCCTTGGCAGATCCTTCCAAGGGTACTGCGCAAGGGTGGGTCCCACGATTGCAATCTGATCTTGGTCGCCCCCTGGTGGCCGTGGAGCGATTGCTTGGTAGACCTGCTGGAATTGCGCATCGAGCCTCCGCTACGGCTACCCCCATGGCCAAAGCTTCTTGTGCAACCATGGACGCACCTGTTCCATCCGAACCCTCAAGTGCTAAACCTCCACACTTGGCAGTTATCTCACAGCACATCTGCAACAAACGCTTCTCAGAGACAGTCGCAAATAGAATCACCCTGGGGGGCTTCGATCTTCTTCTCTGACTGTTTACTCGGCACGGTGGCGGGTGTTTTCTGACTGGTGCACCAGTAGGGGAATTCACCCTTGGGCTCCTCGTATTGCGGACATTGCTGACTTTCTGTTGTTTCAATGGGATGTTTTAGGCAAGAGCTTGAGAACAGTTGAGGGTTTTGAATCAGCCATTTCCTCAACCCTTGCAAACGTCCTCGAGGTATGCATTGGTAGCAATCCTTATCTGTCCGCACTCATTATGTCCTTCTACACCGACAGGCCAGCAATGCTTCAAGTCCTACCCCGGTGGGACTTGCCCCTGGTTTTAGTTATGTTGAAGAAGTGGCCCTTTGAGTGCCTTGAGGACCCCAATAGGGTGTCTCTCAAACACTGGATGTGGAAGACATGTTTCTTATTAACACTCACTCGGGGGCTCGAAGAAGCGAGATCCACGCTCTAGCACACGACTTCAATGGTCACCTGACCACTCCCAGGTGACACTGAGGCCTCATTTGGGCTTCCTTGCAAAGAACCAAGTGGCTCGAGATCCAACTATGGCCTTTAAGGGTTTCACCCTACGTGCGATGGAATCGGGTCTCCCTCTCAAGGAGAGAGCCCTCTGCCCAGTGAGAGCTGTTCACTGGTATCTTGCTCACATGGACAGGCTCAGATGACAGGGGCGTGCCCTTCTTCTACCTCCTAGTAACCGACGGAAGGAGCTAGTCGGACGAAATAGGATTTCATCGTGGACTAGGCAGATGATCCTTGAGGCCTACGAGACAGCGCTGGACAGGCCTGGTACCCTGCAGCTGGTCTCAGCTAGAGCTCACAAGGTAAGAGCCTTCAATGCATCCTGGTGTGCCCTGCGGAATGTTGTGGTTGTCTACATTCTGTGGGCCTGCCGCTGGCGATCTTCTACAACTTTCGCCAACCACTACTTGCGTGACATGACTGTGCTCAGGATGGCATGTTGGCCTTTGTGGGCGTAACCGGCTCTTTTGCATAGGTTCCGATACTCGTCCGTTAGGCCTGTCCAATCCCATCTGAGCTGCCACAAACATTCTGCAGGCATGCTTATGAGGTTGCATTTAACTCGCCTCTAGGTCGGCGCATTTCTTAGTGGGCCTTGTAGGGCTTCGAGCCTAGTAGACCTAATCTCGGACAGTTTCAGGCAGCTACTGATTTCCCGGCTTGTTGCCGGTAGATTTTGCTTGCTGCTTAGGGAACCTTAACAGCCCCCCTGCCCCCCCCCCCCCCCCGCATGGTTTCACGACTAAGTCCCATTAGATGTCCTGGAACAATGGAGCTTGAAACCGATTATGCTTACCCACGAGACAAGAAGTAGTCAGGTTGGCGGGGGGAGCACTGGGGGATCTATGGCGGTCCCATGCGGGTTGGTTAGGAGGGTTTCCAGTTCAGCCGGATTCTGCTGTCGGTGGCCCCATCCTCACGAGGCTCTGGGGTTTTCCCTTCAGACGTCGCCTCCTCACTCAGACCAATGGCATGCCCCCGGGCTGTCGGTCCCGTGGTAATGAGGTCAGTGTAGCCGTGGCGATTACCCCCCCACGAGTATGTTTGTATATTGGCAATGGTGGTTGAGAGGTAACGTTATGTAAATAATACACAATATTTGAAGTAATATTAGTATTAATAAGTACACTTACCTCTCAACCACCAGAGAAGCCCACCCGACCATCCCTGCTTTCCTCTTTCAAGCTATTGTCACTTACTCCTGGCCAAAAGAGGAAGGAAGATACGGGGTGCATGTGCACGATGACGTCACCATTAGTGCCACATGGACCAAGAGATGGCGCCACAGGATCGTCAATTTTTGATCAAGAGTGAGCAGACAAGCTTCTAATCTCGTTGGGCATCATGCCCAGACACAGAGGTCTTGGTAATGGTGGTTGCGAGGTAATTTTACTTATTAATACTAATATTACTTCAAATCTTGCGTATATTGGCAAAGACTAAGGCTAATAGACGAATCCGCGACTTTGCAGAATTAGGAATCCGAGTTGGAGGTCGGAGTTGAGCAAGTGTTTTACAGGCCCGTAACCAGGGGGGGTTCGAGGGGTTCAATCGAACCCCCCTTTTCAAACGAACCCCCCTTTTTGTCAAACGAACCCCCCCCCCTCCCCAAGTAACATTGTGAAACTTATTTAAAGCCAGCCACCTAGTACACAGGTGCAGTGAATGTTGATCATTGGCGCCCTTTTAATATCGCCGCTTGCCTCATAGATATTTATCATTTAAAACGTCATATTCTTCAAAATAAAATATACTCACGATTGTGGAGCTCGTTTCTCATGTTTTAAATAATTTCTGAGCTTTGACTTGAAGCTACGCTGTCCTTTTGAATGGTAAAACGTTTAACTCTTTCAGGTTCATCCCCGTATTCAAGACTGAGTCAACAGCTATATAGTGCACTTTGCATGACACAAACTTGAAAACTGTTGATCCAGTCTCGTGCATTACATGATTAAAAGCCCCGCGGAAAGCTATTGACTTACCGTTAGTGGTAGACATGACATGTTGGTATTCGTTGGAAAGGTCTTTCCACCAGGAATACAAATATGAAATTGTTATATTGACATTGTATCATCACTGAGGGTCCGTATATATACGGACTCAGACTGCAAAGTGTTAACTTGATTCTTCATGATAAAAGGCATAGCCTCTTTTCTTTACGATGGAAGCCATAACTCATTTCTTCATGGTGGAAGCCACAACTACTGTGTTAATTTGAGAAAAACTTAGGAAAAAATTCTCTTCATAAGCTGTCCTCGGTACATGTGACAGCAATGTGATTGTCACTGTGTGTGAAATGTATCTCAAAATTCACAAGGCGGTCTGGGACACACAAAAGTACATATTCATATTGATAATATCTGTAGTATTATACTTTATTAATCTACAGGGATAGTCTATCTCATCAGAATTATAATGAACTAGCCGTATACCCGTGAAAATCACGGGTTTTTTGAAAGAAAGAACAACCGTTTTGATAACATTCATTGTAATGTAGGCTGATTCACTGGGAAATAAAGACAAAAAATAAAATCTCTGATAGTAGTAGGGGTAATCATTATAGCGTTCAAGCAAATACAAAATTACATGTGGGCCTACAGGTAGATCTATATTAAGAATCACTCATTTCAAGATTTCATGGAAGACTGTATTTCAAAGTTGTGCAACCAAATAATATTGATTTTAATTATTTTTAATATTAAGTCCTTGTAATCGCTCCCACTGTAGGCCTACATGGAAAATGGAAAGCTGAAAGTTGTGTTTTCCCGCATTTTTTTCCAAAGTCAGATTGCGTGGGGGCGGGGGGGGGGGTCTTTCTGTTATGTCCTAGGCCTAAGGCCTACACGTCAGGCGGCTAAAAATGCGTTTTCGGCTAGTGTTCACGTTTACTGTTTTCAAGTGGAATTTCAAAAATTATTTTAGAAGCATACGCCTATATATAACATAGACCTACATGTAGGCCCTACAACTGACCTTTACATAGGTCCTACATTTTCATCAAACAAAATGCAAATAAATTGAATTTGTCAATAAAAACCAAGTAATGAAAGATAGTTATTAATGTTGCACTTAAAAAAACTAACTTTATGCAAGAAAATGTATATTATGTGGACAATGATCGGCTATGCACGCAAATTCAGTAGACTTGTAGAGCTCTAGGGCCTAGTGCCTATGTAGGCGTAGGCTTACATGTAGACGTCAGAAACAACTCGCAGCGATGAACGCTAGGTGGCTCTCTATCTACGTCGCTTGTCCTTATATAATGACGTCATTCAAAATACAAAAGATTTGCCCTAAAAATCGATTAATTGCCGATATTTATCGATTGGCCCAACGAAATGAAAAACGGTGAGAAAACCACGCTCAGGGGGCCCAGGGTAACACGTGGCCTGAATTTCAAGGCATTTCATCGAGTAGTTTTAAAGTTTTTTTATGCAAAGCTGTGTATTATATATAGATATCACTGAAGTAGATCACTTCAATATTTTTTGCCATGAAATAAGCATATATGAAAGACAGAAAGTAAGGGCAAAATCCCCCTCAGATTGCAGGAAATGCTGTTTTTACGGGTTCTTTTTTGAAAAATTTCCCGGGGGAGCATGCCCTCGGACCCCCCTAGCAGAGCTTCGCGCCTTCGGCGCTCGCCAATGTCACTTTATCATTGCAAAACGAACCCCCCTTTTCAAAAGGCTGGTTACGGGCCTGTTTTAAGGGGGCGTCTCAGACCCCCCCCCCCCCCCAACAAATTTACATATGGAAATGCAACATACACTTGAAACTATTGCTTTCTATATCAGCAATGAAATAGCGAATCTCATGATTATGGACGCCTGTGCTCAATGACGGTCGAACATGAATAAAACAATAAAACACATTTTTTTCTTCAACAATTCATTGCGGACACTCGTGTTACATTTGTGAACTAGAAGCTTTAGTCACTACTCGAGGAGCTGTCATATGTGTCGGTCGCCGGACACGCCCAAAGCGCCGAGAACCTTGGGCATGGTCTTCTTCGTGATCTTTTGGTAAGTTCGGTGGTCTTAGCGTGCCATTTCTACCAAAATCCTTGACCTTCTACCCCTTTTCTTGTCACTTTTACTGCGTTGGGTAGATTGATCTACTTCTTGGAGTGGAATCCGATGTGTGGACCTGCGCCCATTTTCTTCTTTCACGTCGCTGAAATCATCAGAATCGGTTCAACAAATAAACTTATCTCTGCGGTCAAGTACTTGTCTCTGTGTGGCTGCCGATAAACCTGACGGGCCTGCATCTGGTTAAGCTGTGGGACTAGCAGTCAATTGGCCTTGTGACGATGTGAAAACTGGTAGCTTCGGTACAGTTGGTTGCACCTCTGCCCGCTTGATATTGTCAACAAGTTCCCTATAAAATATGACAACATTTGAAACATGAAAAAAATAGGAACTTGTATGTATCAGTATCCTTACTTTTATATCTGTTTTCACACACACACACACACACACACACACACACACACACTTTCATCATGAATAATGCAAAAGCAGACGAGTTAAGTTGAAAACAAATGAAATTGTACATTACAAATCCTTTTTTTTATTTGTGTGTCGGTCCATCTGTCCTTCCATCCCATTAATCATCTATATTTTTATATATTTATCTATTCATTTATTTACTTTAGTAGAATGTAACTATCTTTTCAACGTCTTATACGATAACTTTGAGCAAATATATGGGCTACAAGTCACGTGGCCTTCCTATTGATTCCCTTTTTATTTCAATACCTGATTTCTTCATCCTCGATATCTCTTAGGGACATGTAATGGCGCAATTTACTCCACAGTTGGTGTTTTATAGCCTTCACTGGTGACACATTGGAGTATCTCCGGGTGTTCTCCGGTAACACATGGACTGTTTCTATGACAGCATCCAAATCAGCCTAGTGTGCCTGGTAACTCCTGAGCATAAGAATCACCTCTTCTTTGGCAAAGCGCGGTGCAGATACTGTCAAAGGTTTGGCTAAAAGTAAAAATAAATAAATAAATAAATAAATAAATAAATAAATAAATAAATAAATAAATAATTAAATACGTACACAATTTTACACGAAATTTTACAATGATTTCTATTACGGTTTAACTCCAAAAAGTGTTTAAATCATATATCTTTCATGTTTCGTATATTGTAGACCTATCTTTCTGATAGCGTCACACTGTTACAAGTGCACTTTGCGCAAATCAGTGCTGGTTTGAACCTAAAATTAGAACATTGTCTGAGGAGAATTCACCGCGTATAGACCTTCTAACTATAGTTGTGTAAGAACACTTGTCATGTTTCCATTGTCACTGCTCCTTCAAAGCTTTTGTCGTACGCAAGGTTATCCTTGCAAGGCAGAGAGAATTTTATAATTCACGCGTTAAATTTTGCGGCAAATTTGGACTGGGACGATTAGTTGACCCGGTATTCTTAAATTATCAGGTACGTCGATAAAAAAAACATCAAAATAACTTACCTTTAGACATGATGCAACTTAAAACCACCGCTTTCTTCGACAACAATGTGCACAGAAACAGCAACTTTGATTCCTGTGTCACCGGAAAGAAAGTCAATGACGGAACACATGTACCGTGCATAATACCGTGACTTGTGACGTTTGAATGCCGTGACTCTCGCCCTTAAAAAGTCGGGGGAATTATCAAAGATATTATTTTGTATCTTTGTTTTTCAGTAGTTTTGATAAGTTATTTCAGACATTTGACGCTGTTTTCGGAAATGTGTTTTTTCTAATAGTGAACCTCACTGTATTTAAGCGTTCTTTTAGTTTAATTTGATATTTTTTCGTGAATTAACGTATGATCATCGGTGCTACTTCAGTCACTGTTGTCACTGAAAGAATTAAATAACAAATGCTGATCACCATTGTAACATTGGTTTAAACATATTTTATAATCAAAAGACAATTGGGGAAAAAGCAAAGCCTTTATTAACCCCTCTTGCATTTCAACACAGCCATAGGTTAATAAGTTATTAACGCATTTTTTTTAACATATATTCAGTTTCCTGTATCGGTTAAACTGGCGATAGATCGAGGGCAGTTGGTAAAGTTGATGCCAGGTATCACCTACCCACCCCCAGTAGTATTTACATCGTGAGAGCATTATATATATATATATATTTATATATATATATATATATATATATATATATATATATATATATATATATATATATATATATATATATATATATATATATTCAGTTTCCTGTATCGGTTAAACAGGCGATAGATCGAGGGCAGTTGGTAAGGTTGATGCCAGGTATCACCTACCTACCTCCCCGTAGTGTTTATATCGTGAGAGCGTTACTGCCTATTTTGCTCTTTCTGGTGAGACCTCCAAGGACCTTATCGTACAATCGTGCTATCCCGAGGAACCGGTTTGCTATCAATGACCAGGAAATGTGGGGAGGAAGGGATTTGTTGATACTGTTCCAGGAGCATCCTCGTGATTTTTTCTGTGTATCAGGAGAAACGCCTGACACTTTATTGGAAATGCTTGTTACCGTTTTATTCATTGGTCAGCGAGAACTCTTACATCCAAAACGGTCCCCTTTCCCCACGCAACCAGCTACTTTTGGTGCTTTTGTGGCTCAAAAGCTACCCCAATTATTCTTTTCTTAGCATTTTATTAACAGAAGAAGTCAGCGTGTTTGTGATCTTGTCAACCTTTACTGACCAGTATTACATGAGACGTATGCACCAAACGTTAGATGGACAACTACAAATAAGTGGATGGAAATGAGGGGCATCTGGACGGCACATCCCACCGCATACACAGACCTATTGTGAGCCTCAACGTTTATATTATTCCGGTTGTCGTTGTTATCATTGCATACACACACAAGTGATTATTAACAACAAGAAAGAAATAGCTTACATTATCTCTGGCTTCCGTGGGCACTGTAATGATGCGCAAATGTTGCGTCTGTTGCCCGAAATAGGACCAGGAAGAGAGTTAGATTTCCCAAATGAATGTGTTCTGCTGCCAGACAAAATATACCCCAATGGCCATCCCTTAATATGGCACCATTTACCAACCAGCAAATTAACCAGCGTCCTTTCAACCAAAGATTTATGTGTACCCAGTTCAACACACAGCTCAGCAAATATCATGTGTACGTTCAGCATGTCATCAGACTGCTTAAGTTATTCAAAATAATTGCAACACTTTAAGGTCACCCACGAGGGAAGATGGATGCCATCGTGCAACTTTGTGCTGGGTTGGCGCAAAGAAGAGTGGACTTGTTTTGACTGGTAACGAACTACAGCACCGGATTTGCTCCAGCAGCGGTAGTAATCTGAAACATGAATGGACACTCAAAAGGACGGTGCAAAATTTAGACATTAGTTTCATAAATGTGCCTTGTTAAATGTTGGGTTATGGAGTAAAAGTCCACGGGTATATATATACAGTGTACTTTAAGATACATTCATAGCGTGAGGTATATAAATGCGGTATCCAATTTTCATTGTAATAGTTAATGGATTCATCATTTATTTCAAAATTTAAATATGCAATTAAACAATTAACAGGTCAATGAATTATATGTGGCGTTGTTTCTTTGAAAAGGTCTTCATTTGAATGCGATTCTGTTGAAAGAGCCGAGTCATAAGTATGAATAAATTTGTACATTTTGGAGATGGCCCCCAAATTCTGACTGTAATTCCGATCTCCACGTCCAATTTTAACTCCGCTAACTTGCGGATTCGTCTAATGATACCCAAGATACCACAAATGTGTATTATATGTAGAAGGTTGATACCGCATAATTTGGATGACCTTGACCTGTCTGAAGGTCATCAAGTGAATGCATTTTGATTAAAAAAAATATGATGGTCATTACATCTGAACTTGTGGACATATATTTATGTACCATGACAGGAACATTTTGCAGGCAAGATTCTTATTTAACCCTTAAACGGTCAGACCGGTCGTTAACGACCGGTAATCACATGATTTTATGCTGGGCTAACACTGGCTTAGCTTAACTTGTGTAAACAACTCATAAACCATCACCAAACTTGACATAGACAGCTGTTGCGTTTCCCCTAAGAAACACATCGATCTATTTATGTATACCGCCCCCTCTAGCGTCTCTGCTTGTCATTCACGGGATTCCCGGTGATTCCCTTGAGGTGCATGACGTCACAAATAGGGCAGCATCCAGTACCAGTTCAGCTGCAGGTGTCCGTCTATTACATACAAGTGCCCAGGCTATTAATCTTATTCGGGAGTGGGCAGGGTGGGATTATGTAGAGGAGAGGGACAGTGAAGTCGATGTTGGATGTGAGGTTGTAAGTATTTTGTTTTTAATGAGGCTGGAGCCCACAGATGTCAAGCGTATCAGTGGACCATGCATAGTCCATGTGGTTTCATAGTGGGTCCCAAACTTCCAAAGCAAAGGCATAGGACTAGATTGCCATTCAGCCCATCAGTTACTCAATGATTGAGTCAATGCCTGCTCTTACCAAGTATCCCCAAGTCTGTTTCCCTGTCAAACATGTGTTCAATAAACTTTATGAACATGACCTTTTGCCTTGGCCCAGTAATGGAACCATGCATTCGAACCTAAACCGTTTCTCCGCACTCAGTCAATTCAGACGGATTTGGGGGGGGGGGGGGGGGGGGGGGGGGGGGGAGGGTAGGAAAGGAGCATGGTAGCAGACAGACACATGATAATTTTGTTGTCTGTCTCAGAGATTTTGATAGGCAGCCAATACCAAAGGCCTACTTTGCCTTTTGCATTGAAATAAATAACTATTATTACATGTAAATTGTATGCATGCATGTCATCCACACTTGCAAACTAACTTTCAGTATAAGGCATCATATATATATAATTGTGAATCCAATCACACTTTGTTTCCATGGTAACATATTCAAATGGGGAAAACACAAATTTTTCATAAAGGTACAGCAGTGTTATTTTATTTCTGTCATTTCCTGCAGAATATTTAACCTGAAACATAATCTATGAATACTTATGGTGACTATTATGCAAAGTAGCTGCTTTCTTACTGGTTCTGCAGATCTATAAAAGAATGCAGTTTTTCCAATTTTTAGCCAAATACAGGCAATATTTAAACCGTTGCTATGGAAACGGGTCATGTGATCTATATTTTTTTCGAAGTTTGCTGAAAGTTCGTATCTCCAGTTATCCAAATACCATGCATATTTGGAGAGAAGGGTGCTTCACATAAAATGAAGAGATACTTTGTTCTCTAATTCAGCAGATTTTTAATGATTTTTTGCCATTTATGAGTGATTAAAGTGGTTGCCATGGCAACCAGTCACGTGACTATTGGCAATTTATTGCACATAATGAAACTTGGCATTCCAGCCTTCACAATGATATATAGTTTTGGTATGCTTCAAAGAAAACTGTTTCCACTGCACCGTGTTCAATGAACATTGTCACTTTTATTTTTCCTGGTATAAAAAATAACCTGACCCTTTAAGGATTAATGTGATGTCATGGTGGTGCCACTGGTGGTATTAGAACTACTATCATAGGTATCAAAAACACCTTTAATTAATTTTTGCTATAATATATTGAGACAGAAATGCAAAATTTACACCAATAATGGGTTAGGTCAGTAGTCAAGTTTTGCAAAATCAGACCTATTTTTCAATGTCATTAGGCATTATAGAAAAAGACACTAAATACAAAACGTTGGGGAAAAATAAGGTTAACATTTACAAAATATGCCACAAATGTTTATCATATATGGAACTTTGATATTGGATAATATGGATGACCTTGACGTACTTTTTCAGGGTCACGGAGGACCCGCATTTTATGAAATGATTTTTCTTTTTTTTTTTTGTAATGGTCATTACAACTCAACTTGTGCACATATATCCACATACCATTACAGGAACATTATACAGACAAAAGTTGCGGTGGCACCACTGGTGGTAATAATTGGAACTAACATCATGGGAGTCAGAAACAATAAATACATTATTGTGCTGACGTGCTAGTCAGGCTGAGCTTTAAGGATGACGAGTCATCCGTCTGTTGTCCGTCCGTTCATAATTACATTTTCAATTTCTTCTCCAAAACTGTCAGCCAGATTCACTTCAAACTTGGCGGCAATGTAGCTTGGGTGGGTCTCTACCAAATTTGTTCAAATGGTCACGGTCCAGTGATTTAAATATATATATTTTTTTTATGAATTTGTTTTTTACTTTTTGGGGGCATATCTTACAAAATCTTCTGGTTTGAAACCACTCGCCCAATTGCTTTGTTATCACACATGAACATTTCTAGGGACTCCTTGTTCTTAATTTGTTCACCAAGTGGTGCTGCAATTTTTCTTCTATTTTTTATTGTATTTGTGTCCTTTTGCCCAGAACCACTTCCTAGTAGTCAATATCCTATTCCGCAGTTCGAACTCTTTACTCTCCATAAGCTAACCTGTCCCTGTCTAACCTGTATAAATGTGGAATTACTATTGTCGATATTGCACACGTTCCTCTGTAAAATTTTGACATAGGCTGTATCAGCCCAAATAAATTAAAGGGTCTTCAGCGGGTAACTACTCAACATGTTTTGGAGCCTTTTACCCGTACATGTCTCTCTGAGTAGCGGCTCCTGCCTAAGCTAAATATTCAGCAAAGACAACCCACATAATAATGAATAAATATGAACGTGGCAATTGATGAATTAGCTAAATATGTGAAGTTTTGCTTGTAAATGCAGAGCTTCATATTTTATTTCCATAGATTATGTTTTTTATGAGCTTTTCCTATTTTCGAATTCTACTCCAGAACTGTCACTCAGATAAAGCTGAAACTTGGTGAATTTCTTACTTGTGGAAGGGTCAAACAAAGTTGTTCATTAGGTAGTACTGCTGTCAATTCCTGATTTTTAACGATTTTTTCAATTCGGATACTTTTTGGTAAATGCACCATTCCTATTCTTTATTATGTAAGGCAATGGGCATTCTAATGCTAATTCACATTTTCGACTTATTCTCCAAAACCGCTAACCAGATTGACTTCAAGCTTGGTACCAAAAGTGGATATCTGGGTTAGTTCTTAATTCGCCTAAAGGTGGTGCTGCCCAGCCTCTTCATGGTTGACCGCCCACATCTTAGGGTCATTTTCTATGACCCTCACTTTTTCCCCATAGATTAATATGGGGAATTTAGCAGATATAAACTTAACCTCTCTATAATGTTGTCAAATAAGCATTAAACTTTCTTTATCACACCTGGGTGTATTTGAAAGATAACAATATGTACTTCAGGTAGATTAGAAGATAATTCCAAAAATCCTTCTCATATGCAGGGTTGAACTTTTGGGTTCACTATAATGTAATGGGCTTTGCTGAACCACCTGACTTCAAATGGTATGGGTTGCTAGGTGTCACAACATTCATCATCGGAAAAATGGGTTGTGTGTCAAGAACTTAAACCAACCCGGATTACCCCTTTACCTTGGGTCAGTCTCTACCAAGTTTGTTCAAGTGATCACTCTCCAGTAATTTTGGATTTTTTTAATGAATTTTTTAGTTCTTCTTGTCTGAAACCGCTTGGTCAGTTGCTTTGAAATCGCTCCAGGAGATTCTGGGAACCTTGAGAACTTAAGTTTTCAACAGGTGGCACTGTGATTTAAAAAAAAAAATTATGTAAAAAATATGTGTTTTTGCTATTTTGACTTCTCAAAAACCGTCACTCAGATCATGCTGAAATTTGATGGAACAATTTCCTGGTAAAAGAGCCAAACAAAGTTGTTCACAAGGTGGCATTGCTGTAAACCCCTGATTTTTAATTAATTTTTCTATTCTGGTACTTATCGGTTAATGCATACAGTCCTATTGATTACTATGTTTTGGGGGGTTTTAATTATCTCCAAAACCGCTCACCCTATTGCTTTCATATCACACAGAAATACTCCTAGCGACTCCTACTTCTTAATTGTTTGCCAGGTGGTGCAAATCTTAAAAAAATCACCTCTGAAACCACTCGTCCAATTGCTTTGATATCACACAGGAACACTTCTAGGGACTCCAAATTCTTAATTTGTTCACCATGTGGCGCTGCTTTTTTTTTCCTTTTTTTTTCAATGATTTTTGGTGAGTTTTTGCTATTTTTGACTTCTTCTCCAGAACCGTCACTCAGCTTAAGCTGAAACTTGGTGGATATGTTCCCTGTGAAAGGGTCAAACAAAATTTTTCACTTGGTGGCTCTGCTATGGATTCCTGATTTTTAAAGATTTTTTTTTTCAATTTGGGTACTTATTGGTATACATGTATGCATCTTTCCTATTGATAACTATGTAAGTTAATGTGCATTCTAATGCTAATTTACATTTTCGATTTCTTCTCCAAAACCATCATCCAGATTGACTTCAAACTTGGTGGCAATGTACCTTGGGTGAGTCTCTAGCAGATTTGTTCAAATGAACATACTACATTGATTTTTGGATATTTTTTATGAATTTCTTTGTTTTTGGGGGGGGGGGGGAGGGAGGAGGGCAAATCTTTAAAAAATTGCAAGGGTATATGCACATGTCAGCTGAGCACAGGACGATGCGCATTCTAATGCTAATTCACATTTTGGACTTCTCCGAAAAGGCTGTCAGTTAGGTTGACTCTAGGGTGCGTCTCTACCAAGTTTTTTCAATGGTCACACTCCAGTGATTTGAGGGGGAGGGGTGTTTGTCGGTTTTATTTTTTTTTCTTTTTCTTTCTTTTTTTTTAATCTTTCAAAAAATTCAAATAGGATAGTTTGACATGGGGATTACTTGTAGTGGTGATAACAGAAATAATTTTGGCCAGAGTTGTGTCAAACTTGGTAGAGATGTACCTCTTTGATAAGTGTCTATTTATTTGTGCAAGTGGTCATGGTCCAGTGATTTTTGGACCTTGATCTGATTCCCAAGGTCACAGGACAACTGACATGAAATTTACCAGTTACTTGATAACTTGATATCTATTTTGAGTTAGGACCTTGATGTTGCACATGTTAACGTTTCTCTATGAAGGTCACGCTTAGACAGTACATGAGTGACCTTCATCTTATTTCTGGGGTCAGAGTGCAACATACACGAGTTTCACTCTTTATCATAAATTGAGAACTACTTGAACTTGGACCTTCATGTTGCACGTGTTAGTCTTCTTCCATAAAAGTCGGGTCTACTCAGTACATGGGTGACCTTGATTTTCTCCCAAGTTAACAGAGCCAAAAGTGTGATGAATCTCTAGGTCAGCTGAGCATGGGCTGCTCACACAGCCCTCTTGTTTTTCCTTTTTCCATCTTTTCTTTTTCTTTCTTTTCTTTTTTATATATAGGTTTGTGACACCTGCCAATATAATGGACAGTATAAGTTGAGTAGACTTTCACATTATGCCAAAAATGGACTTTGAAAAGTTTCAAAGTTGAATATCTCCAAAACTATTGTACACAGACATGCCATTTCAACTTCCTCTTGTGGGTTTGTGGCAAGCTGCATCCAATGAACCATGAACCAAAGTTGTAGGATTTTAATTTATGCAAATTAGGTAAACGTGAAAAATGTAAATCTTGAATAGCTTCAAAACTATTATAGATAGAGGTGCCATTCCTACTTCAATTTATGGGTTTGTGGCAAAGCCCCATCCAATGAACCAGAAACCAAAGTTGTACGCTTTCAATTTATGCAAATTAGGCAAATACACAAAATTAAAATGTTGAATAGCTTCAAGACTATTATGGATACTAGCTTCCTTCCATCTTCATTTTATGAGTTTGAGACATGGCCACATCCGATGAACCAAGAACCAAAGTTGTAGCATTTTACTTTATAAAAATTAGGCTAATACACGAAATTTAGATTATGTTGAACAATGCCAAAGTGTAGCATTTCAAACTGGTCTCATTTTGAAGGCACCCAGACAGATTTCCAGTGAAGCAAATCTTCTTTTCTTCTATTTTTTTTTTTTTTTTTTTTTTTTTTTGGTTTTGTTTTGTTTTGTGTTTTCTTTTGTTTATTTGGGTGTGTGTGTGTGTGGAACATGATCGAAGTGGTTTTGTCGCTTCTGCGCGCACATGCAGGTTACCTGCCAAGTTTAAAGATATATGTTTGTCTGACCTTTGGCAACACGATCACTGTTTCAGCACTGAAAAAGTAATTTAACTTATAATTCGTCCACTTTGGTTACCATGGTGACAGACTACACTACAGGCATGCGGGGCCCGGGGGGGGCGGGGAAGGGGTCAGATGTATGCAGCGAATTGCGACGTGAGAGAGGCCTTCAGACATGAGCTGGCGATATTAGACAAAGTTTGGATACCAACAACGTGCACAAAGAATTTCAGTGATGGAATATCCAAGATTTATGTGACCTTGTGACCTGGCCACGTCAAAAACAGCGATTTGGTGATGAGAGCCCCATATTGACAATGGCCAAGGTGATCGATAATGATCAACTTCCTGCTCGGTTCATGAGGGGGGCAAGGGGGGGTCTTGATCACAGTTCACAGGAAAAAAAAATTTTTCACAGTTCACAGGAAAAATTATTCAGCTTTCACAGTTCACAGGGAAAATAGAAACTTTCACAGTTCACAGGGAAAATAAACTTCAATTCACAAAGATAAATTCCCAAGGAGTTTGCTAACCCAATAGGCACCCCTAATATGGGACAAAACAAAGCAAAGTTAAGTCATTTGAAATAGTATCATTCTGAGACAAGCTATCATATTGAGTAAATATATTAGAACATCTTTCTTGTCCGTGAACTGATTTAATTACATACTGTTTGACTAGACCATACCCAGCATACACCCATCATTCACACCTTTGGCGCTCTGTCAAGGATATGATGATGATGATGATGATGATGAACAGACAAACTCTGTAAAACTACTGATCATAGACAATATTTATTGTGTTTATGGAGTACTAGTATTCACATTACAAGCACCTCTTCATTTGAAAAAAAACACTAGATTTTTCACATTTTGTGCCTTGTTAAATTCCATGTCTCCCATTCTTTTATATTTATTCAATGTCAAAGATCAAGTTATCTTATTTGTCGTCAAATAATCACTGTTGACTCTGTTACTCATAAGTCATACAACCCTGGCAAACGGTTTTGGAGATGTGGTCAAAAATGTCCATTACCACTGCAATGCCCATTGACTTAGTAATCAATAGGAATGTATGCATTGACCGACAAGTATCCGAATTAAAAAAGTTCCTTAAAAATCAGGGAGCAGGTGTTTGTCTCTGGACTAAATATATAAGCCAATATCTATATTATATTGGGGAACATCTGAATTCCTGTTTACAGCCTCTGTCACAAGGCCTCAGTTCCCAGGTGTCACCCTGTGGATAAACTGGTCATGCTTCCCTGAGTGGACTCTGGAGAATACAATAAAATATTTTACATCTGAATTCCTATACAATGTCCAACCATGTCACAGGTACAGGCTAGTGGTACATCATCATGACTTATTATTTTAGAGTAAAAGTTATTATCAGGTGGCAAACATGGGATGGGGGGGGGGGGGTATCCATAAACTTGCCTGTCTTATTAAACTTAGGCTTAGGACTAGTAGTGGTGGTGGGGGCACCTATCCATTATACATGAGCTTACCTGTTTAGAAGTAAGCCCTAGTGGAGGGGGCACTTATCCATGATATATCAGTTTACCTGTTTAAAAGTTAGGCTGAGGCCTACTGGTGGTGAGGAAAGCACAAATCCATGATATGTGTGCTTACCTGGTTAGGCCTAGGCCTGATTTTTTACTTTTATACAACAGGTACACTCGCCTGATAGAACAGCAAAAAATGTAATCTTGCAAGAAAGGAGGAAGGGGTGTGTGTGCACTTTTCAATGATATGGGAACTTACCTGTTGAAGGTTAGGCCTACATGTAGGCCCTGGTGGTTGTAGGGGACATTTATCCATGACACATGCGCTTACCTGTCAAAATTAAGTCTAGGTCTCATAGTGGGGGGGGGGGGGGGCAAGAAATATATACATGATACATGAGTCAACTGTTTTGGTCTAGCTTTTAAACAGGCAAAACGTGGCTGATTAAAGTACAAAATAATCTTGCAAGAGAGGGGTTTCTTATCCAGTTAATGTGAGTTCACCTGTTTTAAAGTAAGCCAAGGCCTGGTAAGGGGGTTGGGGTGGGGAGCCATTAATGAATGATACATGAGCTTGTAAGCTGTTTTGATATTAGGTCTATGCCTAGCGGTGGCACTTGTACATGAAGTTACCATTTTTTAAATGATCGAGCTTCAACCTAGTGGCGGAGGCTCTTACCCAGGATATCTGTAGTTAACCTGTATAAAAGCTAGGCTTTGACAATAGATACAAAACTTGATTTGCAAGTAAAGGAGGTACCCTTTTCCATGACATGTGAGCTCACCTGTTTTAAAGTTAGGCCTAGTGGCGGGGGGGGGGGGGGGGGGGGTTATGAATTGCTTTCTGTCTCTCAATTTTCTTAACAATTTTTGCTTTAAAGTAAGGCCTAGGTAGGTTTAACTTTTACAAGAGATAAACTCAGTAGGATCTGTAAGTTGATCTCTCTACAAGTAGGTTTAACACGGACGCCTAACTTGATATAACACGTATAAACATCAATGTGCACTCTTCTGACACAAGTGCAAAAATTGATCTTGTATGACTGGGCCTGAAAAAAAAAATATGGTTCAACCATATTTCCATATTAAGTAGTTTACGTTTTGGTCCCACTTGCTTTTTATCATGTGACACTGGAATGGTCCCGACACCGAAATGAAACATCATATATTGACACATTCTGTGGTCAAGATTGACACTTTATAATATTAATAACCGTGATTAATGCTGAAAAGCCGCCTTGTAACGTTGCACCCCCAGCCATATTGTGAATTTCCACATCCCATAACGACTGCGTGTTGATGGCGTAAGTCTTTGTTGTTAACTTTGTGTTAGATTGATTTCCGGGGAATGGCTTCTCCAACGAAAAAAAGTTTTAGTACTACTACTATGTCTGAGCCTAGGCCTCTTCATGCCTCTTCCGCCACACCCCCTTCTTGTTTAATTGTTTCGATAAGCTTTTCCAGCTTTTTGTGCTCCTGTTTGATGGGCAATCTGAGACGTTCTTTAGACCCAATGAACAATATCGATGCAGGGTCCACATAACAAAGGACAAGTTCTGGTAGTTTTGGCGGGTTTCCTTCCTCCATCATGTCCTCTGTCATGATCATGACGATAGATGATGTTGCCTGGGCTCGTATGGGCGTTTCTCTCCTTTTCTACTTTAAAAACTAAAGAGTTACAGTAATAGATGATACATAATTAACTTAATAGATGGCGCTTATGTTCGTTGTCTTTGCAGGCTCAAGTTGCCTTGGCGTGAACATCAAAGTGCCACAAAACCTTTTTTTTTTTTTTCAAATTTTAAACAAAATGCTGCTCACGATCACGCAAACAATTCTTCGATTTCACGATTCACAATAAATATGAATGCATATTCACGATTCACGAGCAATGGCTTAATCACGAATCCCGAAAATTAATTTTATTGTTTCACAGATCACGGAAAATAAAAAGATAGGATCACGAGTCACGAAAATACCCTTGTCCCCCCCCCCCCTCGTTCATCAGTACATGAGCAGGATGACCGCGTACTTACTAGAGCTCCTTTAGAATTCATTTCCAGAAACATTGCTTATACGGAATAAGGCCCATTGAAAGCACTATGTCTTCTTCACACTTCAGTGCACTCTTAGGTACATGTAATACGATTTCACTGAACATTCGGGAAGAATTTCAAAGGACCGCCAAAATTTGTTGTTCCAGTGCAGAGCAAGAGCAGTGGAGGTAAACTGGAGCTTGGTCTGCTCTGGACGCAAACGACTACTTGGGGGCCAGGTGATAAAAATACGTGATGCTATTTGTTCAGGAGTATGTTTCCACCTAACCACAGGTATGAGTGCGTATGGAAATATAATCACATAACAATGTCAACTGAAAAAGCGTGTCTCAAATTTTCAATAACAAGACAATTAGTGTAGTTTTGTCGGGAGACGGAGACAAAGTCTGGTCCCTTTGATGTACTGAATGAGTGTCATCGATGCAACTCCAAACGTGAGTAGCACTGTAACAAAAGATAAATCACACAAATACAATTTGAGACAACCTTTTTCAGTTTACATTGTTACGAACAGTTTGCCGCAAATTTAATGTCTTTACACCAGAAAAGAAAAAAGTTGAATCCATGTTTCTTAAAGGATCTTTGAAAAAGAGGACGGCACTTGGTACGATTGCTGTATTAACATAAAACAACAAACACACAAGACAGTGGAAAAAAAACAACAACAACAGATCCGTGGTTTGTTAGCTCCACGTGTTACACGTGTAACCTCCTTGTTCCGTATAACACCTCCATGGTATCTCGTAGTGATGCCTACATCAACACGCAAATGGGGGGGGGGGGGAGGGGAGGCAGAGAATCTTCTCACAAAGAAAGCAAGACTTGTCAATTTCGCTTTGTTGACAATACTCATCCGCCGAAAGCTTCACAGCAAATGAAGGAGACACCTCATGAATACTTAGCTTTGCAACGGGGATGACTGCCAGCAGGGATGGCTACCTTTTTTTACTCTAATTTCCCTGCTTGCTGAAACGACCCAACATTAAATAAGATATGTGTACCAACTACAGGGCGGCGTGAACAGACCCTGCTCAGATGACCTAAGCTTGTTCACAAAATCAAGGGTGCAACTGAATAGACCTGTGTTGAACTTTACCTGAGTGCATATGACATTTAGAAGTATTTCTAAGACTTGCCTAAAGAAAAATTCATTAAATGTGAATTAGCATTAGAATGCCCATTGACTTGTACAGTAATAATTAAGAAAGGTACACTTACCCGAATTATATATAAAAAAAAAATAAAAAAAAAGGAATCCACAGCAGTGCCATCTAGTAAACAACTTTGTTTGAACCTGTAACAAGGAAAATATCCACAAAGTCTCAGCTTAATCTAAGTGATGGTTCTGAAGAAGATGTAAAAATGGCGCGCGCACACACACACAGGCACAAAAGAAAAAATTGATAGAAAATTGCCGCGCCACCTGCTGAACACACTAAGTAGGAGTCTTTAGGAGTGTATCTGTCTGATATCAAAGCAACTGGCTAAGTGCTTTTGGAAAAACAAACAGAACAAAACGAAACAAATATGATAAAACATAAAAAAATTCAAAACCACTGACGCGACACCATTTGAACAAACTTGCTGGAGACTTACCCAAGGTAAAATTTGAAGTGAAGCTGACGGACTTGGAGAAGAAGTCGAAAATGGGTATTGTGAACGAATGGTGGATGAAGAGTGATGTCAGCCAGCAGAGCTGAAAATTAGAAAATATACAGCGCCACCTGATGAGCAAATTAGGAGCTAAGACTCCCTAGGAGTATTCCTGTGATATCAAAGCAATTGGGTGAGCCGTTTTGGAGAAGATTTTTTACGATTTGCCCCCAAAAGAACAAAAAAATTCATAAAAAATCAAAAAATCACTGGAGCAAGACCATTTCAACAAACTTGATAGAGACCCACCCAAAGTACATTGCCACTAAGTTTGAAGTGAATGTGGCTGACGGTTTTTGAAGATGTAAAAAAAATGTGAATTGTGAATGGACGGACAGAACCGATGGACGACCGAGCCTCCTAAAAGCTCAGCCTGACCAGTAAGTCAGCTGAGCGAAAATGTATTCATGAGTCAAATAGCCGTGTAACATGTGGTAACTTTCTTCAGGAACTTGAATATAAGAGTGCAATGTTATACAATATTAACATTTATATTATGCTAAATCCTGACCATGCAAGTATTGTTGAGTGAGGCCTAGAAAAATGTTGTGTTTCCTGTTGTGGGGAAGCAAAAAAGTAGGGTAAGTAGGCAGGGATTTTTTTTTTTTTTTTTTTTGTTCACTGTGAATCCCTTAACCACAATGCAATTTAATGTATTTAAGTTGAGTTATCTGAAATCAATATTCTAGTCGAAAAGAAATTATTTGATGCTTTTCTGACAAATTCTTGAAAACTATAAATAACAAGAGGGCTGTGTGAACAGCCCATGCTCAGCTGACCTAGACATTCATCACACTTGCAGCTTTTTGAACTTGGGATAGGATCAAGGTCATCCATGTACTGAGTAGATCTGACCTTTATGGAAGAACACTAACATGTGCAACATCAAGGTACTAGTCTAAGTAGCTCTCAAGTTATAGTGAAGAGTAAAGTTAGAGTATTATTACCATTACAAAATAATTCCTATGTTAAACTTTCCTTTGAAAACTTTTTAAAATATTTTTGAAAATTATAAAAAGTCAAAAACACACACACACACACACACACACACACACACACACACACACACACACTGGAGCGTCACCGTTTGTAAAAACTTGGTAGAGACCCACCCAAGGTACATTGCCACCAAGTTTGAAGTAAATCTGACCGACAGTTTCTTCAGAGAAGATCAAAATGTGAATTACCGTTAGAATGCATAAGAATGCCCACTGACTTGCACAGCAAGCAATAGAAAAGGTACATTTACCGATAAGTACCAGAACTGAAAAAAAAGTCGTTACAAATCAGGAATCTACAGCAGTGCTACCTAGTGAACACCTTTGCTTGACCTTTCACAAGGATCCTAGCCACAAAGTTTTAACTTACTATGACAGACGGTGCTGGAGAAGAAGTGACAAGTAACGAAAACACACAAAAATTCATAAAAAAAAAAAATTGAAAACAATTGCAGCACCATTTGGTGAACAAATTAACAACTACAAGTCCCAAGGAGTGTTCTTATGTACTATCAAAGCGATTGGGTGAGCGGTTGTGGAGAAGAAGATTTTGTAAGATTTGTCAAAAAAAAAAAAAAAAAAAAACTCATTTTAAATCCAAAAAATCACTAAAGGGTGACCATTTGAATAAACCTGGTAGAAACTCACCCAAAGTACATTGCCACAAAGTTTAAAGTCAATCTGGATGACAGTTCTGGAGAAGTCGAAAATGTAAATTAGTATTCGAATGCCTATGACTTGCATAGTAATCAATAGGGGAGCTGCATTGACTGATGATTACCTGAATTGAAAATATAGTTAATAATCAGGAATCTGCAGCAGTGCCACCTAGTGAACAACTTTGTTTGAACCTTCCACAAGGACTATATCCACCAAGTTTGAGCTTAATCTGAGAGACGGTTCTGGAAAGGAAGTCACAAATAGCAAAAGCACACAAAAAAATCATAAAAAATAGGAAAAAAATTACAGTGCCACCTGGTGTACAAATTCAGATCTAGAAGTTCCTGGAGGTATTCCTGTGTGATATCAAAGCAATTGGGTGAGCCGTTTTGGAGAAGTTTTTTTTAAGATTTGCCTCCCCCCCCCCCCCCCCCCCGCAAAAAAAAAAAAAATCATAAAAAATCCAAAAATCACTAGAGCGTAACCATTATAACAACTTAGTGGAGACCCACCCAAGGCACATCCCCACCAAGCTGGAGGGGAATCTGGCTGACGGTTTTGGAGAAGTCGAAAATGTGAATTGTGGATGACAGACGGACGGACGTGCGACGGATGGCTAGTCATAACATAAGTTTAGCTGACTGACAAGTCAGCTGTACTAAACATTAAGTTTTCTTGTTCACAAACATTCGACTGGCACTACATCTTTTTGAGAAACCAAACAAATGTTTCAAGGAGGCAATCAGCTTTCAATCTGTTTAAATATATTGTGATGTGTATATTGTATTGGCTGATTGATTTAAAACATATATGCATCAGTGCCAGGCACCCTTGCAATTTTAATTAGATAACACTAAACTTTCACCATTCAGATATACTAAAGAATGGCTCCATGTGGTCTTCGTCTGGCATCATTTCCCCATTAGGCCTAAATGAAGTGTGATGGGGAAAAGACAGTGACGGATGAGAAAAGATCTGAACTTGTACATGTCAATATATATGGTAGTCTGCCAGAGTATGTATGAGTAGTTGATGAAGAAATACGGATTTTCTTTATTGAAAGCCATATTTCTTCCAATATTTCTGGCGATTGGTATGGTATTCATGCGCACAAGTTGAATTTTAACTGTGCACGTTTCTGTTTGGAAAGTGAAGAGTCCTGGAATAGGCAAATGCGCCCAAATCACAACGCATTCACAGTCATACATGCGACAAAAAATAGTGCAGTGTATTAAAGTAAAAAAAACGCAAAGGAAATATTCCTCTGTATTATAATGTGGAAAATATTTTGCATCATGGCATGTCGTCAATGTACAACCATTTCTTTAAACGAATAAACAGGCGCAAATCCTATTATATAACTTGAATATGATGGAAAGAAGTGCGTACGTGTTTGCCCGTCTCCTCTAAGAAGATTGTGCAGAAGGTCGTGCAGCGCGAGTTGGACTGAGTTCACTTGTACGCAGCATTCCAGTTCACAACACTTTGTAAAGCACTGCAGTGACTTTTTCTGGTAAACCTCTAAATATCAAAGTCCTGCAGTGACTTAAATTATATTTCTAATATTAAGTGATTTTAATTATATTTCTAATATTAAGAATTTCAAAAGTAAGAAGAAAGGGTTGATGGCAGTAAAAGTTGCACACTAGCTAAATTGTAGTTATTTGTGGATAGGTGATGGAACCATTTTATGTAGTATTTACTTTACAGATGCACGTGGGTCATTAAAAAGTCATTAATCACCACACAGCGAGAAGCCAATAAGACTGTACAAATACGTTCATGTCGTTAAATAGTCATTTAGTTATTACCTGATGAAGAGTCAACAAGGCATCTGGCCCATCCTTGCTTATTTAGTCATGAAGTCATTTGCATTAAGCTATTTGGTAAACAAGACATTCAGATATTATTGTAAATGTGGAAGTATTTATTGAAAACAGGTAACCGGTAAAAATAGACGTTCTTTGAACAGTATGAGACTTCACTGGTGCTTCTCTGTGCTGATATAAGAAAAATTACATGAGTTCATTAGTCATTATTATTATGAGTGTATTATCACAACAGAACCTACGAGAATATATTGGTGACTCAGTAGAGGTGACTTGTATACTACATAAGCTATGTACATCAGAAATAAACAGCTTATCTTACCATCTTGGCCACTGAATGGATATGTTGGGTTGTCTCTCCCCTGCTTGCCTGCACGACTGTATTATTTTATTATACCTGAACTATCGAACAGTGAATCTTCTGAAGTGACGCGAGTCAGCGCGTTTGCCAACAAGCCCTAACATTATAAAGAAAGTGAAGGACATCTCTCTCTTCTAGGGAGTGTCAACTTTACATTGGCGAGCTTGCCAGGATTTATCTCATATTATCACATTTTATTGGACTTTTAAGAAGATTTGTGAACCGTGGAAAGATGACACCTGACCAGTGGGATGCCCTTGCCTCTAACCTTGTAGGACTTTATAAAGATTTCAAGACTGTACAAACTTCCTTTCATAATGAACAGAATGCTGAGTGGCAAAATCAACGAAGGAGAGAAAAATTGAGAGGACTGAGAGAAAACCTCACACCTTGTGCTGGGGAAGTTAGTACACAGACTGGCAATTTTCTGTACGACATAGACCTCCTGCTTCCTCAACTTGAGAATGACAATGCTGGTGTAATACAATTGGTGACACAGACCACTTGTGGCCCCTTAAGGCGGGAAATCTTGCGCTTTATAGAGAATCAACCAGAGGACCGCGATCGGGTACCGTGGAATCGAGTGAAGGTGCATATAGAGCGAAAAATCCTATCTGCTGATGAAGAAGAGAGGCTGCGCATTGAAGTAGGACAAATGAGGCAGAATGACGCTGAAACTTCAGCAAATGTACGGCAATTCAAGGGAATTGAAACGTCATTTTAATTTATTCCATTATAAATGTGTGTGGACATTTCCAGGTTTCTCTTTGGATGGATTTGGTTCCGTGCCAGTCACCATCCAATCAAACTGGTTGTTTGCCATGTGTTCCAGTCATGTTCCATTTGTTGGGCAGGAAAACAAGCCATATTCACGCAAAGATTCTTGGACAAAGATGCAAAGTTTTTACATCATACTTTCATAAAAAGACATCGATGGAACTAATCTAGACACAGATAAAGGCAGGAATCAAAATTCTGTATGCAAGGCAAGGAAAATATGTAGATTCCGTCACTGCATGGTCACGAACTTGAGCCTAAGATTTGCGTAAAGATGATTTGTGTTGTTGATCCTGTGTCAAATAGTAACATCACCATGTTTTTAACCAAAGTTTGCTGTTTTAATTTTCTTGAAATGTTTGAAAGTAAAAAATCTGTACAACAGAACAAGAGAAAATGAAATTTAAAACCGAAGGCAAAAAATATATGCACGTAATGGAAAAACATGCCTGGCTCGTGTCTGTTGACACTCCTTGTGTTGCATGGCCGTGTTTGTTGGCAAGGCCAAGTAAAAAAATATATTTGTTTCCACTAACGGACTGGAAAAAAATGGTAGGTATGTTAAGGTAGGGGTTTCTCCTTCTTTTTTTTTTTTTTAAACGGATTTTGGCATGTGCTTTGTTTAGAACATGTAGAATGTATTCAGGTTTATGAGCTTAGAATCACTTCACCCGAACATCAACAAGCTGGAAAGGTACACTGCAGCTATGTTGAGTCGTATCTTCATTATTGGACAGGCCTCAGTTTAAAATTCTTGGTGCACTTGGTTCAATAAGGGGATTTAAAGCTGAGAACATCTCCCATCATTCATACTCAGTTACTGAGCCAAGTAAAAAAAAAAAAGTACAACCCCCCCCCCAAAAAAACCCTGACTTTCAAAATATAGAGCTTTTTCAAGCTACATGTTATGTCTGTGTGCCAACACAGACATACTGTTTTTCTAGGAATTCTTTATTTCTTTCTTTCTTTCCTTTCTTGTTTCTTTCTTTACAGGCAAATTTGTCCGACATTTCATTTGAAAAGTATTACACGCAGAAACTCCAAACTTAGCACAAATATAGTTCTATGGATGAAGTCTGGCCTTTTTGTAATGAGAGGTCATGTTTTTCAAGCTACTTGTTATGTCTGTGTGCCAACACAGACATACTGTTTTTCTAGGAATTCTTTATTTCTTGTTTCTTTCCTTTCTTGTTTCTTTCTTTACAGGCAAATTTGTCCGACATTTCATTTGAAAAGTATTACACGCAGAAACTCCAAACTTAGCACAAATATAGTTCTATGGATGAAGTCTGGCCTTTTTGTAATGAGAGGTCATGTTTTTCAAAATTATGCAAATGAGGGCTAATTAAAGTTTTAAATCTTCAATATCTTATGTACTATAGTAGATGTGGTTCCGAGTGTATAGGAATTTGATCATAGCCAGGTAAAGGTCATCTCAAAGGTCAAGGTCAAAGGTCAATTTTAAGCCAAAATGTTATTTTTGAGGTCAAGGTTCGCTTCAGGTAGGGTCATCTCAAGGTCAAAGGTCATTTCAAGGTCAGAGGCCACTTTCAATGGTTGCTTTCTTCTTGCCATAACTTGGTCAATTTTCATCCAATTTTGATCATGTTTGGCTCAAGCTGTAGCTATTGTACACTGCACATTTTTGAAACTTACATGTGACCTCTAAAGGTTAAAGGTCAAGGTCATTTCGACCTTTAAAAGTTTTGTCCAGCCATAACTTGGCCAATTTCCATCCAATTCTAATCATGTTAGACTCAAATTGTAGGTATTGCAACACTGTACGTCTTTATAAGAACATAGAACCTCAAAAGGGCAAAGGTCACGATCATTTGGCCCTTTGAAAGTTTCATCTTGTCAAAACTTGGTCAATTTTCATCCGATTTGGTTCATGTTGGGCTTAAAATTGTGGGTATTGTAACACTATGCAATTAACATGTGACCTGTAAAGGTCAAAGGTCAAGGTCATTTGGACTTTGAAATTTGCATCCAGGCATAGGCTTAAAGTGATGTGAAGTACCAAAGGATAAAAGTTGTAGCATTTAATATATACAACTTTTGAAGGCACACAGATTTGCTTCAAAGCAAATCTTCTTTTCTAGTTTCGTTTGGTTTTTTTTTTTTTTGGTTTTTTGGTTTTTTTTTTTTTGGTTTTTTTTTTACAAGTTCATAATGATATGTTAAGCCTGCAGTGTTGTAATTACACCCTTAATTTCACGATCTATTGTGCCCCCCCCCCCCAAGTATTCTAATTTATATGCATGAACCTTTCATTTCAATTTCATTAAACTGATTTAGTCTCCCACATCCCAAAGGGAGTCCCATGGCACGCAGAAATTGGGATAGACTCTCGCTTTGCACGGCAGTCAATGGGCCTCGATTTAGGTTGTGGTGAAATTGCGATCCTTTGAGCATTTTGTCGGTCCCAAAACAGTTTCAATTTTCACACAACACAGCAAAATATATTATTTACATTGTCTTTAAACAAATCCTATCCGACAATACACGAAGGCGTCTTAAACATTCTAATTTCTAGTAAAAGTATGGACGAACATCGCCGCAAGATTGACCTTGGCTTCAATGCCGCACACAAACTCACAGGCACAAAACACATCAGGCACCTGACTGTGGTTCCCTGGAATACGACAGAATTGGATCTGTCATTCTATGCGGACAGTGCTCTGATATGCCATCGGTAACTTTGGTTTCTATTCCTTGTCTATTCAAATAGAATAGTTTGATACAACAAACACCAGTTTCGTCCTGGGTGCAAACAGATGACCCTACACTTCCACTCATGTTCACATGACAAGCGAGGTCAAACGCGTGTCTCTGCAAGGGTCCCAACAACAATCGCTCTGATTGGTCAATTCGGATCATGAGAACCGGAATGAACCAATTGAAATCAACTACTCACAAAGTCATTTAAGTCACTTGGTGTCAACTGTAAACGGGATGAAAATACCGGTAGCTTTTTCTTTTTCATGAAATTACATTATGGTTAGCAACTATTTCTGGGGTGGGTCGCGCAACCGGAAAAACAACAGGGTTTTTTTTGTTTTTTGTTGTCTAGGCCTGATTGTTTTCAATTATGTACTTTCTAATGGGGGTTGCGAGGCTGAAATATAAACCACTGTTCAAAATGAATCAATTCTCACAACTCCGCACTACCAGTTACATTTTTGCAGCACCTCAAACTTCAAAGTATGATGTTTCGCCAATCTCTAAAGGTTGACCACCTGAATTCTGCAAAAGCGATAGGCCAATATCACTCCTAAGTTCTGTTAGTAAAGTTTTCGAACGTGCTGTCTCTAAAAACATATTCAATTTTCTACGAGACAATCACTTTTTATCAGAAAGGCAATCTAGTTTCATCCCCGGTGATGGAACTGTGAACCAGTTAGTATATTTATACCATGAATTTTCCAAAGCTATTGATCAACAAAAAGAAGTACGTGTTTTTTTTTTGCGATATTACCAAAGCATTCGATAAAGTACATCACCCGGGTTTGATATGCAAAATGAAGAAGGCAGGAATAAGGGGTCCCCTACTTCAATGGGTAGACAGTTATCTTCACGATCGCTCTCAACGTTTTGTTATTCATGGCAAAGCGTCTGCGTTGGGAAGTATCGAAGCAGGTGTCCCGCAAGGCTCAGTATTAGGTCCTCTAATGTTCCTCATATATGTTAATGACATTACAAATATTGTGTAATCCGAAATTAGACTATTTGCTGACGATACCACCCTTTATGTCAAAGTCGATGACCCTGTTCAAAGCTCAATCATGTTAAATCAAGACCTCGCTTCAGTATCGGACTGGTCAAATAAGTGGCTAGAGTCATTTAACCCTGCTAAAACTAAAACACTTTTAGTTAGTAAGAAGAAAAATCCTGCTGATCATCCCAATTTAGTATTTGAAAAAGCAGTTATAGATAGAGTCGAACAACATAAACACCTTGGAGTCATACTTTCTTCAGATCTTTCCTGGTCTGCCCACGTAAACCATATATTAACTAAATCACGTAAATTGATAGGTATTTTGAAATGTTTACAATTTAAACTAAACAGACGTGCCCTCGAATCACTGTATTTCTCTTTCATTAGACCTACTATGGAATATGCTAGTGTGGTCTGTGATGGGTGCACACAATCGGACCGAGATCTCCTCGAAAGTATTCAGTTGGCTGCAGCCAGAGTAGTTGCAGGAGCTTTAAGTCATACAAGTCACTTTAAACTGTACGCTGAAACGGGATGGGAAACCCTCGCCGAACGTAGACGGAAGCACAAACTGATACTTATGTACAAAATAATAAATGGATTTACTCCAGCATATTTGCAGAATTTAATACCACAAACAGTTTCAGAACGAACTAGATACAACATCAGATCAAGACATGACATCACTTCCTTCTATGCTCGAACAAACATTTTCTGTAATTCTTTCTTTCCGGCTACTATCCGAGAATGGAACCTTCTTCCATATTCTACTAAAAATTCCGAACATCTGAATGAATTCAAGAAAAAATTAAATAAATCAAAGCCTAAAAGCAATGAACTATTCAACTTTGGTGACAGGAAAATCGGAATAATCCATGCCAAATTGAGAATGGGCTGCAGCCAGTTGAATAGTGATCTATTCAAGATGGGTTTGGTAGAATCTCCACTCTGTTCCTGTGGAGACGTGTCTGAGGATGCCTTTCATTTTTTCTTCCAGTGTTACAAATATGTCTTGCAAAGAAATGACCTACAGACAAAAATTACACCTTTAGCTTCATTCAACATAAAAACAATTCTGTTTGGAACATCAACAAAAATGAACTCAAAGAATATGGAAATTTTTAATGCTGTCCACTATTACATAAAAGCAACTGGAAGATTTAATGTTTGACTCTTGTTACCAATTTACGTAATGCTCACAGACTGGCTTACCCTCCCCTTCCTTCTTACCACAGTCCGTAATGTCCTGTTTGTTATCTATTCGTTATCTAGATGTTATCCATTTACTTGTTGTGTCTGTTTATGTACAAGAGACCTTCATATAGGCATCGCCTGTTGGCCAATTGTTTTTGCAATAAATATGTTTAAACCAAAGTATGATGAACTCTCCATTCCGTACTTCACAAAAGGTAGGTCAGCGTCTATCACTGGCTGACTTTTGTGAACAACGTAAAACTGTTGTGTTATAGTTTATTCTTGACAAGATTTGAAATATTCTCAACAGAAAAAAAAACGAAATAAAGTGTAGGCCTATCTGATGATGTCAAATTTATTACAACAAATGATAAATGCACTAGAAAGCTGTGATGACAGTCAAATAACAACCTCGTTCCTTTTCAACTGAAATAGACTCGTCTCGACTCGAAGTCGAAATACAGCGATGTGGTTGCGTGAAAATGCCCTGCCCAAACTGTTTTTGTTTCGGGACAACGAAGCCAAGAACCGATGTTCTTGCGCAAAAACGGAGCAACAACATATTCACTCGATAGCAAAAGCAGACCCTATTATACTGGTTGAATATCTATAATTACTGTTGTAAATAACTGATTGACACTTAATTGTCTGTTTCATGCCTACTTATTACACTTCAGTGTAAGTAGGTGAACACGGCTATAAATAGCCCCCCCCAAAAAAATAAAAAAATAAAAATGATAATAATGATTCTAAAGACCACCTTTTGACTTTTTTATTTTCACAATCAGTCGATGATACATAATGAAAGCAAGACAGTGGGGTGCTTACTGACGCGTGGATCCTCCAGTGCACAATTTTGCTATGCTGCTTTTGTATCTCCTTCACTGTTCACTGTTCATTACAGATTAGACTTTTTCTTCCCCGCTCATTTTATGGTTTGGAAACCTTCAAAGTGAGGAGTCGGTGTCATCATGGGGCTTGTTTTACATTTCTAGCGAAGGATATCCATTTTTGCAGTACTCTTTAGGACTTTCCTCGGTTTTGTACGGGTGGTCTCGCTGCAACTGTTTATTTTACAATTACTGGGACTGAATACAATACCCCCGTTTGTTTCTACTTCAGTTACAGTGGCAGGTGGTTTAACTAAATTAAGCTACCCAGCTAGAGAGATTACAAACTAGTTCAGGGGTAAGTCAAATGGTTCTTATCTGAACTTATACTGTACAAAGCTAGTGATTATGTTTGGTTTGACAGGTATTCTTTATTAATAATACAGCTCTGCAATTACACGCACAACTTCACTCATTTAACTAATTCATCATTTGCCACGTTCATATTTATTCATTATTATGTGGGTTCTCTTTGGGAATATTTGGCTTAGACAAGGATCTGCTATACTTAGAGAGACATGTACGGGTACAGGCACTGAAACATGTTCTAAGTAGTTACCCTCTGAAGACCCTTTAATTTATTTGGGCTAATACATCGTATGTCAAAATTCTACACAAGAACGTGTGCAATATGACAATATTACTTCCATATGTATATAGTCTAGGCAGCTCATGGAGAGTAAAAAGTTCGGACTGTGGAATAGCGCAATGACTACTAGGAAGTGGTTTTGGACAAAAAGACACAAATATAATACAATTTTTCTATTGCCCCACCAAATAAAACTAAGAAACTCCAAGCAAAAGGCACTCCAAAAGCAGGGACATTTTATCACCAGCCACACATCAGGTGAAGTCTGCACTTTCTGCCCTTGGAATAAATGTCTTCTTTTTCAGTCTCCAATGACCCAAAGCTTGGTGCCAGATTATCCATCAGGTTGTGATTCTCCGGGGTCAAGGTCACATAAAAAGGTGACGTGCAAATCAACATTTTTACTATTGAACCTTTCAACTGACATTGTATGGATTTACACCACCGTGCCAACTTACAGATCCTGTGCCAATAAAGGAAGCACATAATTAGGTTTTATTCGGTCAGCTTATGTTTTGCCATCGGTTTAAGTACGTACTCAATCCATAATTTGTCAGTGTGTCTGTCTAGCATCCACTATTCACATTTGCGGCGTCTACAAATCACAAGCTTGTTGGGGTTGTGCCTTGTTTGGGTCTCTTGTTGCAACAGATTGTGCTTGAACAATGTTACGATTTTTTTATATTTTTTTATTTATTTATTTATTTATTTATTTATTTATTTATTTATTTATTTACTTATTTATTTATTTATTTATTATTATTATTATTAATATATGTATATGTATATAAATATATATGTATATACAGTAAAACCTGTCCTTGTGGACACCTGTCTACTGTGGACACCTGCTTAATGCGGACAGTTTTGGCCAGAACCAAATATTTTTAAGTCATTTTCATATTGGTAATACCTGTCTACAGTGGACACCTGTCTATTGTGTACTGCGGACACTTTTTGGGGTACCAAATGCAAAAACAACCTGTCTACTGCGGACACAATATATCAATGCATTTTGTGCAACTTGTTCTGTTCCAAGTTGTAATGCCTGAAAAATGTCATACATGTTAAGCAGGAATCAAAGACTAAATTAGCCATTGTTCAGTGGCCTGAAACACATAATAAGTTCACTCAGCCAAGCAGTTAGGATGCAATGCCTCAACGAACATGCTAGGTGTCTCTGGGCACTGGTGCTCCTGTTGAGTGAGACTGCTCACGCTTTCTCTGTCTATCAAACAATTAAGCTCCATAGATCAATCATTAAGCCTAAAACAAAGGACCCACTGAGACTCCTGTGAAGTTATTCACAATTTGTAACAATGGCACATACAGTTATACTGTACTCGAAGGATAGGAACTCCCCGTGGTATGTATGTTGTTTGTTTCTTTTCTGTTAATAAAATAAATTACGCAAACTTTTTTAGCCTGGTAAGCCCATACATACACAATTTTTCCCGTTTAAGAGAAAAACTGTAAAATCCCAAGTTAAGATGCGTTTGAGTAAAGTGTCAGGGGCATAATATACAAAAACTGAGAGCAAATGTACTCTGAGTCCCAAAAGTTCAGCCCCTGCCTATTGTGGACACCTGTCTATTGCGGACACTTTTGCCAGAACCATAGGTGTCCCCAATAGACAGGTTTTACTGTATATGTATATATATATATATATATATATATATATATATATATATATATATATTGGTGAAAACTTCTATACAAGCCTCTGGTGAAATCGCTTGGCCAAACTGCAAAGAAAAACTTAGGGGCACTCATAGACCATAATTTGTTCATGAAGTGGTGTTTTGCTTCCCCCCCCCCCTTTTTGGGGTAAACTCCAACCCGGATACGAGGGGTTAATGGATTGATTGGCATCGGCTTGGTGGGACAGAGAATGAGAAGACGTGTTATTGTGACAGCTGCTCAAGTGTCCCTAATTGGCATTAATTGGCATTAATTGAAATGCTAAAGCATTTGTTCCCTTGTTCATTGGATGTGCTTACACCAAACCCATATGAATTGGAAGTTGGAATAGCACCTCTACCTGTCAATTTTTAAAAAAAGCATTTCAACTTTTTAAGTTTTTTTTTATTTGTTTGTGGTTCACTGGATGCGTCTACACCACAGATATATTAAATGGGTTTACATGACAAACTTATGAATTGAGCTTGGGATGGCATCTCTATGTGTAACCACTTTGAAGACATTCACTGTTTAACTTTTCAGTGCCCTTAATTTGTGCCAATTAAAATGCTTTTGTGTGCAGTTCATTGGACGCAACTATTGCAGATATCTATGATTGAAAGTTGAAATGAAATCTCCACCTATAATGGTTTGGAAGATAATCATCAAACGTCCCCAAATAACACAAAATTCTATAACTTTTGTTAGTGATTCATTGGATGCGCCGACAGGACAAACTCATTTAGTGAACTTGAAATTGCAGGTTTATCCAATATAGTTTTGAGATATTCAAGACTTACAATTTGGAATGGACATCAGTTTCACAATATTCAACATCTTCGCTATTTTGAACAATATGTAAAAGAGACATAAACAACTGAGCTGTGTTACAATCCTATAAATTAAAGTTGGAATGGTTCCTCTATCTATAATAGTTCTGAAGTTAGTCAAGAGTTTGTGTATTTGCTTCATTTGCATAACTCAAACTGCTACAACTTAATTTAATGTTCATTGGATGCAGCGATCCCACCAACCTATCAATTGAAGTTGGAAGGACACGTCTATCTGCAATGGTTGTAAGGTTGTCCCAAGATTTAAATTTTCTGTGTTCTCATAATTTGCACAAATTAAAACTCTATAGCTTTTGGTTGTGATCAATTGGAGGTGTCTATGGCAGAAATCTGGGAAGATTTTCAAAGTATCAATGGTAACTCTCGTTTTAATGGTTTTGAATATATTCAACATTTAAAATTTTCAAGTGCCGTAATTTCAATAAATCAAAATTTACAACTTTTGCTTATGGTTCATTGGATGCACCTATAGCATAATCCTACAAGTTGCCTTGTCATGGCAACTCTACCTACAATAGTTTTGAAGACATCCAACATTCAAACTTTTCGAGTGTCCCTAATTAGCATAACCTATAGTTTTTTTAGTTTTAAACTACAAGTTTTGTTTGTGGTTCATTTCAAGCGCCTATAGCACAAACCTGTATTTTAAAGTCAATATGGCACTTCTGCCTTTAATAATTTTGAAGATACTCAACATTTAAACTTTTCAAGTTTACCTTATTATCGTAAATTATAATTCTATAACTTTTGTTTGTGGTTCATTGTATGCGCCTATATCACAAACCTATGCATTTAAGTTGATATTGCAGTTCTACCTGTACAATAGTTTTGAAGATATTCAACATTTAAACTTTTCAAGTGGCCCTAATGAGCATAAATTATAATTCTGCAACTTTGTTTGTTGTTCATTGGATGCACCTATAGTATAAACCTATGAATTAAAGTTCGACTGGTACCTCTACCTTTAATAGTTTTGAAGACTTTTAACATTTAAAATTTCAAATGGCCCTCATTTGCATATTTTTCAATATGGTGACTATTCCAAACCAGGTGCGTAATTTTACCACCAGGTCAATCACCATGGGAAGCTTGGTACTTTTCGGAAAAAAAGTGCCCTAGAAAAACTGAGGACAAAATTCATAATGCAGGCAGAAGACCGCTTGGGGAAATCCCAGTCAGCCGTCACATGACAGTTCACCAGGCTGCTGAAATGTATACATACTGCTGGGATCAGAAATGGAACAGCTATGTGAGCTCTGTCTGCCCCAATATACCCACTGACCCTGACCAAAAATCATCGCATATCACAGTTGGTCATTACAGGGAGTTTGGATGTGTGTTTGGGTGATTTCTGGCAGTTGATCTGAATCCCCCTTTACAAAGACATGCTAAACTTTGGTTCTTATTTCATTGGATGCGACTATGCCACTAACCTATCAATTGCAGTTGCAGTGGAACCTCGCAGATAGCACTGGTTTATTTGTGATGGGAAGTCACACCATGGAAGCTTCAGACTATGTAGCCTCCTTGGTTACACAATGCAGATTTACTCTACCAACGCGACCAGTCTCCCTCGAAATTGAAGGGTAAGTCCAGGGCGTGCAGCCTCTGTACTGATAGGTATGGAGGCCAGGCTGTCGTAGTTCAATTAGGTCTGGTTGCATAACAGTGTTGCCCAGGTATTAACCGTAACCAGCTTGTAGGGGGGGGGGGGGGGGTGAAGTTAACTTAAATTAAAATTCCCACCTTTGTTTGCATGCTATAGGATTTTGTTTTAGCAATAGACCTGCATGTTAAGCTTGGAATGGCAACTCTATCTAGAAAAGTTTGAAGATAATATTATGCAAAATTATAAATTCCAACTAATATGCCTCTAATCTGCCTAATTTGTAACATCATGTCTGTTTTAAACAATATGCCGAACTGCGCTACTAGGTCTATGATTATGCCAAGTTTGGTACTTTTCGGAACAATAGTGTCTGAGAAAAGCTGACCACAAACTTTGACAAGGAAACAAACAAACAAACAAACAAACAAACAAATAAATCGATAAATAAATAAATAAATAAATAAATAAAATAAATAAAATAAAATAAATAAATAAATAAATAAATAAATAAATAAATAAATAAATAAATAAATAAATAAATAAATAAATTTACAAATAAGTAAATGAATAGACAAATAATAAAGTATTTGAGGAAAGACACGGTGCTCACACACAGACTCAACAAGACACAAAAACGTGTAAACATAAATTGAAACGCCACCTGTTGTTCAAAGTCTGAAGTGGGTCTGGCAAAGGGTTGATTTTACAAAAGTCGAAAATATGAATTGTTGACGGACGGACGACAGACAGACGACGACGGACGGGTAACCATAAAATAAGCTCAGCTGACCGATAATTTAGCTGAGTTAAAACCGGTACATAGAAAGGGCATTTACAAAACTACAAACGGTGATGATTTTCTGCTAAGCAAATCAGTGTGTGTGTCTCCAAAGCATATTGGTATGGCGTACAACTATTCCATAACACAGGAGTAGAAGTTGGAATGGCAACTCTATCTATCAAAGCTTTGAAGTTATTCAAGATTTGAAAATTTGTAATGGTGCTATTTAGCATAATTTAAATTGCTACAACTTTTATTTTTCATCCATTAGGTGCACAATAGACAACAACCCCCTAGAAGAAGTTGGAATGACAACTCTATCTGTTATAATGTTGAAGATATTCAAGATTGAAAATTTCGAATACTGCTAATTAGCATAATTTAAATTGCTACAAATTTTGTATTAGATTCACTACAAGTGCAGTGGTCAACAACCCCTTCATAGAAGTTGAAATGACATCTCTATCTACAACAGTTTTGAAGATATTCAAGTTTTAAAATTTCAAATGCTCCTAATTAGCATAATTCAAATTGCTACAACTTTTGTTTGAGATTCATTAGATGCGCAATGGTCAATAACCCCTAGTAGAATTTAAAACGGCATCTCTATCTATAACAGTTTTTAAGATATTCAAGTTTTAAAATTTCAAATGCTGCTAATAAGCATAATTTAAATTGCTACAACTTACAACTTTTAAATTCATTAGATGTGCTATGGTCAATAACCCCCCAGTACAAGCGGAAATGACATCGCTATCTATTATACTTTTGAAAATATTCAAGGTTTAAAATTTCAAATGCCCCTAATTTGCCTAATTTTAAACACCTTCATTCATCTGTATGAAACGGTCAGACTCCTTGTTGGGGGTACAATCATGCCAAGTTTGGGGTTTCTATGGTTTTGTATTACAAAACCCACGGTTTTGTAATACAAAACCCTGGGTTTTGTACCAAAACCTTGGGTTTTGTAAGCAAAACCCAGAGTTTTGGTACAAAACCCAGGGTTTTGTACGTAAAACCGTGAGTTTTGTAACAATACCCTGAGCTTTGCTTGCAAATCCCAGGGTTTTGTCACAAAACCCTGGGTTTTGTGCACTACCCAAGATAACAGAGCAAATATCAGAATTTTAAAATTTTGTTCAATAATAGACACAAAACCCTGGGTTTTGTCACAAAACCCAGGGTTTTGTAGACCAAACCGTGGGTTTTGCTTGCAAAACCCAAGGTTTTACCACAAAACCCAGGGATTTGCACACAAAACTCTGGGTTTTGTAACAAAACCCAGGGTTTTGCTTTGTTATCCAATCTTTTCACAAAACTCACGGTTTTGTTTCAAAACCGTGAGTTTTGTCCTGATAACCCTGGGTTTTGCAGTTGTTTTGTTCAATTTTTTGCAAAACCCAGGGTTTTCTGAAGTCAGAAATCCCACGGTTTTGAATAATTCGCAAAACCCTGGGATTCGTGACGTCACAAAACCCACGGTTTCGTATTTTAACGCCAAATTGGTCATATGGATATGCCTACCACTCACAATACGGCTTGCTTTCTGAACTTGCTGTAAACCAATATCATGCTAAGATGGCAGATCTCGGAAGATTTCCAGCGATTCACGACTTAAAATCTCGTGTATTTTATCACTGTGTGCACTTCTTGAGCTCATATTTTAGGTACTACAAGAGAAAACATGTAAGATGTATAACGTGTATGTGTTTTTAAGAAATTTGATACATTAAAACTGATTTTCAGTTTCCGGGAACGTGCGACCGGCCCGGGCGACCGGGCTGAAGTTTTCGTAGCATGAGGCCTCTGATCTGCCGCGTCGTTAAAATCCACCGTACGTTGTGCCGCTGCCTGAAGTAATTATACGACCGTTGATTACAAAACGACTGCCACATCACATCGTGGTGATAATTATCTCAACACGACTAATTCTCAAATTGTTACATGGTATTCTTTGACTCCACCTTCATTCCCACCATTCAGAATTTTGCATCTCTTTCTGTGTCAGCTCTGGGGAAAGATACTAAAGCTCTTCCTCGGGAGCTCTGCAACTGGAAGGGTGAAAACCCCGCCAGTAGACTAACGGCATGTCCCTGTGCCAGCCACTCCCCCCATACAAACTACCTATTCCCACTACTGAGTTGTGGTAAAGTTTTTTGTTGACAGGCACTGGAAATAAGGCCAAGACAGCCTGGCACCTTTTCAAGAAATGTCAATGGTTCGGTGTACACAAGCACGCCCATCAATTGATAAATAAACACAACAAACCAAAAGCCAGTTAGACATTTTCTGGCGTCACAGTATTGTTCTTTTACCAGAACCAACAACTTCAACATTGAGAAATATCCAAGTCCAAAATTTCTACTCGATTAAATTATTTAATTAAAAAATATAAAAGGATTTCACAGGAATCGCTCCAGCCACCCCTTAACTGACAGTCAAACACGCTAAGCATGTGGCCACGTTAGCTTGTAGCAATGCGGAGCAAGGTTTTCATAGTCGACGGTGGTCGGACCACGCGGCTTTGTTTACTCCTTCACATCTAGGTCACGCCAGTCGAAGCCAAGATGACCGCAACCAGTAACTGTTGAATATTTCAGACAATAATGGTTCAAGAATGGGACCAAAAACGCTATTTCGACAAAAATTTCCAGGGCTCTATCATATACCGTGCGATAAATTAATTATTTGCAACGGATCGAATGTTTTACGCAAATTAAAGAGCTCGAGGCTGTGCATTCAATTGTCCATACGGCTCTTCGCGCAGACGTGTGGATTATTTTGAACACTGGATGCACAACCTCTCGTCCTTTAACTAATACATAACTTATATTCTCATCATGTCGCAAAGAGGAAAACTCTGCGCGTGGTAACCAATAATGATGTTATTGATCACAATAACTGAGCCACTTTATTGTAGTTTAACGCTATTTTTAAGTTGAGTACTCAGGGTAGCCTAGCAAGGCCTACCAAGTAACAGCTGTCATGATTGGTTGGTTACAAAACCCTGAGTATTGCACCTTTTCAAAACCCTGGGATTCGTGATGTCACAAAACCCACGGTTTTGCAAACTCACAAAACCACGGTTTTGTTCTGTTATTTCAAAGTGTTACAAAACCCACGGTTTTCTGGCTAAACCGAGGGTTTTAGGAACAAAACTGTAGGTTTTGTTCAAAAAAAAGACAAAACCGGGGGTTTTGTGATCAAAACTCGGAGTTTTGCTCTTAAACTGTGGGCTTTGTGCTCAAAACCCAAAGTTTTGCTACAAAACCCACGGTTTCGTACCAAAACCCTGGGTTTTGTTCATGAAACCCACGGTTTTGTACACCAGAGTTTTGTCCAAAATGATATCAAAATTCAATAACTGAGCAAAACCCTGGGTTTTGTGATAAAACCTATGGTTTTGATAGCAAAACTCAGGGTTTTGCTACAAAACCCAGGATTTTGAAAAGCAAAACCCACGGTTGTGTGAACCAAACTCAGGGTTTTGTGAATTATTGAACAGTACAACTTCCATACCAGTCGCCCAGCTGAAATGGGAAATCGCACATATACACTCGACCAAATCCCCATTCTCAAAAAAGAATGGTTCAATGGAGGTAGTTATGTGCGAGTGCCATATCAACACGGTTATGCAGTATAAGTGACATAGAAATCCAGTAATTTGTCTTCGCCACAGGAAGTGCAGGCTATAGGGAACTTCAAAGACATTCTCAGGGATCATGGGTAAATTTTCAGGGATCATGGGAAAATCCAGAAGTCTCACCAAAGACTGCTCTGTGCAAGTGTTTACATAATAATTTCAGGAAATACAATGGGTCAATTGATACCTGGTTCACATGCCTGAGTGATAATGGAACAGACTTGAGTAAGTTGTGACACTTCATTGTGTGGTGTGCTGCAGCTTGTTTGTGTTGCGTTTTTCTCCAGAATTGCTCCAACAATGCTGTTCACTGTTCAGTGGCTGCTACCATGGATATTCTGTAAACCTCAATACTGCAACATTCGTATTGGTTACAATCTTTGTATGGTTTCATTTGATGGTGAACACCTTGCTTATGGAATGTAAATTTCATCTTCCTTTAAAAAAAAAAAAAAAAAAAAAAAAAAAAAAAAAAAACGATACAAAAAAATGTCTTAAACCTTAAACACATATCCAGTAATTAGGGTGACTGTGTTAATAAGCTAGAATTTAAAGTTCATGAGAGCCTCCCTGTGATTAAATCTCACTATTTCTCGAATCTTTCCTTTTTCCCAATCATCATTTAGTGAATTGGAAATGGAATCTTGAATTTAAAATCCTTTTTTATCTTCCAAGTATACTTGTAGGGGTTGAGTAAGTTTGCTGCAAACAATAATTGCGCGGATCTTTTGACATTTGTTTTGCCATACGTTTTATTTCATCATATGAATCGTGATACATCTTATCAGCAAAATGAGGCAACCATTATCTATCCATTACGTCCAAGTGATTTGGATTTCAACAAAAGCTTCGCAGAGAATAGCCTTAAAATCGGAAATCAGCTTATTTTTGCCCTCTCTGTTTTGAATATATATATATATATATATATATATATATATATATATATATATATATATATATATATATATATATATATATATATATATAGTAAACATGGGTATGTCAGTTATACACATGGCTTGTATCCATTGCGTGATTGACGCCAATCGCATTCGTAATATCATTTCAACAAAAAGTAGTGGGCAGGAGTTTGTAAGTTTTCCGGGTCTCATGTCAAATGTATTACTGTAGTGATCCGATATCCAGTTCAGATCACTCACAGAGTGTGAACTAACGGGCATAGTAGCTGATCCGCAATGACGTAATCTTTACAAGACAGGCTTTCCCGGGCAGGCTTTTGGGCGTTAAAACTGTTAGTGTCTGTATAATGTACACTTTTGAGCTAAATTCCCTTTTTCGGTCATTAACTATTCTTAATCCATTCCATTCACACAAGTTAAGCGATAATTGCCTTTGCTCGTCTTCTCTCCCTGAAGAGGTACATGGATATCAAACCGCGTGTCTTCGTAGGGGTTCATGCTCTATTTCCGCTTTATCATATGGGGCAAAGTCATCATCAGTACAAGTGCTATATTCGCTTTGCTACATGGGCAAAGTCATCATCAGTATCAACGCCGGCATTGAGGTCGCCCATTGGTATTGTCATGATTAAGAGTCATTCATAATTATATACAGAGTAAAATTTAATATTTTGCCACAAGATATTTGTAAACCAGGAATGTAATCTATGCCCAGTATGTAGACAGATATATTTTCTTACATATATAATCGCAAAGAGACATACTTTTAATGACATTTCACTCCCGTAGACTTGGATTTACATATATCAGCGACAAATTTATCAAAAATTCTATATCACTTGTATACAGAAAGTTTACAGGTGTCGCAATGAAGATATCATTGTCCAGACCAAAATTTCATTCATAAAGTTTGACCAAACAATTTCTGGGTCACAAATAGGTAACAATCCCCCCCCCCTCCATGCATACTATTTCGTACAAATACTGCAATACCGCAGGAATTTAGTCGCATCGTATGATGTTGGCTCAATACGCTTGTATGTAGTGAATAGCTTGAAATAGTCCAGTTAGTGTCCTTAAAAGTACGAGTTTCAGTGATCTCTAGTATATCAATTGTTTATAAATTTATTGAAGTCTGCATCATCGAGTTAATTCAATGATTGACCACAGATGAGGTGTCTATTCATTGACACTATCTTCTAATTACCTGACATGGTTTACACTGTCGATTATTGGGTGCCATCCTTCGTAATTATCTACCGGCCACGCCTTTTCCAAAGTTGCCTGTTGTCGCTAATACGACGTATGCATATTAATTTCCCGCCAAAAAGCACAGGGTTGACGCCGGGCGATCACGGGGGATGTGTGGGTCACAACACTGTCACAGACAGAGCCATATGTTAATTCTCACAAAATTAGCGTTTTTTTCCAGAAATTTAAGTTCACAAATGCCAAACTGGTATTCATGTAGTACTTTCCGAGGCATATATAAAAAAAAATTTCCATCTGCCTTTAATAAATATTTTTTATTTCCAAAATATTTGTAATATCTCGCTTGTCCCAACAGGTACTGACCCGTATCTCGCCATATCCGGCCAAGCGAGACTAGGCAGTCAGGTGTGCAGTTGTGGCGGGAAATTAATATGCATAACTCCTATTGGCCCCTGCTAAACATGGCTTCTGTTTGGTGCAACTCCACGTTATATGGCCGGATATTTGGTATTGGGGGCTAACCGATCGGTTTCTTGCACATTTGGATGAACTTAGTATCTGAGGCCCTCTGTATACCTGGGTTCGTGGTGTGATGAAACACCTTCCATCACGTACCTCTCTCACCAAGGCAAGCACATTACAATATGCATAAAAAACATGTCACGCAATGGGAGAGTTCATTCGAATATTCACACTACCACATAACTTGACCTCTACACAAAGCACATTACAAAATACACAATTTATATATGCATATGTGTGTATGTTCATATAATTTGTTCAATTACACTATGGATAAAGAAAACACGTAACTTGAGGTATATATAACGTGTCGTTGTACTGTATACAGTAACAGTGCAGTGATGCATACATTATCCCATACTGTTGTCCTACAAATATATCTGAGGCATTCATCTTGATTAGGCCCCTACAAGTCTTATTCCGAGTACTTCACGGGACAACTATTGGGTGTATAATATTATATCATAAAATTTTTGCGCTATTCTCTTGTGTTTACTTATGCTAATTAATCTGATAAGGAGAGTTAGTTTCCCAGTTGGGAGGCTTCTAGTTGCTGTAAAATATTTGGTGCACAATCAAATTCAGTTAGATTCTGGTCATTATGTGTCTAATTAATTAAACTGCTCATCAGCGACAAAGCATCCCACAGGGAGTTTAACATTGCACATAAAATACATGTTTCTTGTTTTTAATTTTATAGGGTTGTCACAATCATTACCATTTCGCACGGTGAGTTAAAAATAATCTGCGCTATTTACCATTACCTGAGCAAAATAAACTATTTTCTGCATGATTTTTTTTGAGCGGGCCAGTGCATTATAGTAAATGACAGCAGCGATGAGTTATGTCAATCGAGATAATTTATGGTAACAATAACATGATGTTGCGATAACTGTGATAAATTATAAAAAGTGATAAGTAAGAAGTACATTTCGTGTTTGATGGTCTATATAAATAAAACACTTCAAATCAGGAAAACATTTAACAGCTTGGGTGGAAACCTGGATGTTGCATAATTATTGAGGGCATGTTTTAAATCCTAGAATGACACCATAACCTTTACATTTGAAATTTGCCCTTGTTAATTGCATGTGTAGGAGCATTGGTTTTAATTCACATGTATGAACGAATGTGCAGGATAAGATCTCGTTTTCACGAAGAGGCATTGTCTACTGGTCTATATTTTGGCCTATGCTGTTACCTCTCGTCATTATCACACCATCTGTTCCTAATGGCAAAACGTGTCAGATATCTGACCCTGCCAGATGAAGGAGTCAAATAGCACAGGAATTTGACTTAATCCTCGAAACTTTGTTATGTGAATATATCGGATATATCCGTGTCGTTGTAACAGTGTTTCACTGATTCACAAGTCTCTAGGCATGTTTTCTGGGACTAGGTTTGCATCACAATCGAATGTTTTTTTTTGTTTTTTGTTTTTTTTTTTAATCATTTAAAACATAAATCTCAACAATTCTGTATAAAACAGAGTTTTGCATGTGTTATGTGTCACCAGCGAAGGAATGTGTTGCGGTCAAGTATACCTTTCATAATTTCTTCTGTCACCATGTGGACGGTGCCGAGGTTTGAAATGACTCGCATTTCTGATAAAATCATCCCTTTGCTCCCGTGAATAGTGAATATATCGTGGGGACGGCACAGGTAAAACACCAGGGTTTAACATTTCGCGAGAATCACCACGTGGGCGTGTCGTAAACCCACGCGCAGGATCCCCACGTAAAGTACCTCTATTGTACAGAGCACGCAGACGCTTGTTTAGGTTTCTATCGAAGCTAATGTTACGAGCATCTCTAGTTCCCAGCTCTGGTTTTTTTGCCAGCCTTTCATGTTTATGGTGGTGGTGACGAGGCATTTCCTCATCATGAGGACGTCTGCGTCCGCGGTAGCCTGCCTCATCCTCTCCATCATCTGAAATATCACTGTCGGACGAACAAGTACTAGTACAAGTCCTTGCAACGTCGTACTCATCATCCAGCCTTGAATAACTGGCTTCTTGCAGCTGCTTGCAAAACTCTACAGGGTCCTGTTTCTGATTGAAGCGTACCTCGGCCCTTGCTAGTAAATGCAGGAACGTCCCCCACCTGTGGGACAACATGGCCAGGAACTGCAAAGTTAACAACACAGCAAAGAGCAAAAGAAAGACTAAACCCAGAGGTTCCATTTTCAATGGGTCTTTTGTGAAGTAAATTGGTACATTCACAATCTCTTTTATTTCCTGGAGCTTAAACATGATAATAATCCATAGGAGATTGAGCATACCCATGCCAAATACCACCGCGTTCCGCATATTTTTCAAATCTTCTTTAACCTGGTCTTCTTTCTCTTTGTTTTTGTCAATAGGATGCAAATATGTCTTAATCAACTGTTTCCAAAACCTGAGTTCATCTGGGTCACATTTTACCACAGGTCCATCTCCTATAGCTTTATCTTCCATCCATTTGGGATTAACCAGATCGTCTCGCTCAATTTTGGGATGCAACAGACGTCGTGCCGCAGCCTTTTTCTTGCTTCTCTCCTTGTCATCGATCCTGATTGTAATGTAATCAGGAGTAATTCTTGGGTCCAAGTCGAGGACTTCTCCAAAGTTAATGAATTGTGGTGCAGTTTCATCGTGTCGTCCAAACGATGACACAGATGCGTCGCAATCTCCTGGTTCTGACTCATCAGCCGCTCCTTTGTTCTGCTCGTCTTTAATGGTGACTTTGCCGGGTAGGCTTAAGTGTGGCTTCGTCTGCTGTCCCGGCTTCCCGGCTTCCAATGCTAAGACTTTGCGATGAATCTCTTCGATTAAATCAGACTGTCCATGCCTGCGCTGTGCCCATAGAGCCCCTAATGTCTGTCTGAAAAACTCTTTCAGGTCATTGATAATGCTATTAATCCCTAACCACCCCAGGATTGCTTTAGGACTAAACCTCGATTTTTTCTTGGCTGCTTGCTCTGCGGCCTGTCTGTTTTCTTCTTCTTCCTTTTCCTGTTCCTCTGCTGTTTTTTTCTTGGGTACCTCCCTGGTGCCCCAAGACACATTATTCAGGTTGCAGAACATATAAATGTTCAACAACAAGTAGCCAGATGGGATGCAGAGAAAATATAAAAGTCCTGGGGTTATACTCAAGAATTCTTGAGGATGTAAAATAGCACATATGAAATAAAAGGCCACCAGGCCTAACAGAAATAGAACGGTTGGGCTGTAAAGGCCGTCTTTGCTGGTACTGATGATGGTTCCAACAATGACCATCATCATGATCACGGCATAGCTTGCGCTCAGTACAGCTGCTACTAACAGTTGGATCTTGCCTTCGCACACCAGACATATAATTGTGAAGATTACTGCTGGTGCTACGGACAAGGCATAGGATACGGGCAGACTGGCCGGTATAACGGTCTCGTAGGCTCCTGCAATCATCATCAACACTGTGGCCGGTGCAATCAGTGTTGAAGCAAACAGCGCCGCTTGGTACACCATATATGGGTAGCTGATATTGTCATTTATTTCCACGGTAGACCGGAAGCTACTCAGGAGATCCATAATGTTGGCCATAGTAGAAGGGCCCCATCGCCGCCTCTGTGTGTAAAACTCATTGAACGCCTCCGGTGCGTAAGTCAAAGCGTCTGCGGCGGCGCAATACTCAATGCGGTACCCTTGTTGAAGCAAAAGGGTGCAGAGCCACCTGTCTTCACCTGGAAGTACAGTCATTTGCAGCATGTGAAGGTTTTCTTTACATATAAATAAGGGTTTGGGACTAAATACTGAATAAAACCTGTAAAATAAATTGGACTTAAGCATTCAATTTCAAAATTCAGAAGGCCCACATTTCATGTCAAGAAAATTACAGGGGTTAAAAAGTTTTCTTTTAACTTGCCTTTCCACGTGCGGCCATATGTTTCCGATGTTTTAACCTCAGTTTTTTTGTTGTTGTTTTTTTTTGTTTTTTTTGTTTTTTGTTTTCTTTCAGATTCGTCCATATGTTTTTTTTAAAACGCATCAGCTGGCATATGTCGCCAACCTGGGCGTCAACTTTTAACAAAGCTGGAATGAAAAACTTCGGACAAGCAAATCATTATACCTTGGTCATATTGGAGATAGTGTCTGGGTTCTTCGGGCATGTGTGTATAGGTGCGCATAATGTTGTCATCCATGATGGCTGACCCACGAAACAGACTGAAGCATCCTGGACTGCACAGAACACAACCTAACACATGCTCTGCTGCTTTCTGCATCCAGTGACCTATTGCATACTCAAAGTTTTGGTACCATACCATTGGACCTGAAAATTCATCAAAAATATGTAAGCAGATTTGACAGGAAAAGATCAGCCAATTTGAATTTATTTCAACAAGTCTATTTAATTTCAATGTCAAATTATAATTTGAATATATGTTTTATATCTAATGCTTGCATAATTCAATGCAAAATTATGCATTATTCATACATGATTCATATTCAATGCTCCCGTACTTTAATGTAAAGTAATAAGTTTCAAAACATGTTTTATATTTAATGCCTACACGATTCAATGTGAAACTAGAAAAAATTGATTTGCTTGTCAGCAAATCAATCTGTGTGCCAAGAAAACTTTTAAAGATTGCTTATTCAGTATTTCTTTAACTCCTGCAGCAATATTTTTTCCATGCGGCTATGTCAAAAACCTATAAATTGAAGTTTGAAAGGCACCTCAATCTATCATACTTTTGAAGTTATTCAAGATTTAAATTTTATGTATTTGCCTAATTTGCATACATCTAACTGCCACAACTTTGATTCAAGGTTCATTGGATGCATTTATGCTACAAATTTACGAACTCAAGTTTGAACAACACCTCAGTCTATAATAATTTTGAATTTATTCAGGTGTTACAAATCTGTATGTGCTACTTATAAATTTTGTGTCGATCTATGATAGGTTGGCAGATACTGACCTTTCAAAATTTTAATTGCCCCTTATTTGCATAATTTTACATGACATTTAAATATAATGTCAAACCCATTTATACTATGAAGTAGAAATTATTACATCAACACCAGATTCCCATGCTTTGTAAATCTGGGGCACACAATGGCTGCAACAAGTGAAACGTGTAGACATTGATATTCATGTACATGTATATATAAGTACATGAACATAAAAACATTTACATGACAATCTCTACTAATATCAACTTTTATGCTCACCTAATCCACTGTCATACATAACGTACAACTTCACAGTTCTTACAGAAATCTATGTGTGTAACTATTGAGTGTTACCAGCCTGAACATGTCAGCAATCATAAGTTGTGTGTTTGCACAGGCAACATCCAACTTGGCATAGCTTTTATAGCACAAAAATCTATCCCATAGTGCATGTACATGTAAATTTGCAAATGTACATGTAAATTTTTACAGCACATTTTGGCCTTTCTTTCATGATTGGACCTGAGACTAGGATGTTTTCACTGTGCATCACACTGAACCACTGAAACATTGCCTCATTCTGATGTTCATGGGTGTTAACCTTCACTCTTTACCTTTTAGGGTTCATCTTTTCCTCAAGAGCTGACATGGTGTCTGCTTTTCTTTTGACAAAGTTGCCCAGAGCTCCTTTTGATATGCCATGCTCTGCCACATTTTGTCTCGGTGATCTACTCTCAAGTTCTTTAAGTATTCCTGCTTGCTTACTAAATATCAGAAATTTTCTGAGTTTCATTGTGACATGTACACTGGAGAACATTTTGCTGTTCGCTTGACTGGCAGGAGCACAAACAGAACTGATCTGATGCTGTCCATAGACTACATATGGATAACACTTTTCAGCTCATAGGTTAAAATGAAGAACATCAAGGTATTTCATGCAAATCACCTAGGTGGCACTCAACCATACACTTATTGTTTCAGACAAGTCAGCTGTTAAGCCGCTCCCCTTTGATAACCTAATCCTGGAATTACTCCACCAACATACTGGTTGGTTGGTTGGCTAACACTCCACTGTTAGAGGTGGTAAGGACATTACACTGTGTGGGGTGAGGAACCTGGCTACGGGGATGAGCACTGGTGCAAAAATAACAGTTTGAGAAGAAAACAATCCAAATACATGTACCACTAAATACATTTTTAAGTGTCCAGTGTAGCAGATTTTGGTATACATTTTAGGTGCCCACTCTCCAATGTAAGGAGGTGCCCACAAATGAGGGTTTTACTGTGTGTAGCTACCAACACAGCCAGCCGATTGCTGACCCTTGTTTCATTGCCTGAGGGTGACTTCTATGTCTGATACAAAATCCTAATTCTGGCGCCTACATTTTCAGGTATTGCTCACTCTAGAAAAGTCCCATTACATATTGTACATTACATTCAATCGACAAATTAACCTTCCCTCAACACTAATCACACATATATTTTGGACGCTACCTCTTCAAAATAGCCAATCCACTTGGCTGCCATTGTGAAAATAGTGAGTTCCGCACCCAATGGCAATGATACCATTAAATGAGCATTGGGACAATCTTGCTGAGTGGGGGTGGGAAGAGGGTTATAATATATGAAACCAAAAGTATATATTTTGCAATTCTTTCAGAGTATCAATGAATATATATATATACATATTTATATATATATATATATATATATATATATATATATATATATATATATATATATATATATATATATATATATATATATATATATATATATATGCTGTGGCCATGATTCACTTCGATATCCAAATCAAGTGTACTTTTGTGAGACTGTCCCGCAATAAATGCATTAATTGCGCAATGTTCAAAATGGCGCTCGAGCATGTTGTATCGCATTAGGATTTTTAATTAATGATTAGAACTGCTTCAGACATAACCGAGTGGGCAAATTAAAGTTAAGATAGTAAGTCATGCTTTAAAAGTACTTTAACAATCGTTTGCCGTGGTAACTTGGAGAATGGACACCTGGAACTGGGCTGAAAATGCGTGGCAACGATTCACTGTGATATTCCTTTCCCACAATGCATTGTGCATGTTTAAAATGGTGCTCAACGTATGTACATGCATGCCTTCGTGTTGAATTTATAACTAACGAGGATAACTGCCTCAGAGACAACTGAGTGGGCAGATTCAAGTTAAGATTTTAAGTCATCTTTTAAAAATACGTTGATGACTGTTTGCTCTGGTAACTCAGAGAACAGACACCTGAAACCTAGGGATACTAGATATTGACCCATTGTGGCTATATGCAGCAGCTATGCAGCAGTATCCTTTTTCCATGGCCCAAGTTGACCGTCCAGACAAGTTGAAATAAAATGCTGTGTTTGAGTTGACTTTACTGCAAAATAACGGCACATGTTGGCCAGCTTTTCTGTTAACTTTGTCTTAAAACTTGGTTTTGGTTGATTTGAAGGACCATTTCATTATGGGTGGTTGTTTGGGGGGTGATTTTGCTGGTCGGTCGCGTGTTGCAGCTGGTGTAAGGCTGTCCAACTGGAGCATTGTAGCAAAATTCTGCATCACAGTGCTTGAAAAATGCCACAGAATTTATCCAAAATATGTGTTTTTCATGTGAAGAAGTTTATTGAGAAAATGATCCAGGGAATGTAAATTTGCTGCTGCAATTGGACAGCACCGTCAGGTCATTTAACATTGCAAAAGTGCCCATGCCAAGGAAATATGGTCATTTTGACCAGGTGGGGGCTGTGGTCGGTAAGTGCAGGTACTACAGAACGATGATGATACCTATTCCCATGCAGAACCTGCCATGGTATATCAAAGAAAGTGAATATAAGAACATTTTCAAAAATAAGGTGAAATCATTCTTGATGCATCAGATGGGAGTACTGCAGAGGGACCGCTCTATATATTTATAGTTTCAGTATCTTAGTGTTATCAGGGACCTGCAATTTATATATATAGCAGGTCCCTGGAATTATAAAAAATATGCCTTTGGTGCTTATATTTATTTATTGAAAATTCAGATCAATCTTTTAATTCATAAATAATTAAAGCATTTCATCTACAAACCTGTGCAAAACAACTACATATTTTTCCGATTTCACACTTGCATTTCTGCTATTTTCATGTTGTGGTTCACCATGATAATAAGCCAAGGTCAGATTCCCTAGGCATTTGATACTCCCATTTCATCCATCATAGTTTGGTGTGCTTTGAGCAATTATATTGCACCATCCTGGCGTACATGTAGGTGTGCATAAGATATTATCAATCAACATTCAGATTCAGTGATAAAAGTCAAATACATTCAGGCTTAGTGTTCATCTCAGTGTATTTTTTCTTCTTGCGTTTGTATAGAAAATAAACAACTTAGTAATTGTGGGATAATTTATGTTAATTTTCACCTAATTAATAAACATAACATGTGTGCAAAAATTCTGTAAAGCTTTACATGAATGAATAAAAAATTTGTCTTATCTTAATTGATAACATGGCGATGTTTCTTTAATTAATTTTTACTTTTTTATTAATTTTCATCAGATTTTTGTACAATCTGAGGGAAAATAGCCAAATCAGTACAATAATGACTAAAATGTTGTGACTGCGTCAAGCATGTCAATGCAAGATACTCGAAACTCCCCAGAATGCACCATTTTGCATGCTCTAATTCAAAATTTTCGTGTGGGGGGGGGGGTGTCTTGGGGCATTCCAGCATGTTTTCGGTCCTTTAGGCCGTGTAGGTCATATTTGAAAAAAATTACGGACTTTTTTGGGCCACTTGGGTCTCTGACTGAGAGATGGTTGCACTGGCCTGGGTCAATCAGTATTTATTAGAGAAGGGCGGCTTAAAAGTACTTTTCTTTATTTGTTCCAGTAATTTCAGGGTTGGGCCTCTTTAGTAGGGCCTGTCAAATTACCGGAACCACTAATATTATATTTGTTGAAACATGTTGAAAATAGATGTTCTTTCCCCTTTTACACATTACCTCTTTTGACGTCAGTTTAATTTTGTTACCTGGGCACCGCCGGAGGCACTTGTGTAACTAGAAAAATTGGATATGTCTGTGAGCATATCAGTCTGTGTGCCTAGAAAACTTTTAAAGATTGCCTATTCAGTATTTCTTTAATGCCTGCATTTTTATGGGGCTATGTCAAAAACCTATGAATTGAAATTGGACAGGCACCGCTTGAAATCTATTATAGTTTTGAAGCTATTCAAAGATGTAAATTATGTGTATTTGCCTAATTTGTATAAATCAAACTGCTACAACTTTGATTAATGGTTCATTGGATGCAACTATCCTACAAATCTATCACCTGAAGTTTGAATGACACCTTAGTCTACTATAGTTTTGAAGTTATTCAACTTTAAATTTTGTGCATTCAACTAATTTGCATAATCGGAATGCTGCAGCTTTGGTTCATGTTTCATTGAATGTGGCTGTATCACAAGCTTACAAATTGAAGTTGGACTGACCTCTATATTTATAATAGTTTAGGAGATATTCATCTTTTAAATATTTCAAGTACTGCTAATTTGCATAATTTCAAACGCTACAGTTTTTTAATCACTGTCCATCAGATTGACAGGTGTCACAAACCTGTACATACTATTTTAAATTTTATGTCCATTCGTAATACATTGGAAGATAAGGAGCTTTCAAAATTTTAATTGCCACCAGTTTGAGTAAATACATGACATTTAAATATAATGCTAAACCCATTGATATTGTGAAGTAAAAGTTATCACATCAACACCAGATTCCCATGCTTTGTAAATCTGGGACATAAAATGACTGAAACAAGTGAAACGTGTGTACAGTGATATACATGTACATGTATTCATAAGTACACATATTTGAGTTCACTATTTACAGGAACATAAAACCATGTATGTGACAATCTCTACAAATATCAACTATTAGCTCACACAACTATTACCTAATCCACTGTCATACTTATCATTCAAGTTCAAACTATGTGTTTAACTATTGGGTGTTACCAGCCTGAATGTGTCTGCAAACTGAAGTTGCAAGTTTGCACATGGAGGAAGGAAGCTTCCTTCCTCCAAGGTCACACCCAGGAGGTTTCAGACTATGTGCAGTTTGTCCATCCAGAGATAAGCTCAGGGGCGGCCTCATAAAAATTGCAGGCTGCCCAGGCAGCTTCCATGCAACCTATCACCACTGCCCCAGCAGTAGTGCCCATCACTGGTCATTAATATGATAATTAGGGTATACAAACACAAGCACATGAGCTCTGTTCACCTAGTAGTAAGGCATAATGCACTGGCTATTCCTTTATTTTGCTGTAAAATATCGAAATATTTCAGTATATTTTATTCTCCTTGTGTTCAAATATGGAGATGGCCCCTATCTAACTAGGGCCATATCCAACATGTGTTTCAGTTAGGCACCATGCTACCAGATCTCTTGTTATTAGAGTCCCAAAGTTTATCTTAGACAACATGGGGTGAATGTAGACAGTAAATGCATGATAAATCAACTCAAAATGTTTTGTCAACTCGTCTTTATCATGCAATCAAAGGCTCCGTAAGATTAAGCAAACACAAGGAGTGTCCCTACTGACAATGCTGTCCACACTTATATATTGTATGGCATGGAGCAAGCTGAATAGGGCAACAGAGGGACACCCCCTTGTCTGTCTAGTTCCTGGAAGACAATTCTCATGATAGAACTGCTGCTTGAGTTTTACTTGCAAAATAAACTTTGACAGACACCAAGCTATTTTATGTTTGTATAGTTATTTTGTTTAGGAATTTTAATTGAAACATACTGGCAGATAAAATGGCCCACAAGCCCCTGTGAACACTGCAAAAATGTCTGACTGGTCAGTGTTGCTTCAGTACAACCCTTTGTGCAGTAAGATGTCAGATGAAAAATGTGGGAAACCCTTGCAAAGTTCAGTAAAGAAACTTGCCACACCCCTATCCAGCAAATAGATGTATGGTAAGTTATTGATTTTGAAAAAATATAGTCTTGGTTTCCTTCTTATGTACAACCAAGTACATATGTCCATGCATGCTCTCATTTGCCCTGCCAGACACACAGCTGGTAGCCATGATGTACTGCCCAAAATAGCCCTGCTTGTGTGTGAGTGGCTCAACTCCTGGTCCCCACCTGGCCAACATAGTTCAGCTCTTGCTGGACCAACTCTAGTCTCCTTGGTTACACAGAGCAGACAAGTTTACTGTACCAACACAGCCAGCATCCCTAGGGATTGAAGGCTAAGCCCACTGCACTGGACATAGAACACCACTGCCTCTGTACTGATAGGTGTGGAGGCCAGACTCTCACAGTTCAATAATATGTCTGGTTGCATAACAACCTGGCTGGACAAATATTGACCAGCTGGTGGGGGGGGGGCAGGCAATCTGTCAGATGCTTGTGTATTGACAGGATATTTGGTGTATTTAACATAAATTAAACTTCTCAACTTTGTTTGCATGCCATAGGATTTTGCTTTAGCAATATACACACTTATTAAGCTTTGAACGGCAACTATATCTAAGAAACTTTTGAAGATAAGAAAAATTTAAAATTTCCACAAATATGCCTCTAATTTGCATAATTTTTAATATCATGACTGTTACAAACAATATGCCCAATTTCAGTAACAGGTCTTTGATCATGCTAAGTTTGGTACTTTTCGGACCGATAGTGCCCCAGAAAAGCTGACCACAAGACTGGGACAAACAAACAAACCAACCAACCAACCAAACAAACAAAATATTTGAGGCACACAAGGTACTTGAGGAGAACAAAAAGTCTGTGTTCACACACTGACTTAATAACAATGGGGCCTCGCGTTTCTGTTTTTAATTTCTTTGAATGCTCATCACAGTAATATAAAGCACTAACCTGTGGCAAAGCCAGATTTCACTTCACCCAATCCCGTTGGGTCTCATTTGCAACTGTACCTCACAATACTTCGGCTTATAATTTATTGATTTGCTTTATGGATTGGAGTCTTCGAGTAGAGTGGAGCAGAACCTTGCAGTGGAGTGGACACTTGCTTTGCCTTTGGAGTCTGACATTGGACTATTAGGATAGAGGGGCTTGTGCGCTCAATAATAAATTACCAAAATGGCAGCTTTTCTCATGTATTGTACACATTTCATTTTAGACTATGCAGAAAATATATAATTGTATATGCACTTTTGATTGTCTTGAGTGAAAATAATGGAATAATAATGATTTTCTTACCCGATGGTCGCAAACTGTATTAGACGTTTAAAATTTATCACATATATATACCTAGCCTACAATTACAGTTTTCATGTAGAAATATGAAACATAGAAACTTTAGTTACTAGATGCACCCATAAGACTTGACTAATGGAAAGAGACCAGATGTCATTATGAACGGCTACACCAAAGGTCATAAATCAAAATAAGTTTCCAGAAATGTTTATGACATACATCTTGACTCCACACACAATTAACACACACTGACACACCACTGCTGTTTATGTATCATCCATCCCTGAATTAGAAAAATAAAAAAACAACTATTATGACATTCATTCATGATAGCCAAAGAAAGAGGGTCAATCACAGCAGTGGTCTGTAGCCTGTACAAGTTTAAGTAAGCTTGCAAGTTTGGACCTCCCCCCCCCCCCCGCAGCCTCTCCCTGTCTAGCTTTCCATTCAGTAGCATGCAATCTGTGTTAGAGGTTACTGTGCATGCAGTATATATATATATATATATATATATATATATATATATATATATATATATATATATATATATATATATATATATATATATATATATATGTATACATATATATATATGTGCAGAAGTTTGTAAGCCTGTGTCTATGCTAAAAATCATTTTAGTATGTGAATCCGTTAGTAAAAAATAAAATCTGGAAAGAAAGTCGAACAGCAATGCAGTCAGGAAATACCAATTCATTGTGTGTGTGCTTGCCATCTGTTGTGTACATGTATTTTGTTAATCATTTCAAACTCAGCGTTGCTTAAAATTGTAATTAGAAGTCACTGTAATGTAATTTGAATTTGAATTGCATTCAAACAGCAGTGGCCTGCAAATACTACTGTAAATTGCTTCATTTTTGCGTATATAAATTTTCAAGGTTTTTGTACTTTTGACATTTCACAGTGGTTTTAATGTCACCTTTTCGGACAGAATTCCCATTTAAACAATGTTAAAATACCATTTCACTTTGTTTTTATTTTCACAGTTTTGTGCCATCAGGGAAATAAGCGAAAATAAGAGTGCAGCGAAATTTAAGCAATTTACAGTATCGCCTATTCCCTATGAGAATCTGAAATTAGGCCATAGATGATGATGATCATCATCCTCCTCCTCATCATCATCAGCAGCAGCAGCATCAAATGCTTACTTGTGGGTGCAAGCAGAGCCAAGCAGTGTATGTCAGCTACGGCTATGTTTTCCCTGTGCTTACTATTATAAATCACAACTTTATAACTTGAAAACTATTGTCTTTAGAAATATAAAACTTCGTACGATAAATCACTGAAAATACCCCAATTTTTGTGTGTTGGGTTTTCTGCATAATAAACCAATTTTTAATTTCACTATTCTAAGCTATTTTCTATCGTTAAACCAATGTTCACTGTTTTGTGCCTTCAGCAAAATAAACAAAAATAAAGACATAGCAAAATAAAACAAATTTACAGTATATACCGTGTTTACATAACCAACCAAAAAAATCAAACACTGCACAATAAGAACTGAGTATGTGGTTGTAGACATGGGCATGACCACATCAGATGGCCTCATAGTTCACACCGTTTATCTAATGGGCAAATGATTATCCCTGTCTGGGTCTCGCACATAACACAATTCATTCCTAGTACCAAGCAGATTTTTTTCTCAATTTCTCCCTGGGCGCTGCAGAACTGCCAGGTATGATATAAAAAATACATCTGAAGCCTCCAAAGCATGACTCCTATCCACTCTAAGGCTCCAATCCATTCCTCTCCTAGACTCCAATCCACAAATTGAGTCAATATATTATACCAGGCCCACTATTTCACAACATTTCACTGGATCACATGAAAATAATGAAGCAATATGGCTGCCGGGCGTATGGAGACAGCTCACCTGATCCGATTGGGTGTATTCTTCCGCAGGCTGCACCCACTTTTTTATTTTTCTTCATGCGGTCCACAAGAAGAGTTACGGCATCAGGTCTGAAGTCCACATCCCCATCCAGAGCCAATATAAACGTGCTGTCTGCCTGTTATAAAAATTGTTTGTCAGTCCAGATAGTTGGCAGCACATTCAAAAAGCAAAGGGAAGGATACGCGACTTAACTTCAAATCGGGTTACAACTGTACTTTCTGTTTGATCTGCTCACAAGCAGTCATAGGCTTTAATTGTGCTTCTCTTCATAACCACTACAGATATAACATTTTGTGTGCTGTCAGTTAATCTTATTAACCTCAGTTGCAAATTCTACACGTTTACTCTAATAAAAGGTTGTCATTTTTCAATAGACATACTTATCTTAAAAGCTTTTTGCCTATTTCATGCAAATAACGTGTCCTTCAATGTTAATGATACCTTTTTTCAGGACTTGTATCTACCGTTCAACGAAGAGTGATATTTTGAAGAAAAAAAAAAAACACTTGCTTGTACAAAATATTCTTAATTCTGGAAAGGTACTTTTAATTTGTACTGAAATATACAGTTTTATTCTAATTATAAACCAAACTGAGATATACCTAAGTCAATCCAAAATTTAAATAACTATATTCTTTCACCGGTTCCCCTTAACAATAAAACTTTTATATTGAAAACGTTTGAAATATTAATATTTGACTAATGTACGCAGTAATCTTTAAATATTAATATTTGCCAATGTACGCAATAAACTTTAAACATTGGGTATAGTTTACTATATTGTCCTAACCATGCCTAGGATCTCTTAAACATTGAACAAATTGACATCTCTGTATGATACGGGCTCGAAGTGAGCAGTCCCAAATTTCACTGTGAACAGCAAATTGGTCTGGCGTTTTTTAGCCGACCAAACTGGCTGATTTCAAGCAGTTAAATTGCCTGAAACGAACGAGTTTTACAAGATGTATACACCATAGAAAAACATACCTCAAATGCATAGTAAGTTATCTGGACGCTCTCAACCAAGAGTTGCCTCCAAGAAAGTATGTCCAGATGGCAATGACTCTAGCGTTTTTTTCAGTCAAAAATCTAGTTTGGTACGTGGTTATATGTTTGTTCATTTTCTGTTGCAATGCAAAAGCTTATGTGGTAACAAAGTACAGTAAAATCTCCAAGACCACGTCCATAAAGAGATCATTTCTATATTAAGACCACCAATTTACAGACCCATTTCTGTTTTTCTTTAATTAAATTACATTCCCATTAAGACCACTCCCCTATTAAGACCACATTTTCAGTCCCTTGGGTAGTCTTAATAGGGTAATTCCATGGTACTTTATTGCAACTGGACATTATGAATGTGAATAGCTATTTTTGTGTTTCCCTTCGGAATTGCTTTTTTCAGCAATACCATCGAAATGAAAGTGTACTGGAATTAATACATTTAGTTAATACATGTAGTTAGTAATTTTGACTTCCGATGGTGTACAAATATAGCTTGGCCTCTCCTGCTTTTTGTCCTTTGTGTTCTCCAAGTAAATTCAGTGTTTTCATTTGAATGAATGAATGAATGAATGAATGAACTTTATTTCTGCATCAATTACAGTCATGGCAATATGAAGTTCTGTACGTACACATAAGGTAAACAACAAGAGAGAGAGAGAAAAAAAATTAACACAAGTACAATCAGCATCACAATAATAAGGCAAACAACAAGAGAGAAAAAGCAATTCATGCAAGTGCAATCTGCATCACAATAATGTGATGCTGCAAATGTCACAATACAAATAAGCTGTGTCACAAAATTAAAGGTCATATGGTGTTACTGTTGGCTATATATATCATCTCGTACTTACGATTTACCCATAATTTTTACCGTTTCTTCAATATATTTTGCCATTCCCATACACGTTTCCGGATCATCAGCAGTCATCAACATTATAAATTTATCTTTGTGATTCAACGTTTCAAAATTGACATATTTCTAAAAAAATATTTTCCTAATTTCAACAAATTTCTCACATTCCATAATATAATGATACCCATTTTCGACTTTTGTACATTTCTCGCATATTATATTCTCTTTAGGTATTTTCTTCGGTCATTTATGCCGTCCAGTCTCAATTGCCAAATTGTGTGCACTTATCCTAAATTTTCTGAAATTTTGTCCGGATTAGACTGCAAAGCAAAATCTTTATACCACTGAATCAAAATGTTTTCTTTTAATGAGTCCTGAATCAAGTTTATAGGGAAGTCACCAAATTCATCACCGTTATTCAACCAAATATCTTTGCACCCAACTTCACGCAATGTTATCTAAACAGTTCGTAACCAATCAGATTTATTTGTTTCAGTGACTTTGCTAGTTTTTCATGTAGAGTTTTCCCAATGTATTATTTTCTCTGTATTTTTCCCGTAATACATGCGAAAGTATATACATGTCAGCAGAAAATGGCTTGGAAATTACAATTTTGTCACTATTTGAAATACTGATTAAATATGTGTTACACAGCAAACTATGGGTTGCATCTTGAAATCCTGATCAAATATGCTACACAGCAAACTATATGTTACAACTTATAAAACAGGTCTAAATCCTGATCAAATGTGTGTTACACAACAAACTATAGGTTCCAACTTATAAAATAGGGCTAAATCCAGAGCAAATCTCCAAGCATTCTTGTCACTTAAATCCCAGAACAGGCAGTTCATTTTGTCATACTAGTGCACATTCTTGATGGGTCCCCTCCACAAATTTAAGCTCAAACATTTCTTTTCAAAAGCACAGTCGGTTGCTATGTGAAATAACGTGCCGTTATCGGCCAATCTGCATAGGAACGCCACACTACATGCAAATTACGGGAATATTAATGTGCTTCCTACCTTCTTCCCAATTTGGTCTGGCAGCAGGCTGAAAATGTGACTGGAGAAGCTTCGTGCCTGATCTCCCTTATTTGTGTTCTCATATTGATCCCTAGTTGCGGCAAGTTTGTACCCTAGTAGGTAGTACATATACATGCATTGAGACCATCTCTTCTTGTGTCGTATCTTGTTCTTGTCCTTGAGATGTACCACCATTTTAGTCTTTCCAAGCATAGTCCACGTCAAACGCCCCCCGTATGGCGTAGCCATCCTTTCCGGTGGGTCTAAATGAAGATTTTCCTTATACACCGCGCTGAAAAAAATCAGAACTAATGCAAGATGTTTTTGTCCAAAACTGTCCATTTAGATGGCACAAACATTGTGCTAAAATGCAATGTTCCCATGACAAAAACCACTTTTAGTATTTTCAATACATCTTAACACATGATGCGTCGTTCTGTTGAGTTTAAAATGTTTACTTAGTCCAGTTAATACCCTCACATTTTTTTCAAATTTATTGTATTTACTTACTTACTTACTCACTTACTTTCTTAGGTACTTACTTACATACTTACTTACTTATTTATGTATGTATGTATGTATGTATGTATGTATGTATGTATGTATGTATGTATGTATGTATGTATGTATGTATGTATGTATGTATGTATGTATGTATGTATGTATGTATGTATGTATGTATGTATGTATGTATGTATGTATGTATGTATGTATGTATTTACTTACTTACTTACTTACTTACTTACTTACTTACTTACTTACTTACTTACTTACTTACTTACTTACTTACTTACTTACTTACTTACTTACTTACTTACTTACTTACTTACTTACTTACTTACTTACTTACTTACTTACTTATTTATTTATTTATTTATTTATTTATTTATTTATTTATTTATTTATTGGCTGAATGGTCTTGTTTTAGGAGGTGCCACAAAGTGCATATAGAATGAATGAATCTTTGATGCCTATGTTGTTACAAAAATGCAGCAATCCGTCAAAAGCCATATTACATATTCCAAGAACATTTGACACAATTTTGAATCAATACTGATAACTGAACATGATGTGCCCAAACATATACACACAGATACCTGCAGCAAAGTGCATACAAAATTGCAGTTTTTGCGCACATTTTAGCATACAGACCAATCTGGAGTTACGGGTAAATAGATCAAAATTTATGGTACATACATACTCATTCCTACTCTCTAGCTGGAAGTAGGGATGATTGTGTACGTGCCTTCTTACACCTCATAAAAAGTTCTCTAGCTCGACAAATATTCAGTTACATATATGTGACTGAATGGCATCATTTTTGTTTCATGAGTCTCAACATTTTATTCTCATAAAAACAAAAACAAAGACGAATCAATCAGATTATAGGCGGTGTGTGTAGAAGAGCAGCTATTGTTAAGGCATAAATGATCAAGCATCTTCATTGTACCTTCTATTGAGGGCACGCCAATCAAAATGGAGGAAAAGTACTATCAGCTTTCTTGTTTAAGATCCCCTTTTTTAGCTCAGCTGACTTGTCAGTCGGTTAAGGTGACTATAGTACGTAATCTTAAAACGCTTCTCCAACCAACTCAGTTTATGTCGACCTGTATGGGATTCGAACCCACTACCTTCGGCACACTAGCCAAATGTAAAGTCCAACACGCTGACCTCTAGGCCATCGGGACAACCCCAAAAAAGGTTGACCAAGGACCCAGGGTGATGTTATAGCAGGTGTGGCTTGTACATTGACACGGTAGGGCACTTCCACAGACCGACAATTTATGAAATACACCTCTAATATAATTATGAATTTTTGTGCTTTTTACATTTCTGCTAGTCCGCTAGTTGATTTCCGCTAAAAACTGGCAGAACTATACCCAGGCCTAGTCATCATCAAAGCTATTCACTGGGTGCTGTTGCTGTTATTTTCTTAATTTTATTGAATGTTTGAAATCACGTAATAGTCAACAAGACTACTCCAAAACTGTTGGTCAGATCCATTCCGAACCTTATCTAAATATACAGTGTGTGTGTGTGGGGGGGGGGGGGGGAGGCTCACAGCCAAGTTTTTACAAGAAATCAAATTTCAGTGATTTTTTTTTAATTTTGCACTAAAGTTTAAGCGTTTTTGCTGTCGATTGATTACAAGAAGTGTTTTTTCTGTGATATCACACTACCAATTACTTAACAATTTTGTTTTCACGGATTTGTGTTTGGTTTTGTAATTTTCCTTTACGCTCAATGGATTCCCTTATGACGTGGCGGGAGTATATCGTGACTTACTCTCTTCCGCATCCATAAGGTCTCTAAGCGGTGCTCCTGATATTTAGTTTGTTTTTATTAATTCTTGAAAACAACACTCTGCCCAATAAGATACAACATAATATGACCAGTACTGGCAAAGTCCTTTTGATACCACAAGGCCAATAAACTACAAAAAGATCTTTTCCTGGTTAGTATAGCAATATTAAGAAAACATTTTTTTTAAATGGAGATACCACATGGGCCTTTGTAAACTTAAGGTACCAAACGTCTTTGCACAGTGTGGATATCAAAATGTCCCTTGCAAACCTCGATGACGGAAAGGGTCTTTGTAAAGTTACTACATTTGAAGGTTCTTTTTGCACAGTGAATATGTAAAAATTGTAAAATTAAAACAATGTCCAGTTTATCTACGCAATTTTATTGAACTTGAAGGGAGGCTGGATAGATTGTACTGTGGAGGATACGTGACAAACCTTGCAGCTTCGTCCATTACCGCAACAAACTGTTTTACAAAAGCGTTTGGGATGAACTCTTCGTCGTCATCTAAATCCAAACAGTCATCGAAGAAAATATGCGCTGAAACAGAGTAGTATGACGTGATGGTTACAATCAAGACACTGTATAAAAAGTATTTTGTAAATTCTGGAGTTTAGGATCGACTGTTTATGCGGCACACACTTGCCAAACTAGTGTATTATTGCCACCATGCAAACTTTATCAGTTGGCTTACGGTGTGACAAATCACGTGCTGTCACGTGATACAGCAGTTTCCGACCACTCCCTGGAATCGAAACTTTCAAACAAAAGCACGCCATTGGCAGAAAACAGGAAAATGCAGCGCGTCATTCTTTGCATACAGCAGCTGGTTACATAAACATGGCAAGTGAAACATTTCACGTCTATCATCATCATCATCATCATCATCATCATCATCATCATCATCATCATCATCATCATCATCATCATCATCCAACTAAATAAACTGCAATAAACTTTCAATATGTGCAAGCTGATGTCTGACACAACTTACAAAGTATTAGAGACACGAGTTCTTACATTGACTAGTACATTTATCACTGCATCAGATTTGCTATTTTAGACCGTTTGTCTGGCTGCAGATATGCAAAACTGAGTTTGATATGAGCTCAAATGCGGGTCGCTGTTAAATCTGTCTTGTCCCATTGTGCCAGTTGTTCTCTCAATAAAATAAAAAGTGCCCCTCCCGCAAATGATAAAATTTACATTCGATTAATGGAACATAGCACTTGAACAAAACGACACGAATCTGGTGCCAATTGTTTGAACAAAGAGTTACCTCACTTTTGAGTCATTGTTAAGGATAGAACGAGAACAATATATGTATATTAAATGTTTAAACTGAAAATTGTAGACATAAAATAGGACCCTCCTGGTAAGCCTTTCTTCTGACTTGACAATTAGAAATACCTGAAACAGACTCATATATAAACAAAAAAACAATACAAAACAAACAAGAAGATCACAATGATTCTGTGCTCTGCTGACTGGAATCTGCTTCTTTTGCCAGGGCAGACTTTAGTTTTCTACACATGGACTGTATTAAAGCTTAGCAATAGTTGCCCAAAAGTTTGATAGTATCAAGCTATAAGCCAATAGGTCTATTTTACCTTGTAAGGTTATTCAAATTTCAAAATTAAACAAACCAGAAGAAACTCCACGTGTACGTTTCCAGTAGTGTTGGATGGTAACCTTGGGCCTAGGGTCCACCATTACTAAGATATAAGTTAACGTGTAAGATTTATTGAATCAGTTAAAAAGAACTTGAATTTTTTCCCAACACTATACACCCCTTGATCGAGGAAATATGGTTATTGCATTATCATTTCCTTCACAGATTTGATAGAGATCCAGCTGGGGAATAACTATGTCTAAGAGCGAAACATTCCTAACATTCGAATGCATGCACTGTATTACTACTACATGCTTGTACAGTAACTAAGTTGCCCTTGCCGACACGAGATCCCAAAGTTTGATACTCCACAACTTTTTCGAAAATTAATAGAATATACTTGAACAGTAACTAAGTAGCACTTAGCGACACATGACTCCCAAGTTTGATATTCCATAGCTTTTTAAAAAATTAATAAATTAACATATCCCTGTCATTTTCACAAACCTGTATTATTTTTAGCCAGACTATACTCTGGCAAATTTTCAAACTACTGTGTTCAGCCTTTCTTGAGAATAACTCAAAAAGAGTCTCAACACACAAAAATCCATATAAAAATATTTTTGAAAAAAGAGCACCACATGATGGCCAAAATGTGAACTCTGTGATCCCAGATGACACTCCAAGCAAAATCAAAGAAGGCAAAAATTTATTTTACAAAAATACAAATTCATAAAATGGAGAAAATTATGGCATCATCATTACCCTCTTTGTGTGGACAGTACAGGTTCACGTGGAAAACATCTGTCTCTAAAATGTTTAACCCAAAATAATCCCTGGCAGTGCCCAGCGGTAATGCCGCCGACATTAGCCATGTGCTACGGTTATGCTTTAGGTCCTACCCAGTAAACTGGCCCTTGGTTGCCCTGTCTGTTTGAAAATCAAGTCAAGGTAACCCATGACCAAACTGAGAACGGGGTTCCCGGATAAGCTCCCAATTCATTTATTAGTTGAATAGTTTCTGAGAAGAATTTAAGTATTTTCCGTAAATTAAAACAAGCGGGCTGCGTGACCAGCACACGCTCAGCTGACCTAGAGATTAATCACAATTGTAGCTCTGTCAACTTGGGATAGGATCAAGGTCACCCATGTACTGAGTAAGTCTGATCTTTATGGAAGAACATTAACATGTGCAACATCAAGGTCCCTGTTCAAGTAGTTCTCAAGTTATAGTGAAGGGTAAATTCATGTATGTTGCACTGTGACCCCAGAAATAAGGTAAAGGTCACTCCTGTACTGTCTTAGCGTGACCTTCATAGAGAAACATTTACAAGTGCAATATCAAGGTCCTTAACTCAAAACAGATGTCAAGTTACCAAGTGAACAGTACGTTCTATGTCAGTTGTCCTGTCACCTTGGGTATGAGGTCAAGGTCCACAAATCACTGGAGCATAACCATTTGCACAAATACGTAGACATTTATAAAAGGTCCATCCATATTAAGTTTGACACAAATCTGACCAAAGTTATTTAAGTTATAACCATTACTAGGAGTTCCCATTTTAAACTTTGCTATTAAAACTTTTTTAAAGATTTTCCACAAAAATCATAAAAAAATCCAAAAAACACTGGAGCATTACCATTTGTACACAACTGGTAGAAACCCACCGAAGGTACAATGCCACCAAGTTTGAAGTCAATCTGACAGACAATTTCCTCAGATAAGTCGAAAATGTGAATTAGCATTAGATTGCCCTTTGACTTGCATAGTAATCAAGAGAAAAGGTGCCTTTACTGATAAGAATCTGAACTGAAAAAAAAAATAATAAAAATCAGGAATTCACAGCAGTGCCATCTAGTGAATATTTTGTTTGACCTTTCCACAAGAAACATATCCAACAAGTTTCAGCTTAATCTGAGTGACGGTTCTGGTGAAGACGTCGAAAATGGCAACAGCACACAAAAAAATCTGAAAAAAAAAATATATATTTATAGAAAAAAATCCAGCGCCACGTAGTGAACAAATTAAGAACTAGGTGTCTCTATAAGTGTTCCCGTGTAATATCAAAGCAATTGGGTCAGCGGTTTCGGAGAAAGAAAGAAAAAAAAAGAAGAAAAAAAGAAATTGTAAAAAATCCCAAAATGAATGGAGCATGACCACTCAAAGATACCTAGCAGAGACTTGCCCAAGGTACATTGCCACCAAGTTTGAAGCTAATATGGTATACGGTTTTGGAGGAAAAGTGGAAAATGTGAATTAGCATTAGATTGGCCATTGACTTGCATAGTGATCAATATGAAAGGTGCATTTACCAATAAGTACCCAAATTGGAAAAATCGTTTAAAGTCAGGAACCCACAGCAGTTTTGTTTGACCCTTCCACGCGGAACATATCCACAAAGTTTCAGCTTAATCTGAGTGACGTTTCTGGAGAAGTCGAAAATAGCAAAAACACACAAAACATCATAAAAAATTAGGAAAAATCACAGCACCACCTGGTGAACAAATTAAGAACTAGGAGTCCCTAGAAGTGTTCTTTTTGTGTTATATCAAAGCAACTGGGTGAGCGGTTTCGGAGAAGATCGTTTAAGATTTACCCCCCAAAAGAACAAAAAAAAATTCATTAAAAATCCAAAAATTACTGGAGCGTGACCATTTGAAAAAACCTGGTAGAGACCCAGGGGTTCATCCCCACCAAGTTTGAAGTAAATCTGGCCGACGATTTTGGAGAATACGTCGAAAGTGTAAATTGGGGACGGACGACGACGACGGACTTAAAAGCTTCATACACTATTCCACCATACCGACACTGGTATAAACAGGTAAATAGTCATACAACTTTTAGCACCATAAAGTTGACTAGAGGTGTTATGAGGTTAAGTGTACTAAGGTATTAGCTGATAGCCACCTCTTCCACTGTACTGGATGAAGATTAAAAAGAAAGAAATCCTGCAAAAAGTGAGTATGATCATGGTTTTCTGACTTAAGACGGACTATAGAAAAGTCTCTAGGTGGGTTAAGTATACTTTACCCCGGGTACTTTCCCCCTTACCACTCTAAACACCTTGAGGACTATACTTTGTCATTTCAAACTCCATCTTGACACAATTTGGCTAACGTTCTTGAGTTACTGTTGTATTTATTAGGTATTTCGTCATATATCTGGAAACATTTCAACAGAGTTTTGTGTAGTTGTTGTTTTTATAACCTTTGTGTTGTAATTTATGCAACAAAGTTGTAACCCTGTTGACAAAATCGCTAAAACGTGTGGTGTTTCTAGCAATACGTATCACTTGTCCGATACAAACTCCATATGCTTGTTTCTCTGGAATGTTTCCTGTCAGGTCAGGGTAGGAGATAATATCAAATTTGAACTGGTCTCTCTTGTCAAATATTTTTCTTACATACTGGTTGTTCTTTATTTCTATATCCAGATCCTGGAAAGTAGCTTTTCTATCACTTTCTTTCCAGATTTAATATTAGTTCTTTGGGATATATGTTTTTTCCAATTCCCTTTTATTTCATCTCCATTGTTTAAAGCACACAGATCATCTATAAATCTTCTTGTGTGAGAATAGGATCTTCTTGCAGCTGTAAAGTTTGTTTTTACTAATTCCTCCATCCATTTTGATTCATAAAAATGTAAATAAAGGTTGGCAATATATGGGGCTGGATCTGCTCCCATTGGTATGCCTACTATTTGTTGATAGACTCTGGTTCAAAAGCAAAAGTATGCATTGTTGATAATGTATTCTATCATTTGAGCACACTCTTGCTTCGTGTAAGATATTCCTTTGTTCTTACCTTTATCAAATTTAGCCTCCGCACCAGATATTTTAATATACTGACATGTGCCATCTTTGAACACTTTATCCAACATTGAAATTAACACGTCGTTCAAGTCTGTCAAGTTGATCTTTGTATACAATATTGAGAAATCAAATGTTTGAATTGATTTGGCACCATTCTTTTTGTTGATTTTGTCAATGTCTAGTAGAAAATCACTTGTGCTATCTGTAATCCACATCCTATTCACTCCCGTGTACATTTTCACTTTTTTTGCAGTAGTTAGTATGTGCATTTTTGACACGTTTGGGGACTTTGGTGAGTCGTTTGGCAACTTGTTTCGAAACACATATCTTTGCTGCAATGATGAATCTGAATTTAACAGGGTTTTTATGCATTTTGACAATTGCATATAATTATGATTGGTAATTTATTGTCCTCATTTGAAACAATGCATTTCAACTCCTTGTTTTTATCCACTTGGTCCTTGATTAACAGTGTCAGAGGTTCCTGCCTGTTGATAACTTTCATTATTTAATTCACTCAGTATTGTATTAATGTAGTAGGGTTTACAAGTTAATGCAATGTTATTGCTAGCTTTGTCAACAGGTGTGATGACAAACTTGTCATGTAAGTCTTGTAATTCCTGACTACAATGTGAATCCTTCAGCACTTGTTTAATCTGTCTGCACTTTTGAAGAGGTCCTTTTCTCAGGTATTTAATTCTTTCATCCACTTTCTCCATTACTTTAACTTTCCATTCATCAAATGCCTTGTTACAGATTCCTTTCTTATTACTATGTTTCTTAATGAAACTGTTGAGCCCTCTTTTAATCTCCTTTAAATTTCTTGCCTTTGTGAAGTTGATGTTATGTCTTTCTCTATAGTTCGGTCCTCTTTGAAACAAATGTCTCAATTTCTTGTTTAGATGATACTTAAATCACCCGTGATTACGGACGGACGACGGACCATCCTATAAGCTCAGCTGACTGACAAGTCAGCTAGGCTAAAAATCACAAACAAACGTAATCAGCGTGAACAATTGCATAAACTGGGCCGAAAGCCAGCTTCGTTTGAAGTAGAGAATTTGGTTATGGAGAAATGCAGCACAGGCATGCATAAGCCTATACAATAACAACGGTATCCCTGCACTATCCTAAGTTGTACCGCTATGGATCGTTATGACTTGTGTCTGTGGACTGTAATGGGCAAATGCAAAATGTCTCCAGATGAAAGTGAAGTGGCAAATTCAATGGCTTACCTTCAAACTCATAATAGTCTTCTTGGTATCCAAAAACACGCTTGGCATTCCGTCTGGCACTTTGGTCATAGTCCATTCTAAGTGTGAGACCAAAATAATACATATAAATGCAGGGATCGTGCCACAAATTTTATTGAAGTCAAAAATGGAAGGTTCTGCATGGTCCTAACCTTGCCTACTTCATGTCATGATATCCTTTAGACGCCATTGCCATGCCTTTTACAAGATCAGAATCCAATCCAAGATGATAGCTATTTGCTTTATTTAGTTTCTCTGAGCTGTTTGCGTGTTTCGCCCCTATTTTCTTTTGAAAGCAATTTTATTGCAATAGGTTAAACTGAAATAGCAAGTCTTATGTATGCTGATTGTATTGGACAAAAAGAGGAGTCAGTGCATAAGACAAAGCAGAGTCCAATATAGGTCCAAGTCTTCGAAATCTGTAATTTTCATATATAGCTCTATATTTTAAAATGAATTTCAATTCCAATAGTTTAAGTTGCAACAAGTGTTAGGTAGGTTGGGTGTCACGGAGGTAAAAAATTAGTAACGAAGTGACCTATGTAAAATAGTACAAATCCGAGTTAGTAAATTTGCATTTACAAATCTGTAAATATATGGATTACTCTGACTCGGGCCCCTTAAATCGATAAAATGTGGATAAGGTTTCATAGCAACCTGTAAAGGGAAATAACCCGTGTTAGTTGTGACGCACAACCAAAACATTTACGTTTACCAAAGGTCTGTCTCACGTTTAGTAGACAAAACGTTTGCAAACGTTAGCTAACATTCTGTAACTTTTACTTGTTTTAAAAACAAGCGCTCACAACCGTTTGGGTAAACTGAACACACCCCAGATGTCTTCCGCACGACTCCATTAAATCCCGAACTCGTCAGCAACCTCTAGATCTACCTTTCGCAATATTATTAGCGCGACCCGCCCAGATACATTAATAATGCATGCAGTGGCTTTATTAGGGCCTTGGGGCAGGGGTACAGGAACTCGTAACGTTCAGTCAGTCAAGCTTTCGTGGTAATATACGCGAGGCGCGGGAGCGGGGGGGGGGAGGCTAGAGAAGGTGCATCTGAAACATCTATGCGTACAATGGCTGACATAGGACCTTATCTGCTATAAAGTATTGTGTATTCATCTGTGCAGTCAATCATTCGTGCTTATAAGATGGTGGAGGATGGGCCTTAAACCACAACGTCGTCAGATGGAGCTCAGAAATAATGAAAACTGCATACACTGCAAAGTTAAATACCAAGACAGCACATTAATAGCATCTATGTTTTTATTTAATAGTGGAAATTCCATCAAGAAAAAATTTTGGTTCCGAGTTGGTTAGATTTCATGTCTGAAGATAGTCAAGCTATGCCCCGGTAAACTAACTAACTACACTATCACCTTTCAGGCTGTATGAACTGAAAAGTAATCACATAAGTATAAGCAAAGTGTATATTTTTTAAATGCCCATGATCAATTTATCATAAAACACCATAAAATAGTCTCCTTTGGCTTAAATTATTGTATAAACAACGATTTCTTTGATCAGAAGTTACAATGTTACATAATATGAAAATGCAAATGTGGGAATAACATCATAATGGTTTTATGAAACTCCAAACTGTTTTCCGACAATTACTGGCTACATTATGTGGAAATACATGCGTCCTGTAGAACTTTTATCTGTGCTTGTTTTGTAGTAATGTTACAGTGCTTCAATGTTGATGCCACTGTACATTGTGGGTTTGTCAGATTCAGCCTTGAAATTCCAAAACAAACACAAACAAGATATGTTTGTAAATCATAGATGCCCCCCGCCCTAATTACCCTTGCCCTCACTACCCTATTGATGGTGGTATATACCAGTGCAGTATTCAAGTCTTTGCCCAAAAACTTCTTGAGTTATTGTGCCAAAACTACAGGAAGTGTACTGTCTGTCTGTCAGTGTCACCCTGAAAACTGTATCAAGGTCACCCATCTTCATTTTCAACCTTGTCTTCATAGGGAACTATAAAGCTGTGCAATATAAAAGTCATAGCTCTAAAGTACAAGTTATCATGCGGAACTCATGAAACCATATTAAGTAAAATGGCTCTGTGACGTTTGGAATTTGGTCAAGGTCACCCATCTTCGACAAGCCCCGAATATGGACTATAATCTTGTACAATAGAAAAGTCCTAGCTTAAAAACCTCTTCCGTTATCATGCAGAAACCAAAGTTAAATCAGGTGAATATGTGACCTTGGAATTCAGATCAAGGTCACCAAACTTTACATTTCTGTCAGCCCTTAACAAGTACTATGTAGCGGTGCAGTATCCAAGTCCTTGCTCAAAAACTTCTTCAGTTATTGTGCAAAAAACACAGGAAGTCTACTGTCTGTGTGTGACCCTAAAAACTGGGTCAAGGTCACCCATCTACAAACTCAAACTAGCCCTTATAGGCAACCATAAAGCTGTGCAATATAAAAGTGCTACCTCTAAAATGCAAGTTATCATGCAGAAACAGTATTCAACCAAGCGGCTCTGTGATCTTTGAAATTAGATCAAGGTCACCCATCTTCAAACTTGATCTAGCCCCTAATACGGACAATTATCCAGTGCAATATAAAAGTCCTAGTTTAAAAACCTCTTCAGTTATCATGTGGTAACCAAAGTTAACTCAGGTACCAATGTGACCTTGGAAATTAAGTCAAGGTCACCAAACTTAAAACTTCTTCTAGCCCTTAGCAAGAACTACCACCATGTTATATATTGTGAACTCATCTTAGCTGTGCTGTACGAGCCTGGACCTTTTACAAAACCGACAGCCATTTTTACAGACCCACTTGAAAAAAATCTATAATATGATAAAAGGTAAAAAAAATGCACTTTTTGAATTTAAATGTTTCAGTTTTCACAGTATTTCCAGTCTTTTGTTTTTACTTCTTTCTACGTGCTTTGTTTCTTTGTTTTTGTTTTTGTTTTTGTTTTTTGTTTTTTTCATTTACTTTATTCATTATTATATTTGTTGATTCTCAATTAACATTGTTTCTTTACGGCAGGTGTATACATAACATATATATATGTATATATATATATATATATATATATATATATATATATATATATATATATATATATATATATATATATATATATAATTGAATACAGGACTGGTGTGTACATGTATGTGTATGCAGAGACTCCGCTTTTTGCCCAGTATTGCAAAGACATGTAAATGTAAATGTTGTACGCTATGTATATATGCATGACATGATGTAGACACATGCTCCAATGAATTTGTAACTTTAGAGTATGGTAAACCAGAATAGAGAAAAGGTCAAAAATTTTGGAACGGAGACAGTCCCACAATCAAAGTCTCGCTATGGTCCTGTACATATAATGCTGCTTCAGTGATAGTAACGCTGCTAATGTGGACATGACGTTGCTCTAAACATATCGAAACGGTCCAGTATTGGATATTTTAGGGTTAAAAAGGTCCAGTATTACTGAATCAAGTTTCTGGGTTGACACCCAGACATAACATCAAACATTTTTCTTCCATCGGTGGGATATTTTTGCCATCAAAAGTAAGCTTTCCAATGGGAAGAGTGTTATAAAAACATGGACCTTAAACAGGTCTTGACATATTGAAAAAACATGTGTAAATTGTAAAAGGAATTTCTTTCATTCTTTAAATTTCTATAATCAATCAGAATAAGTCACATATGCCCCCCCCCCCCCCTTTTTCAGTGCCAAATAGTCTGGTAACTCTCTAGTGCTGGAGGTATGAAAACCACAAATATATTAACTCCCGGAAAGAAGGAACAATAACTTTTGCAGATGTATATGTGTCACAATTTACGTCAAAATTAACTTGTCTTGTCACTAAAGACGTGATAAATGACTGATAATTGATAAATTTATAGGTATGAAGGTTAGAAACAGATTTATAGAAAATACCAATATGCACCTTCAACCCAAGAGAGCACTGGAGAATTTAGCATAAGGGGCGCATATGTGAGTAGAGTACTCTTGGTTGCATGAATTGTTGTGCGGACCTTGTGCGGAGAAATGTTATTTTAAACATGTCTTGAAGAGACACCTTTCTTCTTCCTTTCCGTTTGTTGTTGTTGTTTTTGTTTTGTTTTATTCGAGGTGGTTGTTTTATTTTATTTTATTTTTGTTTTGTTTGTTTGTTTTTGTTTTTTGTTTGTTTCGTTTTTGTTTTGTTTGTTTGTTTGTTTTTTTTTTTATTAGTATTCATTTGAGGGGTGGTAATTATTGGACCTTTAGGCGCTGATGGAGGTGTCCATCGACACCTGCGACATCCCCATGGCTACGGGCCAGAGAAGTGCATGCACTTCTATCGAGTGCGAATTCTAGGCTGCATAATGTTTTATAGGAAGAGCACTGGAAGTGCAGGTATAAATATGTAAATAGAGCTGCAAGTGCACTGAAGTGTACTGCACTTCCTGCCCGCATATGGAAACCTTTGTACATATGGAATATTCAGTGCATGATACTGAAAACAAGAAATACAATTATTTCTGGCTGTTGCTTCATTCCACAATTTACATGTTTCACCGAAAATATACGGAGTTGTTACAAGACTACAGTTGTGTATTTTACACAGAGGAACTATGTTCATTAATGCACACATATATTGTCATCAAGAAGTAAAATTTATACAATTATAATGCCTTATTCGTGTTATGATAAACATAGAAGATTAAAATTTCAAAAATAGTGTGACGTACTGAAATGAAATTTGTGATTCCTATATGATCAATTACCATTATTTGCACATTTTGATTGGCATCTTAAAATACCACACGTTATATACAGAGAGATATTTTAATGATCCATAGCCAGGTGCCTTCACAGCAAGTGTATGGTGTGCTTAAAAAAAAGTCCATCTCCTAGAAGTGCACAAAAGTGCATGATTGACATACTGCTAATTAGCATAATTTAAATTGCTACAACTTTTGCTTTAGATTTATCACATGCACAATGGTCAAAACCCCCTAATAGAAGTTAAAATGGCATCTGTATCTATAATAGTTTTGAAGATATTCAAGTTTTAAAATTTCAAAAATGCCTCTAATTTGCATAATTTTAAACATCTTAATTCCTCTGTATAAAACGGTCAAACTCCTTGTATGGAGGTACAATCATGCCCAAGTTTGGAGATTCTGTGTAAAATAGAGTCCGAGAAAAGTGTCAGACAAATTAATGAAAGAAAGAAAGAAAGAAAGAAAGAAAGAAAGAAAGAAAGAAAGAAAGAAAGAAAGAAAGAAAGAAAGAAAGAAAGAAAGAAAGAAAGAAAGAAAGAAAGAAAGAAAGAAAGAAAGAAAGGAAGGAAGGAAGGAAGGAAGGAAGGAAGGAAGGAAGGAAGAAAGAAAGAAAGAAAGAAAGAAAGAAAGAAAGAAAGAAAGAAAGAAAGAAAGAAAGAAAGAAAGAAAGAAAGAAAGAAAGAAAGAAAGAAAGAAAGAAAGAAAGAAAGAAAGAAAGAAAGAAAGAAAGAAAGAAAGAAAGGTGTGTGTTGACAGACATGCTTCAATAAACCCAAACCAGCATTTGCGTGTTTCTGCTTGGGCCTCAGTCATTCTGCCCGAGAAAACCTGTCCAGAATCACTTCATCCCAACCAGAAACACTGCTCATGAGAGTTTATGTAATTATCCCGTATACGTACTGTGTGCCATATTACATTGAACATCCAGATATGTCTTGTAATATTGTTTACAATATCTTTTGGTTGCGACTACTTTTTTCATACAGCGCCTTCTCTGTCTACTTCGTGAGTCCCAGCTGGCTTAGCAGGTGGCCAGCTCCCCCGTTCCTTCGGGGAATGCTCGCACTGCTGTCGTCAGTGATAAAGCCAATCTGACGGCCCTCAGACAGTTGAGTTCCGCGGGTGCATACTTTGGAATGTTTGCTGATAGGCCTACAACGTCCCAAGGCAACGTGACCTTCCAATTAAGTCCCAATTCTCCTCTACACCAAACTGATTTCATGTAGAAAAATGCAAAATTGACTTTTCGTTCAGATTTTTTGCTGAAGTGACGGCCGTTCAAAAAAAAAAAAAAAAAAAATCCGCCATTATAATATTATGCTCGACCGCTTTTCGTTGTTGTTTAAATTTCATATTCATACGCGCGGCATGATTGTGGTAAAGTCTGATGTAATGTAATGAAAAAAAAATGTTATAAGTGATACAAAAGTCTTTTTTATTTCTTAATGGACCGTAGGCGATAAATATAAATAACTCTCGTCGTTAATCTGTCTAAACCAAATACCCCTGGTTGTTTGCCTGCCTGTGCGCCTGATCACCGGCGCTTTTTGGTGATCAGGCGCGCAGGGAGGCAAACAACTCCAGGGATTTGGTTTGACAAATTAACGACTTCGGGTAATTTTGTCTATATTTAATATACAAAGGAAGAGGAGTGTGTGTGTTTGTATTGAAATTGAAGTCAGGACGTTATAGACTTCATGGCCAGGGCAAGCGTGTATGAACGTGAAGAACATTGCTTACAAGTTACATCACAGGGCAGATTATCCAAATAATGGCGCTGGCTACAACAATGAAACGGGGCCAATATCGCCGCTGCCAGTTTATAGCCCATCAACCTTGCTCAACGGAACCTGATTTTGTGAATATTACAACAATGGATTGTTACTTGTAGATATATCCACTGCACGACCTTTTCTCATCAATGTACCCTAGCTACTTTTGCGGCATATGTGGTAACTATATGGACTTTGTATTGCTTTTTAGTCGCATTTTGAGGGCATTTCTGCTGCCGCAAGCAAAACTTAGCGCAATCCATATCGTCCGACTCCAAGAAATAATAAGTGAGCGTGGTGCAAATGTGATTGACAGGTCGGCAAGCTACGTGACTAGCCCACAAAAACCGCTTAAATTGCCGATTACAGAAATAAGTACAAACCACACTGCAAGCAAATTTCTTTCAAGAGTAAGGTAAACTGTTCAGATTTGGTTATGTATGAAATACATGGTCATTTTGCCCGCTATTTACGTAATATTTGCGAAATCCCCTTCAGTAACTCTGGGTTGACAGACTATAGAATTTGTAATAATCATACAAACCGGAAAATAGATTTGAGTAGTTGAGTCATCTCGTTCTTTGTCTCATGCCACATCGTAGCGCATGCATAGATCATTGGAACCTCTTCATCCATCCCCTGGTCGGGGGATGTGGAACCTTTAGACCCAACATACTGATACTGTCCGGATTGGGTACGCTCCACTTCTCCCTCCCGTCGCCTCCTGTTCATCATCAGTGACTGCTCCAGTAGCGCTCCACAGTACAGTGGAAGCACAAACAGCCTGCAAACATAATGACCTTCAGGTTGCTTTCGACAGCAGCTTAAGACCTATTGCCATATCTGGCAGTTAACGTCTGACAAAATAATTTGCATTTTTAGCTTTATAGGCCTACTTCATCGATACAAATAGGGATTCCTCCTTTTTGAGGTACATTTTCACACACACACACACACACACACACACACACACACACACACACACACACACACACACTCCTCTGAATGGAGCAGTGCGATCAAATGTTCTTTTCTAAGTATATTTCCTTCTAAATTATTCTGATTAGAAATCGAAAACAAATTTCTTCCACAATGCAAACACAACTTAAATTCTCAAAGTGCTAAGGAGGAAAAACATATCAGTGAATTCCGCATTTTTAATTTTTAAAGTGCACCTAATTAATAATGCATTGGACCTGGACCTCACAAAAGACCCAAGAAAATTCCCGCCAATCAAAGACTTTATGATATATGTAAAGAAGTCGAAAACGAAAAGGATTACCTTACGCGGTGTTTCCAAATTTAGAATTCTCACAAAGAAATATTTCGAAACTGTAGCAGATTTGTAGCTTAGATTGCCTCGACGAGAAATGCGTATTTGGATTCTTAGGCGTAACAAGCCTAAATGACATGAATGTAATTTCAAATTTCCCACATAGGCTTTAAAAGAAAAAAAAATAATGGACTGCATTGACTCTATTTTACATTATTTTTTTTCATTTTGCATTTTCTGCAACAGCTACACCCTGTCAAAATGGTGTGGGTGCATGGGTGTGTTTGCGTTTCCAATAGATACTTTTAATAAAGTTCAAAGTTCCTGAAATGCTGTGCGCGCAGAGACCTGGGCATGATATTCTACCTCCTTCGTTTGCGCATATATACAGACCAAGCCCCATTTTTCGCACTCAATTTGCGTTAAACCGAAAATGCCAGAGTTTAGTCTGTTCACGCTCAACAGACAATATACTCCTGATGAAAATTATCTCGTTCTTGTGTCCCAGAAAGAGTTTCTATGAAGGCCAGTTTAGGGCACCAGATTTTGTTCATATTTATCTCAAAATGTCAAATGTCTTGACACACTTCCATAGCTTTAATACCAGGAATCTGTTATTCAGGCTCTAAAATCTCCCTTTCTGTTCATATCACTGCCTACCTCTAAAATGCAAATAGTGAAACATTGAAGAATTTGTTTTTAATACTCCTTTTAACCAAAACACATTCCACATAATTTTGTCAAGTAATACCATCCTGGAAAATGATATCAGGCCTTCGGCGGATAACTGAACACGGTTTAGCGCCTGTAAAACCCAGACGTGTGTGCCCGATAGCAGCTCCATGCCTCAACTTGATACTGTATTTCTAGAAATTTTTGTGCTCGATTTAATTTCGCGTGTTTCGCGCTACCACCCAAAGCGCGAAATTAAAATGGGCGAAAATATGTTGCATTGTATTTCACTACACTGTATGGCATTGGATTGAGGGAAATTAAAATGCGCGAAAATTGTACAATTTAAGAAATATTGAGTTTGCGCGAAATTAAACGCGCGAAAAATTTCTAGAACTACAGTATTCAATCCAGGTAATGCACATGAAAATCTGAGAACGTATGAATGTGAAGGAGTATATATTGAAACAGCATGGGATACGTTTTAGTAGGTCTAATTCAGCCTTCTCTGCCATGGATGGGAAGGTAAGGATCAGACTGTTTTTCATTTTGGGTTTACTTCGGTTTCAGTATATGATGTTCAAACAAGAAGTCTGCGTGGAAGGTTCGCAAATTTGGAATGAAAAACAGCTTTACGACAAAAGAAACAGACCATTAGAACTATGAAGTCTGCTCAGTAGCATAAAATACCGCACACTGGTTTGCTGCCACATTGGGCACATTTTTCCAATGGGGACTTTCACGAAAAATTAATAAATTCGGTCTTTTTGCTGATTATAAGTGCTTGCAACACGTTGCAAGCTTCAGAATGTTTTCCTGTGGCAGACTATCATAAAGTCCAACAACACGTGACACTCCCTGCTGATTGGTGCGGGAACAAATCACACCCATTGCAAACACCTTTCCTTAAAATACTTTTGACAACGTCCTTTGATAATGGATTCTTCCTATTGTGGGAGGTTCCTCAAATGAAACTGGGTGACATCATAGACTTACTTCTGATTCTGTTCCATCTTGTTTTGCCGTGGAACCCACAAGTACCCAAGAATAAGCATCTGACTGATCCACCAGGCACACAAACAGGCCCCAGTCCAAACTGAAGTTTCGTTGAGCAATAAATAATTGGTGCCCTCGGGACAGATCCATACGCTGTTGAACGATAGGATGTTGTAGTAGCATTGAAGTACAATTACAGCAAAGGCTGACGGTGTTGTAAGTGCCAGTGCCAAGGTAAAACTGAACGTTTGCATACACAGTTTACAAGCCTGTGTTGCCGCATAATATACTATTACTCCCGAAATAACCTGAAGCCAAAGGGTTGTTGATAATTGCACACCCTTATCGCCGAATCCCAGCAATGAGAAGTCCATTCCAAAAGGTTGACAGAAAGCATAGACAAAGGCAATTGTAATTCCAATCTTCCATATGGACGTGATGATTGTGGATTTCTGCCGTAAATCGTACAGCTGCGCCTTGAATCTTTCAAATGGAATGGTCAACTTTGTACAACCAAAATTAAAGGTTAAATCTTTATCCACAAAATTTTCCCACCAACTTATTGATGCAAAAATAAGTGCAATTGCTACTTCCCAAGATTCTGTAAATACGTCCATTGTCCGTGGGGAATGTCGGAACAAGAGCTGTGTGGTGTTTTTGCGCGAAACGTGGTGTAATACTATGGTCCTCAACCATTCAATTCCAGCCGTTCCATTCCTTTGTGTCAAACCCAGACGTGGCTCAATCTCAAACCCACCAAGGCCAACCACAACCGATGCTGAAACTTGGACCAGCAACGCCAGTATATTTGCAAATCGCCAAATCCATATACTCAAAGTTTGCTCGCAACTCTTGGTTTGTTCATTATCTTTTGTCTCGTTTCCGTCGTTACTCTTGTCAAGATCCTTCAGAGGTTTTCCAAGGAGAACCTTACACAGGACTGGAATCGTACAGGTCGCGTTGAACAAGGCCAATCCTCGTACCATATCCATCCGGGGTAAAACTCGGAACACAAGAAAACATATACCCGCGGAATGAGCGCTTTCCAGTATGAGTATCTGCAAAGAATATTTAAGTCTTGCATACAGTGCACGGTGCATCTTAGATTGAAAAAAAAATCAACAACAACAACAACAACAACAAAGCATACAAACTATGTAGTTGCATTCTAGGTTATTTTTTTAGTTGTAGTATTGTCATATGCGCCGTGTGATCATTGTTCATATTTGAAGCAAAGACTTGTCAAACTCATTCAGTTCAGTTGGCTGACCAATGTATCACGAAATGTAATGATGAAGCTGTGTCGGTGAATCTATTATTAACTTTTTCCTCCCTCATAGAAGACCGAGTCAACAGCTTCCTTCGGCACGCTCTGGGCGCATTGCGCCAAGGGAAGCTGCTGATCATGGGCATATAATTTGGAATGATCTTCCATGCAAGTTTCATCCAAAATTTTTAAAAATAATCCCTGAATTAGTAAAATACAATTAGCTGACGACATTTAGATATCAGCGGGAAAAAGCGTCATTAGGGTGGAATAAGTTAAGAACGCTGATGTCAGACCTTGCACTCTGCAGAATACCGATAAACAAAAAAAGGTCTGTTGAAAAATAATAGACCTATACAATGCCTTGCCAGTCGGTGTCTAAATTAATTTGTACAATACGTTTTTTTCTTACCCAGATGAGAGTGGTTGGGTGAGGCCAAGGTCGACTGCCAAAAATAGCCTTGAAGATGTGCAGGAGGAAGGTCAGCGCATGTGGCGCGCACACCACCACCACCAGCGCAGTGATCACGTTGTTCCTCTCAGCAGCGTAATCTTCGTGAATTTGTATGTTACCTTTCTATGCGTACAAAAAATTTGGCATTATTTTTTAAACTTAAGTGACCTTTACATAAATAAAAAATAATATACAATTTTCAAACATAATATATCTATAGTATCCACCCATCTTGTGCTTATAAGTCACTGATATATCAAATAAACAAATACAATTGGGTATGCATGATACCTATACACCAGAATACATAAAATTACGACGTTTAGTCCAAGCTTGAAACAAAAACACTGCCATCTGCATTACTTAATAAACAAATTTGTCATTGACATAAACAAATACAATAAGATACGAATGAGAATTATACACCGTGCAGAAAACATAAGTTAAAATGCTTAGACCAAGTTTGAAACAAAAACCTTGACATCTGCATTACTTAATTAACAAATTTGTCATCGACATTCACATCATTAAATCCACCATTAATGCGTGCCAGGATTGCAAATAGATTTAGTCTTAAATTCAGATGAAAAGGACATAAGCAAAGAAAATCAGCTTTGTCTTCCATCACTTGATTATCACACAAAATAAACAATCTTCTTTCAACAGGAACACCATGAAAGCGACTAGTTTCTACTCTGACAAGTAGAATTTCCAACCTGATTTGACAAAATTTGCACGTGTACTCTTATTGTAAGCTGCCAAATCGCACTTCCGTATAGATATATATATATATATATATATATATATATATATATATATATATATATATATATATATATATATATACATATATACATATATATATATATGCATATATGTATGTGTGTGTGTGTGTGTGTATGTATGTGTGTGTGTGTTGCATTTAGATTTGTTCACTCGCAGTTAGTCCTGTAAGATGAAGAGGAATGTGGCAAAACATGTCAAGCTTTCATGTTATTGGTGGTTTTCTAGTACTAGTTGCATGTGATGCCAGTGGACAAATTCAGTGTATGTTTGTGTTAAAGACATCAAAGAAAGACCTAGATAGTGTGCAAATATATGTTATCATGTGCACATTGCGAAGGGTGAACGTGATTTTCGACAAGTTCATCAGTAAACTAATTCAAAGTAGTAAGGATCTATTTTTACACACGAGCCCACCTGTATTGCTATATTAAAAGTTGCAAGCCATGACGTCAGCGACAGGAGCGCCATCTTGCTGCAAACTGTACCGACAAGCACGATTGCAAAGATCAGCAGAAATACCAAGATCCTAATTGAGCGTAAAATGCCTGCAAATCGTTCTTGTGTACTTTTAACCTCCCTTGAAATATCACGGAAAATATCCCATTTGTACCTGGAAAACAAAAATACAATCGTCAAAAAGCGTCAATAAGTTTCACAATGTACGATTTGCCTCGGGACTCCAGTGCTTTCTGCCTGACAGCCTAGTAATACCCAAATTGTCGTCTCATGTCGGAGTCTTTACGTTAACCAATAAATCCAGATAAGCATAAAAACAAAGTGCTGAGTATTCTGTCTCTTAAAGTCAGCAAAACAAATTCAAGTAAAAACACGTTCTACGCGTCGACCAAAGGAAAGCAGTGCCAGAGGAAGCAACATACTTCACGATCATTTCAAGCGACATTAACCTTTCTCTCCATTAAACCTGTTTTCAATTTAAGTCACTAGTAAAATAAAGAAGCAACATTTTCCACATCACGAGACAGGGTTTACTTAACTCCACCATTTCGAGGCACATGGACGAAATGAATGCAGGGGCTATTGTGGCCATTTACTGCGTGAGTCACATCAGTGTCCGACGCAGAATAGCCTAAACAGCCCCGTCAGTCATTTCGTTGGTGTGAATCAAATGTGGGCGTTCAATATTTATGTTTACATTTATCTGAATAAACATCAGTTTAAAATCTGCCAAAAACTGTTAAAATCTTACTTAGTTCACTCACAACAACTTCGTTGTTGTGGGAGTAAACATGTTAGACAGGAACAACAATAACAAACGATGACGTTTGGTGGTAATCAAAGACACTAACACATAGAATATAGTTCTTGAGAGAAACATTTTATTCAATGTTTGGGCAGGGTTTTCTAACGTGTAAATATAGTAATTTTTTGCTTAAAATTATGTTTATGTTGTTGCTTACCATTCTGTTCTTCCAGGGTCATGTTATATTGACAAAAGTAGTGCCACTTCAATGGCAATATCAGTGCCCTGTGTGATTTGCCGTGATAGCTCATCACCTCACGTTCATGAGGAAATGACGCGAAGGAAAAAATCGTATCTCTCTAATGTTAAACTTTGGACCGAATGCAAATATGGAAATATGATACTCATGAAAAATAGTTCAAACACGAGTTCAGAAATTAAACTTCCTGGAAAATACGAAATTTCTGATTTGTCAATTTTATAGGTTCAATCTTTTAGAGTGGTGAATTGCGTCGTATGGCGTGCCCACCACCCCGAATTTGCCTTTGTTTTTGCAAACCCGCGGGCAATCTGCGGTTCAGTAAAGAGTTCAGCTCACGCAAGCTGTCCACACACCTGTTTAAATTTGCAATCAAGACGAGCAGCAGCTCGTACTTTGCATACCATCATAAACCCAAATTGGAATCAATTTTCTGTCAGTAGCAAAATCTTGCAGCCGACACCCCCCACCCCCTTCAATTATTGCTAAGCGTGCGTAGTGTAGGCGAAAAAGCGCATTTCACTTGAAGCCACTCAAAAAGTGTAACGCATAAGACAGACGATCAAGCTATACCAACCCCCAACAATTGCAGACAACAAAAACGTTCATGACGTTACTTAAATATATAACGAAATCCTGTTTACACTATTGAAAAATATAGCGCAACGCCAGCCACAACATTATGTGTATGACGCGTCTGTTAATCTTCTTGGTCGGCTGTAAAGTTGCGATTCTTATTTCCATTTTCTTAATTTATTTTGAGCGCCCTCGTAAAATATAATTTTGCCAAAACCACTGCTCGGATCTTCTAAAACTCTGTCAGAGTGTAGGCCCCACTTTAACTTAGTCTGACCTAAATTTGTTTGCCATGCGGGTTGCGTCATCTTCTGATTTTGAACGAACTTTCTGATTGAAATAATGATAAATTGGAGGAACATGTCAGCATGTTTGGTCTGGAGATAACTGATGTGAGTATGATTAACCTGTATAAAAGTACCCGTTTATATATATATATATATATATATATATATATATATATATATATATATATATATATATATATATATATATATATATATATAGTGTTCTCCCCAGAGGCCTACAGCCATATCAATTGCAGGGCTGTGATTTTGAAATTTGCTCAAATTTGGTAAAATCTGAAAATCCCACTACACTGTCAAGATTATGTACGGAAACCACTGTGTAAAGAATAATCATTAGGTGAACCATTGCCTAAATTGCAGTGTCAGGGGGACCACACAAGTACCTAGTATAATTGGTATAATCCTAACCAATAAACTTAAAAACATTTTTGTGGTCCATTAACTGAGCAGTATTAGGGATAAGTAAGCAATTTTGTTTAGTATAAGAGTGACCTTAAATAAATACATTTAAGCTCAAGTCTGCGGTCTGCCAAAGTCTTAAGGGGCAACCACACATGGGACCCCATATACACAAAATCCCCAGATAAAAACCTCTCAACGTGAAGATTACTCCCATAATAAACCACCTGTCTGCAACACCAATTTTACTGCTTTTAGTTTCATATTTTCTTTTCCATTAGACAGAACAATCGTGTATTAAGACCGTTGTTGGTCAGTCCCATGGATTGGATAGCCTTAATACAGGGGTTTCACTATTAAGGGCTATGAAGTGTATATGGCTAACACCACGTGATACAGAGACTTTTCCCGAAAACCGTTATTTATTAAGATTTGATGGGTAAATAAATGCACTCTCTGAAATTATTGTGGGATTTCGCTTACCTGAAACAAGTGAATTCGTATTAAAATTGACTGCTTCGAGAAATGTTTACCAGTTGCAGGTGATCCTTTTACTTAAATGCCTATTTTTACAGAAAAGTATCTGGAATTCCTTCTTGTAAGCATAACAAGCGCACAGTGATCCAAAGGATCTATGTCCCCCGCCACAATATTTTGCAAAAGTTGTCGCACTCGTTGAAAGGATGCACCAACGAAGATGCACAAAAATTTATATGTTCTTGGGCCCTGTGACCTTGAAAGTAGGTCAATGTCAAAACAATAAATGGCGCACATGCCCTTGGTATGATGCATCTCTGATATAAATTTCATCATTTTATCTCTTTGGGTTCCAGAGATATGCGCCCGGACGCACGCACGCACGGCCCCCTATCCTCACTAACTCTATGTCCCCCTGTGGCACCTTCGGTGGCGGGGGACAACCAATAGAGTCACTGGTAATTATTTAATCGGACCAATTAAATTTGTGTTAGTCACTGCTTAGACTTATTTTGCTTGTGTTTAGTGAAAAATGACTAACCATTTTTAGGAGACACCTTGGGTAAGTATACCAAGATGTTTTTACCAAAAGGAATACGTAATTTCTTTTTCTGACTGTTTTTACGTTTTTGGTGAAATCTGAAAACGTTGTTTTTGCCGACTGGAAGCTTTTGCTGTCGTCAAAGTCAGTGGAGCAAAGTTTATTGTCTCCACCGTCTTGATTCGTACAATACTGCAACGGTTCTTTACGAGAGGCTCATACTCACTGATACTCCTGGTCAGTCAGTTCTCTGTTCTGTGTTGCATCATGGGGTTTGTTTCTTTCAAAGGCTAACCCTCCGGGTGAGAAGGCAGGAGCTGTAGTTGGTATTGCCTGCTTACCTTTCTCCTCCTCCTCTTTTTCTTCTTTCTGCAATCATGTACCAGGGTACTCATATGCGAATGAGCAATTTGTAACATACGTGAATGCAGAAGGGATGTACACATTTTGAAATTGCGGAAAACGCTTTGCCGTTTGTACTGGTCAAGGCCTCTTAAACACAATTTTGAAATCTAAAAAATGCCTTCTAAGTATGCCTTTAAGGGTGAAATATCCCTGGTAAAATTCAGAGCTTGCCGTTCTAAAATACCGATCAATACATTAAAATATGAGTATATTGAGGAGCGGAAAATCAGTTACTTGAGGATCATGATATTGTGATGAATTGCAGTACTTGCAGTTGCAATGTAAATACTTCTACCAAGAAACAACTTTGTCTCTGAAAAATAGTACCTCACCAGACCATTTTTCCCCTTCACCAGACCTAATAGGTTTGTAAACGGAGGAGACGTTGGGACTTTGAGAATTCTTGCCAAATTTAATAGAATTGTTGGTCATGTCTTCTTGTGGTCTTACTGTTTCCCTGTCACCATAACTATTTGGGAGCGCAAATAATTATTGTTACATTATCTTGGGATTAATTATTTTCTGTAATTGTTTCGTCTATTTGGATATAATCTTGTGCCGTTCAAATTTACCCTCGCAGCACATCAGGGTTTTTGAGTTAATAACACACTTGACTAATTAAAAAATGATAACAGGCTAATTAGAAAATTTTCTTCAATGTAATTACACTGTAAATGCAAGTAAAACGACAACTTAGAGTGCATTAATATAAAGTTTGTACGAATTGTACAGGAGGAATTTTATTAATTGAACGGATGTTTTTGATGAGAGCAAATGTCACTTATGTATGTTATGTGTGCGACTACTTTCAAATGATGTGAAGTTGCCTACTGCGTTGTGCAAATCTATGATCAGAACAACAGCCTCAAACTCTTGTACCTTTTTCAAAATTTCCTTGTACTTTATCCGAGCTAGTTGTCCGCGCCAGTGACTCTGTAGAATTGTAGCCTGTTCTTGGTACTTTAACAAAACGCGATGGAGTTGTTGTAAATGCCATTCTTTGAGAAATACCTGTAAAACAACAGCAATAATGAAACATATGAGCACAACAAAACCTCATCTTCTCTGAAAATGTAACCGAAAATGAATAAAAGGAAGAGTATAGTACCCATTTAAAGCATGTTGGTTGTTTTTTAATTCAACTTCTCGTTGTAAGAAATTTCGCTGCGTATTTTTATTAACTTGATTTTTGCTGAATAGCAATAACGTACTGAGAATGAGATGATCAACGTACAACAAGAGTAACGAGGAGAAATAACCCAGACTATATTTGAATACCCTCCTGATTACCATGTGATTGATATAATGGAATCCAGTATTACTTCATCATGAGTATGTATTTTAATTCTAATGCATTTAACTGCAATAAAAAAATTGAGCCCGGAAGCAAAATAATCTCTCACTCGAGTACACAACTGTATATTGAAACAAGCTGGGAAAGCTTGCATCGAAGACGCGATAAACGTAAATTAATACAGTTATACAAAATTTTCAATGATCAAGCCCCTCAATATGTAAAGAATTCTCTACCACACGTAGTCAGAAATAGAACCTCTTATAATTTTTGCAACCAGCATAACCTAACACCCTTTCGGACCTGAACATCAAGCCACAACAACTCTTTCTTTCCATATACAACATGTTCGTGCAACCAACTTCAACTGGAGATCAGGAAAGCCGACCATACTATAGATTTTAAATCCTTGCTTGATAAGCATTGTCAAGTAGTACCCCAAAACAAATTTCATTTAACCAGCAACCAGAGAATAGTATGAACCCATGCAAGATTTTGCATGGGCAGCATGCAGCTGAATGAGTTTTTTTAATCGAATCGTTTTCCGTGAAATAAGTGCATGCAGCTGTGGGGAGCCCAAAGAGGATATATTTCACTATTTCTTAGTATGCCCAACAATATTTGCATTAACGTACATGAAACGGTCATACGACTCGCACCTTTTACTCTAAAAACAGCAATTTCTGGCTCAGATGACTGTACCTTCAATGTCAAGATTTCTGAAGTTGCCCACGCCTACAAAGAGCCATCTCAACGATTGTAACCTCCGTGACTTACGAACACGTCATACAGATTTCGAAGTACTCAATTTGCCTTTAACATATATTATTGTAACGAAGAACCACTATCTGTCTTGTGAATGTGATACTTCAACTTTGTCCTGCAAAATTTGTCACCATATCATGTCTTTTGTATATTTACTATCCTCCTAATATCTCGATGGACAACAGAAATTAACATAGCGGGAACCCTTGTTTATATGTTTAAATCAATCTCTCACTCAATCATATATATGTACAATATCAACAGAAGTTCTTACTTTCTTATTTCCTGTTGCAGCGTCCGAAACCCTTTGTTCGCGTAAAATTCTTTTACACCCATTCTTTGCCTCTTTCACCTCCTCAGTAAGCTTGAAGGAGAGGATTTTGTACCTTACGATGGAGAAAAGGAATAGAAATCAATGTAGGTACAGAGAATGATAAGCGAAACTGAACAAAGTATTGCATGGCGTCTACCTATGGAACCGATCCGAAACCCGGATAATTCGGCTCATTTGGGTACTGGATTCCAGTATTCAATACCTGGGTAACTGGCAACATGGAGCCCGACAAGAAGTATATAGTAATTTATTAATCTTGTTAATTCAGGTGATCTTCCTGCGGCGAAAGTTTTTTTCTGCCTGTATTTCGTCTATCTCACTGATGAGCGTATCTTGAATACCAAGAACGTTATTTTTTTTTAATCCAGAGCCTTCTGGTTCTAGGTATTGACAGAGTTAAGCAAAAAAGGCTTAGACATGATGCGCCGTTTGTTGTATATTCCCTTTCATTTTTAATGGGTTTTTGCTTGAAAAGTGGGTCATACTGTTTTTTTTTCCTAACCGGTTAATACCCAATCTATGTACATGGGTAGTTTAACACCCAAATTTCAGGTGACAGGTATTAATTTCCAATACCCGTCAAATCACAAAACAATTGTTAAGACCTGTGACTGACACCAAATCAACAAAAGCTTGTTTAATTCGTCTCTTGTTTGTTCCACGTTAAATTTTTGGCGTCTGCTACCAGGCAATCTGTTTCCAATATTATATGAATTTTTTCAGCTGGTCAGTTTACTTTTTTGATATATACATAAATCAATGCGTCCTCGTCCCAGCATTGTTGGATGTAGTTTAACAGTATTTTTACCAATCTTTCATTTAACAACACATGGTAAACAAACTCTTTATCTGCTATGCCTATACTACAGAGCAGAAACGCTAACATCAATGTGAGCTATCAGTTTTGTTACAATTTCTGGCTCTCTGTTTGGCTATGACTTTTAGCCTCCCTAATTCAAAGTTGATGCATAATAGGTACGTAGACGGCAAATAATGCGGACAATTGGAAAGACTTTGAAACAGTTTTCGATTTTGAAGAGTATGGTTAAGTCTCCTATTCTTCGATACAAAAACACAACTTTTGCAATATTACTGTGAAAAATAAATTCATGGCCAACACATAAAATCGATTACAATACGCATGAATGAACTACATGTGTAAGTGCGTGAAAAGACCAGAGTGATATGGTAAAGTGATGTAGACATTCGCGTTTGTTGCACATCAGGTGCTCTATTTTACATTTTCTTTATTCCCAAGCATTTAAGAGATAAATAAACTAAAATGGTGGTATTTGGAAACTGAATCATGGCTGCACGAAGCTGCCCTTCATGAATTGGTCCTGGCCATTAACACTTGACGAATCTCACGCTACCTGTTCAAGAAGAACTCGTATGTGAAGCGGACTGGATACCCACAGTGGCGAATCCGCGCAATCTCGAGCAGCCCATTGTACACAAGCTGTTTTTCTACAAGTTCCCAATCAAAATGGTTTGGGGTTTTGCCTCCATTTGGCTTAATACACCTGTAATTAAACAAACAAACAAAACTTGTTGCACTTGTGATTGTTTAAGGTTGTTGATCGCTGGAACCTTTTACAACTTTTAACCTTGTAAGTTAGGATAAGCGTACAAGATACATCAGCCACCAAAGTCAGTAATTACCAAACAAGAGGAAAGTGAGCGATCAAATAAATATGAAAAGGAGGCTGAATAAACAGCCCATATTCTGCTGACCTGTGTTCATTCATCCCAAAATTAGTCGCAACCTTATCTGACCATGAGCACTAGTTGAGCTTTGCTTGCAGCCCGGACTGAGCTAAGATGAGCAGACCTGAGTCAAGTTTAACTTAGAGCTGATAGAGTATATGGACACAAGTAACCCAGATACTTCAGTATACTAAAATCCGGTCAGGTACATAACTGCGACGTTTGGTCTGATGTACAGTTTGAAATTTAAATAAGGATACCCGTGCAGCTGGTATTCTTATATTAACTATGCTCACTTGTATTCTCATCGATCATAACAAAATCCCGCAACTCTGTTCTAAAAACAGAAAATGATAGTGGTGCCACTGAATGTAAATGTTTGGTGGAAATGGACCCAGGGTACGCATCAACTAAGTCTAAACAGAATATAGCATGAGGTTTGGGAGAAAAAGTCAAATAATACCAGACCAGAGAACTACGACAGTCCTGTGCTCAGCTGACTTTAGGTGCACAGACTGCTGTGACCTTTGATATAACAGATAAAAGGCATGTTTGTTTAAAGTTAGTTTCAGTGCTCATATTGGCTTGGTGAATTTTTGTAAGTAAGAATCAAGAAGGCCTGCCCAATGAAGTATGTTGTCATATACTACCACATGGAGGGCAATTGTTTCATAAATATGGGTTATCTACGTAGTGTTTGGAAAGAGAAAACAAACTTGACCGTTACATACCAAACTAGGTTAATACATATGCAGTATGACTTTTGCCAATAGTAAATGAGGTCTGCCAATACCATGACAAAAAGCTCAGATGCTAGTTCACATGCACGTGGGTTCTACAAGACACCACTTGCTGGAGGTCAGTTCCAAATGTCCCCATACATATATATATATATATATATATATATATATATATATATATATATATATATATATATATATATATATATATATATATATATATATATATATATATATATATATATATATATATATATATATATATATATATATATATATATATATGGCGCTGGTAATTAATCACATATGGGGTCATTTAGACGGATTGTCCCATCGACAAGCTGATGTTACCTAATAGAATAAAATCTGTTTTCCAAGAGAACCCCACTAAAACCCTCATAGAGTCCTGAACGAAATATTTTACCTCCTTTTCAATTGTTCCCTATATTGCAAATCCCTTATATGTATTAGTTTTCCTTTAAAAGCCTCATTTAACAGAGATGCCCTGTAAAATACCCAATCACAAATTCTAGTAAGTAACATCGGCTGATCTGACCAGCACTTCCTTTCATGTGATTACTCCTATGAAGTTATATTTATGTCCATAACCACATGCTTACAAAATGTCACTCTTGCCTGACATCACACTGTTTGAATCTCAAAAGTGTTTCCATGGGCACCAAAGCTCTTGGTCAGTAAAAAGGACCAAAACTCTCTGAATTACATTGATGCTATGACATAAGTAAATGTACCTGTTAGAAATGACTGTCCCTGCTGTCTGTACATCCATATATAACCAACAGATGAAAAATAGGTCAAATGAACTTTGAATCTAACTTTAAGACCATCATAACTGTTTGCCAAAGCTGTCTTCACATACAGTTCAGATGTAATCATTTTTAAAATGAAAAGTGAGCCACTTTTACCAAGATATTTGTCAGCTGATCTGCAAGGGCCACTCAATGTCAAATTGATAGCATCAAAGGAAACACTGTTGGTACTTTCCCATTAGTGTTTGATTATAACCACGGCCCTATGATCCGTCATTGCTGAAAAAATTAGCCATAAAGTCATTTGACTATCAATGCCACAAAATTACCCCCCCCCCCACCTCCCCCAAAATAGGTACTTTCCCATCAGTGTTAAATTGTATTAATAAATACTGATAAATAACTGGAGAAATACAATTAAATCTAGAGAAATAAATTTGCTTCAAAGCAAATCTGTCTGTGTGCCTTCAAAAGTTGTAAATTTTAAATGGTGCAACTTTTGTCCTTTGATACTTCACATTCCATTAAGCTTATGGCTGGATGAAAATTTCAAACTCCAAATGACCTTGACGTTTGACCTTTACAGGTCACATGTAAATTGCAAAAATGTACAGTGTTACATTACCCACAATTAAAGTCCGACATGATTAGAATTGGATGGAAATTGGCAGAGTTATGGCTAGGTGAAACTTTCAAAGGTCCAAATGACGTTGGCTTTTGACCTTTAGAGGTCACAAGCAAGTTTCAAAATGTGCAGTTATACAATAGGTACAATTTGAGCCCACTATGATCAAAATTGGATAAAATTTGACCAAGTTATGGCTAGAAGAAAGCCACCATCGAAAATGGCCTTTGACCTTGAAATGACCTTTGACCTACAGATGACCTCTACCTGAAGTGGACTTTGACCTTTAAAATGGCATTTTGACCTAAAATTGGCCTTTGACCTGTAGAGGTCACAAGTAAGTTTCAAAATGTGCAGTTATACAATAGGTACAATTTGAGCCCACTATGATCAAAATTGGATAAAATTTGACCAAGTTATGGCTAGAAGAAAGCCACCATCGAAAATGGCCTTTGACCTTGAAATGACCTTTGACCTACAGATGACCTCTACCTGAAGTGGACTTTGACCTTTAAAATGGCATCTTGACCTAAAATTGGCCTTTACCCTTGACATGACCTTTGACTTGCTATGATCGAACTTCTATACACTCGGAACCACATCCACTATAGTATATAAGATACTGAAGATTTAATACTTTAATTAGCCTTTTTTTCAAAAATTTTAAAAAGCATGACTTCTCAGCATAAAAAGGCGAGACTTCATCTATAGAAGTATAATTGTGCCAAGTTTGAAGTTTCTACGCATAATACTTTTCAAATGACATGTCGGACATATTTGCCTACAAAGAAAGAAAGAAAGAAAGAGAGAGAGAGAGAGAGAGAGAGAGAGAGAGAGAGAGAGAGAAATAAAGAAAGAAAGAAAGAAAGAAAGAAAGAAAGAAAGAAAGAAAGAAAAGAAAGAAAGAAAGAAAGAAAGAAAGAAAGAAAGAAAGAAAGACAGTATGTCTGTGTTGGTACACAGACATAACAAACACTGTAGAGGCCGAGCCAAGGTACATACCCACCAAGTTTGAAATGAATGCTGACAGTTTTGGAGAACAAGTTGAACTTTGAATTTCCATTCCGTTCCCCAATTGACTTACATCGTAATCAATGGGAATACATGCATTTAACGACAAGTACCCAAATTGAAAGAAAAAAATCGTTAAAAATCAGGATACCGATGTATCAGTACTAAGTGAATATTTGTGTGACTCCCCCACAAGCTATATTTCCGTCTAATTTCAGAATAATCTGAAATACCCCTTTGAAAAAAGTCGATAATTGTAAAAAAAACAAAAACAAACAAAAAAACACAAAGATTCTTTGAAATCCAGAAAACTAGAACACTGTGGCAGTCCTGTGCTCAACTGACCTTGGATTCGTTAAAAATCAGGGATCCAGAGTAAGACTACTTAGTGAACAATATAGCTGAACCTTCCAAAAGCGACATTTGCATCTGGTTAAAGAACAATTTTAATGGCACTTATGGAAAAGAAGTCGATAAAGGCAAAAACACACCGGAATTATTGAAAAAATTAAAAAAACTAGAGGACTGTGACAGTCCTGCACTCAGCTGATCTTGGATACTCAGATTGATGAGGTCTTTTCACCGTTTTGGAGAATATTTTTCAAAGATTTTACCAAAAACTGGAAAAAGGCAAAAATCCAGAAGTCATTAGACAACAACCACCGAAAAACCACCCCAGGTATATCCCCAACAAGTTTGAAGTGAATTTGGTCGCCGGTTTTGGAAAAACAAATCCAAAATGTGACTTATAACTGCACATAGACTTACTTGATAATCATTAGGAATGCATGCATCAACCAACAAGTTCCCAAATAAAAAAAAAGTTCATAATTAGGACCTCTTATTATTACAACCTGATAGACATCTTAGTTTAACCATCCCACAAACTGTATCTGCGCCAAGGTGCAGAACAGTCTGAATGACACCAGCGCACCTGTTAATCAAGTTAAGTTCTACAGGTTCCTATCCAATTTCCAATTTTAAATCCCTACCAAGTTTGAAGTGGCTTATATTGTTACGTAAAGTCTATCAGAGAAAGGGGTTGTATGGTTTGTTTTCTAATTAGTAAAGCTTACCTGACAAACAACGGAGTTGTATGGTTAATCTTGTTCACCAGCTCAAGTAGAGAATTCTGAAAAACAAAATCAAATGATTGGATTTATGGCAACACGGAAAATGCAAAACTGTCTAATGAGGAAATATATCATGAGATTCCCATTTTCCAATTATATCTGCATTTGTTAAGTCAAAATATAGTCCAGGCAGTCTGGTCCTAAGTATTGGCCAACAAAAAGCAAATTGCTGCAAAACTTGTTGTCAACTGTTTTGAGCCCTTTGAAGTATCTTTTGAAAAATATCATACAAAAGTCCTAACAAATCCCAGTTATGGAGAGGTTTGAAAAATGTAAAGTTCAAATGGGCACCATCAATGTAGTTTTTGTATTTTGAGATCCGTAACGCTGCGTGTTGTGCATTGCTTGTCATTGCCATAACATACAAAATATATCCGTTATATTTCTAACGCATAGAGACTAAAGAATATGCTGCTAAATGGGATAGAAACAGAGCCATAAATGTGCAAACCAAAGCATGGCAAATGACAATGAAAAAGTAACGTATACCTCAAATAATATACATATACATAGGACAAACCAAGCAGGGGTATAAAAATATACATAATGCGAGAGCACATAAATGACTAGGGAAAAGGTTTTGTTCTTATGAAAATCTGTCTGCGTGCCTTGAGAATTAAATTTAGAATGTTTTGATTTGAAATGTTTTACAACTTTTTTCAATGATAGCGGAGTGTATCTTGATCACAATATTCTGAATTGAAATTGCCCCTTAATCTTTAATAGGTTTGAAGTGGTGAACGCTACAATCTTCTAGTCTGCCTTATCAGCACAATTTTGAATCTGTTTTTCATTCCCATTTCATGGGCACACCTTTACCACAAACCAATCAATTAATGTTGCTTTTTACGCATCCATGTGCAATACGTTTGAAGATATTCAGCATTTAGAGCTCAGAAGCAGGCCTATGCATTAACACGAAAGCAAAATTTGTATTTTTTACTTTCATTTCATTGGACACACTTCTAGCACAAACCAAAACAAGAGGGCTGTGTGAACAGTGCGTCCTTTGCTGACCTTGACTTTCAACCCATAAATCCCACTCTGGTCGACAAGATGAGGATTTTAAGAGCAAATAAAAATGTGAGGTCTATTGCAATCCCCATTGAGTGGCACGGTAATCAATAGGAATGCATGCATTAACCAACAGGTACCAAATTGAAAAGTACGCCAAAGATCATAGATCCAGACCATCACCACCTATAAAATGAACAATTTTGTTTAACCCTCCCACCGCTACATTTCCACGAAGTTTCAAAACAATCTGGGTGACGGTTTGGTAGAACTCACAAATGGAGGAACACACACACACACACACACACACACACACACACACACACACACACACACACACACGCACGCACGCACGCACGCACGCACGCACACGCACACACACAAATCGCAAAAAATAGAAAAATGTCGAAGCCATTTGAACAGATTTTGGTGGAGACCCATCCAAGGTACATTCCCTTCAAGTTTCAAGTGAATCCAGCCAACTAAACGGTTTAGAGCAGTCGAAAATGTGAATTGTCGACAGACAGACGCCGACCGCAACACCGAGGACGTGTGAAGGTGACATTGTGAAGGGTCTACCAAGTTATCTGGAGTTTAGAGATCTGCTCAACATGAACAGTAAGAGGTTTTTTATAAGTTATTACACAGTTGTTGGGAGTTATTCTCATTTGCTGCAAATACTAAGCCTTCCAATGAAGACAGTCAATTGTACTAAGGACAGTAAGTAAAGGGTCTTCACCCGGGGTTTTCAGCGGCCAACTACTCAGAACATGGTTCGGAGCATGTACCCGCACGTCTCTGTGAGAAGTGGCTCCTTGTCTAAGCTAAATATTCAGCAAAGATAACCCATATGATAATGAATAAATAACGACGTGGCAAACGATGAATAAGCTAAATAAGCGAAGCTTGCTTATAAATGCAAACCTTCAATATGAATAAAGAATACATGTCAAACTAAACATAATTGCTAAATCTGTATAGTACAAGTTCAGATAAGAATAATTTGGCTAAGGCTTGAACTAGTATGTACCCTTTCTTGCTGGATAGCTCACCTGAGTCCAACCACCTGCCACTGTAAAACTGAAGTAGAAACAAACTGAGCCATTATATTCAGCCATGTGATCATAAAATAAACAGTTACAGCTAGACCACCTGTACAGACCTACCAGCTTTAACCCGGGTAATGCCTAACAAGTACTGTAATAACGGACATCCTGTATCAGAAATGTAAAACAAATCCCAGGATGACACCTACTCCTCACTGTGAAGGTCTCCAAAAATCAAGCACAATTTTGCTGCCAACTCTGAGTTATTGTTTCAAAAGAATGAGTCACGTTTGTGACATTTGAGTAAATACTGTCAATTTCTGGCCACGTGATCAGGACAGCCTATGACTGAATCCCGGACTTAAGTGTGGGCCAGCCGACTTGGGTAATTTTTGACATTGAGTAAATATGTACTTACGCGTATCAGAAAAGAATGAACGTCATTAGTATTTAAGTCAAGAAAATGCAAAACAGAATGATGCCAAAAGATTAAGTAGCAAGACTGGCAAGTCTGAAATTTCCAAAATTATTGAAGTTAAATTTTCTATAAATCTAGGGATATTTACAGCAACATTTGGAGAAACATTTGATCAAAACTACATGTTTGAATCCTCTTGACGCAGGTTAATTGTAAATAAATTTGGTTCTGGATGCAAAGTCCTGGAAAATAGAACAAATATTACCAAATCTAAAAATTTGTGACAAAATGTATTATATCCGATAGTTTCCGAAATATTACTGTCTGGTAAAGGGCAGTTAACTGTTATAAACTTAAACACATCAATTTTGTGACAGACTTTAATTCAAAACCTGTCATTTGAGACCCGAATATCCAAGTCCAGAAACACATCTCTTAAATCATCTGAATTGTTACCTTTTAATGGGATATCTTTCGGGTAAATTTTTTTTTGTGCATTTACACAAGCAATGTCATCAACATACCTTGCATTGTTTTATAATTTTGTAGCCCTATGAAAATCCCGTTTCATTAATTTATCTATACACTTAATTCAAGCCAGGTTAACTATAAATCAGCGCGTGACGGGAAGCAGTTGCTACCTATTTTTGTGACCAATATGCATTCTTTGAATATTGAACATATATTATGTAAACATGGCGTGTCAGCCAACGTTGAAAAATGCAGACGATTTTTTGGGAGTGGTAGTTCAGAACTACTTTAATTTTTTTATTGCAGTTCAAATTAAAAGCATAAAAACACAACATTATAGCTTCTTTTTGATATGCAAGTGCCTTCGGCTGTGCCCAGGTAACAAATTCAACTGACGTCAGGGGAAGCAATGTGTAAAAGGGGAAAGAACATCCATTTTAAACATGTTTCGACAAATGTCCAAGTTACCTAAGGTCTAACAAAAAATATGAATGCGTGTGGTTCCGATAACCCGACTGATCCCACTAAAGAAAAACTCGAATCCCGACCCTCAACAATTTTTATGACACATCAAATAGAAAAAAATTCAAGGCGCCCTTCCCGAATGAAATTGATCAACACTGGTTGAAAGATTTTATCGAGAAAGTGGCCGTCATGTGCCTTTATTTCGCAGTAAAGGCAGGTCAAACACAGTAGTTTATTGCAACTTGTCTGCAGTGGAGGGTTAACTTGGGCTGGGGAAAGAGGTGAATAGCCACAGTTGTTCGGTCAAACAGCATATCCATAGCCCCGGTTGAAAAATATCACCCAGAAAGCGGTCGTCAAGCATGTGCCGTTATTTTGCAGGAAAGTCAACTCAAACACAGCATTTTATTTCAACTTGTCTGGAGGGTTTACTTAGGTCGGGGAAGCATAACAGTAACACAAAGTTCAATAAGGCACAGCCACGGTTGTTCGGTGAAACTGCATAGGCCACAGCCCGGCTTGTTCGGTGATCGTTATCGTAATATTTCACTAGGTTCTAGGTGTCCATTCTCTGAGTTACCAGGGCAAACAGTCGTTCAAGTACTTTTAAAACATGACTTACTATCTTAACTTTAATCTGCCCGCTTGGTTATGTCTGAAGCAGTTATCATCGTTAGTTACAAATTCAAATACGGCACGATAGACCTTGAACTGGTACGTGGTGAGCGCCATTTTGAACATTGCCCAATGCCACACAAAAATACATTTGATTTTGATATCAAAGTGAATCGTGGCCACAGCATACATCATATCATTATTGATGCTCTGAAATATTTGCAAAATATATACTTTTGGTTGCATATATTATAACTCCCCTCCGCCAGATCGTCCCAATATTATCCTCATTTATTACAAACCATTGGGTGCCGAATCCCCAATTTTCTAAATGGCAGCCATCATGGGTTAGTCCCCATATTGGATATTTTGAAGAAGTAGTATCCAAAATATATGTGTGATTAATGTTAAGGGAATGTTAATTGTCGAATGAATGTAATGTACAATATATCATAGAACTTTTCCAGAGTGAACATTACCTGAAAATGTAAATACAACGTCATACAATTCGCAGCCCCCCCCCCCCCCCCGTTCACTGAAAGATCGGGCTTAGGGGAGAAGGTTGTCCCGATAGTGGATACTTGTCCGAAAGTACTGGCGGATTTTTTATATAAGTGGTAATAAATGTAATATATCCTCATAAGACAAAAAAAGTTCATTATAAATTGCTTGATGGAGCCACGATTAGTACTGGTACTAATTTTCTGGATAAAGATCAAAATGCAGCCATCTGAATGACTGCTGCCCGCTGCCCATGACAGAATATGAAAACTGACTCATATCAAGCTCCTCCGTCCCACCAAGTTTATCTGCCCCTGAGATCCACTTTGACCTGTCTATAAAGTTAACTTTGACAGCAATCATGCACAATGACTTCCTGTGATTAAAAGAAAAACGATTTATAAATGTTAATTAGGCCCTATAAATGAGGGACTGAGGCTGCAAACATATTAATGTTGTCTGCTTTATGATTCAATTCATGAGCCAACGGCTCCCAAACCATTCTGATTTGAGAGTTAAGCTATCCGTGGATACATCTTCTCCTTATCAAAACACCTGGTATCTTTCCAGTTATTCAAAGAACCTGGCACATTGGTGCTCAGGTCTATTCATTTGTTCTTGCCTAGCAACAGGCCAGACTCGCGTGTAAGGGGCCACAGCAGCCAATTACACTGTCCTACTCATGTCAAAGCCATTTGATGTTATAAAACACTCACGTTTACGCTGCCAACGTGAATGTTTACCCTGGTATATAAGCACATACCGGGGGCCGTTAACTTCAGTCTCTGATAAGATGCGTTAGCATCGAAACCGGTCAGACTTAACGCCTTGGTAGATTGAATCTTGTTCACATTCGGTCTTGCCCAGTCGTATTTGCTTTATGATAAAGCAGACGACATTGTACATTGTTTGTTTATCACGACCTCAACTCTGCGAAACCTTGATTAAGTATGTCTAAAAAATTATACTCCATGAACTATGGCAGCAATAACATAGCACACCCTAAAACTGTCGGTACCGTCAGCGAAGTGTCTCTATGCACGTCTCTGGCACCCTCTGGTACCATTCTTCCACTGCAAGTTATCGTTGATCAGTGAAAGAATCAATGCCTTTGTCTGCTTGATCCATAAATATTTCTATTACAGATACAGGTGCCATTCGAGCTTCAATTTACAGGGTTGTGACATACCCACATCCATTGAATCATGAACCAGAGTTGTTGGATTTAAATTTATGCAAATGAAGCGATATGCAAAATCCAAATCTTCAATAGTTTTATTAGAACCTTTTCTATATGAAAGGCGCCAATCCAACTTTATTACATAAATTGTGACATACCTGTATCCTATCAAGCACGAACCAAACTTATGTCATTTTAGGGACATTTTGAATTTTAAATGTTTAATATCTTCGAAACTATAAAAGTTAGAGGAACCATTCCAACTTTATGCTTATGTTTGTGCTTCAGGCACTACGAAAATTTGCAAAATTTCAATTTATGCAAAATTTGTGCCCTCAAAAAGTTTCAATGCTGAATATCTTCGAAACTGGTAGATGTTTCATTCAAACTTTAATTCATAGGTTTGTGCTATTATATGCATCCAATGGATCACAAACAAAAGTTCTAGAATTCTTATTTATATTGTTAGGTTATATCAGGTAGAGATGTCCCTCAATCCTTAAATTCTCAGGTTTTGTACTAGAGTACCAGCCCTTGAAGCTTCAAAAGCACACTGACAGATGTGCTTTCGTATAGTTTTTATTTAAATGGCTGATAAAAAATGGCTTGCATGGCAGACGTTCAGGCCTCGGATTCCGTAACTCAGGCGATAGTCCACCACCCCTAAAACATTACGTAACGGGCACACAAGCGGGTAATACGAAAGCGCAAAAAACAAACCACAAATTTCCAGTTGGTTAAGCCAGGTTTGCTGCGGAAAGTGATATCCTACCTTGAACTGTTTTACTACCGTTGCTTGGGTCTTTCTTCGATTTTCCATCGTGACTTTGTCGTTGACTTTTGCCCTGAAATGAAGAAAACACATCAAGATAGCATGTAGTTACCAAGATTGATTTGGGACAAGGACGCTTCCTATTTTAGTTACTTTTTGTCGTTGACATATCTTTAAAAAAAAAAAAGGTGAACAAGTCATTGCTTTGTCGCTGAATTTTGAATTTCTTTAACGAAGTCATCACAGATGACAAATGATATTCGACTCATTCATGCTGATGGGTATGTTTTGTTTTGTTTTTCTTAAGAGAAATACTTTTTAGTATACTATCCTATCCTGAGGCCTCATTGTAGATCGTGAGTCAATATAGGTTTAAATTAAAGAAAAACTGCCGCGGTATCATAAACTTAAGCTATTTGCAGAAGAAAATTTACTGAAGCAAATTTGGTACAGTTGAGACACTTATATTGCGTATTTGTTCACTTTAACAATATATCGTGAAAACAGACCAATTAGAAATCTCTTATTGCAGAGTAAGTATGTCTATGTCTTGTGATTACGTAGCCACCCCAAACTAAAAAATGTTCCCTGCTTAAATATTCCGACCTATCGCTCAGTTGTTTTAGTCTGTACTATTCAACTACATCAAATTATATTTGAAAATGTTGATTCTGTCTATTCAAATAGTAATCCGATACGATTATGGATTGTATCTAATTGATGTAACTTTCATCGTATTAAATCATGCGTGATTATATCTTTCTTTCGTTTTTTGGGGTGTGTGTGGGGTTTTTTGGGGGGGTGTTTTGGGGTTTTTTTTTTTTTTTTTTTTTTTTTTTTTGTTTTTTTGTTTTTTTTTTGTTTTTGTGTTTTTTTTAAATTATTTTTTGTGTGTCTTTCAATTTTTTCCCCTACAATGGGCTCCACATATGCTTGATCTGCTTATGTCGTATCTTGTTCTGAATGGCGTAGTCTGTCTAACATGAATACAATCAGTCGATTACTATTTGTACACTCTGATATCAATACTCAACATTTTCATAACCACGCTACACTGATAAAAAGTCTCATGAAATAATTGGCCTTTACCAACGTTGAAAAAAGTTCAAATAGACCACATGGTGATTGTATGCATCGTAAACAATGCCATGATGTGTTGCATTTTGAAAATGTTTTGGAGTTGGAAGATCGTGGCGTAAAGCGCGCACCTTGAGAAGGACCCGCTGGAGTCATGAGCTAATTTAAAAAGACCCTTTATGAAGGGGCTCTTGCTGGTTCTCATGCAGTCTTCAAGAGACAAACTCAGACTGTCTCGGTTCTTCTCCAGAAAACCCTCCGCTGTGTACACAACCTGAAAAAGGTTAGATGATTGTGACTGATTGCGGTATTTGGTGTATGCGACCACTGACATAAGAGGTAGACTGCTCTTTTTGGTGACAATTTTCAGGCCTCATTAGTCAATTTCTTCGTTGATTTGCTTGCAATCAAACGTCACCTCCTGCAGATGGCCTCCTTTTCTTGGCAGAGGAGAGACCACATGCAGGTGGTTCTATGTTTCACGCCTAAAATTAATCAAGGCACAGTGTTTGGAGCTTGACACCTTTGCTCTTTGAACATGTTTTTTTGAAACATATTTTTTTTGCCAAATATTTTTAATGAAGTCCCATATATGACCTACATGAAAACAAAGAGAAAAAATGTCTCATGGCCACACAGTTCTGTTCAGGTCGGTAGATTGAGGTATGATGAAAGTTACCACTCTTTTCTTTGCCACATCATTTTGTCCACCAGTTTTGGCACACGCCAGAAAGTTCCCTTGACAGTCTTAAATGCTTATCCTTAATATTCATAATTATCAAAACGGAAATAAATCCAAAAGCAGACGGATTTTTTATCCTACCAAATGCGCACTTGCGGGATAAAGAGTATGAAATTTGCCAGCTTATGTTAAGATGAACAGAACACTCTACATTAACCCGAATCCATACTGGTTCAGAACTGGAACTGGCTAAACACATTCCATATGACCTGTTTTTATTCAGCACAAGTATGCCATGTTACAGTCTCAAGGATGTACATACGTCATCAGAAAAAAACAAATTCCTTTTGCGACATTCAAATTTCTGGTGCATGAACGCAGGCGCAAAGAATGAATCAAGGACAGATTAAGACAGAAAAAATAGTTAGTCCTCTGTAATATTACTAAGACCGCGTGGGTTCATTTAATATATAGTTTTTTTTTCAATTAGAAATTCTTCATCGAGCTCTGAATGCCGACACCTGATTCTGATTCAGGTTAAAATGCAGCGATAATTTATTTTATGGTGTTTTAAAAGGTGGTTTGATATCATGTTGAATCAATTTTTGAGGACACACAGTTCACTATTGAAACTAAGTAACCGACAAATTCTGACTTACCTTTCCAGCGTAGTGGTGAATTGCAAATTTCAAGGGGTCCTTCTGTTTCTCAAAATTGTTATTATTTTCAAATTCCTTGTTGATTTTGTAGACAAACTTCTCATCGTTGGTCATACTCTGCAGTTTTGCGTCGTCATCTAACAAGTCCAGGATTCCACGTATCTTTTCTGTACCGACTTGACCTCCCTGAAGTGAGTATAATTACAACATGCAATAGGATGTGTTCATATTTGAATGCGGTCCTACTCTAACACCTGTTGAGCAAAAGAGGGATCCACCTGCATCAGGGCAGATCCGTGTGTTTAGCATGGTAAAAACTACTTTCTCAATAAAACAAACAACACAAACACAGAATAATCTTAAGAAAATGTTTTAACATATATTTGAAACATCAAGGATGCCAAAAGTGATTAGAAATGAGCTCTCTTTTGGTTGAAAAGGTGTTATTAATGGATGTTTATGTAGCATATGATACAGATCTGCCCTAATCATGGTGGAAGCATCAGTCTGTTGCCCCGGCAACACAGGAAGTGATCAGGATCGCAGTTAAATATGAATGTCTCCTATTAATGGTCGAAATTCTAATATAAATGCAAAAGAACGTCCCTTTTTTGGTTCAAAAAACTTTTGTGCTTTAATATGATTTTCAACACATTTTTTGTACATTTGGACTGCAGTGGGAGTGAATAAAAATGCGGGTTCAAGAGGAGATGCATTCACGGTAAAAGGTAAGACTTACCATGAGTAATAGAAGCAGTGGCTGGTTGTTCTGGAATTCGATGTCTTCGTAGTTTATTCCATCTTGCTCGTATTCCTGTTTTTCTTTGTAAAAGATTTGTTCGTTGAAGTGAAACTGTAGCTTTTCATTGGCCAGATTAATGCACAGTTGTTCAAAGCCATTTTCCTCAACATTTTCGAATCCAGACATGTCCAGAATGCAGACTGTATGCCCTTGCCTGGAAAGATTTAGTATAAGGTGAAAATAGGGTTTGCTGATGACAAAGATTCATGTTAAAAACGCACACACACACACACACACACACACACACACACACACACACACACACACACACACAGACACACGAAATGAAGGGCGATTCTGTGTCTGTTATGGCATTATGACGCGCGTGATTGAAGCTGACATCGTGGGGGTGGCGCACGCCAGTGCGCCTCGCCCGATGCCAGCTTAAATCACCCGCGTCATTATGCCATAACACACACAAAAGCAACCCTCATTGCTTATATTTACATTTCCCTCTTAGTTTTTCTGCTCAATTACACGAAATTTAGAAATGTAATACAAAAAAATTAAGAGAAACGTCCAGAAACTGATTTACCCAGCATGTTCAAATGTGAAGTTCCTGAAACCCAGGAGGGCGTGGCTTATTGGAATGTGGGCGAGACACTTGTGTTATGGTCCCATAACACACAAGGGTAATGTGTTATGGTCTCATAACACACCAGGCTCTCTCCTATACTTGCAACGTTAAAAGTTAAATTGAATGTAAATATATATGAATATTTACACTCCATCTAACTCTTTATGGTCATTGTTGAGATTATTCTCTAAACGTTCAAAGTAGTTCTCTTCTGCTTGCCTTAAGTCCTCAATATATTGATTTCGCAACTGCCTAAAATATGGCCTAAGTGCTGGTCTCAGTTTAGCTTTTTTGTGGATACGTTCCACCATGCGTTTTGCAGTGCGGAGGGTAGATGTGTACCAAGGAGCGCACTCGGTCTAATTATTACATTCTTGTTTGGTACATTCTCCTTCGCTACTGACATGAAGGTATCTGTCCACTTTTTGTATATTAACTCAACGTTGGTTTGAGTCAAAGCAGGCGTCCCAATCACTTTTGGCAAACTGTTTTTAGTCGTTTCTCTTAATTCTATGTATTAAGTTTCTAAATTTCGTGTAATTGAGCAGAAATTTAGAGGGAAATTTAAATATAAGCAATCAGGGTCGCTTTTGTGTGTGTTAAGGCACAATGACGCAGGTGATTGAAGCTGGCATCGGGTGAGGCACACTGACGTGCGCCACGCCCACGATGTCAGCCTCAATCACGCGCGTCATTATGCCATAATACACACAAAATCGACCCTCATTTCTTAACTGACAACAGCAGGTGGTCCTTTTTGCTATGATAGACGATAACCGTAATGAAGTATTAGGCTACTATGGCAGCACGGATTTAATGTGCCGAAACTTTTTACTGCATTTGGAAGAAAAAGTATTATTTAAGTCTCTATTTTTCAAAACAATTTACATATTTTTACCACAACTGTGCCAGAAAGTTTATAATTACCCACTTAAAGGAAGTAGATTAAGAAACAAATGTGTATGCGTTTTAATTCGAAAGTTCTTCCGTGAAATATTTCCTTACTTTCAGAAAGGGGAATTTTCCGTTTGATTTTCTTGGTGTCCAGCTGCTTGGTAAAAATCACTGCTGGTATTATATTCCATCTCATATATAGCAAAGCACACCAGCATCTTTGATATGCTTTCGTCACTAGACTCATTTTACGATGTCTTGTCAGAAGATAAATATGCAAAATGTTTATTTATGTTTATCGGTTGTAGTTTTATCCATGCATATCTTTCAAAGAGAGCTGGCGTCACATCATTGATCAACGCTTATATCAAAAAACTTCAACGGATACAGTTTCGGCCCTTCGCCAGTTCGGGTTTTCAAACTTGCCTTTTCTTAGCCTCCAGCTTCAGGCTTTTATTGATCTTCTTCACCATCCACCCAAAGGTCCGGGCATACAGGGCCTTAGCCAAGGCGTCCCTGCCGTCATCGGCCTCCGACCTGCTCTTGTTCCTGAATTCTGTCTCATATCCTTCACCTGGACATAAAAATTATAAAAATTGTGCTACATCCTAGTACAGGTAAGTACATTTGCTGCCAATGGCTAGAATTAAGTGGTATTCGATTGTTTATAGTATGTGATCAATTGTAACCATCTACCCTCTTTGATGTAGCCCAATTGCGGGCCCGTATTTTAATGTGTGGATGGCTACGATGCGAACGACAGTCTGTAGTTTTAATGAAAGTCTCGTCACCAAACTATTATCATGTCAGGGTCAACTTAAAATAACATATCAGAATCTGATTCTAAGCTGACAAGACAAGAATTAGATGTTAATTCAGATCCATTTTTGCACCCATTGTATCGTATCTGGGCATATCAAATATGGACCTCGTCCTAGTATTTTGCTTTTTTACTCCAATTCAGGAATAGGGACCTTTCTCTATTATTTTGATCTTTGTACATCACACAAGTAAAGCTGCTTGTCTGCAAACCAGACTGCAGGGGTACAGAATATATATATGACTAAGCCTGGTCATCGGGTAAGTCAAGCTTCTCTTTACAGAAGGCAACCTTGCATGTTGATATTATCTTTGCAGGCCTGCGTATCATTATATTTTCCGGAGAAAAAAAAGTTTCGTGAACAAAGCGAAATAACCTTGCAACAGTATATGTGCTCATGAAGATAAATTAATCTGTATCAAGACAATGGAGAATTGCCAAAGTGCCTGCAAGTCAGTTATCTAATGCGTAAATTATCTGTTTGAAACAAGAAAACAACAATTAGGATGCTGACCCGGCTGTCTAACTGTATTGATTACCCACGTTGCTGCAGTAATACGCCTGAGTGCACCTCTTCTGGGTTTAAGTTATGTTTATTCATTTGCTATTTGTCTTTGTTTCTTTGTTGTCATGTTCATGTGTAACCATGCACGTTGGCGTATGTCGATAGAGTATTTCATGAATGTTAAATGGGACATGTTCTCCTTGGTGGCACCACTATTCATAAGCACTCTGCTTGGTTATACTTGCAGGTGGATGCACCTCAAGTAATAAACAAACTGGACTCAACTTCTTGTTCAGTGATTGCCAACACGGAATGGTGTACACAGGGACGTGTTATAGACACGTCCCTGGTGTACATAATCTCTGAACACATACAGCCACCTACGAGAACATCCCTCATTGCAAACCTTTTTTAATCATCAGCTGATCTCTGAGCAGGGCCGTACGGAGCTTGTAACTTTCCACCTTTAACATACAAGACGCTGAAAGGAAACGTAGAGTCATAAAGTGTTTGTATGTAACCGGAGAAATCAGCAACATGGAAGTCCTTGTTTTAGCATATATTGTAGACGTGTTTGGACAAGAATGGCAACAAGGAAATATATTATGCAAGTATCTTTTATTGGAGAAAAATTAAGCAGTATAGGAACAAAAATGAACAAAGTCAGAGTAAGTTTATGTAAGTATGAGTTAACATCTTTAACATTTTTCTTAATGAATCTACAGTTCTCACGCAGAACGTATTCAATTACCGACAAATTTAATAAATTTGATATCGTCATTGTCTGCATCATTATCATTGTTGTTTATTTTATAACACGGGCACGATGGAACGGGATTAAATCCATGGTGCGTCCAATATGAACACGTATTTACAATGACTTTACCTGACACAACATTGGATGATGATAATAATCAAGGCGGTTGGAATGAGTTAAAGGTTCAGTTTGAAGTCGTGCGTAAGAACGTACTGTTATTAACGCTGATGCAATGGAAACCATCAATATTCAAAGTAACAAAATTCCACAAATAATAGTGAACTACATTGTATAAACCTTCCACAATGTACACTTCCATCACATTTCAGCATAATCTGAGGGACGATTCTGGTAAAGAAGTCAAAAATAGAAAAAGCAGAAAAACCATACAATAATATGAAATTATCGCAGCGCTAGCTGCTCAACAAACATTAGGGCCCCGGGGCACCTAGACGTGTCCCTGTGCAATTTTGAAGCAATTCGCCTGGCGATTTTGAAACTTTTTTTTTCAAGATTTAGACAAAACTTAAACAAAAACATTCATAAACGAATCAAAAAGCATTGAAGTATATAACCACCTGAACAAATTTGGTACAGACCCACCCAAGGTACTTCCGCAAAAAGTTTGAAGTGAATCCAATAGGGCAATTTTAAAAGAAAATTTGACCTTTTAAAGTCAAAAGTAACTAAAACGATCAGAAGAAACCATATAGGTACATTCCTATACATGTGCAAACGTAATTATAATCACGCACTTGGGAAACATCATTACCCAGATATAAGATAATATACACTGATGCAATGGTTGCCATCCCAGTTCAAAGTCACAGAGCTCTGTAAAACTATATAGCCTTAACAAATGAATAATCATGGTAGAAGTAAGTATAAGGACAAAATTGTAGGCACTTTTGGAGAAATCTCTGCTTTGGTACTGCAGAACAAGTCGAAAATAGTAAAAACGCGCAAAAACTCATTAAAAACACCGTACAAATGAAGATCCAGGGGTACCCAGAAATGCCCATATGAAATTTAGAAGCAACTGGCTATGCTTTTTGTAGGAAATGTTTTACGACTTGCCAGGCGGATCAATGTGCAATGATGGACCAGTCAGCAGGTGTGGGCACACCTAGGCGTGGGCACACCCAGGCATGGGAACACCCAGGTGTGGGCACACCTAGGCGTGGGTACACCCAGGCGTGGGCACACCCAGGTGTAGGCGGATCGCTGCCTGGGTGTACTCAGCCGCTTAATAAGGCTCAGTTACATATCTATTTATATTGGGGATATGTTTGCTGGACTGGAGCAGGAGTATGATCAAGTAACTGAGATCATACCGTGTGAGTTGTTATGTAAGGTAGTTCATTGAGATTTCCACCTTCAAACCAACATTTACTCATCACATATATCTTGAATGGTTGTCTTCTTTATATATCTTTATAAATATTCATTCCTCAGACATTACTCTGAGTTAATGAGTAAAGTACACATGTAACGGCTATACTGCGAGGACAAAACATACCCGGCGAGTTGGGATTTGGCATTTGGGAACCAGGAAGACATTTGGGGATAATATATGGCGGGCCTTTAGGCAAGCAGCCAAGAATAGCATTTAGAACACTTTATATGTACATGTATGTAGATATAATAAACAATCGTAACGCTTGCAGGGCTCATGGCTTTAAGTGGATCGACCAACGGTTTTACAGAAGTAAACATTTGAATTGTTGGGAAACAGACGTACGGACGGACGGGCATAAAACGGATAGAGGACCGGAAGACAAACTCAGCAGACTGAAGAGAATGCCTGTATTTGCACATACGACATGGTCACATTTGAATGGAAGCACCTGTCGATGGTTGGCTTTGTCATCCCAATTATGAGACACACTGCCAACAGAGTTGACCAAGCTCCGATCAGTATAGGGTTGACGCAAGTTTCATCTTGTTGTTAACTTACTATGTACCATGAGGCCTTCCTGTCCTTACCAAAGACCAAATAATGTCAGTGGTGATGACCTCAAGTGCAGTATGCGTGCATTAATTTGTTTAAAAATCGAAAAACAAAATCAAATATTTTTGCAACATCCTTTGTTACTTTGTTCAAACTTGTTAGACCCACAAAAGGCTCATCCCCATTATGGTTGAAATGTACAGCATTCTCCCATTTATAATATTCTCTAATTTATTAATCGGGATTGCCCTAAATAAATATTAAGTTAAGACAAGGATCTGCCATCTCAGTTACACATCTGGGTATCTCTGGCTTAGAGACATGTTCATGTTTGCTGGAGATCGTTATGAACTTTTAGCCTCATATAATCACTTTCAACAATTATTTGTTAAACATATCTTTGTGAAAATAACAACTTCTTATGCTTCTGTATTGGTATGTCACAAAAGACATTTACAGGAATGAACGGAAAAGGTGTAGAACTTGGCAAAGGGTTTCTGGCATTGATGACGTGGGACTGTTGCGGCACAGTAGATTTTATCAGGTAACATTTACCATGCCTGCGGACCATTATACAAATTCAGAAATATAGTGGCAGAGAACAGAAGATACCAGCTGCGCCATAAGGTGAAAAAACAGTAAAAGATCAAGCTAAATTTCCACCAATTTTGACATCAAATAGAAATGGGCTTTGATGCAAAACCTTGGTTTTCGCTCTGTCACTTAGTATATTAACAAAACCCATGGAATCGTAACAAAACCCAGGGTTTTCTAGGGAAAACTCTGGGTTTTGTGCTTGAAACGTTCAGTTATTAACAAAACCCAGGGCTTTGTCAATCATTTCATCAAGAATTTTATTGTGCTTCTGTTATTTTATTTAACACCCAAACCCGGGGTTTTATGCTTTAATGTTCAATAACCCAGAATATCTTGGGTTTTGTAAGGGTACAAAACCCTTCACAAAACACAGGGTTTCGTAAATTTCAAAATACAAAATTTATGATTGTAAATATATATATATATACTAACCAATCAGAGATGACATTTCATTCCCTGCTGCATATCCTTTATCTTACAAAACCCTGGTTTTTGTAACAAAATTCAGGGTCCTGTAATAAAACCCTGCTTTTTTATGTACAAAGCTCAGCGTTTCATAAACAAGAGGACTGTGACAGTCCTGTGCTCAGCTGACATGCACATATACCCTTGCGATTTTTTAAGATTTGCCCCCAAAAAGAACAAAGAAATTCAAAAAAAGTCCAAAAATCAATGGGGCGTGACCATTTGAACAAATCTGGTAGAGACCCACCCAATGAACATTGCCACAAAGTTTGAAGTTAATCTGGACGACAATTTCGAAGAAGAAGTCAAAAATGTGAATTAGCATCAGAATCTCCATTGACTTACATAGTAATCAATAGGAAAGGTGCATTGACCAACAAGTACCCGAATTGAAAAAAATCGTTAAAAATCAGGAATCCGCAGCATTACGACCTGGTGAACAACTTTTTTTGACCCTTCTACAAGAAACATATCTACCACGTTTCAGCTTCATCTGAGTGAAAGTTCCGGAGAAGAAGTCGAAAATAGCGATAGCACACAAAAAATTATAAAAAATTAGAAAAGAATTGCAGCGCCACCTAGTGAAAAAATTAAGAACTAAAACTCCCCAGGAGTGTTCATGTGTGATATCAAAGCAATTCGGTGAGCGGTTTCTGAGAAGAAGATTTTTTAAGACTTGCCCCAAAAAAGAACCAAAAACATTCATAAAAAATCCAAAAATTAATGGAGCGTAATTAATTGAACAAACTTGGTACAGACCTACCTAAGGTACATTGCTACCAAGTTTGAAGTTAATCTGGCTGATGGTTTCGGAGAAGAAGTCAAAATTGTGAATAGGCATTAGAACGCCCTTTGACGTACATAGTAATCAATAAGAAAGGTGCATTTACCAAAAAGTACCCGAATTGAAAAATTCGTTAAAAATCAGCAGTCCGTAGCATTACCACCTAGTGAACATTTTTGTTTGACCCTTCTACGAGAAACATATCTACCAAGTTTCAGCTTCATTTGAGAGACGGTTCTGGAGAAGAAGTCAAAAATAGCAACAGCACACAAAAAATCATAAAAAATTAGAAAAAAATTGCAGCGCCATCTGGTCATCAAATTCAGAACTAGAACTCCCTAAAAGTGTTCCTATGTGATATCAAAGCAATTGAATGAGCGGTTTCAGAGAAGAAGATTTTTTAAGACTTGCCCCAAAAAGAACAAAAAAAATCATAAAAAATCCAAAAATCAATGGAGCGTAACCAATTGAACAAACTTGGTAGAGACCCACTCAAGGTACATTGCTACCAAGTTTGAAGTCAATCTGGCCGGTGGTTTCGGAGAAGAAGTCAAAAATGTTAATTAGCATTAGAACGCCCATTGACTTACATAGTAATCAATAGGAATGTATGCATTGGCCGATAAGTACCCGAATTGAAAAAATCGTTAAAAATCAGGGATCCACAGCAACGACACCTAGGAAAGACACTTGTGTGACCCTTCTACCAGAAACATTTACACCAAGTTTCAGCATAATATGAGTGATGCTTTTGGAGACGAAGTCGAAAATGGCAAAAACACACAAAAATTCATAAAAAAAAAGAAAAAATCGCAGGGCCACCTGTTGAACAATATAAGGTCTAGGGGTCCTCAGAAGTGTCCCTGTGCAATTTCAAAGCAATTGGCTTAGTGGTTTCGGAGATTAAGATTTTTTAAGATTTCCCCCCAAAATGAACAAAAAAATTCATAAAAAATCCAAAAATCACTATACCGTCACCATTTGAACAAACTTGGTAGAGACCCACTCAAGGCACACTCCCACCAAGTTTGAAGTCAATCTGGCTTGTGGTTTTAGAGAAGAAGTCGAAAATGTGACTTGTGGACGACGGACAACAGACGGACGACGGACGCCTAACCATCACATAACCTTAGCTGACTGACAAGTCAGCTGAGCTAACAAAACTCGGTTTTGTATTTTGAAACCCAGCGTTCTGTACATGAAACCCTCTGTTTTGTGAATCATTGGACAATGCAACTTCCATATACGTACGTACATACATACATACATACATACATACATACATACATACATACATACATACATACATACATACGTACATACATACATAAAAAGCCCCATATATTTTACATACTTTCCTGAAACGGAAAAACCGAAGGACTAAGAGAAAACCACTGTGCACAATCATAGTGGCAAGAACTCTCTCCACTTGCTTCCCGGGCAAGTAAACTGTAAAATATGTCCAAAAATATCTTGACTAAGCCAATTTGCCCCACGACTTACCCATTGAGTCTACGGGTCCTACTGAACCAAGTGAAATATTAGGCGTACAATAAGTCACAGTTCAAATATGTTACAAAATGAAGAGTAGGGAGTGTCTGCCGACTTGGCCTTCATGGTCAGTTGTTCAGGCTTTGAAATAATAAAGTCCATTTAGACGTGCTTCTTTAAGACCTCAAACAAGTTTGCGCTTGTGGAACAACTTTTAAGATTGCTGGCAATATAATGAAATATCGTCACGAGTCCAACGTTTATTCCACAATAGCTTGAAGAGAAACCCTACCAAGACTAATGACAAAGAAGTCTACCATTAAAAAAACACATTGCCTATAATGCCTAAAATTGCACTGCCGTCACGCGAAAAATTTATGGTCTAGGTGTATCAAAAAGCTTCCCTTTGTGGTTTAAAAGCTATTAGCCGATGCAATTTTGCAGCAGAAACAAACGCAAATGAAGCACAAAAAAAGTAAATTGAAAAGTTTTTAAAATTACATAATTATTGCAGCACCACCTGGTGAATGACCTCGTCAGTGACTCACGCAAGGTACATGTCCACCAAGTTAAAGAAGATCAGGCCATGTTTTTTGGCAGGTACTTATATGGAACGTGAATTACTAAGGTACAAACGACGAAAGACAATGAGACACAAACAGACAATGGGACAGCTGAACGGACCATAAAATAAAGTCAGCTGACAGATAAGTATGCTGAGTCAAAAGCTGGAGCAGATGACTCCGCAACTAGAGAAATCACGCCGATCCTTTTCGACGGAAAAAGCAAGGACGGGTACTGAGACCTACCGGCGTCCAGGTGGTCAACATCCTCGATGTCCAATTCGTCTGTGCTGCCCCCCATGTCCACAAATGTGATGTTGGTGAGATTAAGGATGGCACTAAGGACGGCATAGATCAGAGAAACATTCTGAAAAGTATAGAATATATTACTGTAGTACCTAACAAAGACAAACACCACATTTATTCATATGGTGCACTGCCAGCCACTCATAAATAGTAAGTTTACGTACAGAGTCTTACTCCAAAGAGTTATGATTAAGCATCCCGTTTCCTGTGTAATGTGCCTGTAACGATGGGATCAACCGGTTACCTCAACGTCTTTAACTCTCAAGCAAGTGCCTCCGGCTATGCTTAGGTAACAAATTAAACTGACGTCAAAAGAGGTAATGTGTAAAAAGGGAAAGAACATACATTTTCAACATGCTTCACCAAATGTCCAAGTTACCCAAGGCCTAACAAAAACATATATGTGGTTCTGGTAATCTGACAGACCCTACTGAAAATGTTGATTGATAATATTTTATGCACACACATGCCTGGATAGTGCAATATAATTGCTAATTGCTACAATGCTCCATGGAGAAGGTTGCCCCGATAGTGGATACATGTCCGAAAGTACTGGCAAGTTTTTATACAAGTGGTAATGATTAGAATCGACTGCACAAGCAATGCGCTACACAAACCCGCTGCGCCATTCTGATAAACCTCCGTTTACTGTAATTCAAGATATTCCTGGTCACTAAATATCAATTGAAAGATTTTCAATTGACCAGGAATGGATGTTATTTAAACATCATATGCGTAATTTCTGTTCAGGGTGAGCAACCACATCATATCCTGCACAAACACAATGAAACGATATATTCGCATGATCATAAGGGTCTTGGGTATTAATTTATTTGTTTTGTTTGTTTGTTTGTTTGTTTATTTGTTTGTTTGTTTATTCCAAAATGTAACCTCCTTGCTTTATTTTGATACATCACCATAGCGCAATATCAAAAACTGGATATAATTTTAGATGTAGAATACAAACTCATACCGGTACATGTTAATATTAATATGTCGATTTTCGGATCATCAAATTCCGGTGTCCTGATCATGATTGTGACCAGGTAAGGGTTTTATTACAAGCAAAGTTACCTCATCGCTGAATCCAATTTGCCTCATAATATGATATACATTCTGGAACTGTTTGTTGTATTCCTCTCGCTCCTCGTGAGAAGAAAATAATCCGCCCAAGTCGTCGCCCATGCCGGCCCGCAGGATTCTGTTAAAACACCAACAACCCAGTGAATAGAACGTGTTGACAGTGACTTTCACTACTCAAACCATCAACTCCTATTTTGCCTGTACCGCAGAAGGATGACATAAAATAATATCTATTTTACATCGGTTATATAAATAAGGCAGCACGTGCTCCATAGACCTCCTGTCACCGAGAATGTATTGGTCTGTAACAGTACACAGTGACTTGTAAAAAATACACACGATGAGATTATGTACAATATGGCAAAAACACTTGCGGCACATGCACAAGGCTTACTACTAAGGCAACAGATTTGAGAAAATATAAGACGCCATATCACAGCCAACCAGCAAGAGACAATCGCCCCGCAGTAGAAAAATAAAAAATAAAATAACCGACAGGTTTTTGTCTTCCTTGCATACTTTACAACCTCTTCTGCTGAAACATGAGAGGTGTCTTTAGGCAAAGGACCTACGTCCTTGACAACATTATTGGAGTGATCATTCATTATACAAGGTATCTTTCTTTGTTCATTATACCTGCTACCTTTAACCGATGTGTTAGAAGACACTGTGAAAATCTGTGGTAACATTCCCTTTGTTACGCACAAATGATTTTGTAGGGACCAAAGATTTTTGATGGAGTTGCAAGCATAGGCTTTGCTACAATATTCTTCAGAATAATTATGGGTAGACGTCTTCCTAGTCTTGGTGACTAGGTTACGTTGAGTGCAGAGCCCCTTCCAGTTTCTTGGAGAATTTCAATCTTTAATGGGATCAAAGGGTTGTTTTTCTCGAGGAAGCTTTTCTACATGAACCCTTTATGAAACGTGCTTGTTCTTGTTATTGTCAGAGAGTTGCATTCCCGTAGTATCTTTCCAAATCAATCATTTATGAAGGATCCTCATTGTGGTCCCATAAACGTCTGGTTCGAACTTATGACGGGTATCATAATGTACAATGATAAGTTCTGTCATTCCCAGGACGACGTGGTTTGAAATTTTGTGCGGTCGCTACACAGATGGAACTTTGTATGCAGCCGGCATAAAACGTACAATGTCAACATCTGTTATTCCCAGGAAGACCTGGTTTGAAATTTTATGTGGTAGCTGAACAGATGAAACTCTGTACGCAGCTTTGTAACAAATTTTTGCTGCACAAATTACAACCCAAATACTATAATTTACAAAATGCTAGCAACTGTATCATTTGATCTTAGATGATATGAGATTAGAAATGTCAGGTGACAGGCCAGGATGTTCGGCAACGCACGTCATTGTACAACGCATCTGGAGAATCTCAGGGTCACTATGGTGGTTTACCACGTCTGTCAACGTTTCCCCAAAACACGCAAAACCAAAAGAAAAAAAATAATAATAAATAAATAAAGGCCCCCCTTATTGAACAAATTAGTCAAGATGCCCGTATTTACATTTCTATCAAGTATTAAAAAAGAAAACAAAAGGTTTGTGTGTGCGTAGAAAACTGGTACCTATACGTAGGGGTACCCAAATGGGGGGGGGTGTTGTGTTGTTTTGTTTTGATTTGTTTTTGTCTGTTTGTTTGTTTGTTTGTTTGTTTGTTTGTTTTTTGTTTTTGTTTTTTGTTTTTTTGTTTTTTTTGTTGCTTTTTTTTGTTTTTTTTTTGTTTTTTTTTTTTTTAGTTCTTGTTTTTGTTTAGTCTTTTTTTAGGGGTGTAATTTGATAGAATGTGGGCCAGTGGGCAAGTGGTTTCACATCAAAAACCTCATTGCGTTTACCAAAACACTGAAAAATGGCAAACTGAATAAAGCTGGTAGAAAAATTTGGAAAGTACATCCCCATCAAGTTTGAAGAGGATGCAGCCAACGATTTTTAAGAAGTTAAAATGTAATCGTAAATGAACAGAAATAGGGACGATCAACCATTCACCCTATCTTCAGACAGTTGGGGCTAAGCGTAACACCAGTTCTTAGACATACATCAAGTCTTTAGTTGTACCAGAAGTCTTCCGAAAAGATTTAAAAGCAATTGCGGAACAGGATAGGAGACGAAGGTTATTGACATTTTCTTAGGAGAAAAGTATCGACTGTTGATAGACGACAACGAATGAATTAAGATGAGTCTGGAAGACTAACAAGTTATCTGAGTTTTATAAACAGCAACAGCAAACGAAAGTTGTTAGGCCTAAAATAATGCTGAGTACTTCAAAGGCAAAAATAACTGATGTCCGTGATTACAGTTGAAGCATTATGACATGGATGTAGATACCTGTATTTTTCTGGAGGTTGTAGCTGGTAGTCTTGTCGCACCTTGTCTGGAAGGCCAGCAAACAGGTTATAAAAAATGTGGAAGTTTTTTTCCGATTCCGCCTGTTTGACCACTCGTGACTTCTCAAGCATGTAGTCAAAGATTGCAGCTGCAAGAAATTTAGTAGAAATGTATTAAATTGCTTATCTCCTCCACCAAAGGATATATGTGGGAAAAAAATCCAGTACAATCCAGGCTATTTTAACAACCCGAAGCTGGTGAAGAAGACAAATAGCCCCCTAATGTTGGTCACCTATGCCATGAAAGTTTCAATTCGCTGTCGAAGCTTAGAATTTGGACGAAGTCGTGAATATTGGAAACCAGTTTTCCTTCCGCCTTGATCGTGTGAAATAATAGGTTGAACTATAAAAATGCAATCAGTCAAGACACCGATAATAATGACCAATCAAATAATATACATGAGGAAAACATACGCGGCCTAAATATTCTTAATCATGAGGAAAACGTGAAAGGCCTAAATAATGAGATTAAGACGTCTCTGCGTAATAATGACTATGCAACATCTGGTAGCTTGTACGGAGACAGAATGCGTACGAATCCAATACTTACCCCCTGACAAAGATCCATCTTTGTGAAAACTTATTTCAATCAACTTGCCGAAGCGACTGGAGTTGTCATTGAGTACTGTCTTTGCATTCCCGAATGCCTCTAAAAGGGGATTCACCTACAACCACCGATGGAACATATATTAAACCTTGACATATCAGTAATCTTAATGACTTACTTGCATTGTTCTATCTACTTATATCTCTTTGAAAGGTTACACCGACTTTGACTGGAATGTCGGCAGCTGTCTAACTAAATATTGATTAAAACATTGACGTTTGTATTCCTATCTGACACACTTATCTTCCTTTTGAGATCGACGTGATGACATTAAAAAATATTTCGAAAACGAACCATACACCCATTGTGCGCGCTTAGCGCTTGGATCACTTCGGAAATAAGTTATTTTGTACTCCTGATGATAAATATATTTATATGTCATTCTTACCGCAACAATCTTTTCATGAAGATCATTTTCTTTTGAAGCACAAAGCCTGGCAATGTGTTTTATGACATATTTTGTGCTTTCTGTCTTCCCTGCACCAGATTCTCCATTGATAAGCACTGACTGGCATTTGCTGTTCTCACGCATGCGCTGATAAGCTTCTGCAGCAACCCAGTATATATGAGGTGGGTGTTCACTTCGGAGACCAACATTCGTGTACTTCTTATGGTGCTGTCAACAGTTTGAATCCAACTTTGTGTCACCATAACAATGCATTTAAATTGATAACTTAATTTAACTATAGAAAAAACATCAAGCATTTTATGACTTGGACAATACTCAAAGAATACCAACTGAAGGCAGTTATAATATTAGTACACTAAGCTCAAACATGTGCAAACTACAAAGGCATCACATTTCACATGACTATGACATTTCATTTTCATTTTCTTTGATTACATGCAATATCTACGACTTCACTGTATAAATATTCATCTTGTAGTTCTGTGTACAAATGCTCATTACATGGATCCTTTGTGGATGTGTCAATATGGCCAAAATGAGGATCCCGTTTAGCAACAGACGTGTAATATGACGTTCCCATACAATCAACTGTATCTAGGAACTAATTCTAACGGCGTAGTTTCATGAAAGCAAGGAATATTACAGTTCCACAATGTCCTTTTATTAAAAGCACCACCTTCTACATATCATTAAAACAACCGCAGATTAAAAACCTGATGACCTGGTTGCAGCTGTTCCGTGCCCAATTTGGCACCATTTCTCTTCTGGGAAGTTACAGAGATTATCCAAGTTTTGTGGATTGGCAACGTATTTCTGCCACCGTTTTGGAATAGGGGATTGGAGGACCCTGAATTTTGATTTCTAGGCCAGAGAATGATCCACGTTTCAAATACTCTTCTGTCTTTATCGATAAATGTTGGTACTGTTCAAAGACCACATCCATTCGCTAGCACCCATCACAGCCTAAGGATGCTGCAATCAAACGGTAGTGCTTCAAAGCCCATGCACCAATTGTTGATGCACTTCCAGCCTTCAACATATGAACGACAGCCATACTTATGACGAATGCATATGAGTGCTGTTGATATATCTCTACCTTGCACTGGCAGTTTTGCTTAAACATTCACTCTTTTCCCAGCTCTGACACAACCATGCTTTTGTTGATTTATCTGAAACTGCAATCTGTGTAGGCAAGATAGTCTAGTGCAGTTGATAGTTTATAGCTCAGAGCATCTTTCAAACTGATGTCTCTGGACTGTGCACAGATGATAAAGTGGTCAAATAATTCACAGCCCATAGAAACATTGACAATTTTTCATCTGTGGCTTCAACATTCCTTTTTGCTGTTTGGTATTGGACTCCAGAAACTCATCTGATTTGTTTTCAACTTCTAATTAACAAATGTTTTCCATTTCTGTGGTTCCTAAAATACAGGAGTGAAGTAAAGATTTTATAATATCGGGTGGCAGCGCCACTCCAGTAGCTATGTTTATAAGGGGCAGGGCCTCACTGTCGTTTTCTACTTCATCTAAGGAGAAAGGATTTGTCCTTAAATCTTATGCAATCGCTTAAAGGAAGCTTTGACCATCTTTCTCATTCCTTTTTCTCTCTAGCGGTGCTGCTTCTTTGCATGTTCCAATGTGTTCAACATCTTGGAGGCCATGCATTTTTCTAAAGACTATTGTAATTGACGTATTTTATTTTCAAGGCTTGTTAGGAACCATCGTTCTAATGCCCCTGGCTGCTCACTTATGCCAATAATACCACCCTTAGTCTTGAAATCCAGATTGGTGGATTGCTTGCTCAAGGGTTATTAATGTCCATAGCAAATGGTTGGCTAGACTGACTTATGGCATAGTTTTCATTCATAAACTTCCTGTGAACTGCAGGTTGTATCTCTTGCAAGCGATTCATACCAGCAAGATAAATTGGCAGCCATCCAGAATAGTTTGGTCTGTCCATATCAAAAGATGGGTTATCATAATTGCAGTAGTAGCTGAAAGACAGAGACGCCAGTCACCAGGACACTCTGCTTGGATGAACTGCAGCAGTATTTATACAGTAGAGATCTATATCAGAAGGCAAATTGAAGCGATTTTGCACAGGCTTCACTCTTAAATGTTGTAAACTCTGCAGCTTCTGCAGCTCTAAAATACGTTTTTCTAGATTTAGGTCAACGTCCCGCCTCCGTTCAAAAGCTATTTGTCAAGCTATTTTGTATTCTGATACCGTAACCTGATCAAAACTACCATCATCATTGTCGGACAACCACTTGGTAAGTGATTGCCACTGGAGGTGTTAGAAGGCCTGCATGAGTAGTTTGTGTCTTCTCACTCCACGGTTGTAGCATGAATGCTATGGCACTGTCATATACGCCCTCCCCCAAATACACCTGATTCTATCAATATGTCCTCTATCCCTGAACCACCGTACTTCTGTCGCAAAAGGGACATGTCACGTGGAAACCTCACAAACGTATGACCATGTCCTTATACACTTCTGGGGCCCGCCATTGAATTTCTTTGACCTTCACATAGATCGGCTTATTAAAAGTTACCACCATATCTGTTTTTTGCAGACACATTAAACGCTAACTACTGGGTCATATATATCTAATAGGGCTACTAATAGTAGACATACTATTCTAGACATTCGCTTTAAAGCTTCTTTATACGTATTCAAAATGTGGGCACTACTACACATGTATTTACATTTGTATCCTTCCATTAACCTTCCTTCCCAACATGTACTTTTAATGATAATTACATTAGTTTTAAAAACGATAAAAACGGAATACAACTGTATCGTCGCATAAGTTTAAATGTAGCACAGACTGAGTCAATGTGACTGATGTTTGAAGAAAAGCTGGCATTTCATTTTTGAGAAAAAGGCAAAAATAGCAAAGACTCGAAATGTTCAGAATTGCTTTTCAAAAATTGCAGCGCCATCTGTTGACTATTAAAATACAAGTCTACACATCATAAACTTGTAAGTATTTCTGTGCAACTTTGAAATCAGTGACGCGGTAGTTTTAGAGAAAACGCATTTATAAGATTTTCCAAAAGTGTATTTGATGACATAAAAGCCAGTAATCCAAAATCTATACCACAATTTGGAACCACCAACTACCTGGAGACGTTCCACAGGGCATGGCCTACAATTCTAAGAAGTCAAAACTAATATGTGTTACGGGATGAACAAACTCGCTTATTTTAGGTCCAACGGGATTTTGCTCTTGGTCTGCTAGCGTCATAGATATTGACAGTGCAATGCATCTTGAATTACCCATATTCAACTTCAATAAAATCAATGTGAGTTTCACGATACAATTTGATGTATTACACGGATCAGCGCCTATAATCTTAAAATCGAAACTGGGCGGCACAAAAGACAAACAAAAACCCCTTTGGAGAAAAGATTATGCGAAACATGTGGACAAATTAAAAGTAAATAACATATGTTAATATCTTGTAAAACATTCTCAACACAACGTGATACCCTTTTTCAACAACTTACTATAATATTTCCCTTGTTTTCTTCCCTTTAGGACTCAGAAAAAATTCTATTTATCATGAAACTGGACGATAATGATTTGATATATTACTCTGCAAGATTTTTTGTTCCATTATCGCCACCGGAGGGCAGTTCTGACAGCCCTTTTTTAAACTTCGTTTGTATGAGCATTAACGCACTTTATGTGTGGCATGCGTGTGTGTGTGTTTGTATTGACAAAGTGTCACATTGTATTATTTGTGATACAGTCAATAAAGTTTATTTCATTTATTTCATTATTTTATGGACATTTTTTCAGCATACTATTGGTAAATCTGAGTTACAACCAACCCACCTCGTCACCATAGATTTCCTGCCTCTGGAATGGATTGATTGCTATCGTGACGTCGCCGATGTAGGTCTGAAAGAAAACTTCATACCTAAGATATCCGTGGCTAACTAATTTTAGTTACTCAATAAAATTACAATACCATTGTCGCCCTCTAGTTGTCTGTTATTTGATGTAAAGTTGTTCATCCAGGTTGTATTTTTAAGATTACATATCTAGAATTGGAATAGATTTTGTCAATGTTGACAGATCTGTAATGGAAGTTTTTAAATTACTTAAAAAATCAATCGCCAAGAAATGAACTTACTTTGCACATTGCGTCGCATATGATCATTAAATGATCGTATCTTTACTAACAATTAGGTGGCATGCAGTCTGTTCACATTCAACGTTTCAAACTATGGCTTCCAAAATAAAGCCCCTCAAAAAGCCTACATTTCCTGTCATAACCTAGAAACCAACCTTTTTGCGAGTGACGTGACATGATCTCATCTTACAGGCATAACAAAAATAATAGTGAAACCCTATTTTTACACATTGTAAAATAGCTAAGCCACAGATTGGAATATATAAGCATGCATGACATTTAAAGTTTTGGGGTTTCGATCCCATGAAAGGACTTCCTTTATTTTGTAATTCCTTCTGGTGCATTGTTATATATCAATAAGTGATACCGAACAAAACAAAACACTTAAAAATAAATTTTATTCCTATATTTTTGGATAATGCCAGGAAGTGTACAAACAGCAAACCAAAAAATCAAAACTACAAAAGACGATTGTTTAAAAAGAAAATATGTCTGTGTGTCTCCAAAACTTACATAAATTTGAATGCTACAACATTTTTGTGGTTTATCAGATGTGCCTTCAGCAAAAACCTATAAATTGGAGTTGAAATGGCATCTCTACCTATAATAGTGTTGAAGATAGTCAAGATTTAAATTTTCAAATGTCCTTTATTTGCATAATTTTAAATGAACTCAACCGTCTTTGCAAAAAAGGCTCGACTTCGTGTACGCATCCATAATCATACAAACTTTGCAGTTTCTTAGTGTAATAGTGTTGAGAAAATTGTCGGACAAAATTGCTGGTAAAGAAACAGAAAGAAAGAAAGAAAGAAAGAAAGAAAGAAAGAAAGAAAAAAAGAAAGAAAAAAAGAAAGAAAGAAAGAAAGAAAGAAAGAAAGAAAGAAAGAAAGAAAGAAAGAAAGAAAGAAAACCGAAATAATAACACGTAGCCGCTTGCTTATACAACAAAACAAAACCCAGGGTAGGTGGGACTAGTAAACAAAATCTCCAACCGGACTTGCAGCTTGAACAAAAACGAAAGAGAAGAAAACATTTTTCGTGCTAAAAGTCACGTGAACAAAAAACAGAGGAAATGGAGTAAATATAGATATGCAAATGAGACAAACCATGGTGAAAGTACTGAGTAACCTTCGCCCCGAAACAAAATGTGCTTAACCAGAAAATATGTACACTGGACACGTCATGGCTGAATCCATATATGTCATAATCAGAATGAATGAATTAATTTGACGCAAAAATCCAAAATTCGAGATTTTCGTGTTTTTTCATGAATGTCGTTTTTGTTATAACAAAGAACAAATGCATCTGACAGTGTTTCGCTGTCAAAAATATCACTCGATTCAATGTTCTTTCTTTCTCTATGTAGCTTACACTCTTGGATTCTTGGTAATTTATCAGTAAACTAAATCAGCTGACAGATACTTTTTCCTTGCTATTTGTGGTCTGTTCTTTTTATATTATGACACAGGTGTGCAAAAACTCGAACAACTGCCCTCCTTTCGACGATCAAGTACTGAAGAAAGCATTGAATGCGATGTAAAACCCACAACATTTTGTTTGAAAACAGCAAGGTATGCAAAGTACAAATACGCATACTTCTATTGCATTTGAATTGTAGTCTGTTTATGCATATTAACATCATGAACAAGATTTGAAAAGTATAACATAATTTTACGTTTAAACATAAATTACAAGGCCAGAGGGATGCCGATTCCTATGTTAACAAAAAGTTCAAAGTTCGTTATTTTGGGCATGCAAAATGCCATCATTTCTTATATTGAAACACGGAATGCACATTAGATTAGCGGAGCAAGGATTTTTCAATAAAGGGGCATTCAATATAAATCGGGAATGTTGACTGGCCGAAGAACCTAACATCTGATCAAAGTTTGGTCGCCTGTCTTAAGAGGGTGTTCGCCGAAAGTGCCCTACAGGGGATCCACTGCTGATGTACACATGCTGCTCATGCATGTTTTATTGTGTCTGTGTTGGCACACAGACATGTTGTTTTTCTAGGAATACTTTCTGTCTGTCTGTCTGTCTGTCTGTCTGTCTGTCTGTCTTTCTTTCTTTCTGGGCAGATTTATCCAACATTTCATTTGAAAAGTATTATACGTAGAAACTCCAAAACTTGTCATGCTCATACTTCCATACATGAAGTCTTGGGTTTTTGTAAAGAAGTTCAGTGGTTTTGAAAATTATGCAAATGAGGGACATTCAAAAGTTTAAATCTTGAACATCTCCAAAGCTATTTAAGGTACAGGTAACCAATCCAACTTCGATTTATATGTTTGTTTCACTGCAAATTTGTGTAATTTACATGTGACCTCTATAGGCCAAAGGTCAATGTTATTTTACCATTTGAAATTTTCATCTAGCCACAACTCAGTAAGTTTTTATCCAATTTTGATCATGTTAGGCTCAAATTGTAGCTATTGTAACACTGCATATTTTTGTATTTACATGGGACCTCTAAACTTCAAAGGTCAAGATCATTTTGGACCTTTGAATCTTTCAATTAGCCATAACTTTGTCAATTTTCATCCAATTTTGATCATGTTGAACTAAAATGTCATTTCGCATTTTGAAATTTTCTTCTAGCTTGGTAAATTTTTATCCAATTTTGATCATGTTGGGCTTAAATTGTAGACAGTGCAACACAACATATTTTTGTATTTACATCTGACCTCTAAAGGTCAGAGGTCAAGGTTATTTGTTCCTTTGAAAGTTTCATCCAGCCATAACTTGATTTTTTTTTCATCTGATTTGGTTCATGTTGGGCTTAAATTGTAGGTATTGTAACACTGTACATTTTGGCAGTTTACATGGGACCTTTAGCAGTAAAAGGTCAAGGTCATTTTGACTTTGAAATTTTCATCCACCCCTAAGTTAAATGGAATGTGAAGTACCAAAGGACAAAAGTTGTAGCATTTAATATTTGCAACTTTTAAAGGCACACAGGCAGATTTGCTGTGAAGCAAATCTTCTTTTGTAATTTTTTATTGCAATCACATCATGTGAAACAAAATAGCGAAGCATTTGATGTCAACAATATGAGGCTCGTTGCAAAAGGCCTCCTGTAGTGTATCTTTAGAGTACCCAGTACTTACGTAAAACGTTTTCTCTTGATATCGCTTGTCGAGCACCTGCAGAATGGTCTCTTGGTTGAGTACTTTGAGTTCAGTGAGATCATGAGTAGACGCGTAATCTTTTTCAGAAGTTAGGGTATCTTCAATAATTTGAAAGACACTGCCACTTCGAGAGCGAAAAGTCGAATTGGGACTCAAGTTGTCTAGAATATTGGGGCTCAAGGTGTTTCTTCTGTCCGGATTGGGCCTGAGCGGTCGACTGTCTGGTCGATCAGAATGTTGACTTCTTCTGCTTGCAATACTTGCTCTTTTTATTTGGTCATCTGTTAATCCGTGAGAATTCAAAAATCTCTCTAAATGTGCGGCTCTGTTGGTAATTTCAGTGTCCGCTGAATCGATTACAATATTTGGCACCCGGAGCTGTCGCGCGTCCCGAGGTCCAGCAGGGGTGCTGGCCCTTCGGTATTCTTTGCTGTCATTCACAGCACCGCCACCGCGACGTTGCTGGCCATATGTGTCGGGATCACTAAACAGCCTTTCCCGTTCATTGGGATTGGGTGAACGCCTTCTGGAACTAGCTCTAGATCTGCCGCCCACCTGGATAGGGTACACACCACCTTCTTGGTGAAAATTTCCGTAGTCCAATTGTGGTATGGCATCGCCGCCATGTCCCGCACCTGGAGCCCTGGCAACGTCATTTTGTCCACCATTGGGGCCATTGTATGACGGATTTTCAAATCGCTCATATGGAGGGCTGAGCATGCTTTCTTCACCTCGTTATCTGGGCTGAGCGTACCTTGTCACCTGGCAGTAAAGCAAGAAGATGAGCTATTTAATAAATTGCTGTTTACTAAGTTACGGCACACAACATCTAGCATTTCAGTTTAAATATTGGAAATACACCTATCATTTTCAAGTCAGGGCGTTTTTCTTTCGATTACTCCCCCACTCATTGCAAGAAATGTTCCAAAATTTAATCAATTTTTAAATTCATATATGTAGCAAATTTAAAATTAACATAATGAATTGCGCCCCTCACAAGCAGACCAAACTGTATTTATTTATTTATTTTTCTGTTTGTTTGTTTGTTTGTTTATTTATTTTTTATTTTTTATTAGTTTATTCATGTATTTATTTATTTATATATCTATCTATCTACCAACCTACCTATCTATTTATCTATCTATCTATCTATCATTTATTTATTTATTTATTTATTTATTTATTTATTTATTTATTTATTTATTTATTTATTTATTTATTTATTTATTTATTTATTTATTTATTTATTTATTTATTTATTTATTTATTTATTTATTTATTTATTTATTTATTTATTTATTTATTTATTTATTTATTTATTTATTTATTTATTTATTTATTTATTTATTTATTTATTTATTTATACATACATCCATCTGTCGATCTAAATCTATCTATCTGTTACATTTGGGTGCATAATAGGTTACACGCCGGTGTGGAATGAGGAATACATGAAGCTTGTTTTGTTCAACAGACAAAACGTCAACATTTGACAATTTTAAAGGGGTACTGCGGTGATAATTTACAACTTTTGAGTTGTTTTATATGATAAATGTGGACCCATATCAGAAATACAAACTTTTTTCTTTTTTGTTTTAATGCAATAAAATATGCAGTGAACCAAACATAAAAGTTATTTCATTTACTTTATAGACAATGTTATGATTAGTTTTGTGCATCCGTTAAATGTTTACATGACATACACATCATTTTTGTATCAACGTGTACCGCTGTGTCCAGATACTTCCGAGGCCAAATCCCACTGCTGGAAAACAGTGAGCGTACCTTCTCTTTTGTATGGCTGTGACTCTGTTTCTGTGACCACCAGTTATCTTAAATGTTTATAATCCACCCAATGTAATATCGTAAAAATGTTAATGGTATTTGGAAACAGAGCCAACCGTACTGCTTTACTTTCTGCATTTTATATTTCCCATTTCAGCTAGGCGACTGGTGCCAAAGGTTGCAGGTTCGAGTCCCGCTCGTTCCGAACATAAAATATGTTTTGCATCATCTTTATTGTTGAATAAATTAAATTGTTTTCTTTGAGACCTTGCCAATGCTTATTGTCAAGAAATTCTTAGAACTTTTGATGCAATAGGAGGTATTCATATCTAGCTATATTGACTGCAGACCTGCTCTGGTACCCTCGATTACTACGCAACAAAATTGTGTCTCCGCCATGATGAGGACACCTGTAGCAGTTATGTTGATGAACCATGCAGACAAATTTCTCCTAAACAAACGAAATTTTCTAAATATGTTTAACATCTTGTATATTTGAATACTTAGTGAATGACTTTCCTTAAACCTTTTGATTTCTCAAGTTATTGATTTAAACGTATTTTATTCACAAAAGTGAATACAATGGAGAAGAAGGGCTCTGCCCAATCTGAATCCCTCTTGTTTGAAGAGCCACATAAGTTGTAACGAGGGCTATCATCCGGTAGATCCGGCAATATATCAAGGAGAAATTGAGCCGTTAGTCTATTGATAATCTTATACATTAGTGTTAGTTTGGATCTTTCCACCCTCCCCTGAGTCTCCCAACTCGTTCTTCATATAGTTAGCGGCCGTGGTTGCTTTCATGGCACCAGTTATAATGCGGACCGCAGCTTGCTGAGTATCTTCTAATAAATTTCGCACCTGCCTGTGCACAGCCATCCCAGACCACATTACCATATTCCATAATAGGTCTTATGAAGGTTTTATGGATAGTTTCGAGTGTTTCTCGGTCCAATGTATACTGTGATGATTTCATTATATTTAGCTGCTTGGAGGCCTTATTTATTGTATGGTTGATATGTACATTCCACTTCAAATCAGATTTTAGTAGGAGCCCTAGATGTATATGGCTAGGTACATTTTTCAATTGTGTCTTTGAAAGTGAAGAAGTGGGTGATTGGGGAGGGAGTTTCTTTTTAGTTAAAAAATTAGCATTGAGTCAGTCTTGAATGCATAAAAGGAAATGACCCGTCAAGTGAAGAAAGGCCCCTGTTAAGAGTAGTTGCGGCAAATTCGGGATCGTCTACGGTGAGGTAATAGGACGTGTCGTCAGCAAAGAGTTGCACTTTGGAGTTCACTACATCAACAATATCGTTAATATAAATAGGAAAGAGGATAGGGCCTAGCACGGAGCCCTTGGGAACCCCTTCAGTTGATGAGCCCAAGTGGAGGATTGACCGTTCAACACTACCCGTTGCCTACGGCCATGAAGATAGTCGCCGACCAAGATAACAAGTTATTGGTTAAATACATTTTTTTCCTCGAGTTTATAAAGGAGGCCAGTGTGCCAAACTTTATCAAAGGCCTTGCTTATGTCCAGGAACACAATTCTTACCTCCTTTTGCTGATCGACAGCAACAGACAATTCATGGTATAAAGAAAGTTGTTGAATTACTGTAGAATCGCCTGGGATAAAACCAGACTGGTTTGGTGAAATGACCAAATTATCTCTAAAAATATTAAATACATGTTTGAAGACTACTTTTTCGAATACTTTACACGTGCAGCTTAAAATGGACATAGGGCGATAGTTAGAACAAAGGTTTTCTTCGCCCTTTTTGTACAACGGAGTCACATTAGCTTCTTTCCAGATAGATGGAAACTGTTTTGGGGTTAACGACATATTAAATAATATTGTAAGAGGTTCATGAATTATAGAGGTAGCTTCCTTTAAAAGTTAAGGGCTGATGCCCTCCGGCAGAAGCTTTAGAAATATCAAGACATTTAAGAATATCAAGCACTTCTTTTTCAGATACATGCAGGTCCCCAATTGTTCTATGGGAGTGGACAGGAGTTGTAGGGCTCTGAACAGAAGAAGTGTTGATGTTCATTTGATCCAAGAAAACATAATTGAATATGGTAGCTTTTGTTGGGCTGTCCGATATATGCTTGCCTTCATGGAGTAGCGAGGGTATTGTCCGTCGATGATTCCGATTTAAGAAAAAATTAACTGTCCTCCGCCATGCTTTGTTTTTCATTTTAGAATTTTTCAGGGAGTTATTCAATTTTCATTGTAATCTTCTTCAGCTAACCGTAGGTGCTCCTGATATTGATTTCTCAAAGGATTGTACGTGGTCCACGTGGTATCACGAGTAAGAACATCAGTACATTTCTTAGCTTTAGAATTCAAACACATCATCTTACGCCTTTATTGACTTAACGCTGATGTGTATCATGGCATATGTGTATCACTCGGGCATATCGTTCATTCTTTATTGGGGATGGTTTCTTTTGCTGTTTGTAAGAAAATTTCTGTCCAGGTAGTACAACACTGATTAACATCATTAGATACAAATAAATTGTCCCAAGAAATTTGACCAAGATTAGACAGAAGAAAAGCTGTTTGTAAGAAAATTTCTGTCCAAGTACAGTACAACACTGATTAACATCATTAGATACAAATAAATTTTCCCAAGAAATTTGACCAAGATTAGACCGAAGACAAATCTAAGTTTGCTTTGCCACAATCCCAGATTTATCTTTTGTAAGCTAATTCTTTTTTGTGTTTGAAAGATATAGCAGCCGACACCACGCAGTGATCGCAATTAGCAATCAGAGGCAAGACCTGCGGCTCCTGATTAGATTTTTTTTTCATTCAGTGCCAGTCAGATAATACATAAATGTAAACAATATACAAACTGATTACGGACAATTAGACAAATAAAAGAGACATAATCAAAACAAAAAAATTCACAATATACATGTATAAAGACATATCACAGTAATGTGTATATAAAATAAAACTTGACAAATATAAGTTATCACAAGGTATCACATGAAAAACACAGGATGTATCACAACGAACTTAGGAAATCACATCAGGGTGTAAACAAATTAAAATACGCATGTAAAATAAAATCAAATGATTTTAGGAATTTGTAAAAAGACCGGCACCAGGATAACCCAAGAAAGCTGGCTTGATTGCCTTGATTGTTTCCATTGGGGTCCTGGGGATAAAAATTAGGGACAAAAAACTAAAAAAGTGAATACATGTAAACACATTTAGTAATAAGTTGAAATGTAAATAAGACTAATTTCGAAAAAAGATAAATAAAATATCACAGTTAATCTACTACAACTTTGTATAAGATGCATGCATCACCATCACAATAAACATTCATGATAAATTAAGTCACTATTTTCCTTTAGTCTGGCTTTTTCTGAAAAGGTGTGCTTTTAGTTGAAGTTTGAAATTCCTTTTGTCTGATATTGATATTGATTTTAATTTCATTGGTAATTCGTTCCAACTTTTGATGGCAGTGAAGTAGAAAGAATCAGTGGCAGTAGTTTTCACACTTGGTACGAAGAAATTACTGTTGTTTTGGTTGAACCTGGTAAAATATTGGTGCTGATCATTTACCTTATGAAAGTGAAAGTGCATGTACGCTGGTGCAGTGTTGTTATGTATCTTAAAAACATGATTCAGTTCCAATTGTTTAACCCGGTGTTCGGCATTAAGTGTACCAACTGTGTCCATCTGCTTTTGTCCAACGTGATTCCAATGGCCCATGTTCAGAATGAAACGGATTATTTCGTTTTGCTTGATCTGAAGCCTTTTTTTTTTTTTTTTTTTGGTGAGTTTTGGATAAACAGGAGTACCAGGAGGAACATCAATAGTCAAATAGACATTATATTAATGCTATGAGAGGGTTTTTCTTGCTTTTAGATTAAGGGAAGAGGCATGTCTATACAGAAAGTTTAGTCTATGAATTTGATTTATTTACAATGGTTTTGATCATGGGCTCTCCGGACAAGGAACTGTCTAAGATGACACCCAAATATTTTACTGAGTCACTACGTTCTATGTCCTTGCCATTACATGACACTGTGAAATCTTTGACCTTGTTTACTTTTCTCTTTGAACCGAACAGCATAGCCTCTGTTTTGCCCAGATGTAATGACAGTTTGTTATCCGCTAGCCTTATTTTCAAGATTCGAGTTCTCTGCTCAGGCTTTGAGCAATGGCAAGAGGTACTTCCCTGAGACTAAGAGGGCAATGTTATCGGCATATAGGAGTAGCTTACATTGCACACTTATGGGCATATCGTTAACAGAAACAACAGCGGTCCTAAAATACTTCCCTGAGGGACACTGCATTGTATTGTTTTGGGCTCAGACTCAACTTAACCAATGGAAACCAACTGTTTCCTGTCACTCAGGTAAGACTCGAACCAGCCAATGGATTCAACTCCCATTGCCTTGAGTTTCAGTAAAAGGAGTGAGTAGTCAACTGTTTCAAAGGCCTTTTGAAGATCCAATAATACAAGTCCTACATGATTCCCTTTGGATATCTCTTCCAGTTTGTTTTCTTTTGTATACAATACTCTAGCCGATTTGAAAAATTCTGGGATAGAATCAGTCATGATTGACAAATTAACTATATGGGATATTGGCATTTTTAGAACAATAGCCCCATCTTTCAGATATTTTATAGGTATTTGTCGTCGAGACCGGTACCCTTATGGGGATTCAAAGTAAGTAATTCTTTAGAGACAAAATCCTCAGTTACAGTTTCCAAACTGAATTTCGCAGGTGCAATCTCTGAGTAATACTCTTTAAGAGTTGAAGACTCGGTATTAAATTTACATGAAGGAGTAGGTAATTTTGAAACAAGTTTCTCAGCTATCGTAGTGTAAAAGTTGTTAAATCAATTTCACTTTAGCCGTCTCGAAGAGGTTGTACAACGAGAATATATTGAAATAACCACGGAAACAATCATTAGGGCTATAGGTTTATTATCTTAATAACACTCGTAAACGCACATATAACATAAATACATAGAAGGACACTAATGGCCCCCAATAGATACATGAAATCTCTATGATGTAAAATCTAAGAAAAAGAAGAAAGGAAAGGGCGGGTGGATGAGGGAGACGAAAACTGAACTGACAATGACGAACTTGGCGGGAATTCCTTTTTATATGGCACGACCCGATTCTCGCGCAATCTCGCAGGCTAATGAGGGGTATCGAATGAGGGCCAAGTTCAACAAGTTGAATATTTAACTATGGTTATGAATAATCGACATTTAAAATAAGAAGCCACCTTGGTTGGATATGAGCATGAGTGTTAGAAATAATTGGTCCAAACAACTTGAAGTATTATTGGCTGTACGAGTAGGCTCATGGACATGAGGGAGCAGGAAATTTGTTGTACAGAATTGTTCACGTTTTCTTCCTGGGGGGGAGGGGGGGGGAGGTCGAAAAATCGGCATTTAAATCACCTATAACATAATATTTTGGATACCGGTGCTTTTGGCGTGATTAAGATTGTTTTGCAAATTATCTCAAAAAGACACACGGGAATCAGGTGGTCTGTAAACAACTCCTATCACTAATTCGTTATAATTTATAGTAATTTCGGACCGTAGTAGTTCCAAGTCATATTTTTCCAAATCGTAACGTCTTGGAGTTAGGAGATGTTGAGATACAAAAGATAGACACCCCCACCAGGCTCGGTTTGTCGATCCTTACGCATTATAGTGTGAAAACCCGGTAAAGTAAGGTCCAATACATGGTTCGCGAAAGATAGAAAAGTTTCAGAAAGGGTTATAATGTCACGATGAGGGGCAATGTCAGCTCTTATGCACCTAAGCTTTTCGCAGGACGGACTACGGACATTTATGTAACAAACGGTTTTGTCGGAAAGCATGGCGGATGGTCCAGGTTTTAAATGGACATCACCGCCTAACAGTAATAGAAGAGTACTGAGAATATATATATCAAAACTATTTTTTCCTGGGCAAGAAAAATTAGAAAATACACGCAATCGGCAATTGACGGCGATTGATACTGTAAAGCGTATTAATACAAGTACATTTTCTCTGATTTTAACAACTATTCAGATCTGGAGAAGTTCATATCTGTCACGAAAATATAGGACTTTGAAATTATAATTAATCCAGGTATATTTATAAAAGCTTGTATACAAATTCGGGGACACTCGTTGTAGAAGTACCCTTTATATAATATGCATGCGTATCACTGGTGTTAAAATACGGCGTCATCATAATTTGGTTGGTTTGGTAATCGCCATATTACGTTGGCCTACGACATTGTGTGTGTGTGTGTGTGTGTGTGTGTGTGTGTGTGTGTGTGTGTGTGTGTGTGTGTGTGTGTGTGTGTGTTTTGTTTTGTTTTGTATCTTGGCAGAATGCCGTATTATTTGTTGATGTACGGCACAGTCAATGAAGTCCATTTCATATTCCAAGACAGCATTAAGTAAAAAAGGTGGAAAATTAAATTGGTCCAGAAATGCAAGGTAACATGAAAAGAATAAAGGTGGTCAGGGATGGCTGTGCACAAACATGGTGTATAAACGCAAGCATGATGACACGCAATATGTAAAATTAATCCAGACCACAGGCGAAACTTTGAACAAAATGCTCTGTACATAAAAAAGGTATGTAGTTCAGCCATAAAGTATACGTGCAGTTGTAATATATCAACAAAATATAAATGTACGTGACTGATTAATAATACATACCACTTGAAAAAAAATGTAAGCTAGTTGCCAAGCAACAATCGTAGGCAAGTGAAAACTCTCAGTTTTGTATGAGTACTAATACACATATTCCGATATAGACATACAAAGCTCCTGTTGCAAGTCATAGAATAATGAAATTTAAGCAGAAAAATGGAAGAATTTGGATCCAGACAACGTAGTAAGCTGCAAGTGTAAAAAGGTCTAATGTTCATGTTTAGAGACGCTACTACTTTATCTGCTTTGAGACAAATTTATATAACCAGATGTGAACCGTGCTATGGAACAGTAATACGCAACTTGCTAGGCTGTCCAAAGAATATTATGTATAATCTAAAACAATGCTGAAGTTGATGAAAATTTTCGTAAGAGCCAAGTATACGATATATTATATATAGAGATGGAGGAACACCAAAGGCCATTTCAGAACTATTCACAACTAAAATCGTGACTTGCCTAAATTATTACAATGATGCAACATTAAAATCCCTCGTTCAAAAATCTTTCATTCAGGGACTAGCATAAAAATATGTTTTGGACCAAACTAGCGGTTTTCCTATGCGAGCTTTGGATACATTAAGTCCAAAACGGCAAAGAAAGGCTGTTATTGTATCTGTGCCCAACTTAAGACGAAAAGGTTAAACTGCTGATCCAGAGACCGACCAACAGGGACACTGAACGTAAGAAACATATGGTAGGTTGCTGTCCACAGTGGATCTTCGGTAGCTGTGTTTGCTTTCCTTGGGTCATCTTTCATTCATTTTAAAGATAAAGATTTTTTAACACGTGAAAAAAAAATCGTGAAACTGATTTTTATCCCGACACCACTGTTCAGCCAAGTGGTGAAAGTGCAGGAAAGTCAATGGCATTCCGCTTAACTCATTCCATACCAGTCTCTGATATTTCCGTATATTTATGTAGATGTAAGACGAAAATTGCATATTTAAATTCTATATGAAAAGAGAATTTGTTCAAGTACCAACATGCCTATAGTCTTAAGTCAGTGGTTCTGGCACTGCATGGCAAGTCATGACTTGCCAGGCAGTGCCAGAACCACTGACCAAGGCCTGTGACCACAGCATGGAATGAGTTAAAAATCGCTGTAACTATAAGCTGGCAGTCGTGTTTATTGAGCAACTTTTAGGTCAGGTCCACCGAAGAAGGAATTTACTTTTCACAATAGGGGGGAAAAAACCTGCGTATCTCGAGGACAGAGTTTATGCATATTTGCAAACAACTTTGCGATTTAATCAAATTGACAACGACAACAGTTGGACTCAGCGCTCATAGTGGATTTTTTTTTTTTTTTAAAGTTAGGGTCAGGAAGGGTATCCAATGAAGTGTGTTGTCATATATTACCATATGGAGAACAGTTGTTTCATAGATTGGGACATTTACCTAGCATCGGTTAAAAGAAAAAACGACCGTTATTTTAATACCAAGTTAGGCTAATACATACGCAGTGTGGTTGTTGCCAATGGGTCTGCCAATACCAAGGAAACAGGTCGGAAATTTTCAGATGACGTTTGCACGTCTAGCACATGCACATGTGCGAAGTACATCGCATAGATGTTCCAGGTCCACCCTCTTTACCCCCTCCCCCCCCCCCCCCCCGCGTATATTAGCACGAAAGCTTGACTGACTGAACGTTAGGAGTGCCTGTGGTTCCAACCAGGGACGTGAACACGTCCCTGTTCCAACCATGGTGGAGAGTATAGTGTTGATTTCAAATCACGGTCTACCACTCGCGTAAGAAACAACGCCCGAGATTTTTGACGTGGGGAGCGCCATTGCGTATAACGCAATTTTTTATGCATCCCAGGAAATTTCCCCAGTTTTATTTACTCCAAAGTCTCAAACTTAGCGGACATTATGGAAATTAGTCAATAATACATGTCTATTCAAAAAACGTTGTCGATAAAGTGTGCTAAATGATGACGATTCACAAACTCTCATTGTTGAAATCTCGCCTGGCAAATACGCTTCTGGGGCTGCAAATGGAAATACACTTTATTTGCAATAAACGCGCGATATTACGCCATCTATGTGGCAACAGTACACTATTTATTTATTTATTTATTTATTTATTTATTTATTTATTTATTTATTTATTTATTTATTTATTTATTCATTCATTCATTCATTCATTCTTTTATTTATTTATTTATTGTGATTATATTTTGTAAGCCTGGCGTGTGCCCACCCGAAGAATTTATCCACCTGAACCCCGACTAAATGGCGGAACACATTTAATTACCCTGTCCTGCTTCATAAGTTCTTCTTATTTGGGAATATTCAGGCAGGAACTTGGTAGATACCTATATTAGGTTATGCTATTATCAGTGCAGAAGCTAACATTTCCTTAGATGATCATCTTATCTAAGATTCCACTCTTTTAATTATTTTATTGCCACCCTGCGTCATGTCCATCTTTAACAAAATCTTAAGTCTAGACGTTGCGGGATCACGCCAGAGCTGGGCTGACTTGTCTATGTGGATCCTCAGAGTGCGACGCTCGGGATCTTCGTTGCCTCAATTGAAACAATATACTTCACTCAACCAAACTTGGATATTGTCTGCTTATATTTTATTCACACAACACAACCAGAAGTAGCAAAGCAAGGAATAGGATCTTATTACAATTTTTTTTCTTTTTTCTTCAAATAATTTAAGAACGTAATAGGCCTATAGCCCAAGACTGATTAACAAATAAAATCTGACAACTTTCACTGCATTTCATTTTACTTTTATTTGCCATAATTTGCCTGAGGATTCATATAATATTGCTAATTGTTATATTTGTAACTCTAATTGATTGATCCATTAAGCTATTTTTATTTGTTAATGCACATGATCCCATTTTTTGTAAAGTTTAATATTTGTTAGTAGGGTGGCACGCACGACAAAGATCTGTCAAAAAGGTCTCAGTGCGTGTCTCCCTGACCAAATTTTGTTGATGTCGCTGCACTAGGTTTTGTGTGTGTGTGTGTGTGTGTGTGTGTGTGTGTGTGTGTTTGTTTTGATGATTCCGCGGTTGTATGTACTTGTATTGTTTGTATTTATTTGGTCGAATAAACATACCTGAACTTACTCTTGAACTTTTCTTGACTTATATGAAATGTACTTCGCACATATGCATGTGTTAGACGTGCAAACGTCATCTGAAAATTTCTGACCCGTTTCCTTTGTGAAGACGAATGGTAGCCTTATGATTAAGAAACGGTAATAAATCGATAACCATATCTCTTTACGAAATGTAAATTTAAGATTAAAACAGGACGGAATATAGAATATTACCATATTTTAGAGAAGGTAAAATTAAAATTGAAACAGCAAGGAACTTGGAACATTATTGCATGTAAAACTCCTAAATTACACTTTTCAACAGAGTCAGAACATCGTGGGATCGACGGTACCTATTTCTTTTGGACCGATCAGAGGATAAATCTGATTCCAGGGTAGCTTTCGATACACCCGTTAAAACATTATAAGTATTATTTAAAACAGTGCTGAAGTTGATGAAAATTTTCGTAAAAGCCAAGTAGGCCTATACTATATATTATGTATAGAGATGGCTGAAGGTCCGTGTAACCAATCACAGAGCAGCTTGGCTACCACCAGTCTGTGTCCGGTCAAAAAGTATGGCCGCTAAAAAACTTCGATGCATTCGAGAAGCACTGGTGGAATCAAGTTTGGTTGGGTTTCACGACTTGCGGAAATTAACACAGGACAAAAAACGGGAGTGGCTCAAAGGATATGGTCTGATTGACAATTGAGAACAGTTGTCATATGGCTAATGTCACGGAACGATCATTCAGGATGGGATACCCTTTTGAATTTGGCGCTGGCATATTATCGGACTTTTTACCCAAAATGGATTTTGTGGGACATTTGCGACAATTATAGGCGTGTTGCTGTGGATATATGTGGATTTCAATGGATTATCTGTGTGATATACCTGTAGAAAATAGTTTTGGAATATACTGCTGAGTTACAGCTTGTTGGTGTGTACAGATACGGAGAAATCATGCCAAACGTGAAGCGGGATGGTGGTCCAGATGTGAGCTTCGTTTCAAACCTTTTTGTGTAGGAGCTCCATGTGACGACGTTGTGGTTTTAGGCCCATCCGCCACCATCTTATTAGCACAAATAATTGACTGCACAGATGGATACACGATATTTTATTGCAGATATGGCCCTATGTGGGCCATTGAACGCATAGACGTTCCAGGTCCCCCCCCCCCTTCCCCGCCCCCGCGTATATAGTAATAATATTAGTATTATTACTAAATATTGCTATTAGCACGAAAGCTTGACTGATAACGTTACGAGCGCCTGTGCTTGGAACACACTTCATATACGTACGTAACCATGAGAGCTCGCTATAATGAGTACAAAACAGTTTTCAAAACTGAAAAATGAATGGCTTTGTACATGTATTCTTAATAACTTGTGGAATTTGAACAGCTGAATATTTTTACCACCACTTCCATTTTAGAAGTCTTTTCAGGTTTACCCTGCACTCTGTGTAACATTTGGAAAATGTCAAGACTTTTTCAGTACTAAATCAAACAACGATGTGTATGATATACATGTATGCACGACAATTTTACATACCCCAAAAGAAACCGTTTTACACACACATTCTTAATAATAGTACGAGAATGAGTTTTACCACGACTTGCCTTTTTTGCAGTTTTACTGATCACTGTGACATCAACACCATATAACACAAATGTGAAATGGGAGTTGAAAATCTGATTATCAATATTGCCTATAGGCCTACACTAAAGTGGAAGTAGTTGAAAATGAAATGTTTGTTTTCACTGGAAATAGAATAATGTACTCTGTTTGATTTGTGTAAATGTTACTTTTGCCCGATGTTAGTAGTTATGATATTTTTCCTATCTCTTTCACTTGGGTGATGAAAGGGAAAAAGCACCAAACTTAGTTCATTCCTAAAGAAACTTTGAGAACTATCCAAATTAGGTGTTACCCACAAGTATTAGGTGTTGTAATTTAAAAGAATAAAATAAAAAAATCAAGAATACCTGTATAGTTGATGTAGGCCTAAGTGAAGTAACACTGACGCTATCCGCTATGGGCAACATAGCTGTTCATAGTGGGATGATGACATTTGGTGTGCTCGTGACTAGGCCTATTTATTAGGCTACGACCTGAATATGTAATGTATAATGTAATTTCTATTTGTTTGGTTCCCACCCCAGACCCACCGTCCTTGTGTTGATAACAAACTGGTGTCCACACTTGGGGTGAAATTTGAACCGGGTTTAATTTGAGCTCAGTTCGGACCCTTAGCTACTAGACTGTTTAAGTGCATGTATTGTTTCCAAGACCTACAAAAAAATGTCTTTTTGAGCCTGGAAACACACATCAAATCAGTATGACCTTCTACTTGGGCGAGCTTTGTGAAAGCATCCCCCAACACAAAAGCATATATGCTTCGAAAACATGGATGGTGCAGAGCTGTCAACTTCTACGAATTATCCGTAATTTATACGAAATTTAGCAAGAAAATACTCACTACGACCAGATAGAGTCAAACTATGAATTTCCTTTATTTTCCTTGTAATTTTTTTTAAATCATGTTTTTTCGAATGAGCATTAATCTTTGGGCTTCCGCAGCCTGATCTTTGTATGTAGCGCTGAAGTTTCTCGAGTGTAGCGCCGAAGTTTCTCGAGTGTTTCCGAGCAAAATAATCGTATCTTGTCTCTGATTGGATAAGGCTCGATCGGCCAGCCAATCATGAATCGCGACTTATTTCCCCCGTCAATTTTGACAGCAGCAACATGCCGGACAGCGATGACAGTGCGGGAAAACGAACTTCTACTTCGCAAACGCAAGCCAAGTCTCGAAAGAATAATCAGAAATACAGTGACAAGTATTCGAAAATATGGGCCTGCATCGAAGCTTCGCGAAAAGTAAATACGTACGCTCATTGTCGCATTTGTAACACGGACATTTCAGTTGCACACAGTGGACAATATGATGTCAAAATCCACATTGGGTCACAGAAACATCGTGACAACGTGGCGATAAAACAGAGCAGCTATTCCATTACCAATTTCATCTCTCTCGTGTAATTTTGGGTGTTATTCTATACACCAATGCTGACAGTGAGCGCATATTTTCATGTGTACGCAAAAACCAAGCAGTTTAGACCAAGCCTTGGGACAACCATGTTGGAAAGCTTGCGTGTAACTAAAACTGATGGTATTTCAAAAAATTGTCCAAGCTACAACAGGGAGTTCGCAGAAAAAAATTCTGTCTAAGGCTAAAAGTGCTACTTAATTGGCATTGTCAAATAAGGGGACAGACAAAGACGCTGTGACTTATACTGCACAGCTGGAAAATATAAATGTTAAACTTTAAGAGTCCTGTGCAGAGTGACTGAGTCATTGCCACATAAATGATAAGGGGACAAAGAAACTTCTAAAGTTGAAACTTTTAAGTCTGTGCATTCTGGACATATTAGTTTTGCATATTTTAATTAGGCCTACATGAAATTTTACTTTCTGCCAGCACAGGAATGAATGTTATTAATAATGTGTCACTGAGTTTTTTTTTTATTAAAAAGGACTCTTTTGATAATAAAATGTTGTATTTTATATTTATGTGTTCATTTTTAAGGGTTACAGTGCCTGAGTGGTCAAGATATTGGAAAAAATGCACCATTTCAACTGAAGTTTTTAAATCAATCCAACTTGGTCATTTATATTTCACCATTTTTTGGTCTTTTTGCAGTGAATTGTTTTAGGTCCAGGTACTTCCAAATTGCACCATTTCAGCTCTAAAAAACAAAAATTTTCTGAGGGGTATGCCCCCAGATCCCCCTAGTAAGGCTTCGCGCCTTCGGCGCTCGCCAAAAAACACAAATACAGAAAACTACTAATTTCAGTTTATCATGATACATATTTGTATGATGAAGGGTTGGCAGCTCTGGATGGTGTCTACCGGGTATTGTTAAAAGAAGCTTGGAAATACCGACGTGAATAACTAGAAAATGTCTAGCATGCACAAACTGGTCCGCTAGATTATTATTATTATTATTATTATTATTATTATTATTATTATTATTATTATTATTATTATTATTATTATTATTATTATTATCATTATCATTATCATTATCATTATCATTATCATTATCATCATCATCATCATCATTATTATTATTATTATTATCATTATTATTATTATTATTATTATTATTATTATTGATCTTGCCAAACAAGGAGCTTGAATGAAATCCACTGTCACAATGCCATACTCATGTCATCGTCATGTGTTTCGAATAAGTCTTCTATATTCCCATAAACGCTGGGACCACACCTGGTTTCAAAGCCGTATGCCCATATCAGGTCGGCTGGTTGTCACCCTTGCTTGGTGACAGGGTCACATATTTTGGCGGAAATGAAAATATGCATGGCCCACTACACAAACCTGTACAGTGACCTCCCAGCTCCAGTTGAATGAACGATGGTAGTTTTATTATGTCTGTGTGCCTACACAGACATATTGTTTTTCTAGGAACTCTTTCTTTCTTTCTTTCTTTCTTTCTTTCTTTCTTTCTTTCTTTCTTTCTTTCTTTCTTTCTTTCTTTCTTTACAGGCAAATTTGTCCGACATTTTATTTGAAAAGTATTACATGTAGAAACTCCAAACTTGTCACAATTATACTTCTATAGATGAAGTCTGGCTTTTTACAATGAGAGGTCATGCTTTTCAAAATTAATGAAAATAGGGCTACTTAAAGTTTTAAATCTTCAGTATCTTATATACTATAGTAGATGTGGTTCTGAGTGTATAGGAGTTCGATCATAGCAAGATAAAGGTCATCTCAAATGTGAAAGCCATGTCAAGGTCAAAGGTCAATTTTAAGCCAAAATATTTTTTTGAGGTCCAGGTTCACTTCAGGTAACGGTCATCTCATGGTCAAATGTCATTTTAAGGTCAAAGGCCACTTTCGATGGTGGCATTCTTCTAGCCATAACTTGGTCAATTTTTATCCAACCTTGATCATATTGGGCTCAAATTGTAGCTATTGTAACACTGCACATTTTTGAAATTACATGGGACCTCTAAAGGTCAAAGGTCAAGGTCATTTGGACCTTTGAACGTTTCATCCAGGTACAACTTGGCCAATTTCCATCCAATTCTAATCATGTAGGACTCAAATTTCAGGTATTGCAACACTGCACATTTTTGTAAAAACATGTGACCGCAAAAGGCAAAGGTCAAGGTCATTTGGCCCTTCGAAAGTTTCATTTTGCCATAACTTGGTCAATTTTCATCCGATTTGGTTCATGTTGGGCTTAAATTGTGGGTATCGTAACACTGCGCAATTTACATGTGAGCTGTAAAAGTACCAAAGTATAAAAGTTGTACCATTTAATATTTACAACTTTTGAAGGCACACAGACAGATTTGCTTTGATGCAAATCTTCTTTTCTAGTTTTCTATATTTGTTTATGCTGCAAAGGAAGATGCACATTCATATTGACGACACATTTGTCCATGCGCACCGATCAGTGGGTCTTTCCTAACTTGCGATCCTTGAGGAATGCAGATCAACAGTTCAGCAACATTCCTTGTCGAAGGATACAGGTTTGCTTGCAGAATCGTACGTGGAGTGTACAATTGTTATTGAGGTAAACACAGTCTCCCGACCGCGAAAAGGTTCCTTTGAGGACCAACAGATACGAGACATGCATAAAAATTTCCCGCCACGGGGTTTATGCCGGTCAATCACAGCGGACACAACTGCATGAATATCACTGTCACAGACAGGGCTAGATACCCCTTTCTCACTAAGTTAAGGCCATTTAGGGAAACGTTAGTTTATAAATGCTGAAGTCATTCATTTAGTGATTCCTAAATTGGATATAAAAAAAAGTTTCCATCTGCCTGTATATTCGTTATTTCCAAAACATTAGCAATATCCTGCATACGCAGCTGACCGGATCTCACCAAGCAAGACTATACACATATATGGTTACCACGACAACCAGGTGTGCAGTTGTGGCGGGAAATTAATATGCATGCATCGTATTTAAAAGAGTTGACTGAACTATTAGTGTCACAGATGTGTCAAGTTGTAGGTAAGTGAAGTAAGGAGATCTCCCTACTTGATTCATGAGTGGGAATGTATACCCTTGCGTCTCCGAACGGGGGATCGAGGGTCTCCCCTCCTATCGGGGTCCATGTGGTGAGGGTCTGTGGGTCCTACCCCAGAAAGCTTCTTAAAAATATAGAGGTGTGAAAATACTGCAATTCCAGCATTTAAGAGCCCTGAATGCCAACTGAAATCCCACAACAAATACCACATATTTCACTGAAATTAATGGAATTTTATTATTATATAGTGAAAATATTATTTTGAAAAAAAATCAATTTTTTATGCTTTGGCAGAAGATTTTTATACGAAGTCGCGAGGTCGGCAGGAAATACTGAATTATGTGATCTGCCGCCAAGCCGGAAAGTTAGGCAGCTTTGTAAAAACCAACTCAACCTGCTTACGACACTTTGCCCTCAGACATGCCTAAAGTAGGCCTAATACAGGGTGTGTGTGTGTCCATCCTACTCAGTATATGTTTGGGGTTGCCTGCGGAACGGTTGCGTACACCCTATGACATAACGATTAAACTGGTTTGCTTTGCAGGCAGACATTTTGATTTGGGATTAAATGTTATGTACCTGATGGGGTTGAATTATATCTAGAGTGCACAACCGTTCAAGTCACCAAGTATATGCAATTAGGCCTAAAAAGCTCTTCATTAAAATTGATCAAATTGCAAGGCAAGTACCTGCTGGAAACATTGGTCGAAAGAAACACACGCGTGATACGCCCAGAGCGCACCAAAGAAAGCTGTTGACCATGGGCATATAATTTGGAATGATATTCCATGCAAGTTTCATCCAAAATTTTGAAAAATACTCCCGAAACTAGTAAAATACAATTAGCAGACGACATTTAGATATTGGCGGGAAATAGCGGTATTGGGGTGGAATGAGTAAAGCATTCTTGATTGTGATTATCTGCCGTTTCCTGCGCTGCAGGTGGTAGCAGAGAGGTGTATCATACACCTTCCTGGTGGTAGGTGGCAACCAACAACTTATCAGTTGACTGATCAGTCGCTGTACCATGAATGTGCAGCTTTTTTGCAACATAAATTTACCTATGCATTGTGGTTTCTTCACGATTCAACACAATCATATCATTTATCATTTATGCTGTCGAGTTACTATTACGTTAATTACAGGAACACTAAAGCAAGAATCATTTGACGCACCATGATAAAAGCTATAAACCCTATCTGTCCTCTCTTAAAAATCGTATAGATTTCTATCAAGTTTCACACACAGGTGTCACCACATTCGTAGCTTGGTGCGGATCCTATTCTAAATATTGTTTAATCTTTTGAACAAATGAAGGCTAGGAGGTACCTAGGAGCTCATATGTTCTTATGCTATTTTGAATAAATTGACCGAGCATGTTTTTAGGATTTTCTAAAACCCACACATTTATTTTTAGTCACTGAAGCGTAACTTATTGAACATGTGTGGCAGAGACTAGAACAAGATATATCCGTTCGACCATGGACCTAATATCAGATCGCAGGTCCATAGTTCCACGTTGACAAGGATCTGGTCGGCTGTTTTTGGACACAACTACATGATTGTGCATGTATTTATACTACTATTGCGGTCGTCAGCCACGTGACTTGCACTAGTTCAAAAAGTAGATTTCCTACCCATTTGCCATTACGTTGTCCTTCAAAAACTCTCCGATTGACGTTCCATTTCCTTAAATACTGGTTAATCATTTATATACGCGAGAGTAAAGTTTCCCGAATGAACTCCAAGAGTGCATTTCGCGAGTTTAAATTTCACGATTTTTACACAGGCTTTCATTCGACATCCAATCTGCCAAAATGAACCGAGTTTAATACTCTCAAACCGGATCTGCTCGTGGAAATCCGGGAATATTTATCCCTCGTGAAAATTTATGACTAAACAGTAGTGCGTCTGGCTTTTTTAGTGCAAATTCAGTCTGCTCCCAGAGAGAGATATAGAATCCCTGAATACAAACCGTGCTAACATATAATTTTCATTATTATTTACCTTGCCATTATTTAACTTATCATTGTTGATTATTGCTTTATTTGAAAATCTATAAAAAATTAGGAAATAATAATGGCACCATTTAGGGCACACAAGTTGTACAGAACAGCTCAAGGTGCATTCCAAACACGTTTTACACAATCCACTCCACAATTTCACAGAAAATCAATGAAACACGGAAAAATCAATAAAAGTGTCACAGTTGGATACTGCTATTGAAAAAAATTAGGGTGTGTTGATACTCAGTGCTATGCCTATGATACTCAGAAGTATTCCTATGATACCCCGAGGTTGCGTAAATAATAATAAAATTGCCTTCACACTACATTTTAGTCATCCAACATACGGTGTGTTAAGAGGGACGTAACCATATCAAATGAGGGAGCGTCCTAAACTTTTCAATGAGAATGCTGGAGAAATATTACGCTGCCAACATTCAGTATTTCCCAAGGGAAGGTACAGCCTTCAAATTAAAATAGCATTGCAAGTGAGTATATCCCTCATTTTTTTCAGTAGCTAATGAGTATGCTCCTGTTAGGTTACTCCAACAACCAGCCGCACAAGCCTTCAGAGACCAGCTACTGTAAGGGAAAGGCAACTGGACATTTTGGCGGACAAAATTCGTTTACTGTGCTTTTCATTATGTCTGGGTGCGAACCCAGACATTTGGTTTTCCAAGAAATCTTTTTCTTTCTTTCTTTCTTTTTTTCTTTCTTTCTTACTTTCTTTCTTTCTTCCCTTCTTGGTGCCAACCCAGACATATTTTTTTCCTCAGATTCTTTACTTTTTTATTTCCATGGTACCGAAATTTGCCTGGAGTTTTTCTGGGACACTATTATTCCAAAATCCGCAAAACTTGCCATGCTGACTTACCTATCAGTGAAAAGTGTGCATATTGTTTGTGATTGTCATGATGTTAAAAATTGTGCAAATTAGGGGGGATTAAATTTCCAAAAGCTTCATATCTTCCAAACTATTGCAGAAAGATAGAAGCAAAATTTTAATGAGCATATACAGGTTTGAGAAACCTGCCAATATAATGGGCAGTAAATGAAAGTTGTAGAGTTTCAAATTATGGTAATTAGGGCAATGAATAATATAAAGGTTGCATATCGCCATTGCTGTTATAGATAGAGATGCAATTCCAACTTCAATCTACAGGTTTGTGGCAAAGCCGCATCCAGTGAACCATGAACCAAAGTTGTATGATTTTGATTTATGCAAATTGTATGAATGTGCAAAATTTAAATCTTGGATAGCTTCAAAACTATAACAGATAGAGGTGCCATTCCAACTTCAGTTTATGGGTTTGTGAAATAGCCGCATCTAATGAACCATGAACCAAAGTTGTAGAACTTTAATTAATGCAAATTAGGTGAATATGCAAAATTTAAATCTTAGATAGCTTTAAAACTATTATAGAGGTGTCATTCCAACTTCAATTTGTAGGTTTATGACACGGCCACATCCAACAAGCCAAAATTGTAGTTTACGCAAATTAGGTGAATACACAAAATCTAATTATTGAATAACTTCATAACAATTTTTCAAAGAGGTGCCATTCAAGCTTCAATTTGTAGGTTTCTGGCATAGCTGCATCTAATAAACCATGTACCAAAGTTGCAGGATTTTGATTTATGCAAATTAGGCAAATACACAAAATCTAAATCTTGAATAGCTTCAAAACTGTTATAGATAGTGATGTCATTTAAACTTCCGTTAATAAGTTTGCAACATGGCCACATCCAATGAAACAAGAACCAACTGGTAGCATTTTAATCTATGCAAATCAGGCTAATACACAAAATTTAGATTATGTTGAAAATGGCAAGTGTAGCATTTTAAACTGTTCTCATTTTGAAGACACCAGACAGATTTGCTGTGAAGCAAATCTTCTTTTCTAGTTTTATTATTTTTCTTGTAGAGCCACATAAATGATACTCGTATTTGGGTTACATGATCATCCTTCGCCCAATTCACTATCCTTGCTTACATGGAGCACCCTCGAGCCTGCATCCTCCCTCGACCCTTCGAATCTTGGGAAGATACAAGCTTTCGGGGATCCATGCGAGCAAGGATACTGACCTGGGCATAAGGTAACCTTTAAGTATTCCTATGATACGCAAAGGTATTCCTAGGCAATTTCAAAGCAATTTGTTTGGCGTCATGGACGAGAAGCCTTTGGGGAGTTTTCAGGTAAAAAGTAAGTAAACACAACTTTTAAAAAATAAAACCCCAAGTCATTGTCACGTGATCTCTGAACAGACTTGTTAGAGCCCTATACCCACCAAGTGATAAGGGACATACAAGTATAAGTTGCATCTATATCTATTATAGTTTTGAAGATATTCAGGCTTTAAAATTCTAATAAATGTCTCTAATTTGCAGTATTTTCAACATCTTTACTTCTCTTCATAAAAAGCAGAATGTCACATATTAGCGTCCAAAATTTGGAGCTCCTATGTATTATTACTCTGTCCATGCAAAAATGGTCGAAGGAAAAGAATAAAGACAGGCAGACAGAATAAGAGAGAAGAAAATAAAGCCAGAAAGAAAGGAGGACCAAGAGAAATAATTGGAAAACATTAAAAAATGAAAGCAGAACTGCCTATTTTTTACAATCCAATTAGCTTGCTCTAAACGAATTTTATTCACAAAGAATACAATTGGGAAAGTGGACATATATAGTCCTATATAAATCCCTCTTGCTAAGGAAAAATAAAAATAAAATAACAGTAGCAATAGATTAAGAGGAAAAGGGGACAAGAACAAATGCAAAACAAATGAGACGCAACAGGGCACAGTATAAAGTAGAGACAAAATTTTTAAGAAAATAATGCATTGAGCCGTACACACAGAAGGGGCATGTGAAAATAACCCATAGAGGGGATTTGAAGTCCAAGATGGCATTTAACTGAGAAGTGAGAAGAGCCAAGATCGATTGTACTTACAATGCAGTGAACACCAAGTTAAATCTGCTTCACTTTTGGATCTTTTAATGTGATCTTGAACTGTCAAAAATGTTTTTCTTATTAGGTTCAAAATTACCCTGTACAGAACGATATTAAACATAATTTAAAAAGGATTGCCCTGTGCAATCAAACCTGTGCAATTGATCTCTTGAATCTATAAAAATAAAAAGGGCTAGAAAAGAATATTTGCTTCAAAGCAAATCTGTCTGTGTGCTTTCAAAAGTTTTAAATATTAAATGCTACAACTTTTATCCTTTGGTACTTCACATAACATTAAGCTTATGGCTGGATGCAAATTCCAAAGTCCAAATGACCTTGACCTTTACAGGGCACATGTGAATTGCATAGTGTTAGAATACCCACAATTTAAGCCCAACATGAACCAAATCAGATGAAAATTGACCAAGTTATGGCAAAATGAAACTTTCAAAGGTCCAAATGACCTTGACCTTTGTCCTTTTGAGGTTACATGTTCTTATAAAAATGTGCAGTGTTGCAATACCTACAATTTGAGTCCAACACGATAAGAATTGGATGCAAATGGCCAAGTTATGACTGGATGAAACGTTCAAAGGTCTAAATGACCTTGCCCTTTGAACTTTAGAGGTCACATGTCATTTTCAAAATGTGCAGTGTTACAATAGCTACAATTTAAGCCCAACATGATCATAAATATGATAAAAATTGGCCAAGTTATGGCTAGAAGAAAGCCACCATCCAAAGTGGCCTTTGACCTTAAAATATCCTTTGACCTTGAGATGTCCTCTACCTGAAGTGAACCTTGACCTCAAAAATGACATTTGGCCTAAAATTGACCTTTGACCTGACATGACCTTTGACCTTGACATGACCTTGACATTTGAGATGACCTTTACCTTACTATGATCGAACTCCAATACACTCGGAACCACATCTACTATAGTATATAAGATATTGAAGATTTAAAACTTTAATTACCCCTCATTTGCATAATTTTGAAAAGCATGACCTCTCTTTATAAAAAGGCCTGACTTCATCTATAGAAGTATAATTGTGCCATGTTTGGAGTTTCTACATATAATACTTTTCAAATGAAATGTCGGACAAATGTGTCGGTAAAGAAAGAAAGAAAGAAAGAAAGAAAGAAAGAAAGAAAGAAAGAAAGAAAGAAAGAAAGAAAGAAAGAAAGAAAGAAAAACAAAATGTCTGTGTTGGCACACAGACATAATAATTGCAGGCATAATTTTCAATTCAAGTAATCTTTAATCGTCGTTAAATTACAAATACAAACATGTCTATTCCGTATTATATTAAACGACGAGAGCACATCAAAAGCACAAAGCAATCTAGGGGGACCGCATGGAGGCAACAGTGGAGTAGGAACATGAACAATCGGGAGATAGAATATTATAATATTGACTTTGTGAACCGGTGAAGGTCATAGCTTAGGCCAGAGAAACCTAGATGCATTAGGGTGTGGCAGATGTTGGGAGAAGCGGTCACCAGTTGAATAGAAGTCAGGGACACTATCAACAGCAAGCAAAATAGCTTTGAGTCTGGATTTGAATATTTGTAGAGAACTAGAATCTCTGATGTCAGAGGGCAGGTTGTTCCATTGCTTGATAGTATCGAGGAGAAAGGATAGATGGAACTTGAATAGGGTCGCTGAAAATGTTTCTAACATTGACTGAATAGAAGCGTGCAAATAAAACAGCGTATTTTGAACTTCAATATAAAAAAAATGAAATGCGACAACAGCGCACGCTTGTTCATATGAAAAAAAGCGTATTCATAGCTGTCTTTGCATTTCTAACTTACTTATATGTATGTATTTTTACTGTTTCAGTGCCAATCACGTCTTAAGTCGATCAAATTAGTCTGAATTATCATTGGATCTCAGATTTTTACTCCTCGTAAAAAGACCTTTCATTCAAGAACCAGCAAGCCTATAGTTCCAGAGAAAATCTGTTGACTCAGTCCAAAATTTGGCACTGAAAGAGTTAAGTCTTAAGAGTTGTCTTTACTAATTGCGGTACACTTGTACACTTTCTGTTCGCATTGCACTTACAAGAGAAACCGTTTTTACACAAAATTAACATTCATGGATCAAACGTTCATGCATTTTGGGTCACCTGTACTGATAATGGTTAGAAAAACGACAAAGACGTCACAACGCCGCAGTGGGTATCGAACGGACAACATTGTGCATTGAAGAGACGTACGGCAACTGAGCAGAAGGGACATCTATGAAAATTCATCTTTAAGGGTTTTAACCAATATATAAAATATCGTTCAATTTATGGCGTGATAATAAGTCAAGGTATACCTCCCCTTTTTCGCAATTATTATTGACCCTTTTTGCAAGGAAGCGCCACATTCGATGAGGTGTTTCTGAGTCGGACGGTATGCCATGTTGTTGACACGCTTCGCCTTCCACTCGGCTCCCTGCCGATGCGCCGTCCCCGACGGATCAATTAATGTTCCCACATTTCTTCAACAATTATGTTTTCAATATCGTTTCTGCGTAATGATATGCTCGCGGTTGTATCCGGGAAAGAAGAATTTCTGACCCTAATACATGTCAAAGAAATAAGTAAATCCTGTTCAACGAAGCAATAGCAAGAAAAAGAAGAAAGAAAGAAATACCAAGTTTTTTGTTATACGATCAGAATTTCGCACTTTATTCTATCAATTATTCAGCAAGACGGTCTCACTAAAGACGTCGAAAGTTTATTTTTATGCAATTTGTTTGTGTCCCATTTAATAGTTCTTTACTATTGTCTGTGTCATCAGATTACTTTCTTTTCATTATATACCCATCCAGTACGCAACAGTCTGTGTATGCCAATGTATGACCATCAAATCTTCACCATCTGTTATATACATTGAACTCCAATATATCATTGATGTTTCATCAAAGCGCGGCCGGAAAAGGCAAAGAGTTCTGTCTAATTCCTTTTCATGTACCTATTGTTGTATTATTATATCTGTGTGCCAGCACAGACATTCTGTTTTTCCTTGAATTCTTCCTTTCTTCTTTCTTTAGCACCAATTTGTCCGACATTTCATTTGGACACTATTACATGGAAACTCCAAACTTGGCATTTTTGCTTCCATACAGAGATTCTTGTCGTTGTATTGAGAGGAGTGAATATTGTGAAAAATATGCAAATTAGGGCCATTTGAAAATTTAAATCTATGAATATCTTCAAAACTATAATAGATAATGGTGCCATTCCAAGCTTCAATATTAAAGTTTAAACTGTAGGCACATCCAATGAACCAAATACAAAAGTTGTAGAATTTCAATTTATGTTAATTAGGGGCACTTGGGAAGCTTAAATGTTGAATATTTTTACAGTAATTAAAGATAGAAATGCCATTCTCCATTTCTTTCAGAGGCATGTGCTGAAGGCGCATCCAATAAACAACAAACGAAAGTTGTAGCATTTAAATTTATGCAGTTTTGGAGGCAGACAGACAGATTTGCTTCGAAAGAAACCTTCTTTTCTAGTTTTATTCCATGCTTGGCAGTGTATTATCAATTTCTGGGCAACATCCTAAAATATTATCCCATAATAGGTCACATGTCATCGCCAGTATCTGCTAACTAGCCATGCTGTTTCTCTAGGGACCATGGCAAGATTTACAAACTCAGTCTTGATGGCGCTACCTCTAAATGCACCGCATGGTTAGAACAACCCTTGAGTCACCCGTGTATCCATTTGAAACATGCTCAATCAAGATGACCTTTGTGTACCCAGCCATCTACCCACCAGCAATCATTTTGAAGTGGAATGCAGAAGGTGAAGAATAAAGTTAACGGGGCATTACGGGGCGTGGTGGATTGGTCCAAATCGTTAAACAAGTAGTTTGACAGGAGATGTTCTATGTTTGGAATAACCATTTTTTTTTTAATTCCCACAAATGTTAGTTATGTCTGTGTGCCAACACAGACATTTTGGGTTGCTATGAATTATGTCTGTGTCCCAACACAGATATTCCTTTTCTGTGAATTTTTTTTCCCTTTCTCTTCGTTCCAGCTTTACCAACAAATTTTGCGACATTATATTTGAAGACTATGATAAGTAGAAATCAAAACTTGGCATGATTGTACTCCCGTACATTAATTCTTATGAAGAGGGGTGACAGCTTTGAAAAGTATGCAAATTATGGCCATTTACAAACGTAAACCTTAAATATCTTCTAAACTATTATAGGTAGAGGTGCCATTCTAACTTAAGTTCATAGATCTGTGCTGTTAACGCATTCTATAAACCACAAACAAAGCTGTAGGACTTTGATTTATACTAATGAAAAGCACCTGAAAAGTTAAAATGTTGAATATCTTCAAAATCATTATAGGTAGAGGCGACTTTCAAACTTCAATTCATAGATTTGTGCTGTGGGAGCATCCGTGAAGCACAAACTAATGTTGTAGAATTTGGATTTATACATACTAGTGGACTTGAAAAAGTATAAGTGTTGAATTTCTATCTTCAAAACTATTATGCGTACAAGAGTTATTCTGCTTTCATATACAGCTCTGTCCATCATCAATTTTGTCCAGAGCTAAGCTTCCAGACAAACCACTAAGTTTAGAATCTATGAAGAGTGTGTGACCCTGTGAATGAAATTGGAATAATGCAAATTAGAAGAAAAAATAGCAGACTTGTGCAGATTTGTGATAGACCGGAGATACAACAGGCCATCATCCGTTATCAGCAGTCACTTACATATATATATATATATATATATATATATATATATATATATATATATATATATATATGTATGTATATACATCACTAAGATTTGTAATTTACACTCATGTCAGGCATAACACTTTTCTCCTATCACATGGTGATCATTTTGCCATCAGTGATCCATAAATAAATCAAAGTTGAAAAGTAAAGTGTACAGTACACAATAATTAACTAGATTTTCTCACTGTATAACCACATCTTATTTGCTCGCTGACACTTGACATTCTATTTTATCCAGACTTTTTTCTTTCCGTGTGGTATTTTCTTTTTATCTACAGATCTTTTTCATGCCAAGAGCCTCATTTTACTACAGCTTTTTCTGATATTTCATGTTTTCTCTCATGTAACTTTTCCTAATTCAATTTGAATGTACAAAGCTACAACTTTCCTTTGCAGACACACAGACAGATTTGCTTTAAAGCAAATCTCCTTTTCTCTCTTTTTTTACCAGCAAAATTTGTCCAACATTTCATTTGAAAATCATTATAAGTAGAAACTCCAAATATGGCAAGATTATCCCTCCATACATAAAGTCTTAGTTTTTTGGTGAAAAGACCTGACAGTTGCGGAAATTGGGACCATTGGAAAAATTGAAATATTGGATATCTTTAAAAGTATTATAGATCATGGAGGTATAATACAGACGTATACTACCTCCATGGATAGACATAGGTGCCTTTCCAACTTCAATTCACAGGTTTATGCTGTAGGCGCATCTAATGAACCATAAATAAAAGTGGTAGAATTTTAATTTGCTACTTACGGGCACTTCATATGTGCAAATGTTGAATGTTTTCAATTTTAGGTAGCGGTACCATTCTCCTTTCAATTCGTAGGCTTGTGGTCTTGTATATTCAGTGAACCACAAGCAAAGGCTGCAGAATTTAATTTGTGTTCATTTGAAGGAAATTCGAAATTTAAACATTGACCTTCCTTTATAGTGTGCAGTTTACTGGGCAGAGGTCAAACACACGCAGAAACTTCACTGTTATGGGCCCTAGACAGGTCAGGTCTGAGGTCAGCTGCCGACCAGCCCTCGGCAACAATTAAAAGCTGGCAAACATGGGAGTGCAGTTGCCCCTGCTCATATGTGCGAATGTATGCACAGATTTACAAAGGAGAATTTTTTTTTCCATTTGTGAAACACATTAAAGTGGTGAGTTAGCTTTCATGTGTGGATAATCGAAATCAGTGCATGTCTTACACTTTAGGTTAAATGGTTTATTTGTCATGATGGCAAGTTATTGGCCATCAGGGCAAGATAAACTCCTCTGATAGTTATGCGTGGGCCACACGTTCTAGCCTGGAAACGAAGGGTGCACGTAATCATTTACACGAGATAAACAATGGTATCGACTTGAAAATGTGCTGAAAAAATAAGCGCATGGCAGTTTTTCAAGTTTTGCAGCGACAGGTTTTGTACATATAATGTTATGCACAATAGAGTGTTCCAGTGGTGCCATAACAATATCTCCCCCAACAGCTGTCCCCGAACAAACACATGAATGCGCAGTTAGGTAAAAATGTGAGCTTCTACCGTTATCAATTTGGTCAAGTTTATGCGGACACTTCCCCACTGTTTTCTCACCACTTGCATCAGTTCACAATTAGAGCATTGACGGGTAGTAATTTTTGCTGCCCGGGTACCCGATTTTCGGGTAGTGTAAATACCCGGGTACCCGTCGATTACTACCCGATCTAGCATCTAACATGCCAAAGCGATAAAAAGAAGTAGACAGATGTAACCGTTGGGCCTATACAGACATCAAACGTAAGTAAACCGATATGTATATATATGTATGTATATAAATATATATATATATATATATATATATATATATATATATATATATATATATATATATATATATATATATAGTGGAAAACAGAAACAAAGCAAAATTCATCTTATAATATTTCTATAGATATAGTGCTTTATTAATCAAAAGGCAAAGGGTGGGACTGGGACAAAATTTGTCTGCTAAAGCCCAATTACCAATCGCTTAGCAGACAAGGACCAAATATAAGGGATGGTTCAACATTATCATCATTTTTGAATTAGTACTTCGGGTGCTGAATTTCATAACCCGCCCACCCTGCCCAAAATAGTACTTCAAAATGATGATTTTCACAAAAATCATACTAAAATCACACATAAATTGACCATCATTTTCCATATTCTGTGAAAGTGTACAGACCCATTTAACCTCCCTCCCTCCCTTGCGTACTGTAAGTACTAACTTTTAAAAAAGATGATGGCAATGTTGAAACATCCCTAAAAGAAGTACCTGTGTGTATTATTTTTCAACTATTTACTATATATGAATATTTACTGAGCAGGATTTTTTTTTTTTTTTTTTGAACGTTGAAATATAAGAATTTCGTCCATTTCAGGTTTTATTGAGCATCTTTATTTTGAGGGGGGGGGGGGTAAGTGTTCCCAGCGTCCGAAGAAAGCCTCTCACAGGGTACACTAGTAGCTGGTGTACCCAGGTATTTGCAAGCAAAAGGGGCAATACGTTAGAACAGTCAAGTTTTCATGCCCCCGCCTTCACACCAATGGGTCACTGTTCACATCACCAGTTGGCTCTGATAAATAACGACTTAGCAGTTATCCTTTATCAACTGTATTATGTTGTTGTTTGGTACACGCAGTAAGGGTTGGACCAAAAAGAATGTTTGTTACGGACGAAGTATCTCTTTTGTCCGCGTCAGTAAGACGGCGCTTTGGGGGGGGGGTCTTCTGATGGTTCAGTGTTCTCAGCTTTTCTGGATTTCTGATTCAAGAAGGCAAACTCTTGAATCTTGGGTTAAAAAAAACCCGCTGCGATTGACACAGTTTCATTCAGTATGCCAGCGTCAAAACGTTTGTTAAAACTGCCACTCACTGGGTTGTTTGTTTTTTTTTCCCCCGAAGCTTTGCAGAATAGCAGGGTCATCTGTGTAAAGGTGCAATAAGTTTGATGACATGTTGATTGTGATGCATGCTTAAACTCAATATGTTTGAACATGCTACTTGTGGGCCCTCCAGTCTTTTTGCACTCCTTGCAGGTGACATGATCCCCATCTCGGACAAAATCTTCCCATGCCTGAAAACTTGACATACTGCTGGCTGACCTGTCTGCTTCAGAACTGCAGCCTCATTCTAGTTTTACCCGCTGGTCGTTTAATCACGTGATCTCACGGAAAACCTTTTTTCATGTACAGTATATATGTTCAGGCTTTTTTAAAGACGGGTACCCCATGTTACTACGCGGTGCACTGTTTTTTCGCTATAACCCAGGTACCCGGCCTGTTACCCGGCTATCCGTCAATGCTCTACTCACGATTTCTTTCTCAGATTTTTCTTACCTTTTGTCATATTTTTTGCAACGATATGTGCACTGTGGAAAAAAAAAATGTCTATACTAATCTGTGTTTTTGTTCATTTTAACACATCTGGTTGATTTGCACATTGCAAGCTTGCTTCAATCTTTCAAAGAAAAAGCGTCAATTTTGATATACATTCAGTCTACCTATGTTTTCATGCGTCAGCTACAACCAGTGCATCTACCCAAAGATGGTTATTTTCTCATTGTAAGTTTTACAGAATCTTTTCATCTTATATATTGCATCATGATGAACTCAGACATTCTAGTGAATAATATTCTTAGAAATTTTGGTGGTGTCACAAGGAATAAGTTAAATAATTTAACCGACAACCCTGATGAACTTGAATACACTATCCAATAGCATCAGATTCACAATATGTTGACATAAAAAATCTTGAAGATTGCATGAGACCCTTTTGACAAAATGTTTGGTTCAAACATATTTATAGGCAAAAAACAATTGGCCGACAGGCGCACCAGCCTATTCCAGGGTCTCTTGTACATTCATAACAAGACTACAATGAGTTTGCGAGCACCAATACACAGACAGGTCACGCACAGGACCACAAATGGGAAGAGCAAAGGGGGTGGGAGGAAGGGAATTGCTGTGTAAGCATAAATACAAGTAAAAATAGTTGTACAAGATTACCAGATTTGAATCACGTTATAAATCTAACAGATAATTTAATATACTTATGGACAGCCTAAAAAATTCCACATTTTGACCTGAAGGATTTCCTCTTCTTTTTATTCCGAACAATAAAGTTTTCAAGCTAAAATTACCAAGAGTTATTATTTTATATTGCAGTTCTTTCCGTATTATTTCATACTTATTATATCCAAAGGAAAAGTGATAGATGGTCTCCCGATTAGCTCCACATGAACATGAAGGAGACTCTACAACGACGATTTTGTACAGATCATTGTTCAGCTGGGTACAACCCATTCTTATCCTTGAATGGACTCCTATCTCCAAAGTAATACAACTCGTTACGTTTTAGGCTGTTCCTGTTTATTTCCCGTTGAAAGTGGTCAATATCCTCAGTGATTCTAACTGATCGGGGTAATGAATTCTATTCACGAATGGTTGAAGGGAAGAAAGAATTTGGTTTTCCTGGCCTCAATGGCTCTTGTCTTATTTGCTTTGTCCGTGCTGAAACGGTTCCCGGTAGTAAACTAGAAATGTATGCTGGGGCTATTCCATTAACAATTTTGAACAGAAGTATCTGTTTCGGTCTTATGTTTAAACATTCAGTGTTTGAGTGCAAAATTTGACAAATTTAAATCTTTACTGGATGAGTTGCTATCAACAACTATTGAATTCAGTTTCATCTGTCTGCAAGAAACCTGGCTAGGTACCGATCCTGACAGTTATCTGTATGAACTATACAATTATGTTCCCATTCCTCTTGGCGCCACCTGTATTTCATATGGCGGACTAGTAATCTATTTGCATAAAAACTACCAATATGTAGTACGAAATTTCTAGACTCCAAATACATTACGAGAAGGTCAATTTATTGGCATACTTGGAAATGGTTTAAGACCGAAAAAAGTGCAATTTTAAAATTTATAGACCTACTCGCGACAGAAACGACGAAGTGAATATTTTATCAATAGCTTGTCACCAATATTATCAATTTTATCTCAAGAACGATCTGACAAACTATTTTTGGGTGATTTTAACATCAACCATTTGGAAGCAAATTCAATGGAGAAGTATTCGAATTTCTTAAATGAAATGATGAATGACGATTTCTTACCAAAAATTACATTATCTTTCCGAATTTCGGAAAGAATATGAAACTTTGATTCACAAAATATTTTGTAATTCATCACAAAGTAAGGGGTCGGCCAAAATTATCAACATTTTTCAAAAGCATAAACAGAGTACTCTTTCTTTTAACCCCCATCTCCCCCCCCCCCAAAGGTACTCTGAAAATGTTGATTTTTGGCTAAATATTGATCAATATTTTCAAAATTAGCTAAAATTGTACATTGATCTTGACCACTGCCCTTGCGCACTCTGCGTACAAATGCGAAAATGTTGATAAAAATGGCTGACCCCTATTAAAAGGTCTGTCTATCAGACATTATTTCTATAAAATTATCAGATCATCTGTCTTATTTTACCTACGTAGACCAAAAATTAAATCTACAAGCTCTGCCTACATATATCCAAATTGAATCAAAAGACCACGTGCGTGTTCAAAATTTTGTGCATGAAAGCAATGGCATTCACTGCACACAAAGCCTCAACAATGAAGTTAATTATGATCGATCCCAATCGTAACTACGATAAACCTGAAAACATAACACTTCATCATAAAGATAAAAATCTCCTATTAAAACTGTGCGGTTTAATAAACATAAACACAAAAAGTCTCCCTGGATGATAAATGGAGCCCCAAACTCAATAAAATTTCGAGACGACCTGTATAAACAACTGAAAAATATGCACTCTAACTCTTAGCAGTACCTGACTCTTAAACAAAATCTGACAACTTACAACAAAATACTTAATAAATCTATCCAACAATTGAAAGATAGTCACTACCATTTGAAATTTGAACAGTTCAAAAATGACATCATGGGATGTTGTAAGAAGTTTTCTAAATTTAAATCAAAGGAAAAGGGATTTTCTATTTTCGTTCTTGAAAACAAAAAAGAGCCCAATAGAAGTGAAATAGCAGAAAGATTTAATCCACATTTACAAATTATTGACCTTACATTGGCTGCCAAAATAGTCCAAGGAAATTTACCTCTCTTCAGTCAATATTTAAATCATCAATGGGAAATTAATTTCACTATCAATGATGTTTCACCTTCTAAATTAGAATAAAAAATAAATAATTTAAAAACTAAGTAAAGTTCTGGCCATGATAAACTTTCAATAAGACTTGTAAGAAATATCAAGTCTTCTACGACAATTCCATTAGCTTTCATAATCAACCAATCCTTTCACACTGGCATATTTCCTGACCAACTTAAAAAAGCTTAATTGATACCAATATATAAAGAAAAGACGATTAGAAAGTCTTAAAAACTATGGGCCTATTTCTTTGCTGCCCGCCCCATCTAAAGATTTTGAAAAGATTGTGTATCGACAACTCTATGATCATTTTGTCCAAAACTATATCTTTTATACTAGTCAACATAGCTTCAAGAAACTTCAAATTTCAGAAACTGTCGCATTAGAATTTGCTGATAGAATACATAATATTCTTCTTGACTCAGTTGAAATACCCCTTATAATATTTTTAATTTGTCAAACGCTTCCAACACGTTATACCGTGAAAGTGTGGTATATAAATAATTGAAGTTTTACGGTATTTCGGAGACCGCTCAGAATGGCTCGAAAACTACCCAACTAATAGAGCCTAGACCACTTCTTTGTATTATATATACATATATATATATATATATATATATATATATATATGTATATATATATGTATATATATATATGTATATATATATATATATATATATATATATATATATATATATATATATATATATATATATATATATATATATATATATATATATACGTAAACGACCTTTATCTGGCCCCTCAAGATTCAATAATTTATGCGGATGACACAACCCTTATTAACTCACTCGGTTCTTTCAATTTCAGACCTCAAGCTAACAAGGACAACATTTCAACTGATATCAACTCCGAACATAACAAATCTTGCTGCTAACGAAATCCCTCAATGTATCTAAACCCAAATGCATGCTTTTCTCCTACCCTTAAAGTGAGCTGGATATTAACATTGTTCCTAAAAATTGATACGCTTGAGAAAGAAAAAATCAATTTGCCTTCCTCGGATCTAGGATTAATAATCAAAGATTAAGCTTGAATGCCCATCTAAACAAAATTGCAAATAAAACCGCTCGGACCATTGAAATACTCAAGAGACTACGCGATTTTTATTTCCAAAAATACTCTGCTCATAATTCACAATATCCCCTTTGCTGCCACACACCAATTTATTCGATACATGTATAGGGTTATTCCAGTGATAGCGTCTTTAAACTACAAAACTTTGTTATAACTGTCGACCGAAAATACTGATTTTCCAGTTTATGAATGAGACCTTTGTGCCACACTTTATCAAAAGCCTTGCTAATATCGAGGAAAACAATTCTTACTTCTTTTTGCTGATCAATGGCTAAACAAAGCTCATGGTATAGAGAAAGTAACTGGTTAACTGTTGAGTCACCAGGAATAAATCCCGACTGGTTTGCTGAAATGAACATGTTGTCCAGAAAAAAATTGAACACGTTTGAAAATTACTTTTTCCATTACTTTCCCTGTACAGCTTAGAAGGGATATAGGACGATAGTTGTTACACAGGTTCTCGTGGCCTTTTTTGAGTAAAGGAGTCACGTGAGCTTCTTTCCAAATAGACGGGAATTGTTTTTGATGTAGAGATAAATTGAATAGTTTAGTGAGAGGTCTATTAATAATGGGAGCAGCTTCTTTTAAAAGTCTTGTACTAATCCCATCGGGACCAGTTGCTTTAGTAGTGTCAAGACTTTTGAGTATGTCCAGTACTTCACCTTTAGAGAGTATTCAAGGAGTGATCAGGCGGTAGAGGATTTTTAATTGAAGAGCGCTTTGACTCAAGAAAAACAAGTTGAAGATTTCTGCTTTGGAAGCTTTGTCAGAGACGTGTTTGCCATGACATAGTAAAGAAGGTATATTCTGACGATGATTTCTATTGAAAAAAATGTTTAACAGTTTTCCACCATGCTTTGTTTTTGTTTTTAGAATTTTTCAAGGAGTTATTTAATTTATCATGATGTTGGTCCTTGGCTTCACGGAGATGTTCCTGATACAGGTTACGAAGCCGATTATAAGTGGCCCAAAGTTCAAGACTCTGAGGTCCGTGTTTACCATCTTTGGCTTTGGAATACGCGCATCACTTTGCACTTTTCACAGCGCAGAGAAGATGTGTACCAGGGTAAGTCTTCCGGACGAATGGTAACTTCTTTATTAAGAATACATTGTTTGGCGGCTTCCAGAAAGTCTTCAGTCCATAACAGGCAGCATTCATTTATATCGTTCAATGGAAAGAAATTGTCCCAGTCGATTTGACTTAGATATTCTCGAAAATGATTAAAATTTGCCTGTCTATATAACCATATAAATCTTTTATACACGGGCTCAATTTTGCGTCGAAAACTAATATTGACAGACACAACGCTATGGTCACAATTAGCAGTAGGTGGCAAAACTTTTGGTTCAGAAATAAAGTTCGGGATGTTAGAAATGACCTGATCTAAACAACGAGATGTATTTTCAGTTGTGCGGGTGGGTTCATGAATATGCGGAAAAAAGAAATTAGTATTACAAAAATTGGTCAAGCTTTTTACCTGGTGCCGTGGAAAAGTCGGCATTAAGGTCACCTGTTATGATGATATAATGGGTACCGGTAGTTTTTGCTTGGTCGAGACAAGCTTGAAGCTTGTCTTAGAATGAAACAGGGGAGTCAGGTGGCCTGTATACAACTCCTAATAAAAATTTGTTGTTATGTGATTTAATCTCAACCCATAATAATTCCAGATCGGGACTTTCCAAGTCTTGACGCCTGGTAGCTATAAATTGCTGGGATACACGTAGTCCAACACCCCCGCCTAAACCATTGGGGCGGTCCTTCTGCATAATATTATGGTAACCAGATAAAATAAGATCATTGTCTAGAGTATTTGGTGTCAGAAAAGTTTCCGAGAGAGTTATGAGATCATAATATTTAGCAATGTCTGTGCGAATACACCTCATTTTATCTTGAGACAGACTACAGACATTATTGTGACAGAGGGTAGTATCACAAAACTCATCAGTTGGTCCAGGATTGAGGTGAATGTCTCCGGCCAGTAAAATCAGAAGTGGAGAAATGACAACTAAATATACATCAATATTTGAACATTTACGACGAAGGATTGAATTACAAAGGTATAATACGAGTATTCTTTGTCGACTGGCATGACTGAAGATGTTACTTATGGAAGCTGCAACCCAAACATAGAATAAAGAGTATATTAATAAGATTTCAGAATTTAGAAAATAAAAATTGCACCTGAAGCCCGGGATGGCTACACACAAGTGATACATATACACAGGGGGGGGGGGGGGGAGAGAACAGAGAATTTGCGTACAGACCCTAAATTTGCCTAAAGAAGTACCAAGTAAATGATGCAAAATAAATGAATATTTCAACCACAAAGAGCTGAAGCAAACGTGGCAATTCAGGAAAAATTGAAGGTAATTTGTCAGCTTACTGTGAAGAGTGACACAGTTTCCATGTGTGTCGGTTGTTAGCCAAGCGTGATTTGCGTCCATGTGCATGGTAAAAATAAAAAACGTAGAACATAATGAGTATGTAAGCAAACCAAGCCCCAAAGCAAAATATACTAAAATACAAGTAACAGCGCGACCCCAGGTAATAGCAAACAAAAGAATAAACACGCGATGACAAAATTTGTACAACATATACGATTACTTGTAGACATTTGGAGAACGTATTTAAATAAATATTGCATAAACGCTTACAGGAGAAGCAAAAGTATAATATGTTCCGTACGTCAATCGATGAGACATGATTCGGGTTATTACTACATGTGAAAGCATTTGCACACCAGTACACTATTTTGCATGTAGGACATTTATAATAACACTGCACCGAATTATAACATATGCCTAATAAATGTAAGGTATACAAATCACATGTGGAAATATGAGACACCACTTGACATAATCAAGTCAAACGTAAAATATTTTCACACAGCATGCACATGTTAAGGACGTACTTAGTCGTCTCAGTACAACTGTTACGCAAATCTAAGATACATAAACTGGTATACTTCGACAACCTGTTAATGTGTTTGAAGGCCCCAACATTTGGTGACACAAAAAATGTACATAGATAATTCCAATAGAGTTCGACTGCAGTCGAACTGGAATTTAAAAAAAATGACCCCCCCCCCCCAAAAAAAAATGAGTGCCGCCAGTGGGCATCGTACATGAGTCAGCGTAGTGGCAGACCAGTGTTCCACTTTTTGTTGAACGAGCCACCTCCCACCCTTACCCTCCACAAAAACACTTGCCAATCTGGCTGCTATAGCTGTAAAACGTGTTGCTATGTCAAAGTATAATTCACAATATCAAAAAGTTTTGCTCACTTAATGTCCCTTTAGATTTTATTTTTAAACATGCATGCAAAAAAAAATGCATACAATATTTTGTCGTCTTTATTTTTATTTTTATGCAGGTACCAAAATTGGTCTGCCTAATATTTTCCAAAATTTTCTTGTTCTGCTATGGTTCAATGTGGGCTATGAGTCTGCTTTCTTAAATGGATGTAATGTCATTTATCATGTTTATAAACATATCTTATAAGAACGCCAGGATGCTTTAACGTCAATGCTCTGCATGATGTCAGACCTCTCTATACCCTTCTTTTTCGCAAGAATGTGTCAGCAGCGTATGGTTCAGAGATACGATTTTGATCACAATAGGGTGACTAGCGTAGACTACCAGCAAGATACTTTACCTATGCAATACATGAGTGATCACAAATAGTAATAATAAAACCATGGGTTCCTGACAGAAAGAATTTGGCGATGACACGATCGCTGTAACTTTCATATACAAAGAGTATAAAAGAAACTAGGACAGAAGACTTGCTTTTAAGCAAATCTGTCTGTGTATTTTGAAAACTTGCACAAACTGAAATGCTACAACTTTTATTTGCGGTTTATTGGATGTGCCTTCAGCACAAACCTATGAATTAAATGGAAGAATAGCATCTCTACCTATAATAATTTGGAAGGTATTCAACATTTAAACTTTTCAAGTGCCCGTAATTAGCATAAATTACGATTCTACAACTTTCGTTTCTGGTTCATCGGAAGTGCCTAAGGCACAAACCTGTAGATTTGGGTTGTTATGGCATCTCTGACTATAATAGTTTTGACGATATTCAACATTTAAACGTTTCAAGTGCCCTAATTAGCATAATTTAAAACTCTGCAACTTTTGTTTGTGGTTCATTGAATGTGCCTACGGCACAAACCTATAAAATGTAATTGGAATGGCCCTTTAGCCCATAACAGTTAGTCAGTATAATAGTGTCCAAATGAAATGTCGGACATATTGGTGGGAAAGAAAGAAAGAAAGAAAGAAAGAAAGAAAGAAAGAAAGAAAGAAAGAAAGAAAGAAAGAAAGAAAGAAAGAACACAGACATAACAAATTGTCCGGTAATTCATTGTATATATACATCCTTGCGTGGACTGCATGAGAGTTGATGTGGAGCTAGGTTGCTTTTTATTTGTTTGCACAGTGATTTGCCAAGCTAGCGTCCTAAAATATTCCGTCAGAAAATGCATTAATTCCATAATCAAAGAACCATAAAACAGCATATTTGCCAAGGTTTCATCTGTCTCCTTTTCCCCGGTACAAAATGCTGGTTTCCACAGTAACATCTGGTATTTCTTTTTTACTTTGCAGGACATTTCAATTAGAACTGGAGTGAAAGGAGAGAAACAAAGGTGAATTCACACTTACCATATTTTTGCAGATTGTCTGTGCGCAAACTCGACCTGCATGTTTATATTTAGACACCGTATTCATGCGCCTGGTATACGAAGAAGCTCGCATGATTTTGAGGGGGATTGTTTGGAAAACAGATCAATTAGTCTAGCCGGTCGCCTCGTAAACACGGACTTTAAGAACCTTCCGAAAAGGCGTGTTCAAATCAGTTCAAGCATGAAACCGTGTCAGGAAAACGCCCTGGAGGATGGGGCACGGTCGTTGAATAAAACATAAAGAAAATTTTCCATGTAAGTGATTTTTTTTCAACTATGGCAATAACTGCACATGGCGGTTAAAAGCTAAGGGTAGGATACCAGCGAACCGAGAAGACACAACTAACAACACATTTTTAATGACTTTAGAGGCAACCTTTAACAGCGAAATTGAAAGCTAGTGCAACTAGAACATACAGGATGAAGACGTACCCCTTGGTAAACCAGTATAGGTCTGCTGAAGGATACACGTAGGCATTGTGGACTCCTCTGGGAAGTAAGACTTTTCTTCTCGAGCCATTGTATAGCCATAATGTAACTTAAAGTTGCCTGACACTTTTTTCTTAACTCCGCGGCTGTCTCAAATAGTTAGCCTTCACTCTTTCGGTGCCAAGTTTTGACTCCGTCAATAGCTTTCTCTGCCATGTTCGGTCCTGTTTGAATCTTAAATTTACCTTTCCTAAAAACAATTGTCTATTTACTCTAATTTATTGGATTTATTAGACAACCTTATGTCCAGTGATTGACTGTGATTTTAATCACGATGATGCTGGTGGTGACACTGAGACCCCTCTTGGCTCCATCAGGTCAGAAGAGACTCTGATCCCAAAGACCAAAGCAGCAGTCATCACTGACGAATCCATTTACCTGCAACTGGCAGTCCAACAGATTCCCAGACTCGGACTGAAAGGGGGAAGTTCAGAGAGGTAAACTGCAGATGATATTAATTCTTGTTGAACTAAATTACGTGTGATATCACTTCCTGTGGACAACTAGTAGCCAATCCACAATGCTGCATTTATTTATTAAGCAGGTGGTTACTCATGAGAGGAGCCAGAAATCAAGCCTAAGTTACCGGTGGAGCCATATGCCACAGACATCCTCTGTTAGTCAACATGGGTCTGAGCAGGCAAATTGTAATTTCTGCCGGTCGATCGGACCAGCCTACCCGTCAAGTTATGTTTGCGTACGGGTGGATAGGTGTTGGTAAATCTACTGTGCTGGAGGAAGGGAGAAAACGTGGCAAGACAGTTCTCTCATTCTCTCAAACGTAAAAGACTCCGAAACATGTTGAGTAGTTACCCGCTGAAGACCCTTTATTTTATTTGGGCTAATAAAGCCTATGTCAAAATTTTACAGGGGAATGTATGCAATATGGACAATAGTACTTCCATATGTATATAGGTTAGACAGGGACAGGTTAGCTTATGGAGAGTAAAGAGTTCGGACTGCGGAACAGGGTAATGACTACTAGGAAGTGATTCTGGGCAAAAAGACACAAATACAATATTGTCATGATTAAAAGTAATTCTAGAATTACATACTGTATAAAATTTAATATTATTGCCACAAACTTTTTTAACCAGAGATGCAATCTGTGTCTAGTTTGCGGACAGATATACTTTCTTTCATCCCTATAGAGTATTCCAAAGAGACAAAAGTGCGAGATAAAAATAAATTGAAAAGAATTTCATGTGCTAGACCAACCTAGAAAAGTCATCTTGTAAGAAGCGCGATGCACATCCTACTCAACACACAATGCATCAGAAAATACGCATAGGGCCTACTTAAGGAGATGTCCCTCCAAAATCCATATTTTGTCTTGACTCAAGTTAAGAAGTGAGATCATGGTCATTTTTACTGTTAAAATCTTATATGAAAAAAATGGTTTCAGATTGTCACATGACATAGCACTGGTGGTAAAAAATACCCAGAGGGCTGGTTGCTCAGGCTCTGTATTGTAAGGCACACAATACATGATTTATAACACTGGGTCTCAGACTGTCTTGTTTATTCTTCTTTCTTTTATGGTTGTCTGTTTTAGATTTTTAATGCCCATAAGTGTTTTAGTTTTGTATCTGTGGGGCTCAATCTCACTTCAGCTAAAAACATGAATTTTGCCATCGAACTTAAAAAACTGATTCCCAATATTGCAGCAATTGCTGGGGTTTTTTTTCAACTGGAACAACAAAAATCAATGTTATGACCTTTCTCGGAAACCTCTCTCCTGAAGAACAGTTCAGGGACAATGTCAGGACAACACTGAAGCGACTGAAAGGCCATACATAATGGGGATTGAAGCAAGAGTGGACAATATAGCAGAGGTAACACCCACAGTAGGTAATAACAGTTTTCTTTCACTGACATTCAGTGGCTTGTCAAATGAAAACGCTGGGTCATACCCACAGAAACTCCTGGCACCGGCTGAACTGGCCAAACGGAGTGATGAAAAAAAGTTAAGAGCTTACAAATTGTTACTGCAAGCCATTCAGAGAACTGTCATAGAGAGTGGGATCAAGACACCAAGTCTGACTTGAAAAAAAAAATGGTTTCGGTACTTAACCAAAGATTAAGAAATGAAGAGGACAAGTAGATTCTAGAGAGTACACTCCACATAAAAGCACAACAACCAGGGAAAACTGTTGAACATTACTGAGAGAGAATGAGAAAATTATTTTCAACGTTTAAGAAAGGTGATTCTGCACGATTAACCCTTTTGTGTATGGCCTGAGGCCAGAACCTGAATCATTTGTATTGGACTAAAATCCCAAAACTCTTGATGAAGCAGTCAGTCCTGCTCCCCTGTAAAAGTGTGTAGGGGCAGCGTGCCATCTGACGCCGAATGTAAACACAATCTACTGCAGACGTCACAGAGAGACTAAAAAACAAGTCCTGAGTCTCAGTATACGAAGGGAAGAAAAACCAGAGTCACAGAAATCCAAATCGGACCAGGATAGGACAACATGGGGTGAAATTTGTACCAGGTCAAGAAAAGCCATCATTCACAATCATGCCAATATCGAAATTTTTTTTGTTGGAGGTGCAGAAAGGCGTGGTATCCATCTTTTGTCTACCGAAGACGACCTGATTATCATGTACAAACTTTTATCCCTTAAAATTGTGCACAATATCAAAGCTATGGTCCATAGACTTAACTTTGGTTCACAAAATTTTAGTCCGGTCTTTCGCTGGCAAAATAATCAGCAAAATTTAAACCAGTAAATGACCTCTTTACTGGAGGGAATAAAGTGGGAGAAGTATGTTCTCAAGGCTCTCATTCAGATCCAGAGCATGAAAAATACACTGGTAGCTGACATATTTTGGAAAGCACAAATCAGTACAATTCATAATGAGGCATTAATAGACACAGGGGCCCAAATGTCTGCAATAAGTTTTAATTTATATGAGCGGCTGGCCTTGCATATCAATTTGAAACTCAAGCCTTTTATCAAGTACAGGTTACTAATGGGGTAGAGATACCAGACAATATTGTGATGCCTATAGTGTGCAAACTGAGAACAAAGGTCATGATGCGACAGGATATATCTGGTATATTTATGGGGTCAAAAATTTGCGTTCTTTGAGTGTATCATTTGCACATACAGTTAGCAATTCAAGTGCTTCCAGAAAATGAACTTACAGTGCATGTTGTGGACACACTCAATGTTCCATTTCAGCTGAGAGAAGAAGAAAAAAAGAGTGGGCTGCCCAGAGATATTTCAGTCAACAGACAATTGATTATTTTGCATACCAATGAAGCTAATCATCGTAAAAGAGAGCAAAGCAGCAACAAAAGCAAGAAATTACAATGGCACTTTGCCTGATGCGTTGAAAGATATTAATTTGGGAGAGACTGGTATTTCAACATATAAAAAGAAACAACGTGTGTAAAATGTATCCTGTCTGTCAAGAAAGCCAAAGCAGTGATGTCTGCTGGGAAGGCAACGGCTTTCATTATATGGGATGCAGATGGAGTGCTGCTTGTGGACTACTTGAAAAAGGATAATACTATCACAGGGACCTACTATGCCGATCTCTTGTGGCAGTACGAAACATGCAAATTAATTCCCCGCCACAACTGCATGCCTGATTACCTAGTGTCGCTTTGCGAGATATGGCGAGATATGGGTCCGTATTTATACAAAAGTATCAATACACCCAATTCAAAAGTCCCGGCCTTATTTGGAACACTACTACCTTCTGGTGGTAGATTCCAGAATGAGACTGAGGTGGACCCCCGAAATCAAGTTCCCATTCACTTAAATGTTAAATTTGCTTACTTTTCTAGCTCATATCTATCATTTAAAACACTTTTTAATACACCCATAGTGTTATCCTGTTAGGACTCTAGGACTTCAACAGTCAGGGAAAAACAGGTCTTCAGTGTCTGACCCATTGTTGCAAAAGTTACTGTGATGTATTCTTTTATGAAATGAGCTTTCATGGCAATATGTTTCAGATATCATCATATCACAAAACATAATCTATTAAATTCATATTTTAGAACCATTCATTTGGGTGTGTAATTTACACTATATATATATATATATATATATATATATATATATATATATATATATATATATATATATATATATATATATATATATATATATATATATATATATATATATATATATATAATAAAGAATTTTCCAATTCTCATGTTTCATCAGATTTTTTTTTAGTCCTGATTAGAATATTAGGTCTACACTTATCAGTTTGCTCCATTATCAAGTCAACTCAATTTTAGGAAAAACATACCTGTGACAGCTATAAAAAAACATACTTTATTATCCTGTTACTGCTGGAAATTCCTAGAATGTGCAGAGAGTCAATTCCTTTATTCTTGCTTTCGGTCCAATTGTGCAGGGTATCAAATTTGCAGTAAAATGTATATCAGCTGCAAGTAAGAAATGTAAAAACACTGAAGACTTTTTCCCCTCGTGTTGTAGACCTGGAGTTTTCCGAACATAATAACAGTGGTTATATTCAAAGGTGTTTTTAATAATAAATATGACCTAGCAAAGTAAGCAAATTTAACATGTAAGTGAATGGAGATTGAATTTGTGTCAACCTCAACCTCATTCTGGTTTATGTCACCAGAGGTCAACAGTGTTCCAAATATGGCAGGGACTTTTGAATAGGGTGTGTGATCAAAATATATGTTGGCTTTCTATTGCCATTTAAATTAACATCCAGTAGTGACATGCGACATGCAGGGAAAAAGAGATACCCGTAAAAGTCCGTGCTGTACCCCGGATTTTTACGGAGGTTTCTCTTCTTTCTTTCTTTCTCTCTTTCTTTCTAGCTTTCTTTCTTTCTTACTTTCTTTCTTTCTTTCTTTCTTTCTTTCTTCCTTTCCTTTTGGATATCAGCGTGCAGCGCTCGATTTCCCTCATTATCTTTAGATAATATACTGCCTCAGATATGCCATAAGGGGACAAAGAGTCCTGTGCAAAGTGCGTAGTATTTTCTACTTCAATTGTCGGTGTTGCTGATGAGAAAACCCGATAATATGGTAATACTTTTGCAGTTACATGTCTCTGGGGCAGACACAAAGACACATCTAGCAATAGATGAGGTTTTTAGCATTCCCCGGTTCAAAACCACGAATTACTCACCGTTGCCACTCAAGTCAGAAGCGTGCTCACCAATCTCAAAGACCCTGACCAATACAATCAATTATTTGGTGAAAAACAGTTCTATTTATAAGTTCCTTGTTGTGTTAATATGTGTGACATTGTATTATTATTCGCATTGTTTTGTGTCAAGTGTAGGTTTTAGTACATGGCAAGCCATAAAGTATTTGTCAAACATGCAATTTTTGCGTGTCTCGTTACCTGGGATAATGAGATACAAGTCATGCGCCAAGCGGCAAGCTTTTGCAAAATCCCTGTAGAGAATTAATTTATACGGACGCAATTTACGTCATTTCTTATCATTATCATAAACAGATCGCAAGAGAACGGCCAGTGGCTGTGTTTCATTTGCAAATAGCTCTTGCTTGTTCCCAAGTTTAACGCACACTGGTCGAATCGGATTCAAGTGAACGTACCTTGGTTAAAACGTACCCGAAACCTGGGTTGATTTGATAATGTCAGCATACTTCATTCATTTTTATCTAAGCAAATTGCAAACATTGTCAAAACTCGTGTCCACAATTCATTTTGATATGCAAATCAAATGGCTTCCGTGCAACTGACAGTTTCTGTGAGAATTGAATCTCGGGTGGTATGAGTAACCCACGATACATTGCGCTATATTTTCACCATAGTGCTCACCATGACCGTGCACAGGTTGCTAGGGTTTTGTGTCGCATTTAAATTTGTAACGAACGATAATCACTGCTCCAGACACAACCGAGCAGGCATATTAAAGTTAAGATAGCAAGTCATGTTTTAAAAATACTTAAATGACCGTTTACCCTGGTAACTCGCAGAACGCAAACGTGGAACTAAGCAAAATGTAACAATAAGTTATTGAATAACTGTCACCACTGACGTACACCAAGTCACCATGGGCCATGGCATGAATGATCACCGAACAACCGTAGCTATGCCGTATTCTTGCTCAAGTTGACCCTCCAGATACCTTTACAGCAAAATAAGGGCACGCGTGGGTCAGATTTTCTGTTCACACACTTCCCATGATTGTACAGAACGACTGCAAACTCCCCTCTCGCGCCTGCGGTCAAAGAGCTTGTATACTCGTAACAAAAGCCCTGTTTACATGATCGGGGACAGATGTGTTTTTGCAAGTGGTATGCGAATATTGTGAATGAGTACTGGAGATGTTTGAAAATACTCAGGGTTTTACATTGCATCTTTTACGCACGAAACAGTCATTGAGACCCCAGAAAATTTATGTTATTGCATCCTGTGTGCCAGAAATGATGTTATGTTGACTGGTAAAATAGTGACCAAAACACGGGTTCTTTAACACTGGACAACAAAATTATTTGGCCCTTCAATGACTTCAAATGATACATATCTTGAAAACAACCTAGCTGAGACAGGAAAGATCTTGCAACCTCAAACAACACACAGGAAATTTTAATACTCAAAATAAACAGTGATTTTATTATCAAAACTCAACACAGAAGAGATCGCAATGGGCGATAATAGGGGTTTGTTACGTACCGGTGTCTCAAAAGGTTCACTTGAGCTTCAAACTTTCCCTTTGCTCATACAGTATGCCATTTTGCATGTTCATTGAACATATTTTTACTAAATCCTTTCTAATGTTTAATTCCTAAGTATTTACAGTGTGATTTAATCTATCTCCTCACATTCACAGCTTGAAGGATATGGCATTTTCAGCGACTCCTCAAAATGACACTAGATAGCACAGTAATCCCTAAGTCTTGACGAGCAGCACATGCATGCATGCTATGTTAAATAAATTCATTAATTAATAAAGTGCTATAACAAAGAAAAATACATTTTTAATGAAGTTGGTAGGTTGGGCAGAAGGGTATGAAGAAAGTTGAATGACATGTATTAATGAAAGACAGGGGCCAGATTATCTTTGATAATTCTTGGAATAAGGCCTATCATAAGCATCACAAAATCCAACACTTTACAAGATAGATTGATTTCAAAATCAAATATTTTAGATGGGAACACTGTTTAAATTTGTATGGAATATAACCACAAGATCTTTTGTGGGTCTAAGTTCATGCAACATGTCAACTGTCAAACTGTTATGGTGAATTTCTTTCACATATTACAGATGTGCCCTCAGAAAAATGCAGTGAAAGAACAGCAAATAAATAAAACTGAAAAAAATAACCTAGAAACAAAGAGAATAGATAGGTCTGTAGTCACAAATTGATTAATTGGCATTTAGAGCCCATGCTGCAAAAATATGGGACAAGTAAATTCAGATTCAGTGTAAAAAATTGACTTTCTTACGGGGACAAGCATTTATTCTCTCCAACTTGTCCTGGGACAAGTGGCCAAAATCTTTCATGTCAAGCCATCCTTGAAAGAAGGCAATGTCTTTTAATTCAAATACGGTGATACTTACCAATTCCATATATTAGTAATAACTTGCGTTGAGAGTATAATACTCTCAAGGCATAATAATATTATGTGACTCTCGTTTTCTCTATGGGTTCCCCAAAGTGTATGCAAGGAATCCCCATAACTCCTGAATATTAAACCTCTGGTTAAAAAACCGTGAATATTAATTATATTTCAGGATCAAATTGTAAATATGATTCTGTTTAACTGTAGCTGCAATTATTTGAAAAGCAAAAACTGTATTAAGAACTGTAACATCACAATTTTTGCTTGTACACTAACTCAAGATAGATCATTATCTTTAGATATGTGCAAATTGTGCCTTAAATTAATACAATTGTTCATGTCCCCTTTTCTTTGAGTAAATTTTATTTAAAACCTTCGCTTCTGTTCAAGAGCTTCATTTGTTCACTTCTGTTGTTCTATCTGTAAGAATGACTTAAGTTCCTCATCACGCTAATACATAGCATCAACATAAACCACCTTCTACTGTTGTAGTCCATTGCTCAGTACCATCTCTATGTTCTTTAACTAGAAAGGCACATACATTTTCCAATTATACAAATGCACATTTAATTGACAAATGTGTATATTAATTGGTCTCTGCAATTCATCAACACATTCACATCCACTGTTTTCAATGTGATCTTTAGATGAATACAAATATTTGTGTCCACTTATATTTGAATAAATATTGTTTTAAAACGTACACTTCAGGTTTCTGAACCCTTTAATGTTGCTAAAATTATCTTGTACACATCCCACTTTCCTCTGTCTGTGTTAATTGATCTTGAATTATACAGTGATACCTTCTGACAAAGACCCTCCAATGCAACACCCCCTACCAGTTTAAATCACTTTTTAACATAGTTCGCAATACTTAAGTTATTTGTACCACTCAAAAACACTACCTGTCTCACAACCTTGACCTAAAGAAGGTCGAATATGAACTCAAACACATTTGACCCTCTAAAGCAGCACTGTTTGATGACAGGCACCACTGTGGAAGTGCCCTTTCAATCTTTGTTAATGGCAGTGATTTCTACAGGCCTTAGGCCTTGTTCTTATTTCTCTCTTCCTCTGTGTTTCTCTCTCTCTCTCTCTCTCTCTCTCTCTCTCTCTCTCTCTCTCTCTCTCTCTCTCTCTCTCTCTCTCTTTTTTTGTATTCCTGTGCAGAATGGATACAATCACTCGAAGAGCAATCTAGTATGAACTGCATCAAGCAGTTAATAAAAAAAACTATAGGCCCTCTGTGAAAATTATGTTCCCAGCTTTCAAAGAAAACTGAGTTTCATAGACGTTTCACGTGAGCAAATATGCCTTTAAAATATCAATGTTCAAATAAAATTTTATTTGAGGGCCGGCAATATGGTGGCATGGCCCTCATACATGTTTTACGAACACAACAGACGCGACAAAGCATTAACAAAGTTTGAAATAAGTTCCCCGCTATATTTTTCTTTAAAAAGCAAAAATGTGTGGAGTTAATCACAGGAGATGTTCAAGATTTGTATTGCCGTGGAACTCTGATAGAGTAAAAGACATTTGCGCCTTTGGATTTATCCTTTTTTTTTTTTTTTAATTATCCTGCTTGGCTTTCTTGAAAGGAAAATACCAACAAAAGGAACCTTATAATCTAAGACTTTTATATTTTGACTCCCTCAACAAAGTCTTGATGATGGCTTTTCATTTCATCAAAAGACAGATAGAGCTACAAAAAACAAATCTGTAATAAAGGTATAAAATGATTTCCATATTATTGTGTTGTATTTTTATGAATATAAATCCTTACATTTTCATAAACTTAAAAAGTAAAAAAAAATGCTTTCCTCAATGGCCTATGGAGCATGTGTGGCTTGTTCATCATAAATGAACGGCCTAAATGTACATAATTTTCTAGTTGCCGTATGTTCAACATGCCTTGGTTTTTCATGTCTTCTTTTTAGAAAATATAGCACCAGATATAGCCATTTTCACTTGCATTTTGCAAAATCGTGTATCTCGGGAGCGGTCTCCCCCCCCCCTCCCCCCCCCCAAGCCATCCCTTAGCTGCCCTTGCCATTCGCATGCAGAACTCCCTCAAGTTTGAGGGCTGGCTATGTTCTTGCGCTCTAAAGCAATCACTATTGAGCTTTAAAGTGTGCACTATCAAATATTGGCACTGGAAAATATTGAAAAGTGTTTTTGCAGCCAGGACAGAGTGGAGCACTGGGACCTGGTTTCCGTGTGCCGCAGTGCCGGTAAATATTGCACAATACCTCAGCATGGAATAAATTTGATGTTATGATGATGTTTGGTCCGTCAGTTTATAAATAAAATATCCGCTTGTGTCATGGGTCTTTGTATATTGAGAGATTCATGGTCAATAGTCTAAGCACTGCACTTTTGAAAAATAGAAGAAAAAAAACTGACTATTTTATTTATTTTCTTCAACAAAAGAAAATACAACTTTAATAAATCTTGGCACTGAGAAAAATATTGAAAAGATTGCAGCCGGGACAGAGTGGGGTACCGGTGTCTGGTTACCATGCGGTGTAGTTCAGGTAAATATTGTGCGATACCTCGACCTGGAATATATATTTGATGTTATCATGATGTTCGGGCCGTCAATTTATATATTCTTTAAATATCAATATATGTCATGGGTCTTTGTATGAGAGATATGTAGTTTAGCTAGAGCAGTTCAAGTTTGAAAAATGCGCGACAATGATTTACCTTTTTTTTTTTTTTTTTGATTATTTTTAGTCGAAATAAAACGCAGTAGTGTTTCAAACTTACAAAGAAAGTTAAAGCGATAACGATCAATTTAATTAGATCGTCCTCCGTATATAGTTAATTAGTTTTCCCCAATACTGGTTTGAGTATATGTGGAATTAAGTAATAGCAATTAAGTAAAAACTTAGTTGAAAATCTACCCATTTACAAGGGGGTACCCAGGGAGCGTGCTTCATTCCACGGTGATTTCAGAATATAATGATAACGAACGACATAATGTTGATAGCAGGAAGCTGTCTATGTCGTAAAAAGTGACGAGGATGCGGTAAGTTCCTCGACATCTAAATAGCTAATTATAGTCCTTGGGGTTCAACTGTAAAATGATCTCAAATGAACAGGGAATTGAGCCCCTTCTGCAGAGACTTCCCGCTTCTGCCTCGGTCCCTGCCCGCCCCGTCCCCCAAGTAGCATTCATTGTGAAGTGACATGCAGCAGGCACTGGGTAATTACAGCTACGTGCAAGTGATCCATGTCATTCAACCAGGAAGTAGTTTTTATGTAAGAAGGAGTCGTTCTTTATGTGGAATAAGTATTTCTTTATTCCCGAAAAATGTTACTTACATCCTTAAACTGGTTTTCCACCAGTACGCCCGTGTCATGACGGCTGATTATCAAGGTTTCCTGATGTCAGGGTCGAACATGGGCGGGGAAGGGGGAGGGAGGGAGAAACCTGGGGAAGGAAAGAGGGGGGAATAATATGAACGTTCCGTGCCATTAGTTACTCCATGGAGGTTCATTCCCGCCATCTGTGCAGCATATTACCACACATGAAGCCACAAGACATACTTTGACCTTTCATTGTGTGGATATGTCGCGAAGGATACAAACCATTGATACATGCAGCGCCATAACGATGGAACAGGCGCAGATAAATGCAAAGAACTTTACATTATTTATTTATTTATTTATTTATTTATTTATTTATTTATTTATTTATTTATCTATCTATCTATTTATTTATTTTTCTATTTATTTATTTATTTATTTATTTACCACAGAAAAGCTAGGTCGTTGACATTTAGATGACGATTCTAACGAAATGAACTGAACCAATGTGAAAGTAAAACAGAATGTAGTGGAACACTAAGACAACCTTCCAATGTATTCTTGTCATGAACAGAACCACTCGGGGCCAGCCTACTGTCCACCCTAAGCCAATAGTTCGTAACGAATGTTTAAGAAATCTGATTTTGATCTGACCAATGTGGGGTAACCCCACTTATATACCTTAGCTGTGCAATGTATGAGTGATCGCAAATAGTTATAAATATCATTAGTTCCTGACTAAAAGATTTTGGTGACGATGGTTGTAAATTGCATAAACACAAAGTATAAAGAAGAACAAATTGGCGGGTACATTACTTTCAAAGCACACCCTTGCGTTGACGAAGAGTTGGTGTGGAGTTAGGTTACTGCGGATTGGTTTGCAAAGGGGTTGGTCAAGTGTTATAAAATATTCCGTCAGAGAATGTATTAATTGCATATTCATATAACCATGAAGTAGCATATGTGCCCAGGTTTATTCTGTCTCCTTTTCTACGATACTAAATGCTGATCTCCATTTACTCAGGTTTAATCTATCTTGTTCTCTCTACTACCACTAAATGCCGGTCTCCACAGCAACATCAGATATTTGGTTTATCTTGATGATTATTTCAATAAGAACTAGCGAGAAAGGAGAAGATCAGGTAAATTTCAAGCTTACCATATTTTCAGCAGATTGTCCATGTAGAACCTCGGCTTGCATGTCTATGTTGAGACCCAGTATGTATATGCCTGGTGTATGAAGAGGCTTGCAAGACTTTGAAGGTGGTTGTCTGGCAGACAGTCCAATCAGGGCAGCCGCTCGCCCTGTATGCACGGAACTTTTCAGGAACCTTCTGCAGACAGGTCGTGTTCATAATCTGTTCAAGCGTAAAAGCTTGTCAGGAAAACAACCCTGAAGGGTTGGGGACACGGTCACTGAAAGAAAAGAAAAGGCATGGAGTCTGCATGTCATTGATTTTTTTTTCAAATATTGCGCACGTAGATTGAGAGAAAACAAACAGCCTTACCTTACCAAATGAAAAACAAAAATGTCATGCCACTTTTCAAAGCACTACAGAAGTTGTCATATAAATAATAAGTATTCTTGGTCGCCATTTACCATATTTAATATTAAAAGAACCAGGACCTCTCTATGAGACAAACACGTGGTCGCTAAAAGCCAGCCGTGGAACACCAGCGAACCGAGAAGACACAACTAACAACACTTTTTTATGTTTATATATAATTTGCAAGATAACATTTCACAATGAAATTTAGAGGTAGTGCTACTAGAACCTACAGAAAAAAAAGAAGTACCCCCTGGTGAACCGGTATTTGTAAGTATACTGGAGGGTACACGTGGTATGTGCATTGTGTGATCTTCTGGGAAGAAAGACCATTTCGAGGGTCATTTTATAGCTATAGGTAATTGACAGTTGCCTGTCACTTTTAAAAAAAGTTTGAGCGATCTCAAATAGTTTGCCTTAACTCTTTTAGTGCCAAGTTTTGACTCAGTGCCCAAACGTGCTGGAAAAAAGCTGTTGATCTGGACAAGTCTTATGTTCTATGCAACTGCAGGTAGACAGGTACCTCAACTCATTCCACCCTAATGACGCTTTTTCCCGCTAATATGTCGTTTGTTAATTATGTTTTAGTAATTTAGGGATTACTTTTTCAAAATGTTTGATGAAACTTGTATGAAAGATCATTCCAAACTATATGCCCATGGCCAACAGCTTCCTTGGAGCGCTCTGGGCGCATTCTATCAGGGTGGAATGAGTTAATGAAAGGTCGGTTTACAAAGAATAGGAATCTATTATCTGTGTCACCTCAAAGCCCATCGATTTTAGTCGAAATTGGCGATGAAAGTGTTTGAAAAAAAATCATGACAAATCCGCCATGAATCTATACACCTTGACGCAAGAAGGCTCTGGTTGCAGCTTATCAAACTCCGATATTATGAGGAAAGTTGATAGAGCATACAAAAGGGAGACGGTTCAAGTGCCTCTGTAAACAACTTTCATGCAATTTGAGAACTCTGGGTGGTAAAGTGAAAGATCGCAGAGACAGATTTGTCAATAGAACCTATAAATATTTCGTTAAAAGGATCTGCGCCGTGTATCTCATCAACAAGGAAAATGTTCCTGCCCTAATTTTTAAAATACGAACTAAATGCTCCATAGGCCAACGCCATGTTTTGTCCACTGAAATGTAAATGTCTTGTTATCAACAGGCGATTTAAGGCCATGAAATAACCCTAAATATAATATTAGTAACATCAATTTCAATTGATGCTGGCCACAAAATTATGTGGAGTGTTCAAAATGGCTGGCATACAAGAAGACGGGGACAGTTACATGCCAACTAAGCATTACTTTCCCTGGAAAATAAATCATTGTGCAGATACATCCATGTATAACAGAGTGATCTGGAAGATATTGGTTTTAGATTTGACATGTTGTTCTGGATTGACCACGTGGACAGGTATATAGAAGGTCACACTGGACCATATGGGCCGAAACGACAAAAGCGACTTTGGCGTGAGGAATACATCAGAACAGGGAAATTTCCATAAACTATATTGATTTTGTCATTGATAATCTGTGCCCAAGTAAACCACATATGCTCGGCTTACAATATGAATACACTGAAGAATTGATGAATGGAGTGTGCTGTTTTATTTTTAAAAGCTAAATTGTTACTTTTACGAACGCCTAAAACAAAACAAAAAATAAATAAGAACTCAAAATTGTGAGTAATCTCGAAATTTCGAGTATTGAAGTACAAATTTTGAGAAAAAGATTCTTAATATCGATGGGGATTTTTTCATGTCTAAATTTCGACTTTTGTCTCAAATTTTCGGGTTTTTTATCTCAATAGTCCGACTTCGAAAACACGAAATTTCAACCTTTTTCTCGAAATCTCGACTTCAAACAAATAATTTTTCTCCTTTTTCCCCCTCAAATTTCGAGATTTTAAACTCGAAATTTCGAGGGTTTTTTTTTTTTTTTTTTTTTTTTTTTTTTTGCCTACGTCGACGATGTCACTCATTGTTGCTCAACCGTATCAGGGCTTCAGTCTTTAATGAATATAATATGTTATGAACATGTTAATTCTTGGGATTTTCTTTTGGTCGCAGTAACTCGAAATGTATGATGGTTATTGATTATAAAATGTTTACTCGCAAGCATAGTCCCTTTCTATCTAATTGGTCATTATCAAATCAGAGCCTCGACACGGCGGACGAAGTTGAGATCCTTGTCGTTACTTTCACGTCGAATGCCAGCTACAGGTGTGCTATACATCCAGGCCAGTAATATATAGGTATGCCAACGCCGGTATGTCCTATCCAGGGATGGATACCTTCACAAAAACGTACATTTGGAAGACCGTATAAGAATACCGTCTCTTACATATGGGATGAATCGTATGAAATTCACCGGAAAAAAATCTAAGTTGCAATCCGCCCGGGGCTCTATCATTATAGGATGCCTTGGGTTGAGAAAATTTTATAGGCAAAGTCGTCTTCTTGCGGCCATGAATATCCCATCTGTTTCTGATACGGTGAAGGCTGACGTCGCTTTCTTTAGCTTACAAGGCGTGTAAAAGCAGTTCCCCTGTTGGCTCTCTATTTTTCCCGCACATTGTCTGCTTATATTGTCACAAGGAAAGTCCATTCCGGAAACTTTATGTGATAGAATGGTTAATTATGGCATTTTCTCCATGGCACTGGAATACTTACCAGACCGTTTATTTTTTAAACAAAATTTCGATCTCAAAATTTATCTATTCACTTCACACAGGCTACTCACCAGTTTGTCGAATGATTCTTTTGAATAGGTTTGGTATGTGATCTGTAAAATATAAACACATGAAATACAAGATTACGTATATATAATCATGAACGATGAAGATGAATTCCTTATTTTTATATTAATCATGATTGTTCTCTTTGATATTACTTTAACATCTTAACAAATGAGAGCAAGTAAACATGTCAACATGTCTTATTCTATCTGAAAGCGGAAACATTTGACATCGGATCATAGTACATTCATTTACCACAATACATCCTTTCTTTTTGCAGTGTTTTGAAAGAACATGCACTACCCTTCATCACCAACCAAATTAAAACAAAACATAACAAGAGGTCCATGTGCTTAATGCTCTGCTAATCACCATCACCCCCCCCCCAAAAAAAAATCCTGAAATTTATATCCTCCACGACCTTGAAAAATTAATCAAGGGTCATCCATATCATGCAATATCAAAATTCCACATGATACACATTGGTGGTATATTTGGTATCATTCCCCTTATTCTTTATCAAAATATTGAATTACATGTCCTTTTCTTAAGTGCTTAATGACCTTGAAAAATAAGTCAGGTCACACAGTCACTGGGTCATGGTGACCCAAAGAGCAAGTTACCAAGTAGAGTTTTATATACAATGTACTAAAGTTCAATTTTGATCCGGAGGCTCAATTCCCTTTGCCATTGAAGTCCAAACTTTTTCATTAAAAGTACCACCTGTATTGTGAGACCTTCCTGAACCTAGACCACAACAAAGTTAATCCACTACCAAATGACTGTGAAACCGGGGAAGAGGGCTGCAGCAAATCAAAGCCAAATGTGTGTTTAAAATAGGTGTAAGCAACTATATATTCCATCATCATGCAGTATAACAAATTGGAGAAAAAGTGGCCAGACACTATGAATTTTTTCGGTACAGACTCCAAAAGTACCGCCCAAAACCATCAGAAATACCATTTTCGTAAGAGCACAACAGGCAAAAACTCGACTTCTCAACTTTGCATCACTTTTTTGCTAACAGAGTCACAATTTCTAGATTAAGTGGTAATGTGTTTAGTATGTGTCGTGTCAAAGTTTTGTCTACAGTTAGAGCAACTTACTGAACCATCATCCTAATAGTCTTCCAAATGAAATAATACAGTAGTTCTTAAGCGAAAACATTACTGTACAATATGATAAGTTTTGGAACGCAGAGTAACCAAGATTTCCTGCATATATCCACTGTTTTGTTGGCAGATGATCGGGCATTTTCCATATGACAATGGCAACAACAGACAGTGTCACATAAATTGAACAGCCTGAATTAAGACACTTAAAATACAAACTAGCAATAGATCAGTTATAGGACTCGGTTTATTCGGTTCAATTCGGGAAGCGCACCCTGCTTTGTTTACATTTTGTGCTCGACCACGCTGGCCGGATTGCACGTGGAACCATAAGAAAGTAAAACACAGGATGTGCTTGGATTTAACGTAAAATCAAACCGTCAGCAAACTATAAATGCAGATTTCACCACTGATGTGACATTTCTGGTGAAAGATTTGCACTGTTCAGCACAATCCATGCTGTAATCACTAGCGTAATCCGTGGCATCCGTTGTAAACATATGACGGCGTGGGGCCGACTCGGCTACTTGCTGATTGGACAATCAGGCCAACGATGGATTGTTTAATTAATTACCGTCCGGAAACGTTCAGTACAACTCGGTATAAACAGATCTATTACAGTTTATCCCATTTATGATAGAATCCTTGGCTTCTGATTGGTTAATAGCTATGGTACACTCTTTATATTACCCTTATTTGTGCATTAATTACTGCAAAGGTGAAATACAGCGCGATTCCTGAAACTGACCGGGGAATACGCAGCAACCATAGACTTTGTCGCTCGAGGAAAGTACTTGAGAACCGGTTTTTCTGACGCATGCGCAGTGGCCAGGTACTTTCATAGCGGCCAGCCGGTTTTTTGCCTACGATCGAAGCTACACAATTTACCGGGATATAATCAGATTTTTCTTTACTTGCAAGTATTCCTACATATAAAATGTACAAGATGTTCAATAAGGCCATACTTATTTGATTAATAAACGCTAATAAAGGTCTTATATTGGTAATTCGAAGGCAAATTAGTAAGTTGTGAGTTGAGAATTCGGTGTTTACAGTTTGAGTTGCGAATTTTTTTTTCATTCTTGGAGATGTGTAGTAGTAATCAAACAGGCAAATAGCCAGAAAAATTGATCAAAATTCATATTTTATGTACACACAAAATACATGACAGCCTAACATATGTACATTCCCTGAATTAGAATCCCTAAAATCGACATACATGTAAATGCTTAAATATGGACATGAACCGTTACATCCTAATAAGGCGATAAAAGATAATACTTACAATAATTAACAGTAATTATTTTTCAAATACGAAGTTTATATTAAATTTAGAGAACTGAAAGATACAGTATCTTCATAGCCATTTTGTAAATTGCTTATCCTTCCAACTGAATCTACTCTACATTTGCATAGATTACGTCCAATATGCAATAAATGCAGATGAGATGCCCAGATTATATTGGACAGCGATTTAAAGTGCCTGGCATTTGGAAATTCTGCATATACATGCTCCATATACATTTTCATATGGTGATCATTCTCCATGGACCCTGAGGAGCTTAAATTATTTAGTATGTAATTTCACCAACAGATGGCAGTGCAACAGATTTCAATTACATTTTGTTCTGGATTGATTTTCATTTGAGTTTTTTTTTTTTTTTACTGGAAGATCAAGTGGCAAGGTAACATGTAAATTCTCACAGAATAAATTATACCTAATTTGAGGGTTTGCAGTGATTGTATTTGACCTTATGATGTTTTTGGCAACATAAAGTGTAACCATGAAGAAGGGAAAACTGCAGCGCCCTTGAACTGACTTACCATGCTATCATTGCTGACAAATCTGTCTTTTCCATGACCAAAAAATACTACATAAGCAATTTCAGAATTTACCAACATCAGATAAGGCCAAACAAAATAATACATTTCCCCTTACACGCTTAAAGAAAATTATGGTAGGTAGGCAAAATCAATGATTTTTTCATGTTTTCTTAAACAGAACATTTATATTAACCAATAGAAATTATATCCAGACACTGAACATACCAACACAGTTAAATTATTTTGTTCCTGTGTATCAACTGCTTGTAACATGTAGTTCAATGCAATCACAACACAAGGAAAAGCCATTACAACACACAAAAAAATGTTTAATTTACACCAAATATATATTTTTTAAAGCAAATTAAGTGGCAAGGGCCAGTTGGGTTACGGGAAATACTGCTATTATTTTGTTTGGCCTAAATTATGCGTTGATTTTAAATTTTGTCTCAATGAACCACTACAAATATAATATACACTAACTGTGTCCCTTGTAATCTGAATGTTGTATGGGAAATGCACAATAAGCTGGGATCTTTCCCAAGTTCACTTTTTGATCCTTAGGTAAATATATAAAGCATCTAGCAAATAGATATACAAAAAACAACAAATAACAGAATCTTGTTCCTTCACAATATACACGTAGACTTTATTATTCTGAATCACCGATACAAAAATTTTCTCTATTCATCAACATAGTTCCATGATCATGCTACACAATATTATGTACTAGTATTCACACTTAATTCTTCTCTTACAATAACATTCAGTGGTACCTATAATTACACACGCATTTTACTGCACAGGAAACATGTTCTTTATTTCCAATTGGTTCATCCTTTGCCGAAGAATCCCTTCGTTGATGCATGGCGAAGATTAAATCAGAACATATCTTTTCACTCAAACTACATATATTATATATATGATGAAGTACATGTAATTGGACCTTCTATACAGTATACTAGTCAAATTTCTTTCTCTTGATTTATGTTGATCAAGTACAAATATACTTTTACTTTTCATGTAATCTTGTGGTGCTTGGTTTTGGTACATCATAATTCTTGTTCCTGATGAAGTACTGTCAAGGTTGAACTAGTTAAATGTGGGTTGAATATGTGATTCTCTTCGCCAAGCTTCGTATATAAAGCTTGTCCAGTGTGCCCCACGAGGAGGGGGAATCACGTCGCACACCATAAAAAAAATTCTTAAAAATCATAATGAACAAAATTTTTTGAAGGTGAATAATAATGATCTAATCAGAAAGATTTTATCTTCAGACATCCCGATACATTTTAAAATTATAACCTGCTTAAATCTCACATCTATTCCTAACTAGTACAAACTACTGCCTACAAATGATAACTGTGAATAAGGTACCAACATGGGAAGTGCTGCATATTATTTCAATGCCAGGTACACTGCATGGATCCAAATTCACCAAAATCATCTCAACAGGCTATTTATAATCAGAATACCATATGTTTTAATCACATTTTCACATACCTCAAATACCGCATGATAATGTCCCCCCATAAACCCAACAAGCTTCTTTACTTGTACATGGTTTCAATTAAGCTGTACACCGAAACTATTGGTATTTGGTTGGAAAGTTGTGCTGCATGATAAAATGAGAGCCAATAATAGATTTGTTCATGGTCTTTTAATTTTATTTCACAGTCTACCTTTTATGCACTTCTTGCAGTGCCAATCCCGGTGTTTCGGAGGAGCCCTTTTCATTTTTATACAGTGCCAGTGGAACCACGTATCACAGCTGTCACATCCAATTGAGGGTGGGTCATTTGTACAATCGTCTTTGCATACTGGACAGGGATATTTTACAACAGCACTATCCTGGTTATCATAACAGCCAGTTTCTTTCATATCACTTTTTTCATGTGCTGTACTATTCTGTGATACAGTAAGGCATGTTTTTTTGTCAGGAGCACTACTCTTTGTTTTTTTGTTTTCCAATTAAAGTTGCTACCCCACAGATAGAACCACAGCTTTGTAAGGGATACATTTGACAACAGTCACTAGAACATTCATGTCTTCCCACTATACTAGATGACTGGTGACATGATCTGACATTTGGTATTGATTTGTTTAACATTTTTGCCAACTGTGTGAAAAATATTTTCAAATCAACTTACTCATTCGATATGAGTCAATAACCTTATACCCCTGGTGGTGGACCTACGAACAATTTATTCCATTTTAGTATTTTAGCAGGCTTATTAAATTTTGTTATCTATGGAAGTACTTCAGGTAAAAACAGTAGATTAAATGTAGTCTTCCATGATTTGCAATGACACCTCATTTTAGAAACATTCTGGGACTTGAACCATTGTCAGACATAAATATCATATTTCACTTTACATGTAAGTACTGGTATTATTAACCTTTGACTTATAGCGTTAATTCAACAGAACAGAATTGATATATTATTTTGATGCTTACCCTGGACACACATCCCGTATGTCAGCTGCCAGTTGCTTCATCTTTGTCAGCATGACATGTGGCAGGTCCTTTGGTGTGTTATTCGAGCCAACATGCAATACAACAGCCTCATGGGTTCGGACAGATTGTATGTAACAGATTATGACACCTTATGAGCTGTGACAACATGTCAAGTGACAGCCTTACTATATGTATAGGGCAGTATGTTAGTGGTTTCATCATTCTGTCAAGATGGCATACAAGGCAACCATTATCTCATACTCCATGTGTTCGGACAAGAAGTGCCCCTTTCCTTGTCCAGAAGCAACATTTATGCAAGTATTTCCAGGCAGGAGCAGCGCCCAGATTCAACTGTACATCGAGGATGGCTTCATCAGGGTTGATTTCCCAGTTGTGTTCTTACATGTAGGGACAAACGACCTCTGGTTGGAGAAGACAGAACAACAGTTGGCAGCTTCCATCCAACGTATCCCAGTCATCACCCAGCTGATTCTCCAAAAGAACCCCAGGGCCAAGGTCTACGTCTCAACAGTTCTACCCCGACCAAGGGACTGGTACACTCCCGATGGGAAGCCATGCAGTGTAGAAATCATCAGCAACTTCAACAGGCAACTGGAAATAAACAAGGCAACTGGGAAATATTCAGTACTACATACAAACAAGGGATTCAACCGCAAGGGCAACCTTCAAGCACACCTGTTTGCGAAAGATCAACTTCATCTGAATGACAAGGGCAAAGAGGTACTGAGTGAATTCTTTGCAAAAACGATCAGATGCCTACAGAGAAGTCACATCAACCAGTATTTCAATCAGTAGAGCAACACAATGTTCACTCCCCCATGGCCCTTTTCAGGGCCACCAAATCCTCCAGAAAGAGGTGGTTGAAAACAATTGGTATATAAGCATAAGAAAAAAAAAATGGTTCCAAACTATTGTTATAAGAAAAGAGGTGGTTCATAACTATTGGTACAAAAAGTTGGTTCTATAAAATTGGTAAATGAAAAGAGATGGTTAAAAGCAATTGGTATAAGCAAAAAAAAAAAATGGCCAAAAAAACAAGCCAAATCAAATCAATATTAATTTACCCAATAATACCATGGAATTAAACATCCACTGGAATATGCAAATGTAAAACAGTACATAGTTTGTCCATTTGTATATAAAAAATAAAAAAACCAACCACGGTTGATGGTGGATCCCATTTTCTTTTGTCAAGAAGTGCTGTTGTCTGACGGTCATATGGTCTGAAACATATAAACAAATAAGATTAGCCCTTTCCTGTAAATTAGGCTCATTCGAGAATCAATTACCCTGAACGTGTCATGCACATCTGGAATATAAGTACACATACCACAAACAATGACAAACACCCAGGATAACCTTCACAAATTCATTAAGAATAATTTTCTGGTCAGAAGATTCCAATCCATGGGATTAACATCTAAGCATAATAATTTTTTTAAAGAACTACTGTCTATGATATGCACTAATCTTATTCTAACTTTTACAGATGAACCAGCAGATACTACATGTAGTTCAAATTTTTCAGTGGTTACAATATTTGATAAAACAGATTGTTAAATATGATAAAATGAAAGATAAAATTATGAAGAGTATCTCAACAAATATTATTGTATAAAAAATACTGTTTTCTGTAATTTTAACCCTGGTAGTAAAGAATTCTTTCCCCGAGTGGTCAAGTGAGAAACTACTGAAAACTGCCACCTGGGGGCAAATTTAGGAAGAATGAATAAGTCTGCAACTGGTGGAATTCCCAGGAACTAATTATTGATTGATTCTGTTTGTTTAATAGTAAATATATATATAAACAATGATGCCAGATGCTTATGTGGATAACAAATGCTAGGTCCATACCATTAGTTTGGTGACTTAAAGGTTGGGCCATATGACAAATGAATAAAGGTGTATATGTATAGTGTTAACTACTATCTGGCATTGATATGACATATGACATGTACCTTTCTCAAAATTTTCTCACTACTACTACTACTACTACTACTACTACCACTACTACTACTACTACTACTACTACTACTACTACTATTAATAATAATAATGAGAAAGAGAAATTAAAAATTCTGGATGTTCTCTTTAATAATTGTTTCCAGTTCTAGGCCTACAGTGCTTCCTCAAAATATTCCTTATTTCTAGTTTCGAGATTCGGTCACAAAATATTCCATTTTCTAGATTTGGTCACAAATTGTAGGTTGCCTAAATAATTATAATGTCCATTCTGAAAACTTATGTGAAATATCCCTCTATATTGCTAACTTTCATACATTTATTTATATTTTAACCAAAGGAGCGAGCTTTTGTTTCAGCATGGAATATTACCTCAAACTGGGGGAACAAAATTAAATTATAGTAATAAATTATCCACAAAATGCTATATCTGTCATAGACTTATATATTTAAATGTATCTACGGTAACCTTTGTCAAAAAACATATCAAAATAAATATACATTGTCGACATTTAACAAGGCCCTAATCAAGAGTACGCGTACATTTGATTGTCCTTCAATGAATACTGTCACTGGCTACAAAATAACATCCCCGACAAAGCATATAAAAAGGTGCCATTGAAATATCATTATAGTAATATACTTACTGGATAGGATAGTAATATACTTACTGGATAGGATAACCGTCTAATGAACCCATTCTTTATAGAAATGAAGTGACCTTTTCAGGTCACTTGAAACATGATTCAGCTTCGATTCTGCAGCAGTCTTACAAGTGGCAACTGAACAATCAAACTACATCTTATACGGTTACTTTTACTTTTAGGTGATTCTTAGGTACAAGTTACACATAAAGCATCGACACTACCACCATAAAACAACAAAAAACGAAGAAAATACCAGAAAATAATTCTCCGAAGGTACTTCCGTAGCATGATCAAGTTTACACCGGAAGACTACGAAAGTACCTGGCCACTGCGCATGCGTCAAAAAAACCGGTGCCCAAGTACTTTCATCGAGCGACAAAGTCCATAGGTTTTGCGGGGAATACAGCGGTATTCTCGTAACTGGCCGGGGAATACAGCGATATTCTCGCTGTATCTCCCTATCTGGTTAGTGGATCGATCAGCCACCAGAAGTCTCTGTCATGCGATTCAAGCCTTGACGCGCTGCAGACGACAACATGATGGACTGTGAAGTGAACTGCAGCAGCAGCGGGTCGAACAGCGAAGATTTTTTGGGCATGAAATTACATCATCAAAAATGGGATAAAATCGTCATTCACTGTTTTAGTGTGAAATACAGGAAGTATCTCCCCCAAGACAGCTGTATTACCCGAGGCGAAGCCGAGGGTAATACAGCTGTCTTTGGGGATGATACTTCCTGTATTTCACACTAAAACAGTGAATAACTAATAGTATCTGAAATTATGCTAAATACCATGTTGTGTTTTATCATTGGTTATGAATACCCAAAAGAGGGCACTATTTGAAACTTAGGACTTATACGCAGATGGACGCACCATATTTGAAATATTGCAAAACAAATTGATTGTTTAAAATCTTGCTACCGGTACCCACATGGAACCAAACTGTTTGTTACATTGTCAGAAAAATATATCTTACTGGTTTTCTTTAGATTGTCCCAAATAATTTGGTTTGCATGTGTTCTTCTAATACTAAATGTCTATCAATGAGCTGAAAGTGAATCCGGTTCTGATTTCAAATTAGTTGTGTACATGAATAGACCTATGCACCAATTCTCAAATATTAGAAATTGTCTCTGGCAAAATCTACTCTTGTCTTGACGATTACTTTCGGTGTTAATCCAAATAAATCACGTAATATGCAGTCACTTAGCTCATAGTTCAAACGTAACTTATAACTGCTAATGATAGATAAACAATGCCCCCTCTGGTGCTGTTGAGCATAGATTATGCCATAAAGAAATGTTAAAATTGTTTTGTGATGCGTTCTGTAGTGATGGGCCGATTACGGATTTTTCTTATTTCCGACAAAATCTTATTTTCCCATTGTGATATCCGGTTCTGATTTTTTTATATCTGTGAAAAGAAACCACATACAGCGTCAAATGTATTTAATGGTATAAGCCCAACCCTACTTAAAAGGCCGCCTCTTCAATTACTCCTTCTTTAACCAGATTAGTCAATATCTCATTAGAGAAGGCAGTTTTACCTTTTGAATGGAAAAAAGCTCATGTCTGTCCTATCTTTAAAAGCGGTGAAGTTAGCTCGTGCTGCAATTATCGGCCAATATCATTTTTAAGCTAAGTGGCAAAAGTATTTGAACGTGTAGTATTTAAGCATGTTTTCAACTTCCTTAAGAACAATTTTGTCTTGTCTAGTAAACAGTCTGAATTTATGCCGGGCGATGGCATGATGAATCAGTTGTTATGTTTGTATCATAAATTCTTAAAAGCTGTAGATATGCAAAAGGAGGTCAGAGTGATATACTGTGGCATGACGAAAGCGTTTGCTAAGGTCTACCACCCGCATTTTCCCACAAACTTTGTAATGCAGGCATTTTTGGACATCTCTTAGACTGGCTTGAAAACTGTTTGTTGAACAGAACTCAAAAAGTCGTCCTGCACGGGGAATTTTCTTGATGGGGTAGTATCGAGGCAGGGCTTCCTCAAGGATCAGTGCTTGGACCTCTTTTCATTGACATCGTAAGATCTAGTATCGAATTTTACGCTGATGATATTACTTTATTTATCCGAGTCGACGATCCCTCAGACTCCAAGAATTCTGTCGAAATTTTAATCACTGATCTTAGTGAAGTACAAAGTTGGCAAATCAGTGGCTGGTCACCTTAAACAGTACAAAAACAAAAAACAATGCTTGTAAGTTGAAAATGAAATACGTCAGTTTCTCCTGTCCTATTCCAGGTTAATACTCTTGATAATGTCACACAGCAAAATTATCTTGGATTAACACTCAGTTCAGATTTATCATGGCCCAGTCATACTAATTGTATAGTTTCCAAAGCTAAAAGACCCGTTGGTGTCATGAAAATGTTGCAATATAAACTAAGCAGGCGTTCTCTGGAATAGTATATTTTATGCATATCTGACCAATTTCAGATATGGAGATGTGATGGGGGGGGGGCGGGATGCACAGAGTCAGACGCAGACCTGTTGGAGAGTTTTCAACTGGATCCAGCCCGTACAGTGACAGGAGCAACACGTTGTACAAGTTATTCTAAACTTTACAGTGAAACTGGGTTGGAGACTCTTTCGGAACGTAGAAAAAAACAAAGATTAACACTTGGTTACAAAATGGTCCATGAATATGCACGCGTGTACTTATCTAATCTAATTCCTGGAAATGTATCGTCTAATAATCAATACAATATCCGGTCTAAAAACAAACTGCCTGAACCCAAATGCAGAATCAATTTGTAGGGTAAATCCTTTATTCATTCTAGTGCTCGACATTCGAATATGCTCTCACCTGCCGTTCGTAATTCAGAAGATGCAGAATCATTTCAACATAAACTGGATAAAGACAAACCGAAAACTACCGACTTATTTTACATTGGTAATATTTGCATGCTAGAATCAGGATGGGTTGCACCCAGTTGAATCAAGATGTGCATAAAATAGGACTCTTAGTTCCACTGCCTGCCTATGTGGTGCGCATGCTGATACGTCTTTTCATTATTATTTTTTTTTAATGCCCTGCCCAAATTATGTTATCCAAAGAAACAGATTACAAGTAAAAATCATATCACTGGCACCTTTCACTCAAAATACCTTATTGTATGGAAATAAAAAATGTTCGAAAGCAAAGAGCAAAATTGTATTCGAGACAACACAAAATTTTATTTTTCAGTCAGAAGATTCAACTCACCTCAACTTGACCAAACCATATATAGTCCCGATCAACAGAACAAAATTTAAGTTTGAATATTTCTATGCAACACAGGTTATTACAGCTATATTTGTGACCAAGCAATTGAAAGTCCGTCTGTTTGTCCCGTATATGTCACCCGTCTAATCGTTTCAGTGTTATATCCCTGTTATTGTGTTGTCCTGTGATTTCTCTCATTTACTTTGTTTACATGCTTACTGTTATTACACATAATACGATTACTCTTAATTGCCGAGTGACTGAGTTATACACATTCCATGTAAAATTGTTCCTTATTGTAACATAAGTATAATTGTATTCAACAGCAATAACTGTAATTAATATACTTTTATTCCACGAGAGGAATTCAAATTGGCACGGTACATGGTGGGTTTTGTTCTATTTTTTTTTTTTCTGTTTTGCTTTTTTTGTTTTTTTTTTTTTGTTTTGTTTTTGTTTTGTTTTGTTTTTTTTTTTGTTTTGTTTTGTGTTTTTGTTTTTTGTTTTTTGTTTGTTTTGTGAAATGTGTTTAAACCAAATGCATTTTAATCAAATTCATTAACGCATAAAGTTACATGCTATGTGAGTACTTCACACACTCATGTCCAAATGTAGCCATACAATATTATAGTCCTCTTCCTGCAGATACTTAAGATTTTTGCTTAGGAACAATTTTTTTCAACTTTATCTGGGAACAGTCCTGTCTGTTCTCGGCAGTTGACAAAACCAACTTATATTTTTTTAAAAATCCGTAATCGGAGAGCAAATGCTGCCTATTCCCGATTACAGCAAAAAGTTCCGATCAGACCAGATCCCGATAATGATATCGGCCTATCCCTTGTGTTTTGGCCTCTCATCAATGAAGCGACTGTATTGGCTTATTAAAGTGTGTGTGTCAACACACACTTTTCTGTTCTTCCTGAAATTCTTTATTTCTTTCTTTCTTCTTTCTTCTTTACCAGCAAATTTGTCCGACACTTTTCTCGAACACTATTATACATAGAAGCTCCAAACTTGGCATGATTGTACCTCCATACAAGGAGTTTAACCGTTTTATACAAAGGAATGAAGATGTTTAAAATTATGCAAATTAGGGGCATTTGAAATTTTAAATCTTGAATATCTTCAAAAGTATAATAGATAGAGATGTCATTCCAACTTCTACAAGGGAGTTATTGACCAGTGCGCATCTAATGAATTTAAAACAAAAGTGGTAGCAATTTAAATTATGCTAATTAGCAGCATTTGAAATTTTGAAACTTGAATATCTTCAAAACTATTATAGCTAGAGACATCATTTTAACTTCTACTTGGGGGTTGTTGACAATTGCACATGTAATGAATATAAAACAAAAGTTGTAGCAATTTAAATTATGCTAATTAGCAGTGTTCGAAATTTTCAATCGTGAACATCTTCAACACTATAACAGATAGAAATCTCATTCAAACTTCTACTAGGGGGTTGTTGACCATTGCACACCTAATGAATTAAAAATAAAAGTTGTAGCAATTTAAATTATGCTAAATAGCACCATTAGAAATTTTAAATCTTGAATAGCTTCAAAGCTATAATAGATAGAGATGCCATTCCAACTTCTACTCCTGTGTTATGGAATAGTTGTACATTGCCATACCAATATGCTTTGAAGACACACACACTGATTTGCTATGCAGCAAATCATCTTTCCTAGTTTGCTATGGTGTCTTTCCTACATGAACATTATAAACCATGAGCAGTGGTAAGTATGGCTAAGTATGGTATTGTGGTTACAGGGTTGACAGTTTAAGTCTATCTGGCACTAATGAGCATGCCTTGTAGTGTAAAAGGATTTTAAATTGGATGTATTTCAACTTTAGTTTCAACTGAAATGGCAGTGTTAACAAATTTGCCCAAACTTTATACTCTATTTTACACATTTTTGCAAAATATGCAAGGACTAATATGGTATTTTGGTAACAGAGTTGACAGTTTGATGGACATCTTGTAATACTTAGCATACGTTATGCCCTACAGAAAGATCAAATTGCATTGATTTCAGCTTAGTTTTGCCTGAAATGGCGGTTCTATGTACAAACTTGCTGAAATTTCATTCTGATATATTTGTACATTAGTATACACTATGCAGAGACACGTATAATATTGTGGTAACAGAACTGACAATTTCATTGTTACCTCTGACGCGCAGTTCCTTCTGTTTTTGTTTCAAAGATATACATTTTGTCTGTGTGTGAAAAAGGTGGATTTCAATGCACCTTGCTTCTTACGGCACCTATTAGTTTCTGCTTCAAAATTAGTTTGCTTTATAAATAGCTTTGAACATACTAAGAGGGGTGGAAAACTCTGAAGCAAGCTTGTGGTTGGATATCAAGAAAATCTATACCTTCACTAATTTAAAATGGGTCTATTCATATAATTCTATTTATTTTGCAAATTGCTTAAATAACTATTTCGCTTTTCAATGAATACAGGACGACTTCACTTCTGAACTACCTGCGATTGAGAATAAAACCGATCCAAGACTCGACAGTATTATCATTAAAGAGGACGAGGTTCTAAAATTGCTGAAACAGTTGCCGATTAGCCAGACAGGGAGCCCAGATGGAATTCCAACTAAGGTGTTGAAACTGCTTGCTAATTATATTCATATTGCATTGACTAAATTGTGCAAGTCTTCGATTCGCTGTTCTATTTTTCTTGATATGTGGAAAAAAAAGCAAATGTATCGGCCCGCTTTAAAAAGGATGATCCTCATGTCGCTACGAATTATAGACCAGTCTCTCTACTATGTTCTGCATCCAAAGTGTTGGAATCCTGTGTTTCCCGTAGATTGTACGAATTTCAGATTTACCATAATTTATTGACACATTGCAATTCTGGGTTCCAAAAAAAATGGACATCACTGTAAACCAGCTAATTAATATTGTACCCAAAATTTGTCAAGAGGTTGATAAGGGAAAAGAAGTACGTATGGTATTTTAAATTTTTTAGTTGTTTCAAAGACCTTTGACCGTGTTTGGCATCATGGCCTTTTAGTAACCCTTAATGTGCTGATTTAAGACTGAGTCAACAGCTTTCCTCAGAGTACTTTGCGCGCAATGCATGCAAAGTGCCCTGAGGAAAGCTGTTGATTAAGACTACCTTTTTGCTTTAGACTAGACTTGCTGGTATTTGAATGAAAGGTATCTTCATGAGGAATTTGAATCTTTTAACCATTATATGTTTAAAGGTAATACGAAAAAGACTATAGCAGTGATTAGCACTTTCAGGGTTAAAATTACAACAAGTAGGTGTACATGACCCACTTCTTTCTTAGATCAGATCATATTTACGTTTTAGGAAGCAGGTGGTTGGCTTTGAGGGTACTTTCTCGGATTGGGTGAATATTAAACCTGGTGTTCCCCAGGGTAGTGTTTTAGGCCCTTTGTTGTTGTTTTTTTTTATATTTTTATAAATGATTTAACAGAAGACATTACTTGTAAAGTTTATTTATTTGTAGATGATACAACCTTAATGGAAATTATAGAAACCCCTGAGGGAACAGTTATAAAGCTAAACTTGAATGCAAATTTTCAGATTGTTGAAGAATGGGGAAAAAGTGGAAAGTAGATTTTAATCCCGACAAAACGAAGGAAATTATAATTTCAACAACAAAAATAAAGCCAACACATGATCAATTGGCTTTTATGAACACATCACACGTGTACGTGAACATAAACATCTAGGCGTTATTTTGTCAGACATGTGCTGGGACAAACACATAAAAAATATTTGTAACAAAGCTTTGTCTCATTTAGGGCGCATCCGATCTTGCACGTATCTTGTAATGCGTTAGAATGTATATACACTTCTTTAATGCACCCTATACTGGAATATATGCCTCTCCTGTGTTTGACAATTGTTCCGCACGGAGTAGTGCAATAATAGAAAATGTTCATTACAAAGCATCATTACTAGTGTCGGGTGCAATGAAAACATCTGGCCAGTCCAAAATATCCCCGTGTCTTAGCTGGCCGTGCCTTGAAATTAGACGGAAGAATCAAAAACTTGTGTTTTACTACAAAGTCACTCATGGCATTTGCCCTGTACACTTTCCTGGGCTCAACGGCGAGTGGGTCAATTATCCATTACGTAGCAGCAATAAGTGCTCACTGGTTTTCTCGCCGACTTCTTTGTTTATGAATTCTTTCATCCCGTCTTCTACTCGTCTCTAAAACGCCCTCCCATTGAACATTAGAAATTGCCCTTCTGTTAATATATTCAAAGTACATCTGAAGCGTCATCTCTTTCCTGTCATGTTCGGTCAGTTAAGATACATCCCACGAAAGCTAAATATCTTAATGAATCGTCTTCGAGTCGATTTCAGTGCTTTAAATGCCCACTTACTTGCGAGACGTCGAATTGAAAATTCAAGTTGTGCTTGTGGTTGCCATTTCGAAACTGTTATCCATTATTTGCTGTAGTGTCCACTTCATAACACTCCACGACAAGCTCTTTTGGCAAGGATTTTTTAAATTATCGCAAACGAAAACTTAGATTTGAACTTTAACCTAATACCAAATTGTTAAGAAGCCAATGTATTGTTATTTGATAAGATTCACTTATTCAGCTAATGCGTCATTTGATAAGTTCATTCATTTTCATTATTAACCAAATTGTGAAGAAGCCAATGTATTCTTATTTGATAAGATTCACCTATTCAGCTAATGCATCATTTGATACATTCATTTATTTTCATTATTATGTCGATTGTCTTTGCTGACTATCTAGCTTAGACAATGAGCCGCTACTCAGAGAGACATGTACGGGTACAGCCTCCAAAACATGTTCTGAGTGGTTATCCGCTGAATTAAGTACGTGATGTAAATATATATGGATTAATTTACCGTAGACCTTGCCTTATCAGTAAATGTTGCCTTTGGTATCGCTGCTTTTGTACTGGCTATTCTTATTTCTATTTTACTATGTATATTTTTTTTCTTGTTCCGACTTATTATGTAACAGATACTCATCTCGATGTAATCTGTATTTACCCGAGAAGAGAGATTTGTATTAGCCACTGGCTATTTTTTCTCCATCCTGTTAAAAGAAAGAAAGTGTATTATTATACTAAGAGTCTAATTATAAGACTCATCAGTCTTTAATGATGGAGTGGTGTCTCTGGCAGGAATTTTCTGACATAAGAACATTTTTATATTTTTTCCTATGGTTTTTGCTTACTTTGTTTCATTAGATGGTCAAAAGTGCTATTTTGTGCCTATTTAAACTACTACCAATCATGTTTATGCTTATGTTGCTCCATTTTCCGACTTCTAGCCATTTCAATACTACGATAGAAGGACCAGTCATCATAATAATATAAGTGTTTACCACATATAATCACATGTTTTTTTCTACTTTTTGTATGTTGTACTTTGTCTGTAACAGAGTTGACACGAATCACCAAATATCAGCCCCAACACGTTTAAATCAAACACCCCGCTGTTCTTCCGGGCAGAATTTTAGCTCCGCCAATACTTGCGCGTGGTTCCTTCAACTTTTTCATGATGTAACTGTCAAATGGCTTGATGAAAATAATTTTCTCGAAAAAAATAATAATCTCGTTTTGGCCCCTTACATGTAGAATCACCCACACAATGAGGTTATAATCTGCACATTTGAATGGAAAATATCTCAATAGTAAATGGCAATACACTATTGCACGATAAGCCTAACAGCATACTTTTGTAACCAGGAAGTTTTGAAAAGTGATTTCTCAGAGATGTAAGCCTAAACCAGAAAGTTTCGGTTTTCGTTCCAGGCCTGGTCTGTTATTTGGCAATGTATCAAAACTTCACAGGTACAATGTACTTCTTTGATTTTACCTATTGGTTGCAACTGGGGACGTGGACATTCGTAAAAACAACTGTGCTTGTTTACCTGATGTTTACGCACTCCGTCGACAACATCACAACCAAACCTCAAGCGTCACCCTCAAAGTGAAGGGCTGAATTAGGCTAGCAGTACCACTGAAAGTTTACATTTGCCTTTAAATATTCTTTCCTTCAAAGTTTAGAAATGAAGGTTATTGTAACTGTATGAAATGAACCATCATTCATGCGTAACAAGGGTGCACGTAATGTATACACCACCCGTCACAGGTGAAAAAAACGACCTGCACAGTGACCATATATCAAGTGTAACCTTTGGAGCACGTTGACCAAACTTTGACCTGTACGATCAATGGAGCGTTCTGCTCTCTTTCAAAATTAAAAAAAAAAAAAAAAAAAAAACTAACAAACAAACACTTTTTGAGATTCACAATCGAACGCATTTGCAAATATTAAGTGGTTGTACACAAGCCAACTGAACGCAAGGAAAGCAAGATTTATTCTCCAGGAAAACAGATTGGAAGCACAAACACGTTTTTCATTGTCATAACATGATATGTTATGCCATGGACCCCTGAGCGTTTAATAGGTCCATGGCTAAAGCATATGCCACGTGGGGGTGGTGAAAGATAAATGGACAAGGAAACCTGAAACCAAGGACCCAAAACAGAAAAGGACTGGGCATTGCTGTCAATGCAGCCACACTCGAGTAACCCCTTTCATTCCAATAGCGAGTTTCCATCGAAAAATGGTAAACGGTATTTGAGAGCGAAAATACTATCTTCGCTTATTGCAGATGGAAAGAGAATTTAAACTAGAAAAGAAGATTTGCTTCACAGCAAATCAGTCCGAGGATTTGCTTCACAGCAAATCAGTCCGAGGATTTGCTTCACAGCAAATCTGTCCCTTTATGTCAACTGTGAAAAAAATCATAAAATTTTCCCGAAGAATGGCAAGGAAATTCCTTTTGGAGGGGGGGGGGGATTACCACACCGTAATATATATCTTTTGTCATATTCAGAAAGCCTTGTAAAAAGCAAAATGACAAGCATTATTATTTTCAGGATCAGTGTTCAGATGCTTGAATAAAGACATGTTTGTAAATGCGGAAATGTCATAACGTAATGCACTTATGTGTGAGGCATATGACTAGCACAATATATAAAATAAATAAATGAATAAATAATAAACTAGACCTGTAGAAGTGAAATTTCGTGAAAAGCACAACAGCACACATGCATAACAGCACAACAGCAAATTGCAATGATAAATGCGCAAGATAAGATCTTATGGTATATACATTTCATTGAGCATACATAGATATATATTTCATTATGAATGTTCTTGTCCTGTTATGGATTGGTACTTTTGAGACGACTCTCTACCATTGTTGTCTCTATGTGAACTTTTGATACGACCCTTGTATACGTGAAATGGCGTACCGGGACACAAACAAACGTTTGAAGGGACAAGTTCTTCCTTTTGAATGCACAAGTTGTTACGAACTTTTAGCTGTGTATGAGCATCATAATAAGCTATCTTTTCTGAGAAAAAGCTAGGGGTAATTCCATGCATAATTGCTAAAATGTCGATCTAACATAGCCGATCGTATTGGGTAAATAGTCTAATTATGTCTGGGTGTCAAACCAGACATTTTGTTTTTCCAAGAATTCTTTTTTCTTTCTTTCCTTCTTTCCTTCTTTTTTCTTTCTTTCTTTCTTCTTTACGACCAGATTTGTCCGGAGTTTTTCTAAGACCGTACTTTTCCGAAAACCACCAAACTTGCAATGGTGACTGACCTACCAGTGAAATTAGACACCTGACTTGGAATAGTCATGATGTTTAAAATTATGCAAATTAGGGGCACTTAAATTTTTAAAAGCTCCATGTCTTCCTAACTATTGCAGATAGACACAAATTTCTAACTTACACATATAGTTTTGAGACATCTGGCAAATCCAACACACAAACAAAACTTGGGGAATTTTAATGCATGCTAAATTCACCAAATTTCTCCCCAATCCACGTGCAGGCTTTCAACTGCCTCCTGTATGACCTACATGTATTGCTTGGACTCTATGGTGCCAGGCAACCATTTTTCATTCATAATTAATTAGCTTAAACCTGTCTCACAGCTTTCTGTCCATACATGCTGAGTGTACGCTTTGGAAGGTTTGGGTCTTGTACCAAATTGTGGGGTGGGGTGGGGAGGGGTCTCCAAACAACTATGTGATAAGGCTCTCAATAAAATACAGAGTATCTCTTTCTGTTCATGCAAGAACAGATTGACTCCATGCTGCCATATGTACCAGGCAGGCTTTTGCTTCCACTGGTGTCCTAGCTGGCCTGTTTTTGCCTGGGTCAATGTCAGTCTACTGAGCTCAGTCCCAAGGGAACTTACAGCTCTGGACTTCTAGGAAGAACAAGCCTGAATGTACCCTCTGTTAAAAATAGACAACATACACAGCTGAGTCAGCCAGACCAACCAGGGAAGTGCAAATATTTGTGTCATCTCAGTGGACACTTTCCTGTCTTTGTTTTCTTGTAACCAGTGAGATGAAGCCTGTTTTTCATAGCCAATACTGAGACAGTATAGTTTTGTCTTGGTTCACAGGTACATGTTTATGTAGTTTTTGACAGCTTCTGTTAAAATTTGTTTATGTAATAAAGGAAAAAAGACAGTTTTGTATTGCATGTATACACATCCCTCTAAATTATAATATCTGTACACTGTACATGTACATATACTCATCAATACTGCCCAGAAGGGCTGACTCTCTCAGGAGTGCGCACTTTTCTCTGGTGGCGAGGGTGCTCACTGTAGAGAGGTTTCACTGTACAGTGGTACTTGCAATTTAAGACCACCCCTAATCAATGAATACCAGATAAGAGTGGTCACATAGGACAGGTGGTCTTTCATCTCCGATGAATTAACAAAGAAATAAAAAGCCTCTTTCTTTCTTTCTTTCTTTCTTTCTTTCTTCCTTCCTTCCTTTCTTTCTTTATGCCTTTCTTTCTTTTTTTCTTTATGACCAAGTTGGTCCACAGTTTTTTTTCCCAGAGACTAATTTTCCAAAAACCACCAAACTTGCCATGGTGACTGACATAACCAGTGAAATTGTGCATCTCATTTGGAACAGTCATGATGTAAAAAAAATATGCAAATTTTCAGAGGCTACAAAAATTGTAAAAGCGCCATATCTTCCAAACTATTGCAGATGGACTCAAAATTTCAATATGCTTATATACCTTTGTGACACTTGCCACTATAATGGGCAGTATAGTTGTAGAATTCAACATTATGCTAATAAGGGGCATTGAAAAATCTAAAAGTTTAATATCTTCAAAACTATTGCACATATAGATGCCATTCCAACTTCAATTTGAAGGATTGTGGCAAAGCCGCATCCGATGAATTATGAACCAAAGTTTTAGAATTTTAATTTATGCAAAGTAGGTGAATATATAAATGTAAATCTTTAATAGCTTTAAAACTATTATAGAGGTGCCATTCCTACTTCAATTTATGGATTTGTGGCATAGCCCCCATCCAATGAACAATAAACCAAAGTTTCTCTGGCCTTATAATGCAAGCAAATTAGGCAAATACACAATATCAAAATGTTGAATAGCTTCAAAACTATTATAGATAGTAGTCTCATTCAAACTTCACTTTATAAGTTTGGGACATGGCCACATTCCTTGAACCAAGAACTAAAGCTGACTATTTTAATTACAAAAATTAGGTTAATACACAAAATTTAGATTGTGTTGAACAATGGCAAAGTGTATCATTTCAAAATGTTTTCATTTTGAGGGATCCCAGACAGATTTGCTGTGAAGCAAATCTTCTTTTCTAGTTAAATATCTATATGCCAAGGCCAATGTACCAGTCGCTGTGCAAGCGATCGTAGAACTGGCGGCATTTAAAATTTGCATTGTTAAAGTGACAAGGAAAACCAGAAAAGTGTGTGTTGACACACACGCTTTTCTGGTTTTCCTAAAATTCTTTCTTTTTTTCTTTTCTTTTCTTTCTTTCTTTCTTTCTTTCTTTCTTTCTTTCTTTCTTTCTTCTTTAGTAGCGAATTTGTCCGACACTTTTCTCTGACAGTATCATGTATAGAAACTCCAATCTTGGCATGACTGGACCTTTATACAAGCAGTTGGACCTTTTCATGCAGAGAAATGAAGATGTTTAATTTTATTCAAATTAAGGGCATTTGAAATTTTAAATCTTGAATATCTTCAAAACTATAACAGATAGAAATGTCATTCCAACTTCTATTAGAGGGTTATTGACCATTGCGCGTCTAATGAATTTAAAACAAAAGTTGCAGCAATTCAAATTATGCTAATTAGCAGCATTTGAAATTTTAAAACTTGAAAATCTTCAAAACTATTATAAACAGAAATGTCATTTCAACTTGTACTAGGGGGTTATTGAACATTGCGCGTGTAATGAATCTAAAAGTTGTAGCAATTTAATTTATGCTAATTAGCAGTGTTTGAAATTTTTAATCTTGAATATCTTCAACACTATAATAGATAGAGATGTCATTCCAACTTCTACCAGGGGGTTATTGACCATTGCGCATCTAATGAATTGAAAATAAAAGTTGTGCCAATTTAAATTATACTAAATAGCACCATTAGAAATTTTAAATCTTGAATAACTTCAAAGCTATAATAGATAGAGATGCCATACCAACTTGTACCCCTGTGTTTAAGTATAGTTGTACATTGCCATACCAATATGCTGTGAAGACACACACACTGATTTGCTGTGCAGCAAATAATCTTTTCTAGTTTTAGTTATGTTTACTGATGCGATCTGAAACTTCATTTTGTTTTTGAGTAATGCCCTAGGTGGTCGAATTTTGTGTAATAGCGTAAAAGTTAGACAGCGTGAGCCAGCTGACCTAGGCCAAGCCCGTGCTCTAAGCCAACGGGGAGAGGGGCAGGCCCTCGGGGCTAACCTAGGCCTAAATAAGACCAAATGTCAGAACTTGTGATAGCTTACACCTAAAGGAACAATGATACCCTCATTTCGTTGAGGTGAATAATAGGCCAATACAAATGGTACTTCCAATGAAAAATATACCGAAAAGTGCGCAAAAATGGTACATACAATAAATAATATACCGAAAAGTCGGCAAGAAGATAAAGACTAAAAAAGACATTTGGGGGGGGGTCCGCAGGAAAATAAAAGGGATCCAGTTTAGTAGAAAAATGAATGACTAAATAAATATAGAGAAAGAAAGGATTAAAAAGCAGTCAAACAAGATCAATGTGGTCCATTGCTTTCTGCGCTTTAAATGGAAAAGTTTGAAATCAGATGTTAATCATGCAATCCCATAATGAATCCAAATATGTGTTCCTGGTCCAAAATATCTGCACTGAAAATTTGTTTTCAACTCTCTAGAACTTCTTTCCTTGAATTTCAAATTTACAACAGCACATAATCTTAATTTTCCATTTTAATTTCTTTACATGTATCACAAAATCCTTGAACACGTGGGAATTTGTTGGCACTTTTTTGACGTCTAGTTTCGACGCATAGATTATGAGAACTTTTAGGGGAGTCGGCTGATATGTTTACGTATTTTGAAATATTTTATTTGGTAAATATATGTTTCTGTATTGAATTCTGATCTGAAAATAGAGTTAAGTTTGTAATTTTTGTCTTCACCACTTTAAGAATTCAATGTATAAGAAAAGTATGCATGTTGGCGAAACAAACTGGTTTTCAGACGATTGTAGCATAATCTTCAATTTAAGTGTAAACCCTGTGAGAATGCTTGCTTCAAATGGCTAAATTGCACAATCTTAACTTAGTCCTCTGCCTCCTTCTTTTGAGTGGAAAAAACAGTGTGGTGATCATTTCAAGGACGCTCTAAGAAAAATTGTGCAGAAATGACATAAATTACTCAGTGGTAACTGATACTCATAACAGAGTACAATACAGATGTGAAGTGGATAATATGTCAATTGCATGATTTCCACAACACAATCTTTAAAGCTTGTAAGCTATCTCTTAAAAAAAATCACGACTCAACCCATCGGAAATAGCGTCTGCAGAAAGATACTTGTACAGAAACCTATACTATGTATCACTATGTTGAAAAGATGGCAACACTTTTGTCCCAGAAACATAACGAATTTTAATCTCCGCAAAGTATACTATGGAACCAAAAACAAACAAAAACAAAAAAAAACATAGGTTACAAAGTAAGCAGAAAGAAAACGAATTTCGCAGTAAAATATAAAAATACACTGGATGATATTTCGGAAAGAAACTTCCCCAAAATACTGGAACTTAATTAAACAGCTTGAAAGTGTTACAAAAGTTAAAACGAACCCAAGGAAAAATATTGATCCACAAGAAAGGTTCTTCGGCTTTACCTACTTAATAAATGGTAACAAGAAGTCATACCTTCGAAACATAGATAATATAGTAGGATCATACTTTGATTCAAACCAAAGCGAGATCTTTTTCAACTATCGACTCTAGGATATTATATATATGTGTATATATATGTATATATATATGTATATATACGGCAAGAGATGACCTTTCAAGAGGCAAATCACCAGGGAAGGACGGAATTATTATATATATATATATATATATATATATATATATATATATATATATATATATGTATGTATATCTATATATATATATATATATATATATATATATATATATATATATATATATATATATATATATATATATATATATATATATATATATATATATATATATACGGCAAGAGATGACATTTCAAGAGGCAAAACACCAGGCAAGGACGGAATTATTAGCGAAATGCTCAAAGTTGACAAGCATAGTTTGACTCAAGTATTGATTGAATGTGTAATAAAATATTTATGTCTGGGTGCGAAACCAGACATTTTGTTTTTCCAAGAATTCTTTCTTTCTTTGCGGCCAAATTTGTCTGGAGTTTTTCTCGGACCCTATTATTCCTAAAATCACCAAATTGGTCATGATGACTGACCTACTAGTGAAATTGTGTATATCGTCTGGAATAGTCATGATGTATAAAACTATGCAAATTAGGGGCATATAAAATTTTAAAGCTGCATATCTTCCAAACTTTTGCAAATAGCTACTAAATTTCAATGCGTATGTACAGGATTGTGACACCTGCCAATATAATAGACAGTAAATCAAAGTTGAAGAAATTCAAATTATGCTAATTAGGGTCAATGAAAAATTTAAAAGTTGAAGGTATCCAAAACTGTTATACATAATGCGCCATGTCATGCAAGGAAAACCAAGTTTAGTCACGTTTGATGTGACAAAATTATAGTCTCAGCATTTTTGGTCAATATTTTTGGCATGCGCGACTATATGTGGCAAGTTTAAAGCTTCTTTGCCATGTAAATAGTTTTAATGTATTCTTATTCAAGGGGAAGGGTATGCACATTGTGTTTGATATATAATGATTTGTTACATTGACACAAGCCAGTTTAGACTGTAGTCATGAATTATATATGATATCAAGTCATATTCACATGTTGAAGTTTTTTTACGGAACAATCATCAATCAAAACATTTTATGTAAAAAAAAGCTCATAATCCCCATGCAAACCCTGTTAAGGGAAAAGCATGTTTGGGTTCAGTGTGGCTACAAAAAAGTTCTGCCTACTGCTGATTGGCTGGAGACAGGGTCCACTGACTAATCAAGCCTGCCTCACAGTGCTCAACTGAGGCTGGTGGAATGAAGTTGTGCAGAGGTAGACAACCCCCATGGGTCACTGCCTCAGCACTGGACATGCATATTTGCACAGCTGCGGGGGGGGGGAGCTTACATAATAGGAGACATTCATATTTAACTGTGATCCTGCTCACTTCCTGCGTTACCGGGGCAACAGACTGATGATTCCACCATGCTCAGGGCAGATTTGTATTATATACTACATAAACATCCATATATAACACCGTTTCAACCAAAAGAGCTCATTTCGAATCCATTTAGGCATCCTTTATGTTTCAAATATATGTTGAAACATTTTCTTAAGATTATTCTGTGTTCGTGTTGTTTATTTTTATTGAGAAAGTACTTTTGACCATGCTAAATACATGGATCTGCCCTGATGCGGATGGCTCTCTCTTTTGCTCAATAGGTGTTAGAGTAGGACTGCATTTAACTATGAATGCATCCTATTGTACAAGTGACAGCAGTCACAGCAGCATTTTCCTACCTTACTAACTGTCAGGCCATTTTTAGGTGGCTGGTTACCCAGGACGCCTGTCCAATTATCAAGGGCTCTGGGTCTGCTAAACAGGCAACAACAGCATCACAGACACCTACATGCGATGAGTTATTCTGCTATAAAAATTTAGAAGAGGTGATCTCTCTCTCCCTCCCTCCTTCTTGCCCCCTACCCCTTTCTTTTGTTTATATGTACAAAATAAAAAGATGGTGACAGTTTAAGCCTAGGGAACAATTTATGAACATTTTCAGCAAATATCATTATTGTTTGCCCTTTAGATAACATCCTAGCAAATATTGTACTAGTGCATTGATCCTTTAACCTTGACTTCCAGAACAAATTTGGACATATTCTGTGAACTGACTTTATTTTGCTTTAGTGCTACATGATTTTTCGCTTGTTTCGCTATTGAAACAAACTCGTAAAAAGAAAACCCTGTGAGAAAAGAATTTTAACTTAAGTTTAATGGACCTTTTTATCCAAAATAGTGAATTTATACATTTTTTTAATTTATACACATGAAAATAAGGCAATTTACAGTATATGCATGTGAAAAAATGGTCCACCTCCGGGGGATTGCCCTCATAAATTAGACAAATACACACAATAAAAACTTGAATGGCTTCAAAATTATTATTGACGGTGGTGTCATTCGAACGTCACTTTATAAATTTGTGGCCTGGCTGCATCCAATGAACCAAGAACCGAAGTTGTAGCATTTTAATTTATGCAAATTAGGCTTATACACAAAGTTTTCTTGTGTGTGTTGAACAATGGCAAACTGTAATGTTTCAAACTGTTCTCATTTTGAAGGCACCCAGACTGATTTGGTGCTAAGCAAATCTTATTTTCTAGTCTCTTATGCTTTCTTTCATAAAACTTGGAAAAATAGTCTACTTATCTTGATACACAGAGGTGGCTCTTCAAAAGAGATCTAAATATGTGTTGCGGCATATTGTTAAACAGCTGTACATCAAAGCTATTATGCTCCATTATCAATGAACGTCTTGTGAAATATCTCAATGAAAATGCTATGTCTGATGAATTTCAAATTAGTTTTAAGAAACATTGTCAGACAAATGGCCACATTTTTGGTTGTGAACTCTTGTTGATAAATATACTAAGATTGTGGGCAAAGGTAAATTTCTTTATGCTTGTTTTATCTACTTCCAGAAGTCTTTCATCACTGTTTGGCACGATGGCCCTGTGTATAAACTCGTGAATTACGGAATAGATGGCTACATCTAAAACATTACAAGAGACATGTAGGCCTACCAAACGTCTAAGGCAAATTAAGTTTATATGAAGCAGGAACTACACCCATAGCCACAATAACCTTGGAGATTTGGTGGATTTAAAATATTAATTGCCCTGATTTTGCGGAATTTTAAATATCTGGACTATTCAAAACTCAGATGTATAACTTCACTGCTTGGTTAATATTTCGGACAAATTCAGTGTTTCTATGCGTGAAGCAATAGCCCAGAACTCGTCCGAACAAAATCAAGAAAGTCTTAATTGCCTATGGCATAAAAAATGTTATCACAGACTGTACATTAAAATAATTTATACGGCTGATATATTGTTAAGCCCCACTCCTATAAAACATCGTTCATCCGTCGCTCTTGAAGATGTACATGAACACACCGTCCATCTTACTGTGGGCATTAAGATACAGCAAATGTACGTCTTCCATGGCTGTAAAGTGCATTCAGGCTCAAGAAAGACGGCATCGTCAGCTGTTGTACTTTGTCAAGAACAACCCCTTTGAGCCACAATGACTTTGTACTAATTTACCCATTTATTATTACTTTTGTGTGGGAAGTCTCATCTTGTACAATAATACAGATAATTTTGCTGGAAAAAGATTTTCACCCCAAAACATAAATACAAGTTTCACTGCTTGTGTTTTCATGTATGACATGTCCTATGACTTCATTTAGCATGATTCAGATATTGTAACATTCAAAAATCTATTTCAGGGACATCAAGAAGACAAATAACAAAGAATACAGAACAAAATTCTGAATTCTAGATTCTATATGCCAGAAATGGTCAAATTTTTCAACCAATTTTCGGAACTATCCCTGATGACGAGGGAACAGTTGCTTTCAGCTCATTGTTGTATTGGTTTACCTGTACTTGTACTTTGTAAGTGTTTTCATGCTGTTCATAGGAAACATGAGGCTCTGAATAATATAAGGAATCGTGATCTATATTCATTTAGTCAATGAATATACAAGTACACAACATGTACTTTTCAATAACAAGTTGTCTTGATGATACGAATATGAATACATATCATGACATATGTATATGTATGTATTTGTATATATTATGGATAAGTCATACATGCAGATAGAATAGATACTTTATTATGTCTGGGTGCGAACCCAGACATTTTGTTTTTCTAATAATGCTTTTTCTTTCTTTCTTTCTTTCTTTCTTTCTTTCTTTCTTTCTTTCTTTCTTTCTTTCTTTCTTTTTTTCTTTCTTTCTTTCTTCCTTTCTTTTTTTTCTTTTCTTTTTTTCTTTCTTTCTTTCTTTCTTTCATTCTTTCTTTCGAGCCAAATTTGTCCGGAGTTTTTCTCGGACACTATTATTTCAAAAACCATCAAACTTACCATGGTGACTGACTGCGTACAAGTGAAATTGTGCATTTCATTTGGAATGGTAATGATGTTGAAAATTGTGCAAATTAGGGCAATTAAAGATTTAAAAGCTCTGTATCGTCAAAACATATTTATTTACAAATAGAGACAAAGTACTCACTTGCACATGTAGGTTTGAGACAACTCTCAATCTAAAGCACAGTAAACGAAAGTTGTAGAATTTTAAATCATGCTGATTAGGGACACTTGAACAATGTTAAAGTTTTATATCTCCAACACTATTATAGATAGAGGTGCCATTCCAAATTGAATTTTGATTTTTGACACAGCCGCATCTTATGAACTATGACCCAAAGTTCCAGCATTTTAATTGATCCAAATAAAGTGAATACACAAAATTGACCTCTTGAATATCTCCAAAACTTTTTTAGAATAAAGTGCCATTCCCATTTCAATTCATAGGTTTGTGACATAGCTGCACCAAATGAACCATGAACCAAAGCTGCAGCAATTTAAGTTATGCACATTAGGTAGATACCCAAAATTTAAATCTTGAATAGCTTCTAAACTGTTCTCATTTTGAAGGCACCCAGACATACATGCTGTGACTGGTGGGTCAGTCATAATGGCAAATTAAAGTAAAGAAGAAAGAAAGAAAGAAAGAAAGAAAGAAAGAAAGAAAGAAAGAAAGAAAGAAAGAAAGAAAGAAAGAAAGAAAGAAAGAAAGAAAGAAAGAAAGAAAGAAAGAAAGAAAGAAAGAAAGAAAGAAAGAAAGAAAGAAAGAAAGAAAAAATTCTTGGAAAAACAAAATGTCTGGGTTGGCACCCAGACATAATTAGATATTAGAAAGTGTTATTTTGGATAAAGAGTGAATGACCAGTGGCAGTGGAACAATTTGTCAGATGAAGTTGTGAATGATAATACTGTGAAACAATCTGGACAGAAGTTTGATATATTGTGAAGAGACAGTGAAGCTGTGTATATCCATGATGTGAACGTACAAGAAAAGTCTGGTACTCGTGCCACCCATTCTGCACTGTCTAAGAGGCTATGCGTGTTTAACTTTGAACAATAGGATTTCTGATACTATAAATTCTTAATAAGACAAAATCAGCACCTGGCTGGAAGTAAACAAATTATCAATAAATACTCAGAAAACTAAATTCATGCTTTTTTGATAAACCGCTAAAACACATAGTTGTCCCAACTTTCGAAATAGACAATACTGAGTGTATGAAGGAGTTCAATTTCCTTGGCCTTTTCTTGGACACACATATGAGTGTGAACAAATACATTCAAACAGTCCAAAATTTCACAAACAACTGGTATTATGAATAAACTCAGAGATTTGCTTCCGACCAGCATACCCTTAACTTTATATAACTCCTTTGTTATGCCTAGATTAAACTATTGTTTGCTTGCTTGGGGGCATCGACTGGACCGAATTTCATCTACTCAAAAAAGGCCGTTCTCATTGTAAATCACAGCAAATTCAATTCATACACGGATCCAATATTTAAAGAACTAAACTTATTGAAACTGGAAGACCACTATAAGCATCAGCTACTGCTACTTACAAATAATCAACTCCCACGGTATTTCGAAAACATTCCCATAGTACCAGCCTCAAACATACATAACTATAACTCCAGACAAAGAAATAAGCTTTTCACGCATAGAGTTAGTCACAGTTTTTGCAAAACCATGTAAACGTTATAAACTAATCCAGTTTCTAAACGACACACCTGATCTGATTAGAGATAAAGTACACACCCATAGTTTCTAAGGTTTCTGTTTGTATGCAAAACGTTATTTTATAGATTCCTACAATATTGTTTTTCAAAATTCTAATTGTTGTGTTTGTAACACCTCTGCAGAAGTTCCTGTCTGTACTTCTATGATAAAAATAATAATATTTGTCAAGCAGTCACTCTGCTTGATGCAATTGTTTTTTTAAATTCTTCGACATAATTTTGAAACTTTGCCATATTTAATATAATTTATATTTGGCTGGTTAAAATGGTAGATGTTCATATTTGCTTTTCTTCCTGGTGCCACGTTGGTGGCTCGCATGATATTGATTGACATATGACCTTTATGCGAGTCTCCAGACCAGTAGCTTGTAATTCATGATTAAAATGTATGGAAAACAATGGTCGAATAAAATGATTCCTGATACTAGAGGAGGGGGTTCGACGCCTGTTGTCAGAATTTAAGCTTATAATCAAGGCCTTTCAACTATTCCACATGTGGTGTCTATGAATCTGAGTACAAGTCAGTTCAAATTTGCAACTTCATTACTTTTGTTGTCAAACTATTTATTATTCTATTCCGTTATTTTTAGGCCAGACGGGTGATAATTTCTAAATGCAGGCTAATACCCGGTTGTCTGTCATCAACTTATTGAGACGTGTATCTGTCAATAGGTGGAGCTCAGATACCCGTTTGAACTGTACGGTGCATCGGGTGCAACTTTTACCTATTTCACTTCTTGGGGATTTTGGCGTGCGTAACAACGGGAAGGTGAGGCTGCAATGTTTTACTGAACGGGAGTTTTACTTATAAGTGGATATAAGAGGATTGATCCATATTGGTAAGACAGAATGTAAAGTGTTGGTAGCTGGTATGTCTATCATACCTCTTAATACACAACCAAGACCATGGACACTGCAACCTTTTGGGACATTTTACCCAAAATTTTCGATCAAATCTGGCTGAACAGAGTTCATCTTAGTCTCAGTCTGACAGTCTAAAGTTAACACAGGAATTTGTGCACGATTCTTACATTCTTGGTAAAATGAATGTGGGAACCTGATGAATTTCAAAAAAAAAAAAAAAAAATCGTATCTATCGCACCACTGCCACTGGACAAATGTGTGGAGAAGTGGCTGTACTAGATATGATGACATTAGACAAACTTTATATCATGACCTGGCGTCCAAAATCAGTCACTTCAGCGAACTGTCTCCTGATGAGAAATTCACTTGTATAATGACACCGGGAGACGGATCATTGTCTACCTGCCAGTCAGTCTTTGCATTCACAAATGCTGCATGTCAGAGAAGGTCGGTCATGATTGGTCACTGAACCAATTTATATAAGAGGCAGTATTGTATTCAATCTGGAGCGCCTGTGCACATAAGATGGACAACAGTAGCATAGTTAACATACTTACATAGTGATCTATATGTACCTATTTATTTGCTTTATGTATGGCTATACCACACTATGATGATGTATTGGTTTATGTCAATAAAGTTCTTTCATGTATGTCACCAAAATGATAAGGCACAGTCGCAGAGACTGAGACTGACTGGGCTGTAGAAGTCTAAGATGGCACACACTGTACCATTCGGTAAATTGTGCTTACGGCCTTGGCTAGTAAGGTAGCCTTTATTTTATTTTTTTATTTATTTTTTTTCAATCTGGTCAAAGTCCTAATTAATTAATTTTTAGTCTGTTCTTTTTATTTTAGCGTAGATTATGTAAAATTAAATATCACAGTGACTGTAAAACCATAGTCATAGACATAATATGTAATTGTCATCTATAATTTTGAGTTTGTTCAGTGTATGATATGAACATAGTTAATACTGTGTTTGAGTTTCTCTGTGTACATATCTTTTTTAATTTGAAGCTTATCTATGGTTGAACATATGTTTATGACAGCACTAATTATTGAATCATACACCAAAATCACTTACCATTTAATTTTGACCACACATACATGGGCAAGTATGAAAGTAAATACAATGTATTAAACCTAAATGCTAATAAATGGTACACATATATTGCATTCAGACATGAGCCTTTTTAGAGAATTCACTGAATTTTGTTTTAACTTTTTGAAAGAAAGTGTGCCTTTCTTGGTCTGAAAGTTGGCATTTTCAGAAGGGGAGGGAGTAATTTCAGTGGTTTTTCTTCTCCGTCAGGCTCATGTCTGTTGCATTATATGAAGTGGCTAGAGTTATGATAGCTAGAATTTGAGGCCTAGCTGTGTTGTTCTAATAGCAGAACCGTGTTGAATACCATAGCCTATCCCTAAGATGGCAACATTGGAAAATACATTTCAGACATGGCCAGTGAGGTCAGTCAGTGACAAAATAAATACCAAAGAGTGTTAGAAGAAAATTTTTAAATTCTGATGTGGAATAAATGGTGTGGTGGAAGTTTGGTTCTTACCCAATTTATTGCATTATGTTTTACCCTTATTTGCAACAAAACTATTTGAAAATTAATTTTAATATTGTCGTGGGGGTGGGGGGGAGGGTATTTGGTTTGTCCATCCATCTGTGGTTTTTCAGCCCACAATTTTTAACACAATATCTCAAGACTTACTGGCCCCCTAAATGATAACTTTAAGTCAATTGTACCTTAACACCATGTCTTAACTTGATTACATTTTGGTTGTTTTTACCTCATTATCAAGGTCACAGGACCTATGTATAAGCATGGAGGTAGACCCATTTCTACCTCCATGTTATAAGCATATTAAGGTAATGTACATGTATACATGGGATAAGCATAAATAATAACACTGTAACATATCCCATAGCCTTAACTCAAAGGGTCTCTTTACTTATTCTGAAACAAAGTTAAGGCATCAGCTTTCTTACACACAAGTATGCACAATACTGATGAAAATTGTAAATGTACAATGCATACGTAATATTGACATAAACCCTTTTACAAAGGAACAGTCTGCAGGAAAAAAAAAAGACAAAGACACATATACATAGAACAAAAGATGACTTAAATGGTGGGTCTACCCAGTTATGAGAAATGTATTGCAGATGCATGCAACCGTTTTATCTGCATTGTGAAAAACCTGAATGTTTCTGAAGGGAAACAGTTCTCTACCAAATGACTGCCAGTACTATCTCAGCGGCATTGTCCAAGAATAGATCAATATATCATTGTATCTTCACTCAGTTTCTTTTTTATAACACAAATAAATGTATCAGTTGCCTCCAAAGCAGACCAAGTTCCATGCCATCTCTACTACAATGGAGTAGATGTAACACACAGCCTTGATCTGCTTTGGACGTAAAAGTATTTATGTTAAAGTACAAAATTGGTGCCAAATTAGGGCTCGCAAGATTAATGTTCAAGCCAATCATTCCTTGAAAAAGTATAAAAATCACAGCCTACTTTTTATCCTCAACATCACCAGTATTGCCTAATGAACACTTTCTCAGTTCAGCTGGGGTTTAAGGTTCGGTATTGCAACCATTGTCAACTTCAGTGATTAGTTGCTTCAGCAAAACATTTTCTCCTTGGGTGTCTGATAAACTTTATCTTTCTACACAGGAGCTATGTTCTATTATATTATTTTTCTCTTGTGAACAGGAAAATCACTTTTAGATAGGGTTTCATTTGAAACATACAATTATTTTTAAAAGTACAGTATGTTTGGATGTTTTTCTTCATTATAACCTCCAATTCCATTGTTTCACCAACTGTGTCTCAGACACACTATATATGCTGTTTTGCTACTGTTGCAGTTACATTTTGACCACTGAGGTCACTCCAGATTTCTGCGTGCAGGTACAATTAAAATTATCATATAATATTGGACAGCTTAGCTTATGGAGTGTAATAGTTTGGACTATGGAATAGGGTTACATCAACCAGGGTGGGGTTCTAGACATAAAGTTTGTTTGTCACAGAGGATCATAAATTTATTGTACCCTCAGGTTCGAGTCAGCTGTTAGAATGGCAGTACAGGGCTCACCAATTTTCATGTTCTGTCCGCCAGTACACGTACAAGTGAAAAGTTGGGGCAGGCAATACAAATTTTCAAAGCACTTACTTACCCTGGAGGCAACAAACAATTTACTTTAACCGATAGGGTTTGAATTGATGGACCATAAAAATAAATGATAGCATTTGAATTGTTGGACAAGTCAGTTAGAACAAGGGGCAAATAAAATTGGATCAAAACTTGCCATGACTTTAGAAAACGGTAAGTGCTGTAGTAGTCTATTAAGTTGTATTCCAGATTGAATAAAAATCTTCTTCTTTTTTTTTTTTGAGGGAACACTTCCTTCCCAAGGGTTACCGAGAAAAATGTGCATGCGGCTGTGGCCTTATCTTATGCACATGGCCGGTCAGTCAAACAAACGTGTCACACACTTCTGACAATTGGCAATATCATTTAATCAGCCCTACATCCAGTTGACTGGGAGCCAGTATGTGATTGAAGTCATGGAAAAAGAACGAAAGTAAAAACTCAAAGTGCAAGCCAACAAGACCAAACAAGATAATTGTACAGAAATAAAAAGGAGGAGTGCCCCTCCCCCCCCCCATGATTTATTTCCGATGGGCCTTCATGAGGGGGAAGGGGTGTTGTACAACTACATTGTCCTTACCCCTGGTCATGTTATCCTGCCCTTCAAAAGACTGACATTTCTAAGGCATTATTCAGTTTATGTTGAATCCCACAGCACTGAGTAGGAGAGCCAATTCCTGGTAAATACTAATGCACATAAACATGAAACTTTATGTTTACCCTGAGGTTGACGAGAACTCACTCACCTCTGATGCGTAGGAGTGGACAAAACTAGTCAGGCAGTTTTGCACATCTTGTATCTACTTTCACCAATACTTGCCATGTCTTTCTGTTGTTAAAAAGGATTATATTTTATTGAAAAAGGGCACATACATTTTACATCATAGTGAGCAGGTCCACGGTACATATGTTGGTCTGAAGGGTATAATTCCAACAATAATAATAATGACTGAAGATATTTAGTCTTCAGATTATCAGGTGTCTGTGTGCAGTCATCCATCCCCTGTCTTTCCAAGTGTAACATACATCATTGATACTGGTAAGGCAAAATGCGTCAGAAGTGAAGACAATTGAAATTTCGGTTGGAAGTATTCATAATCCCCAGTCCTGAAAGAGTACCATGTACATTAATTTGCACTGGGCCTTCAGCCGTGTTGATTGTGGCATCCGTGCATAAAAGCCTCCATTGAACAATCTGTCTTAACATTGGGATTGAGTGTAGCATGTACATGTATATGCATTTCCTATTTTCTGCTAGGTTGTGATTTTGTATAGTAGATTTGTGCACTTCCCATTTTGAGCCAGGGGAATGCATGGTTCTGAATTTGAAGGTTGCTGCATATGGTTCAAGACTCGATCCTTCCGTTGTCAAAACATGAAAAATTGGCAAAATGATGTACATTTTTTTTGTAAGCCCATAATCAACATACCCAGTTATGTTTGTCCTGTAATCAGGTCTCTAAATGTGGCTACCTCTACATGTTTATTCTCACACTGTTTCCCTTTATGCAAAAGTCTGCATATATGATGCATAGAAATTACCAGTAACTTAATTGTGCCCCCCCCCCCCCCAAATTTGTACTTAAAGGGTATCAATGAGAAACTGCTTCAAAATCCTTGAAGAAAGAGGACGCTAAATGTAGATTAAATAGATTTATTGAATCTTTATATCTCTGTGACCCTCAGGGAAGAAAAGAAGGGCGAGGGGACTCTGGATCATCAATAGGTTATTTAGCTTTTTTTCTTTTTGTGATTTTTTTGGGGGGGGGGTAGTTTGATTTTTTTTTTTTTTTTTTTTTTTTTGTATTCTTATTTTGTTTTGATTTATCACCACGAAAGTGGTCCAGAAAGGGTCTGAATAGGTAAGTTTGGCTCTGGTTACCATGGTAACTTAAAATGTTGAATGGGGAAGGTCACCTCTTAAGAACTTCTGACCTAAATCCCTGCTGAGGCCAGCTCGGACTTGGCTAATTGCATGACACAGCAGCAGACATCTGAATCCAATTTTGAACACTGGTGTTTCCACATTGTATCAATTTTGAATAGGCTAAGAGCAAGACAGGATCCCGTATGTTAGCACCCACAGTGGCCAATTGCTTTTTAAATTAAAAATGGCAAGTAAAAGCGGTGAATAACCAATAAAATTCTCAAAATTATTTGGTTTGTGCAGAACTGTAATAGATTTCAAAGTTGGTGCATGTCTTTTATAACAAAAGAAAAAAAAACTTATGTTTGGCTACTTACTTTAAGATCCTCATGTTTAGCTAGACAAAACACAATTTAACAATTTTAGTAAACATAGGTACATTCATAAATGATTCTTAATGGTGAACTTATGAACTTTTTTATACTTTGGTGCCAACTGCTCATTAGTGATGAACAGAGAATGTGTATGTGTTGAAATGCCACCGTGAAATACCTGGGAAATGTATGTTGGTGTTGTCAATCCAGGCACAATAAACATCAAGCTGATATCATGACAGGCCAAATGATATGTGAAATAATTTGTGAGAAACTATATCTTGATTTGCTGTGTAGATTGTCAACTTCTGCAATGATAAATTAATGATCAATGTATATTCCTCAGATGATAGGAATATATTATTATATGTAAGATCATCGAAGTTTATTAATACCCTAAAGTTGGCAACTGTGAACAAATGTTGCAATATTTTCTCCCACAAGTAAATTTCATTTTTGTGTGCATGTAATCACATTAATACATTTCTTGGTAACTTATAGTCTGCATATTTTTCTGCACTACATATAGGATTATATCAAGAGGTACATAAATATACATGTATATACATATATACATGTATTTATATTAAATATACATGTGTATCATATAAATATGAAGTTTGTATGCATGTATGTGTTATTTCTACCACATTCAACATATTTATGGAATGTTACAGGTATTACAACACATTTTAGAGTGGACATTAAGTCACCTTCAACATGGAGTTCATAACGGATCCACGCATCAGGGAAATAATGTCGAAACTGAACAAAGATCAGGTGTTACCAGAGGAGCCAAAGGAGGAAGAAGTGAAAGAGCCAGCTGCTCCAAAACCACCCAAAACCTTCGAGGAGTTCTTGAAAGCAGAACACCTGGTAAGATCCTACTTTAGTGTATCTAAGGAATGAATTATAAATGCCAGTGTGAATCCATAGTTTGTTTTCACTCTTTCATTGGCGTTCTTCAATCAGTGTATTAGTTTATGACACTTAAGGTTTCATCTTATAAACCAATGTAAACACACACTGCAGACCTGGCAAATTGTCAACAACTCATGTTACCAACAACTGTTTGTTCTTTATCATGGTACATATGTGTGCACTATCAGCAGAAGTTTCCTTAACAAATTTGACGAGTAATACATCTTTTTGATTGCAGCTGAATATCCAGTTGTGAACAGAAAATGAATATTTTAATGTGGCATTTAGTTAATTTTATTCCCATTGTTTGTATTTACCTGAGCTCACAAAACCAACAAAAAAGAAAGTGGTTAAAAAATTCAATACTGGTGAAATAGAAAAAAAAATCGTTTTCTAAAGAAGGAATATAGAGTTTCCATGAAAAATGGAAATGCAAAAAAAGGGGGAAACCATCATATACATGCACTGCCTTCCAATCAAATATTTATATTTGTGTATCTGCACTCAATTTATCCACGTTTCAAGATGATATGATGATACACTTGAAAACACAACATTCTAGTGGTGTGAACTTTAAAAAGAAAATATGAGCATTAAACAATAGCATGTACACAAAGTTGTACAAATCACCGACATATGTGCATGTGTCTTGACTTCATCAAAACTTGATATGTATTTACATGTATGGTATCTTGATTAGCACCAATAGATTAAGCTTTTCAATCCAGTATGCCCACTTTTGGCCAATACCTTACATCTCAGTGATACTCTTAAAGATACAGATTGGGGGGGGGGGGGGGGGGGGGGGGGGGGGGCAGGAGGTTGGGGGGTTTTTTTGTTTTTTGGTTTTTTCTTTTTGTTTTTGTTTTGTTGTTTGTTTTGTTTTTGGTGGGGATGGGGGGAGTCATATACTGTGGAAGGTTTGCATATACATGTAATTTGTCAAATCTTGAATACCACATGGTTTTATAATTAAAGTTGTTATTTTTTGTTTTTTGTTTTTTGGTTTTTTTTCGCCACTGGTCTCGCCTGGTATTTTCTCATTTATGATTAAAGTGTATGGACATAGCCATTGTAAAGATTTCATTGACAAGGAAGTGGTACTATGAGGAGATTCAAGTATTAAGTGGTCTCCCTCTGTTTACAGAATGAGTGGCCTCAACGCATTACTTCTGAAAATTTGCTGGATCTGCAAGAAGAAAGAGATTTGCTTGGAACAAAAGATGATATTGTGGAACAGTTGAGACAGGCTGTGCATATCCTTGCCATAACTCACCATCAATTAAGGACTACGTTATCTTTTTCATTTAAAAATAAAAAGACATAAATAATTTCCTGTCTCAAATACATAAATGTTATGATCTAACTCTCTTGACCGAATACAACAGATGAAGTGAGATGAGATCAATGAGTTGCCACTAGGATTCATTTATAAGTGACATGGGTTTATAATATAAATCTGTAGTTTGATAGGCCAACCTGACACAACATTGAGTAAGCTTTGTTTTTCACATACCTGTGACAACTCACATTACAATTGAACTCCCTCGTCTCCTGTAGACTGGGGAACCAAAATGTGATGGTCATAACAACAATTAGGTCATAATAGAGTTACAGAAAAGCAGTTTGTTTTGCTTTCACTCATTTGAAAAATGTGTAGCAGTTCAACTTGTAAGAATAGCTATATAAGCTACTTGTACTTCGCTGTACATGTTCGATCATTCAGATACAATTCCTTGACACTTGCCACCCACCAGTACCAAGATGCTTGAGGATTTAGAGTTCAGACTTCAGGACTTTGAGAAGAGACTGACTGTGTATACAGGCCAGATCCTCACAGACCAGCAGGGAAAGACATCCAGGCTTGATGAAAGGCTCTTCCATTCGCCAGCTAGAAGTAAGGTTTAACCCTTTCCCCCTTGAATTAAGACTGAGTCAACAGTTTTCCTTGGCATGGGTTGGGCACTAAGTGCCCAACCCATGCCAAGGAAAGCTGTTCACCTGGGGCATGTGATCTTGATAAGCCTCGTGAACATTTCTCAGTCAAATTGTTTTTCATAACTGTTGAAATTAGTTCAAAACACTGAAGCAGACGACATTTGACCACCAGTCTGGTGTGAGGGGAAAGGGGGAAAAAAATTTTCCATTTTAGTTTCAGCAATTTTAATATTGAACAAAAAGGTTTACTGACAATAGGTTTTGGTGATAAAATGAAAATACACCTGTATTGTTTTCCCACATTCAAGTTAAAAAAGGTATGAAATTGAAAAACCTGAAGATGCTTGAGTTCCAGGACATTTCATCGTAATTCCTAATTTGTCTACACATGTACATTATTATGTTCAGTAGTACCTGTGTGAGAACCACTATGAGAGACCACTAAACACTTACATTTTACTTTCCTTTTGATGGCAATTTGCAACAATAATTTTCTAAGTTACTGCATGATCCACAGTGGATTCTACTTTCCCTTTCAAGTTGATTTCTAAAATGAACAGGGTGTTCGGTAGAGTAGTAGTCTTATTTCACTGATCGCACCAACCATGGAAATAAAAACACTGTGAAATAGTATTTTAACATTGTTTGAATAGGAAAAATGTCCAAAATAGCGAAAATAAAACTACAGTGAAATGTACAAAATACAAAAACCATGAAAATGTAAACACACAAAAATAAGGCAATTTACACTACATCAATACATGTGATTTTCTTTTCTTTTAACCAGCATTCATGACTGAGATGTCAGAATCAGATGCTGTAAAGTCTCATCACAGCAGGAAGTCCAGGAAAAAAATGGTAAGCACAGTGCCACAGAAGATACATTCATCATTCATTTATTCCAAGTTTGCACTACCTTGACCCCAATACAGGGCCCCTATCCAACTTTCATTTCTTTTGGGCTGTGTACAATCCCTTCTTTGGTGCTTTTCCATTTATGGCACATGACACTATGATAGGACAAAGCTTAAACCAGAATTACTTGAATAATTCTAAAATCGTCATCTGCACAAGTGAAAAACGTGACATCAGCAAAGCTGTGAGCCTTGATTGCAGAAGTCGTTGCTGTCACACCAATGGTTGAATATGTAGCATATTTGCAGGAGTTTGTTTTTATGACCTATTAACAGTCAATGTCCGCATGACCCAGTAAATCTGAATAGTGACTGGGGAAATCTACCTGCTCGCCACACATTTTCTGATCTGTTAAGATTTTGACATTCTCTGTCCAACTCGGTGAACTTTATGGTACACATTTCCGATCTGTTGTTCACTATATTCACCTTTCAATTAGTCTGACTTCAAAGCAGTTCTTCATGCACTGTGGTTCATTTTATTTTCCTCATTATATACATACTGATGGTGGAACTCCATTATGAAGCCAACTGTAGTGACTGTATTAAAGTTGCAGAGCTCATTGCATCATTCATGTCTGTCTGTCCGTCCATCTGTAATTCGGTCTGTCTGTCTGTTGGTAAACATTTTGCTTGTAAGCCCAATACTGTCCACAGTTTTCAAGGTAACCCCATTTAACTTTCAGGATCTATCAAGTGTATGAAAATCTAGGTTAAGTTTGATATTGGTGGTGCCGCCTTTAGTGTCATGTAATATTCATCAAAATGTGAAAATCTTATGACCGCTGCATGTAGCATCTCTAATGTTTGATAGATCTTTGTGGATTTCCAATTATCTCAAAAAGTAATTGAATTAGACATGCTAAGTTTATAGTATATATAGATCATGTCCAGCGCTAGTATGTTATTTAATATCAGTGACCTTGGCCTTTTTTGTTACGTCACCAGGCCTGTAAAGTCTAAAGAGATGATTTTGTAATGGCAGGATGTAGCTTGGACATCAATGGCAAAGAGAATTGAGCCTCCAGATCAAAATTGCACATAATTACATTGTACATAAAACTGTACTTGGGTGGACTACCTTTTGGATGACCATGACCCAATGATTATGGAGTTTGGTGCCTATCCAAGTTTAATGTTTTGTTTAAATAACTCAAAGGGAAATAATAACAAGGACTGCAACAATGTACATCCTGCACCAGAGATGTAACACAAACTCCATGATGACGCCTACTCCTCAAACAATTAAGCTCTATTTAACTGCCAACCCTGAGTCAATGTGTCAACTTAATGTGTCAGGTTTGTGACATTTGAGAAAATACTGTCAATTTTGAGTAAATGTGCATTTAGGCATATCACAAAGGATTGAAAGTCATTAGCATTTATGCCAAAAACATGCTATAAAAACTATTTTTCTTAACAGGATTTTAAGTACAATTAGGCAAACATGTGACTGTCGTAGGCCGCTTCTTGCTACCTGTAGCCCCAGGGGGTTTACCTAACAGAAAACATGTTAGTCTGATAGTGAATATTAAAACAGAAAGATGCCAAAGATAAAGTTAAATAGCAAAACAGACAAGTCTAAAAACTGTAAATTATTGTGGCCAAACTTTCTAATAATCTTTGGATATTAACAGTAGAATTATAGGGCAAGTCAGAAAAGAATGAAAGTCTTTTGTATTTATGTCAAGAGAATGCAATGAAAATATCAACCAGATATCAAGATTTGAATTAATCATAATTGACATGTTGACCTCAACCTACAAAAAGCATCATGGATGGACACAAGGGAACCAGCAGTGTCAGGCCCACAACACACAATGGTTTCTATTCCTCCCCAGCTCTGGCCAAGGCCTCATCTTAACCATTTTTATGTGGGATATGGACAACAACATACCAACCAAATCGTGTAAAAGTTTTTGTATGTCACGAGCTGTTCTCTCCTGATTAAAAGTCATTAGAACATCAATCCATTATAGATGCTGACCTGTTACTTTCTGTGGCACCCGTAAACAAGTTGTTACACTGGTATGAATTCTTCCTGTTTCTCGGTGATATTTCACCACCCTTTTTAATGTAGTTAGTTCAACAGTAACATGGTGCTGTTGAATCAGTGTTTTTCTGATTTGACTAAAACTGTGTCCATCCTGCTTTTCCCGAACAATTTTCCATTTAAAAAAAAAAATCCATTTCATGTTCTTACTGACACGCACCATCTTGCTTTGGCAGTAAACAAGACGACATGCCATAAATCTTCCAAATCTTTTGCTGGGAAATTAACTGACGACACTCATACTTTTTTTCCGCACATGCAAGACATGTACACTTAAGTATACATAAATTTTTACACATTATAGAATGGAACTCAAGATATGTTAAAAGTCCCCTTGATTGATTGGGTACCACAAATTAGAAAGTTGATGTTTGGGGTGGTTAGAAATGATATCTGAAAACCAAAATGTTGAATTTGATTTTTGAATAGTGTTTTTTTAGCTCCAAAGGTGCGCCACATTTGTGACAGCTATGGATGCAACTTTTCTCCGATCATGGCCCGATGTGGGAAAGAGTTAGTGACATCACAAACGCAACCCGCTGGCCAGGCTGAATGTGTTATAAGCCAGAGTGCCTTCAGTTTGCCAAGAGTTATGACAGATAAAACAGAGTAAAATGATTCCAGAGAGTATGAATTGAGTTTTTTATGTACGTGGTCTGGTGATGATGAAAAGAATTAATAAGAAAAGCTAAAGCAGCAGAGGAAAAGATCATTCAGCCTCACACACATGAGGGGACGCCCAAAACTCTACCATCACCAGTACTGCAGAGAGTGCAGCTGTGGTACAGCCAGACAATCCCAACTTGCCGTCTCAGCAATGATAATTCATTGCAAAAGAGATATTTCCTGTCAAAAATTACTAGATTTCATTTAACAAAAACAAGCGTGAATGCAATAAATTAGAATCTGAGTCTGAATGGGCCAGGTCTTATAGTGTTTCAAATTGTAGCATTCACTGAAACAGCTATGGCCTACTCCTACAGTATATAAAAGTCTAAACAACAGTTAAATTTTCCCTTTCCATATGTGTGGTCCATGCATGATTAAATATAAGTTTGCATACAGCTTTCAATATCAGAAATCCTACCCGGCAGTAACCTCGTGACCCTAAGAGGGCAGAAATTTACGTTTCCATTACATTGTCATCAGAACACGCGTTTATTTCAGATCGTATCCATTATGTAACAATGGTGAATATTTTTGTGTGACTGACTTATTTTCTGGTTCCATATTAACGGCAAAGGTACAATGAGATGGAATTTTGTACACCGGATTATTGGGAGCTGGCCGTGGACTGTCACAAACAGTGACGCATGACTGAAAAAGATGAAAGACCAGCCGCTCACTGGTCTTGGTAGCTGTGCAGATGAGGCGTGAATGTATTCAAACAAGTGTCATCAGCTGGTTATGGGATTAAACACCTCACAATACACAGCAGTAATTGGACATGTACATCACACAATGAACAGCTACATGTAACTCAACCAGTCATAGACTGTTCAACCCTGGACCTGCGTATGGAACAAGATCGTTCCTTGTTTGTCCATTTTTTCCATCAATTGCATCAAAATGGTTAGGCACACTAAAGTTTTGTTACAATGTTACTTTGTTACAATTTACATCCCAGACCAGCATTAATTGTCACTATGACATTTGATTGATAATTGTGTGATACATTGTAACAGTCGTAGAATTATGTGACCTTTATTTTGCTGTTATGCAAGCTTTGAAATGAGAATCATTCTGAAGGTTAATTTGTAATTACTGTAAACCAATAATGAAGCACTGTTCCTGGTTTTATGAGGAATGCCTAATTTGGCCAGTTCCATGAATCCTTCCATTGTCCAGCGATGGGACCACATTTGGCAACAACGGTAGCTTTTCCTTGCCAAACCTATCGTAAACATCGTCATATTTGACAAATCAAAGTTACTTTTCACAGAGTGTTCGCTGCATACGTTAGATCAATTCCCAGGGCCTTGCCACTTGTCCCTGTAAATCTTGACTGCATGGGTAAACACTCTCCGTAATTTAAAGTCTTTGGGGGAATGTAAACAAACTGCAGAACTTGTATTGCTACAAATAACAACAACACGCTGACCCATTCTGGGCAGGAACACGGACAAAAATAAACATTTCTACATGCATTTTTAATCCTGTTGATTAAGGGTAAAATATGTTTAAACCAAATGACACATGGCAGACATGCCTCGCTAGCATGTTCAGAGTCTTCCCTGTCAGCTAGGGGGGTTGCATTCGTTAAGTCACAAGCTTTTCGCGCCTTGTGGATGTCAGAAATGAACGGAAAGTGACGATTGAAGGGGCAGTGAGTTTTTAAAATAAAAATGTGAATAAAAGTATTATTTTCCCATCCAATTTTTCAAAAGCACATTGTATGGTGGGAAAAACCCACAAGTCACTCATGTATCAAATTTGAACATGGTCAATCAAGAGGACCTTTAAGTGTTTTTCTAGTTCTGAGTGGGACAAAATTCGTTGTATGCCTTTTTACAACTTTGAAATGCCGGGATTTTATTTTTATCATTTATGCAAATTTAAAATGCGAGCCATGAAGGACAACCCACTTTGTCAAGTGCGCGAGGTGAGAGCAAGTGAAAAGCACCTGGCATGTTGCACGATGCGGTCGTCACTCGCATGATGCTCAATTGCAATTCACATGATGCTCATCCGTTGGCACGTAGCCAGATGCAATACTAGCCAAATGCAAAGAGGGATGAGCATGCTGCACAAGCCTAGCTCTTTTCTGTTTGCACACCAGTGTGCTCGACGGGCTAGCAAGTTGGTCCATTTGGCGAAAGCTGTACTGTATACTCAGAGTCTCCAGCCTCGGCAGGAGATCTCCCGCTTTTTCATACTTTTTTTTTGCAAAGTCTCCCACTTTTTATAAAATGCCTCCCGCTTTTTGTAAAATTAAAAAGATACCATTATTCCATTAGTGGCTGTGAATTTGTATTTCTTTGCCGTGTTGTGCTATATATGTGCAGAATATGTCTATGTTGGTGCTTTCTGTTAGGTAACCAGACCTGTTAAATTGGAAGAGGTAATTTTGAAACGGCAGGGTGTAGCTTCGACATCAATGGCAAAGAGAATTGGGCCTTCAGATCAAGATTGCACATGAGTACATTGTACATGTATATGAAACTGTACTTGGTGACTTAGCTTTTTTGGTCACAGTAGGGGGGGGGGGGGCAATCTATGTTTTACAAACATATCTTGTTTTAAACATGTTCTTTATGTTCCATCATGTAGGGATAATTCCAAACAACATGTGTTTTACAAAATGTGAAATGTTTGTGTAGATCAATTCTATTATAAAGAAATCGTTAAATGTGAAATGTATTCTTCATCGCTGTGAATGGCACACAGTCAACTATGACTTCTATGAGGGGCTCCAAGGGGTATTTGTGTGATATGTTATCATCTATATTTATTTCTCGTGAACTGTGAAATCGAAGATCATTTTAGTTGTGAAAGTACATTTAAATTGTCTGTGAACTGTGATCACACATACACACACACACACACACACACACACACACACACACACCCGGGGGCCCTCTTCTATAGTCCTGCTTTGTTTATGCTTTGCTTTGCCTTTTCGTTCTAGTCCAGTGCATCTTGTACATGGTGCTGTTTGTCTCTAGATCTTATACTGGAGAACTTCCAGATTATTAGTCCGCTGTGCTATTTTGGCTATCCAGTTGAAATAAATACATTGACGATAATAATTTTCCAGTTGGTTGATGTAGATAATAAACAAGGGTCCTGAGCGTGGTCAGTATTACAACAGGTTTTGTAGCTGTCACCCATTCATGTGTTTCTGATAAGCCTTTTATAGAGAGCAATGTGTGTCTCTGGAAAAATGCCCCCTTTTCTGACAGGCCACTCCATTCAGTGTCCAGCTAGCTTGGAAGACATACTTATTTGCCAGTTTTCTTGATAGTAGTATATTTTCATACAATGTGAAACCTGTCTTGAAAGACCACCCTTGGGAATGACCATATTGTGGTCTTTCCAGGCAGGGAGTCTCATCGGAGGTGCAACGAAAGTGAAAAGTACCTAGGAAACTATCCAGAATTAGTGGTCTTTCAGAACAGATCTCTCCTTGGCGTGGTCTTTCTTGACAGGGGCCACTGTACATGTGATTGCACCTCCATTGAGGAACCAGCTTACATGCCAGAACATATTTCTTGTTTTTATGTTCCAGGACTTTGCAGAATCAGTAAAGGAAACCAAAAAACAGAGTGTCGACTGCTGCAAGTTCCCAGGATTCCGTCCTGGGGAACTGACAGAGCTACCAGGGCAGCTGGAATCTCCACACATTCTACATCGGGTGACAAAGGCCCAGGATTTCAATGTCAGTTTTGGGTTGGATTTCATTTCTGGTTTTCACTCTTGACATGCTTAGTGCTGGAGAATATTGTCCCCTGTATGATCTGTCTGTCTGTCCATCCTTATGACATTACTGTGATATCATAAAAATATCTGTAGCTTTACCATTTTTTTTTCAGAAATTGTCTGATTTAAAACCAGCTCTACTTCTCATGATGATTTTTGAATTTTTAATGAATTTTTTGAAGTTTTTTTGTTTCTATTTCACAGGTATCTACATGTATATAAGTGATATTCAGCATGTAGCTCAAACATGGTGCACTCTAGGGCCATAGATGTCATTAAAGATTAATGGAAAATACCACATAACTATGGTTTTACCAGGTGCTGTCCTTCTGAATTTTGGGTGACCTTGAAAGGTCAAAGCAAGGTCACTAAAATATTTGTACAGTGAAACCTCATTATAACAACACTCAGATATCTGACATATTCAATATAATGACACAAATTTTCACGAGAAAATGAGTATTTTCTTTGTTATTCGACTCATTTATCTGACATATTCAGTTATCTGACACATTTCTTATGGAACAGATGGTGTCATTATAATGAGCTTTCACTGTACATGTAAATGGGACATGGTTTTACATGCATGCTACTGCCCTTTTGATCTTGAGTGACCTTGAAACATCAAAGCAAGGTCACAAGCCATTAAAATTTGTATACATGGAAAATGGTGCATTTTACTCTTAAACTACAATGTATAGTTTATCATCACTTTTTTTAACACAACAATAGATCTAATATGTATAAACTTGTCAAATATTTAAGTTGGTGTTCTTGAACCATACTGGTCACATGATATATGGATCTGGATTGCTGTTGATCCATATTTATTCAATATTGACAGATGATTTTTAGTTCATTTACCTTTTTTTTTTTCTTATATATTAATTGACAGCCAGGGGTAATCCATTCTCTGAATGTTGTTTTTGCACTATGAGTTCTGTGGGTGTGGTGCTGAAGTTTTAGTGGCCACACATTCTTAAGTGTATCTGTAGTAACTGAATGGCTTAGCTGCAAACATGTACATGTAACTCCCTGAGGAAGTTTGGCCCTGTGTTGGGTGGAGTGTGTCAGGGGAGTGCACAGATACTGATGGCCCATGCAGAGACACAAGTATCTGCAGGTACTAGATAAACAAAACCTACTTCATTTATCGGTTGAAAATGTCTTGTGACACAGAAAGTAAGTGCTGCCATCTGGCAGAGTAGTGTAGGCCTATTAAGTGATAGATTATGGGACACACTAAATGATAGATTGTGGGACACCCACATGTTGAAATGCTTCAGATGGTAAAGTAAGGAAGTTTGCCAAGCAGGCAAGAAGGCCCATCTTTTGTGTTCAATCCATTTTTTAGCTCAGCTGACTTGCTAGTTCTCAAGCTGAGTCGTCAATCAAGTCAGGAGTCAAATTTGTTTCTTCACATTGGTATTGGAAGATGAATGTTGCTGCTTTGGTAACTCTGGAATCTCTTTGCTGTCATTGTTGGGTTTGATATTTATGAACATGGGTCCTGTTTTTCTACATAATTGCATCATGCAAGAGACGTCCGTCTATAGAACTTCAATTGTTTAGTGAGGGACTTGTAGAAGTCTGCTCCTTGCATTTGATACTTGTAGAAGTCTGCTCCTTGCATTTGATACTTGTAGAAATCTGCTCCTTGCGTTTGAACAGTGATTCAATCGCTTAACTTATTAATTAGATAATATTCGAGATTCACAGATATCACAAAAACGATGTGGGCCTACTTTCTACTTTTTGCTATAAACTCAGCTGATGAACTAGTCAGAAGAACCAAAATAGTTATAGGCCTATCAATTCTCCTTTTATATTTTGCATAAGTAATAAAATTTGGCTTTTGAGTGGTTGGGCCTATATATATTGGAAACACTGTAGTCTGTATTTAATGAAGAATATTTCAAAGGTTGAGAGGACCGGTTTAAAACCACCAGTTGCCTTTTGTGGGTGACTGCCTGTCTCAAGTCAGGAGTGAAATTTGTTTCTTCACATTGGTATTGGAAGATGAATGTTAATGCTTTGGTAACTCTGGAATCTCTTTGCTCTCGTTGTTGGGTTTAAAATTACGAATATGGGTCATGTTTTTCTACATAAGTGTATCATACCAGAGATGTCCGTCCATTCACAAGTCACACTTTTGACTTTGTCTCCAAAACCGTCTGCAAGATTCACTTCAAATTTGGTGGGTATGTACCTTAGGTGGGTCCCTACCAAGTGTATTCAAATGGTCACAGTCCAGTCATTTATTTTAATTTTTTATGGATATTTTTTGTTCTTTTTGGCCACCCAATTGCTTTCATATCACACAGGAACACTCCTATGGGCTCCTAATTCTTAATTTGTTCACCAGGTGACACTACAATTTTTAGCTCAGCAGACTTGCTAGTCAGGCTATGCTTTAAGGAGGCTCAGTCATCCATTTTAGAAATTTAATACTTTCGAATGTCATGTGCATTCAGCTAAACCATGACATAGGTCTATTCAGTTGCAACCTTGATTTTGTGGGACAAGCTTAATAGGTCAGTTGAACATGGGCTCCTCACGCAGCCATCTAGTTTTTAATTTGATATCAATAAACCATAAAAATCCATGTAGAAAGCAACTGTTCCTTGTATAGTACCTGTGCATGTAATTTGACCCTGGACTCCCAGCACTGGTGTCTAACCTTTGAGATTTTGATATCTTCTTTTTTGATGTCCCAAACTTTGACAACATATGTTTTGTGGCACAGGATTTAGATATAAAGCATACCAAAATCTTCACTGTAACATTTTGTTAAGATGGCAAAAAATAAATATATATATACAATGTATATGTTTCAGCCTGGATTTAAGAAGTTCTGGAAGAAGATTTTTCAGTCAGAAGCCTCTGTTGCCATCATGCAGGATGCATTTTGGTGGTTTTTCATTGAAAATTTTGAGGTAAGTTCTGTTTGTTGTTATGAAGAGGGAGTAATACAAATATAATGTATAATGAAAACTTCAAACCAAATGTGTATTTGTCACCTTGACTCTGATTCCTCAGTTGTGCTTACTTTGTCAGGGATGACATGCTGCAGTGTTAAAGTGCAGCATGACTTGCCATGGAGTCACACAACACTGACAAAGGCCTTTGATAGGCCTTATCATCACAGTATGCAATAAGTTTAAACCCTGAGAGACCCAGTACAGATGTACCAGCAAGCAACTTTTTCACATTTAAAATTATCTATGCCGTAAATGCAGGTTTTTTTTTTTTTTTTTTCTTTTTTTAAGTATCAATAAAATGTGTGATCAATCAGCAGCATTCGTCTGTGCAGTTTTGGCAAAGGTGCACAGAGGAGCCCTGTTGATTCAGTCCCAAGGGGATTACAGAGTCCTTTGCAGGGGTAGCGTGGGGTGGGGTTGAGTTGTCCCAGTATGCTGGTACTGGAAATCTTTTTTCCCAAGTACACCATGCATGAAATTAAAAAGTTTCAAAATAATGTCCGGTACAGAATACAAACACAAAAACTCTGACGGCTTCCAGGTTGCTGGTATGGAAAATAAAATGCCCCAGTGTGCTGGTAATACCCTGAAATTTACCTCCCCCACCACCCCACCCCCGTAGACTCAATGCACTGACTTCATATATGTAGTAGTCCCTGCCTATTAAGATTACCTGACTTCAATTACCATATTGTAATGTACTCTGTACATTTGTCGTTACATATATTTACAGCAGCTAGGACTCTGCTGTGACAGACCACAGTGCGAAGTACCCCAAGGATGATCTTCAAGATGGGTGTTGCAGGGTTGATTTGGTATCTGCCTGGCAAGGTTCTATATATTCTCATCTAACCTCATTGTAATTTATTTATTTCAGCGAGAGAGCAAGAAAGACCAGGATAAGCTGTTTGACCGAATTGCAGACAGTTTTGTGGCACTGTTTACCAGCATCAACCCAGAAATAAAAGACAAGTTTTTTGAGGTAACATTTGTCATGCATCATATTGTGTACATTTAGGCCCATTGGCTGTTCTACAATATCAAAAAATTACATAAAACTTTTCCCAAAGTTAATTTATGTCCTTCTTGCGCAGAAGTCTCCATGTACAGTTTTACTGATTACAGTAAACCTGTATGACAGGTTCATTGTGTATGACAAGTTTACTGTATATGACAAGTTTACTATATATGACAAGTATATTGTGTATAACAAGTTTACTGTGTATGACAAGTTTATTGTATATGACAAGTTTACTGTGTATGACAGGTTCACTGTGTATGACAAGTTTATTGAAAATGACAAGTTTACCATGTATGACAGGTTTACAGTGCATGACAGGCTTACTGTATATGACAAGTTTACACTATGTGACAAGTTTACTGTGTATGACAAGTTTGCTGTGTATGACAAGTTTACTGTATATGGCAAGTTTACTCTATATGACAAGTTTACTCTATATAACAAGTTTAGTGTGTATGACAGGTTTACTGTATATGACAGGTTTACTGTGTATGACAGGTTTACCATGTATGACAGGTATACGGTGTATGACAGGTTTACTGTATATGACAGGTTTACTGTGACTGTCTGGGTCAAGCTGTCTTTGCGGCATTTCATGAGGCCTTTCCTGAATCAACGCGGCATTTCCAGGATGACTTCAAGCAACACCTGGTCAACCTCCTGTATGAATGGGTAACAGGTCAGTGAAGTACCATAATCATCCACTTAAGCACATAGTGGACATCCAAAACAAACAAAGAAAAGTACATGTATTCCAAATTTGGCAGAAAACATGATACAGGCAAGAATGGGCCATAGAAATTCCCATACTCTAACCTTCAACAAGGGTAATCAGGGCACTTTTCCTGGGGAAATGAGGCATGTGTGCTTATCAGGGAGTGTTTCATAGGATGAATATGGCTCATGTGCATGCATATGCAGTGCAGGAGCATTTAATAGTATGAAAATAAACACTTCATTTCTGGAGCAGTTTAGAAAACTATTGAACAGAAGCCTTTAATTGCCAATACCAAAATTAGTGTGAATATTTGCAGAAGTTCCATAAAATGTACATGTACTAGTGTATTGCAGTAACCTTGGCAGGAATATATATTGTGTTCTCAACAATATGAATAATGCAAATTTCAAGAACTCAGATAAAAAATCTCCAGTTTTGGAGGTAAGAATGAATGAAGTTTTAGGCTCAAAACTGAAATGAATGAAGAACTTGTGAACTTATGTACATGTATGTACATAATACCACCGTTTGTCTTCTGGCATGTAGTTTGTGTCAGTGGCATGCACTTTTGCAGGAAAAGTTTGACATGAATAAATTCTGGCTTGAGATGATAACAGGAAAACTTTGGTATCACATGTACAGTATCTCATTTTGTCGTGGCAAGCTAAGTTGGGGAAAAGTTGTGTGTTTTAAACAAATGTTGCAGTAAATCCACTCTCTTGATTGAGATACTGTAGCTCTGTGAATGAAAATACAACATAAAAATGATTTAAAACACATTTTGCTGCACTGTCTTTGTTTGCCATGTTAATTTTGGGCAAGAGCATAAATCTACTTGCCCTGAATTGAGTATTTTCAAGATCTAGTTGCCCTGGGCAGTACGGCAACCACTAAATGTTGAGTCCTGATTAGTTGTTTTCCTGATTAGTTCATATTTTCATTTCCCCAACATATATAGTTTTACCAAGTTTTGTTTAGCACTTAAATACATCAGCAACATTTGACACGTCAGTTACTTAATATCTTTTTCTGAACTTTTACATTTATAGTTTTCTTACTGTTAAAAATCCTTTAACTTGAAAATTGTTGACAAGAAAATACCATGAATCTAGAATATTCATTTAAAGCACTGAGATTTTGTGACAGTTTCATCAAGGTTCTGTTTATCATTACCATCCTGTAAATTAAATAATAAATTAACATCTAATTTTTACCCAATGACATTTAACAATAAATAGTCAGAGACCAGGGCTTGATATTAAGAATCGACTGGTGCCAGAGACCATTACACTTTAGCTCAGGCAAATGACAATTTACAGATTCTGATGCTTCTGGACTTAACCAGATTTGAAAAAAAAAAAAAAAAGAAAAAAAACTTCATTGTTTATTTCATGTTCTTTAACGGCGGGCTCCTAACATAGTGGACAGGTACTGAAAAATTGTAACAACAAAATCTTGGCAACCGGAACTTTGAGGAGGAGTTCAACTTAACCCTTTCTCCCTTGAATTGACACTTGAGTCAACAACTTTCCTTGGCATGAGTGGGGAACTCAGTGCTTGACTCATGTCAAGGAAATTTGTTGATCTGGGGCATGTGATCTTGATAGGGCTCATCTACAATTCTTAGTCAAATTTTTTTTTCATTACTGTTGAAATTAGTTGAAAACACTGAAGCAGATGACATTTGACCACCAGCCAGTTTTGGCCAGTTTAAGGGGGAAAGGGTTAATAGTTTTATTTCTACAATTTACCTTTCAATTAGGCCAAATTATGATGACCAAAATTTGTTCTCTTGAAAGTTAAAACAAAACCAAAATTATAAATCTTTCTGTTCTCCCATTAATAGGAAAATGTATTCCTTCCAATGACAAATGAAAAAAAATGTGGCAAAATCTCCAAGGTCTGTCCATCCCTCCTGAAGGTGTTCTACCTTTCTCCATGAAACCAGCCTCTGCTTTGTTACTGTAAATCCTTGTGTGTCCCTCTTGCAGCAACTGAGGTCTGGCTGAAAGCTTTAAGAATATCGAAATTTGATATTCTTAAAGATACATGCACTGATTTCATAAAGCAGGCACCAGTTGCGTGTTCCTTCATATTTCACAGATCAATATGTATTTTCATGTCTGTTTGGCAGGGATGCTGAATCGAGACATTGCTCTCTCTGGTAACATAAGAGCTGTTAGTTTCAAGATTATTTGACTTTGCAGGCACTCGGCCCCCTCCCCACACCTACAAGAAATGGAAGCTGCATCGTCTGGAGCCCAAGGTGGTGACCAACAAGGAAGACACGCAGACAGAGGCCGCCAAGAGCCTCATGCAGGCGGCAGCCATGAACAAAAACAGTAAGTCTTGACCCCTGCAAAGATAGAATGAGTCAACAACTGTCATTGATGCTCTCAAGGTTCATACATGGAATACATGTAACATGGGTCTGAATTTGATATTTGGTGAATCATGAAATACCGATAGGGGTACATGTACATGTATGCAGTCAGCAACATATCTCTTTTTACATGTTAATTCTTTCAGTGCCAATCACGTCTAAAGTCGATTTACTAAAGTGAAACTACTCTGAATTATCATTAGGATCTCAGATTCATATTCCTCGTAAAAAGACCTTTCATTCAAATACCAGCATGCCTCTAGTTTCGGAGAAAATATCCCAGGTCAACAGCATTTCTCAGCACGCATTGGGTGCATTGTGCCCATCAGCCCTCTGAGAAAAGCTGTTGACTCTGTCCAAAATTTGGCACTTAAAGAGTTAAAATAGTTATATATTACAACAGATCTTATTGAAATTGTCTGATGCAGAGATTGAAGAACAATTCAGTCTCTGTGCTTAATGTGCTAACAACAGTCCATGGTGGCCAAGTGAAAAGTAAATGTCTGTTTAACAAAATACAACTTAAAAGTTGTAATCTTAATTTGATGTTTGATTAATTCTAGAAGGAATTGAATCCCTTTCGACACTGAAAAAAGACACTCTCATGTAATTAATGAAGTCCATATCTGTTTTGAATGGATTTTTTTGTCTGTCCAACATAAAATGTACCCAATATATATGATTGAAAAGGCCCTAGATATATATATACATGTATATGGACTGTATATGTATACACACATACATACTGGACCATCCCTGGATCTTGACACCCAGAACAGCACTCCAAGGACAGCCACTGAAGCAGATTATGCTATTCTTCCATGCAACCTTCACACATTCTTTTTAATGTACCATATGGCAAGCTGTTTTAACATATACTCAGATTTATGGATATCCATAAATCTGACTAAATGTTAAAACGGCTTGTCACATTTCTGTGGATTTTAGCCTGTCCTGTTTGTGATAAAGAGTTATTTGCTCCCAATAAAATAGCAAGCAGTTTTGAAATTTAATCAGATTTATGGATATCCAAAATTGAATTTTGGATATCAATAAATATGACTAAATGTGAAAACAGCTTGCCAAAGTAGCACATATAAAACAGAACATGTCGGCTGATTTTTCAATATTTGGACCGAGTAGAATGTATTTGCAAGTCTATGATGTGCAATATGCCACCAGTTTAGGGCCAATGCAGTATTCTCAGACATCCCTGGTCAGATGAACTGTACAATTAAAGCCAGTCAGGTTAAAGCCTGTCATACTAACAGCCATTCAGTTTAATCTAAGCTCGTGCTGTGCCCATCAACCCATTTCAAACCAGGTCTGAAATTTGAATTGTCATCACCTGCTTGTAACTTCCAGTTTCCTACAGCCTGGACATGGATGACTTCCACAGGACCATACAGAAGCTGGGAGAACCCAGTAACTCACGTGTACAAACAGTGGCAACAGAAGCAGCCACACCTGGCCTGTCCCGTGAACTCACTCGATTCACAACTGCTACAGCAGCCACTGGTCTGACCAATCTGTCTGTTCCTACAAAAGAATCGCTGAGCCTCTCTCGCCAGGCTCAGTGTGGTACCCCAAGGAGGCAACCAGTGGAGGTAAGTATACTGTACATTAGGCTCAGTATGGTACCCCAAGGAGGCAACTGTACATCAGGCTCAGTGTGGTACACCAAGGAGGCAACCAGTGGAGGTAAGTATACTGTACATAATAGGCTCAGTGTGGTACACCAAGGAGGCAAGTGGTGGAGGTAGGTATACTGTACATCAGGCTGTGTGTGATAAGCCAATGAGGAAAGTGGTGGAGGTAGGTATACTGTACATCAGGCTCTGTGTGATATGCCAAGGAGGCAAGTGGTGGAGGTAGGTATACTGTACATCAGGCTCTGTGTGATATGCCAAGGAGGCAAGTGGTGGAGGTAGGTATACTGTACATCAGGCTCTGTGTGATATGCCAAGGAGGCAAGTGGTGGAGGTAGGTATACTGTACATCAGGCTCTGTGTGATACGCCAAGGAGGCAAGCAGTGGAGGTACATTGTATTACTGCCCATTAGGCACAACTTGCCACCAGAGGCCACACAATATGCAGATTTTCATTTTCACCTTTGCGCTAACTTGATTTTTTTTTACAAGTTTGAGAAAATAAATAATCGCATAGTTATCTTTTGCCATTGCTAGATGTTTCAAACCGTGTTAAACATGAAAAGTGGTCACTCAAGACTGACGACTAAACTAAAAAATCTGTCTGATTTTAGATGACTTAATGCTATACAGGATTTCAAAGCATTTTGACAATAGAGGAAATACACGTAAATTAAATTTGATGTAACCAAAACCTCTTGTATTATTACCAAATCAGTCGCATCAGATCGGTCCAGGCCCAGAGTTGGAGAGAGTAAAGTTCAACATACACGGAAGGAGCCCGCTAGTGGCCCACTATCTGCACATGAAGCAACTACGCGACAACCAGCAGCCAGGACGACGGGTACGAAGAACAGAAATAGCCAAGATACAATATCCTTGTCAACTAGCAGTCTGTGCACAATGTATCTGTACGGACACAGTATACCACATTTTCTTTATCAGAAGTTCCAACTTCTTGCAGTTTGGCCATAATTGGCACATGTATATGAACAATACAGAAGTGTTAGTTATAATTTAGAAGTTATCTCGATTGTGTGCTGTGGTAATAACAATATGGAGTCGTGTGATAATAAGATGTTAGAATTGTGTAGGGGAACACATTTGGAAGCATGATTGTGATAAAATTGAGGGTATGGGGGAGGGGGGGGGTGGTATTCAATAACACTGGTTACAGCAGATGACCAACTAGTACCCCAAAAACTTTATGATCAACTGAGTGGCCACCTCAAACCTAATCATCAACTGACTTACTAGCCTGAAAATTTTATCAACTAGTTTGCAGCTCAAAAATCATGTCATCAGCTAGTTAGTAGCCTAAAGTTCTATCATAGTAGCTAAGTACAGTTGCGACTGAAAGTAACTTAACCTCTGCGCGCGAGCAACCCGCGAGCAATTTGCGAGCACGGCCAGCAATTGCCCCCGAGCAACCCGCGGGTTAATTACAGATGCAGTCCGTGGGTTAATGCGGGTGCCCGAGCGGGCGGGTGCGGGTGCGGGCATGGGTTGCCCCCGAGCATCAATGCGTGTCCGTTTAGCCCGCGAGCCCAGCTGCGCCAGGATGAAGTTGACAACATCTATATACCTGCATGATATTATACAGTTTGTATGTACATGTACATGTACAGTTATATATTTCTCACATTTGGGCGATATAATGAGTATGATGAGGATCGTTACTCACCTTTTCATTTTTTTTTTCATTTCATTGCAGCCAACATTTGCTTCTCTCTTAAACTCAGAAAAGTATGAGCAGCAGATGTCTCACGTTCACACACACACACACACACACACACACACATTACTGTTATGTAATCCGAGTATACAGCTCTGAATTTTCCAACTGATTACATTATTTAGTTGCTATTTAATATGTTGACACGTCCTTTTTTATAAATGACACACAAGTATTAACACTTTATACATTTATTTTACAAGACTATATATACAGGAGCAATGTTGACCACAGTCAATGAAAGGCATAAAAAAGTAACATTGCAAAATCTTGACGGAGCATGTGCTGTGCTTCTTGTTTTTTTTTTGGGGGGGGGGGTGGTTCTGTTGTTTTTTTTTTTTGTTTTTTTTTGTTCTTGCTTTTCTTCCTTTTTTGTTGTATCGGCCCAGGGCCTATACACAATAAACTTATCGTATCGTATCACACACACACACACTTGTAGCGTGTAACTAGTGGGGATACATCGTTTTTCACCTCATAAGACATAACTGGGAACATCATCAAGCGGGGACACACACTACAACTGGGGACACACACTTTTAACTGGGGACTTCCCGTTCCTTACTGTCCAACCAAAGACACAAATCAATGTTCTTTTCCGCAGAACAGAGGCAATCCTCATTATCCAAGTAGGGCCATTTTAACATGGTGTTTAAATAACAGATAAGTGTGACTTCTTTCATATGCAGAATAGTAGAGAAGTGGAGAAGTCCTCGGTTGAAAAATAGCCCCAGTTAGTTTGGAAAGAACAGAAATGTGTCCCCAATCATAGGGTGTTACAAACCTACACTGTCACACACACACACTAACGTACACATGCTTGCACGTGTATCCCCAGGAGGTATATTTTAGCAAGGAGGGTAGCCTCCTACCGTCCTTGATTTTAATGTTAGTTTAAACGTATTTATTTATACTGGATAGCCCAATAGTACAAACACTGTCTAATTTAGGGGTTCTCCAGAGACGGAGACGTGCAATAATATATACAAGACTCACAGGACAATACAAATCATGATATTATGACTATGAGATGACCGTGCATGATATAAATTTGACTACAAATACTAATATAGACTTGATACAACAATTGAACAATACGTGTACACAGATGCATGCAAACAAGCTTACGCACGTTTACACACTCATGATATGGGATGACCATAGGTGGTGACTTGAAAGGGAGATACTGGCTCGACCATAATCTCCCGCTCCCAGTGTTCCGCGGCATGGCCCGCCGGGGGGTCAGGCAACACATGATGCAGGAATGCATACCACTGGATCGGCCGAGGCACTCATGGCGGCACACACACGCTGCCACCGTGAAGCCACCATTGCACCCAGCAGCTCGGGTGTTCCTTCCCTGCCTGGCAAATGTCAACCACTGTGGTCCTATGGGAGCGCAAGGCATTTCTCCAACATTAAATTAGAGATATATATAAATATTCTGACCGGTTTCTCAGAGCATATCTTAATACCAATGTCAGCGAAAGTCTCGTGTTCTTGCTTTGTTGGCTTGTCTGCTTAGCAGGCCTTAGCAGACCCAAGCAAGCCATTGATTGATTGATTGATTTTATTCAGGTTCATATAATTACATTGGACTGTTATACATACAATTAGTGTTGAAAAGAACCTAGGATGGCACCAGAAAGTTTTCACAACTTATTTCCATGGTGGTCCTAAAACTCATATCTGGATAAAATATACACAAAAATTAAAATAGATTTCTCTCTCTCTCTATACATATATACATATAAAAAGAAACATGCAACAGTATCAGGTATAAGTAAAGGTATAAAACATTCGCCCATCAATATATATATAAAACATTCCAGATATTATACCTGCGTCACGTTACCCTACAACACACAAGCATATAGCTGTATAAGAAGTTTCTATTTTCATTCTTGACTTATTGTCCATGGGGGGGGGGGGGATTCAGTAAAATAGGTATAGTTTTTTTCTTTCCAGGGACATTTTATTTAGCCAGATAGAAAGATGGCACGAGAGGCTAAGCAGGGACGGAACTAGCCCCTTTCTAATTTTCTGATGTATGTAAAAGACTGTTAGTCATAATTTCACCCCCGATTTACTATTTACTAGTTCAGTTGCAAGCGTTAGACCATGGACTAGGTTGCACCCAAATTTTCAATGGTATTTGTTTCTTGTCCTGAAAAATATGATGTAGCAAAATTTTTAAGTCACTCAGCAGGTAACAGTGTGGGGGCAAGGTTTTCTTTTTCGGAGTGACTTTTTTCACTGTATTGTGAGAATCGCGTTTTGTCTATTTTCACCGTACGGTGAGAATAGTGTTTGTCTATTTTCACCGTACGGTGATGATAAAATTTGGTCTATATTCATCTAATGGTGAGAATAGGGGCTGCTCTATTTCTAACGTACGGCGATGAAAAGAAGTCAACCAGGGAAGAATATTTTGGAAAAGCATTGTGTCATGATATTGTGCACAAAAGAGAATTGGAACAAACATTTGCTGAAATAATAAAAAGGCCTAACATCCAAGTTGAGCATGGTTTATAATGAGATCGGCTGAGGTGTTGTTTCAGCTTTTATTATCTAATAGTTTTTATAGAGCCAACACTGTTTTTTATGCGAAAAGGCAAAAATTTAGGTAACAAGACAAAGTAGAAACTTTTCTTTAATATTGTCACAGATGGAAGAAACGGAACTTAAGTGTGACTTAAAGATCTATCTTGTTATGACTTAAGTTAAGGATCGCATTAAAAAAATCCACGAAGCAACAAAAATGAAAGACTCGTGGGTGGGTAGAGTAACTTCATATACATTAATTACAGATGTTAAAAAGCCAAGCATTTAATGCTGTCACGGTGCCAAGGTAATTGCTTTACAGTAAACCCTCCGTAAGTGGGCACTTTGCTTTGGTCCCGTTTCCTATTGACTATACTATAAAGGTAGCTATCTCCCTTAAGTAAGCATTTCTCCAATCTTAATTTGCCTCAGTTCTATGCAACAAGCCATAACCATAAATTTGCGAAAAGGCTCCAAATTCCAATATCCAGATGGTGAAAATAGAGCCGCTTCTATCCTCACCGTGAAAATATACCAAACTCTACCGTCACCGCCATACGGTGAAAATAGACCAAACCCTATCCTCACCGTACGGTGAAAATAGACAAAACTCCTTCCAAACGCTTTTATCACCGCACGGTGAAAATAGACCAAACGCTATTCTCACCGTACGGTGAAAATAGCATCGTTCTCTCTTTTTTTTTTTTATTTCGTTTGATTTAAACATTTTTGTTCATTCTGGATAGCCCCACAGTACAAAAAGTTGACTCATACAATGGGTTCTCCAGACAGGGAGCGACAAAACAGAATATGTACAACATGCAAGGGACATCACAAAATTACGTAAGCGTATGTTACATCAATGAATGTATCAACACAGATTGTTGGATAATTAATCAGTAAATAACTTGAGAACAAAATAATGACATAGTGTCGACTAATGACCAGAAAATGAGAGAAAATAGTTAAATTACATCACCACCTATCCAATTTACATTTGATTACACCCCCACCCCCCACCGGGGGTGGGTAGGCTTAATTAGGAACTGGAAGGATCAGAATAAAAACTGTCTAGTTTCAGCGATTTAGTACTGAACTGTTATAAACATTGTTTGAAGCAGATCAAGCTCTGTGTTACCCCGGGGGAGAGAATATAATTTGGGAGGCAACATCAGTTAGTTCTTTGTCACGCTAGTTATAAGAAGTACTGAAGTTTGAAAAATGTAAGGAAAACGATGAGCGGGGAAAGGAATTTGTTTAATGTCAATTTCAAGTCTGTTAAGTTTAAGGTTATACAATTTTAGGTAAACCAGAATAAACCTATTGCATTCTAGATCCACTGCTTGCATGTAAATGGAATTCTGCCACTTCAGATCTTTGATTACATTAGGACACCGCTCCTATCTACATGTACAAACAGGTCGGCGCCGAGACTGTGTTGATGCTGTCGCTTTATCTTCACGGATCGGTGCCCAAGGTGTGCTAAATGCATGAAACCTTGATAAGGCACTTTCGGCTCTTTCAAGTTTGTACAATCACTGCCTATTTGGTTGCCTGAGAAGCAGACTTTTTTATGTGCTGATGTTTAAGTACAGATAAATTTTTCCTGGAGGTAGAAAGCCTGCTTCACAGACGACCTGCTTGGAAGACCAAGCGCCTTGGACTGGTGACTGGGTCCAGTAGCAGATAAAAATGGCACGAGTCAGCTAAGGAAGCAAACTCAGTCACCGTCTGCTATAGAAATACCCTAACTAATGTTTGGCAATAGTAATGGCCCAAAAGTAAAAGCGTAATTTTTAAGGAAAAACTAAGCAAACCCCTGCTTGTACTTCCTGACACATTAATGACGGGCTTTAACATTCACACTGTAATGCAGGCACTTCGCTGGCTGAATGACTTCGCAGGCAGGCAACCTTGAATGTGACTCGTTCTGGTCGAGCATCACTGTGGAATTGCCTATGCCTTGCTATTAACAGATAGGAAGAAACCAACATCTTGAGATATACAATGTAGTTTAAAATAACTGCTGTTTTCAGTTTGCATCTGTTGTTGCCTCTGTGGATAGACTGTGGCTCCCCCAGAGTGTTTTTTCCCCGTTACAGTAAAGCATGGACGTATTAAATTAACGGTAATACCTCCATGAGCAGAGCGCCGACAATCTTGCTCAACAGCGATGCCGCCCTGTCCCCTAACTCGGGGATACTACGGGTACGCATGATCGTTCCAGTTTAGTTGGGAGAAAGGGGGTCAATTTAGAGCAACTTCGCGGCGGGGAAATTTACAATTTAGGGGTGTTTTTTTCCAAGTAATCTCCGCGTAATTGTCTGATAGGGTCTCAAATTAAAAACATCCGCGAAATTGTTTTTGATCAGTTGGTTTGTCCATAACCTTCAGGAACATTTTCCGGTGTCAGAATATGTCGGATATCTGAGTGTCGTTATTATGAGGTTTCAGTGCAATAAGTAATGATGTACCTTTATAAAACTGCCCTGTGTCCAATTTTTTAATGGAGAACCTCCCGACTAGTATATCTTTTACAATCAGGTGGTGATCAATTTTAAAAAATAATCAAATTAATGTCTGAATTGCCATGCATGTACAATCCATGGTCAATCATGAAGACGATCAAAGCTATTAAAGTACAAAGGAAAAAGGTAATTTGGCTCCTTTGTGTATCTATTTTATGCCGCGGTTATGTGACATCGTGCATATCGTTACAATTGTAAACTGTTGCGATCTTCCTTGCCATGTACATGAAAATGAAAATGTCACTGTACCTGTAGTAATATACTTTTTTTTTAACTTGTCCTGTTGAAATTGAAAAAAGCAAGTCAATATTTTCAAGAGCCAAATATTTATATTTGAATAAGTATTATAGGTAAGTAATAAACAAAACCCATTTCCTTGAAGTCAAGCCCAATCTATACGGGTGACGCAAAATCTCCATGTGAAGGAGGTGTTGAAAAATAATATGTTTATAAACACTAGGATTGTATTGATTTTGTCAAAACAAGTGTATTTTATGTCACTTTGAATGTGGACTTGGAAACAAAGGAACGTAATAAGTACAGATGCAACAAGTTTTGCCAATTTCAAAGTTCTATCTCCTTCCCATTCTGGGCTCCGTGGCGTGACATAGTGTCCATCTTGCTGTGTTAACCGATTGCTCCTGTGGCACTCCACGATCAAAAAAAAAAAAAAAAGGGGGGGGGGGGGGAAGTGGTCTGCTCATGTAAACAAAGTTTGTTTCTGCGCAGTTAATTGACACTTGAGAGAACCCCTGTTGAGATGATACAACATGTCTGGTGGTTACAACCCCCCTCCCCCGCCCCCATTAAATAAAGAAATATGAATGTATGAATCAATCAATCAGTAAGTCCAGTGCAGTACACGACTTGATTGCCGTCTAATTGAGCTAATTTCCTTATCTCGAGTACTTCATGACTGCCATACGCACTGCTATTTTTCGATACCCGCTTCATGGTTATTGCCGAGATGCAACCTGGTGGACCAATGAAATTCTGCTGACCACACTGACCAGCTGCCAATAACAATGGAGACTGAGGCTAATTTCTGTTACCATTTGCGCGCCAACATGCAAAGAGAGCATAATATTACAAAAATCATGAATATAAAATATACGTTTTGCACAATGGCAAATTTGGGCTTTCCCTCGTCACCTGACTTCACTCTAAATTCGAAGCTGCCATGAGTGGAAAAAGTACATTAAACTTTCGAGAGGAGTTGCCATGAAATGAATTTAACATATATACCTATATACCCGTCTGGGCATGTGATGGTTCATGCCATCAGTGCTTCAATTGGAATTTGAACAATTTTGGATGCAGGACAATCAAATTTGCTTCATTGATACTGAAAAGGTACTATGTTGCGGGTTTTTTTTTTTTTTTTCTTTTGTTTTTGGTAGTAGTTAGTCCTTCCCATTCTGGGCTCCTTTGCGTGACATAGTGTCCATCTTGTGGTGTTAATCGGTTGCTCCTGTGACGCTCCACGCTAAAACAAAACAAAAAAAAACAAAAAAAGGAAAAGTGGTATGTTCATGGAAACAAAGTTTGTTTCTGCGCAGTTAATATAAATTTTTCTTGACACTTGAGATGATACAACATGTCTGGTGGTTACAACCCACCCACCCCCGCCCCCATTAAATAAAGAAATATGAATGTATGAATCAATCAATCAGTAAGTCCAGTGCAGTACACGACTTGATTGCCGTCTAATTGAGCTAATTTCCTTATCTCGAGTACTTCATGACTGCCATACGCACTGCTATTTTTCGATACCCGCTTCATGGTTATTGCCGAGATGCAACCTGTCGGACCAAAGTGATGCTGCCTCCAATGCTCCATGCGTGCCCACAGCCCCTGGGTAATGAAATTCTGCTGACCACACTGACCAGCTTCCAATAACAGTGGAGCCTGGGGCTAATTGGTAGACGGGGGTGGGGTGGTTGCATAAGTTTTTTTTTGGGGGGGGGGATGGTAGTTAGTCGTGATCGCCCATATTGAAGTGACTTGCATTTTAAGTACATAGTAATGAGGTCTGGGAGAAAAAAAATATTCATCGGTCTTTATGAATGCCAACAGTGCAAAAACAAAAACTCACATTTACATGAACATGTATGCAGCATTAGAGACTGGATACATGCAACCATGGGGTCCAAAAAATTCCAGAAATCCACATTCTTCAACTTTATCCCAACGTCTGGGAGGGGGGGGGGGCTTGTCTCGTTATCGAATTTACCAGCGCCAGGAATCACTGGTGCCTTAAGCCAAATGCTAGTGTTTGTTTGATTTGGCTAAAATATTGTAAAAACGGCTATTGAATTGTAATGTAAATGTATAAGAACATGGTCAAAATCTGTAGCGATTGCAGTCTTATTTCCCGGTTTGGCTTCAAATTTTGAAGGCGTTGACACATCCAAGCTAGCCCAGCTTATCTCTACTGAGTGCGAATCGATAACTTGTAGATCTAACGTTAGAACAATCTGGTCTGATTTTATTCACAAGTACATGAAATATTTACAGTTTTTCATAGACCCATGGACCTGGTGATAACAGAGCACAATATCCGGGGGCATCTTGTAGCTATTTTTAGCAGTGTATTTCTCTCAACAATTAATATGTAAATTACTCCATTCACATTCAATAGTTACTCTTCTCTCGAATGTACAGCAAAATAAAACCGACTTGAGTGTGACATTTACTTCCCCGGGAGTCACATGCAGGCCCAACATATGTGTAGAAATAATAATTATGTGGCTAACGGAAAAAGACATACTCAAATGAGCCTATATCTACATGTGGGTATCTATAGACGGATACTAGCCACTATCATTCTTTTTGGGGGGGGGGGGGGAGGAGGGGGGTGACTTGTTGAGATGTGCTGGGGGGGGGGGTACATTTCCAGTTAGATCATGAATAAGTTTAAAGACTGAAATATAGTATGCGTATAAAAGGCTGGGCCTGCTGGTCTTTCCAGTGTGCCCGCGGGTTAGTCAGTACCCGCGAGCACATGGAACTCCCGGGTGAGCGTGAGGGTGCTTGCGAGCAAGGGTGCGGGTAGATCAGAAAACAACTGCGAGCAACCCACGGGTGCGAGCCCGAGCAAAGTGTGAGCAAAGTGCGAGCAATTTGCGAGTGCGCGCAAATTTTGGTTAAGTTACTTTCAGTCGCAACTGAGATTCATTGTTGTGGCAGTTTTGCAGACCATGCATAGTTTCACATTTCACCACAGTTTGTCATGGTGAGTTCACTTGTCAAGCTGGAAGTAGGCTGGCACTAGGCCTACTGTTAGGCCTATATACAAATGTTTGCACTGAAGTGGTGGAGGCGCAGTAATTAATACATGGTCTCACCACACTTGAAATCATTGTGGAGATCGTCTGTTAACTTCACAACAACATTTGAACTTCGAAAGGTACAATGTAAAATTCAGTGTAAAATAAGAACTTTTCCTATGATAGAATGGGATCCCATGACTGTTGAAGGTGTGTAGTGGGAAAACTGCAGGGAAGGGCATGGGCTCCTGTTCCACCCTTACTTCACTCGGGTGGGACTTTTGGCTGCCGATGCCCTTCCATGCAGAGTTTTGGCCACTGCTCACCTTCAAGGCTCATGGGATCCCTAACCCTCGTCATGAACCAGTTGAGCACCTAAAAAACCTCGTCTAAGCATTTGAGAGTCTTAAAACTTTGTCAATAAAATTTAGTCATCAACTGGTTGTCAGTCAAAAAACCTGTTTATGAAAACCTTGTCACAAACTGGTTGGCCATCTGAAAACCTTGACATGGAAATCTTGTTAACAACCGGTTGTCAATCTAAAACCTTGTTTAAAAAAAAAAAAAAAAACGGTTGTCGATCTAAAAAGCGTGTCATGGAAACCTTGTCAACAACCAGTTGCCAGTCTAAAAACATTGTCAATAACCAGTTGCCAGTCTAAAATCTTGTCATCAAAACCTTGCCATCAGCCAGTTGGCAGCCTAAAAAAACCTTGTCATCAACTGGTTTTCAGTGTAAAAACCTTGTCGTCAACTGGTTTTCTGTCTAAAAAACTTGTCATCAAAAACCTTGTCAACAACCAGTCTAAAGACCTCATCATCATCACCTCACCATCAAGCAACTGGCAGCCTAAAAAACTTTGTCATCAACCAGTTGAGGGGCCGAAAACCTTGTCATTGGCCAGTTGACAATCTGAAAACCTTGTCATCAACTAGATGTACAGCAGCTGCTGACCATGCACTGGGGTCGCTCAATTCCTTTGGGTATGTCAGAAAAATAATTCATAAATTTTACTTTTTGACTTATATTTGATTGACTCCAAGTAGATGGGTCAGCTGTCAAAAGATGCAATGAAAACTTAGGTGTATCTGATGTTACTGACCTAGTCCTAAAACGACAATAATGATTAATAGTAATGTTAGAGAAAAGAAATACTGACATACTTTTGTTGCCTATGATTTTGAAGCAGTGAAAAGTCTGGCTACATTGTATGTAAGCACCCCAATTCCTTGAGTATTTTGACAAATGAAAAGTTTGACTAGTTTCAGTTTTATTTCCATTTTTAATAGTATTTACATTGATGTTTATGTTCAGACTTGCTCCCTTGGAATGTGAAGTTTTGTATTGTATTGTTCTCTGTATGACAGAATATCGTGTATGTTTCTATAATGTGGTTCAATCAACTGAGTCATTCATTCACCTACAATAAGCCTTAACAGAGAGTACGCCAGAGGGTCCTACTTACCGAGAGTTAATCAATGACACCATGGCCATGTCTGAAACTTTGAGCAAGGAATACCAGAGGTTGGTATGATAAATAAGTGACACTTTATTTGACTATTAACACTTTCAAGTCTCTGCAGTATTCAGGAGACCTCTAACCCATGTCTGCTGATTTTGCACCTGTTGCGTTTTTATAATGTGTAACTTACAACTTCCAAAAAAAAAGTAGCAAAGTATACATATAGTGCAATTTTATTTGTAATAGATTAGCATGGAAGCATTTGCCCAAACATATGGCTGCCACAAAGACACTTCCAGAGAGAAACCACTGGCACATCTTTGAAAGACCAAGACACTTAACTGTATTTCTTTGTTAATAACCTGCATTTTAAAACCACCTGCAATATAAGATCGCTTTCTACCAGTACTAGGGTGGCCTTAAGGCATAGCTACCACTGTATTTCCCAGATAAGACCAGCCCCCACCCCAGCCTCAAAGATGCATGTATATTATATGCTTACTTCTAAATTTGTAGAGAAAAGGACCTGTGTTTGAAACATAACATTTTGTTTGCTTGCTGGTGGCTGCTTAACATGATTATCCATTATTAAATGACGCAATCCCCCAAAATAAATCAGGCAGCTGATTTCCAATTTTGTTGTTTTTCCCTGGCCAAAATCATGGTTAATCTTCAAGTGCTTGCTTTATCTGTGGAAAACTCCTATACCCGTTCTCCAGCAAAAGATTTTATGTGAAATATTTTTGCATGTGAAAATAAATAATGTTGAGAAACAAAACAAAGCTCAAGAAGTGCATGCAAGCAGAGTATGTCTCCTGGCCAGTAAATGTCATTTTGTGTGCTACAATTGTAGAATCTGTGAGCTTACGCGGCAAGAGATTCTGAAGATAGAGAGACAGAATCGTGACATGAACCGTGAAGTTGAGAAACTGAGCAAGGAAGTCATGCATTGTAGAAACAGTACAGAACTGAAGCAACTGAGTGAGAGGATAATGGAGAAGAGGGTAAGTGTCCTATGATAAGTAACAAACATTGCTCCATCCTGTGTTGTTTTGTTTTTTTTTTACCTGGAGGATACTGGCATTTCAAAAATAGATACTGGCATAGGTTGGTGGTGGCATACTGTGTAATGCAGAATTATTTTCATTGAAATCACACCTGCCCTTCATATTTCCCTAGAACTACAAACCTATGGACCAATCAGAGCAAATAATTCCCAGCAAAGCATACAGGGCAACATTCGGGGTGTGCATTGAAAAACATTGGCCTGTATATCTCCCTAGAACTTGAAAACAATTGACCAATCAGAGCAATTAACTTCCCTGGTGCTGCACAGGATACATAAATCATCCCCTGGCTAGATTAGTATTGTGCCATGTACAGTTCCCCCTCAAGCCATATCCTCCCAGGATCCTTTGGGTTTCAGGAGGATATCGGCTCTCTGGAGAACCGTATAGGGTAGGATACTGATCTGGCCATGGGGTAATTATAACAGATAAATACTTTGGCTACTTCAGAAAACAAAACAGAATTATAAATCCATATGTTTTGCATGGATTGTAAAACAGGTCAACCCGATATTAACCACATTCTGTGGCAAAGGTGTTGGTGATTAATTCCTGGTGTTTGTGATTACTTCCTGGTGTTGATGATTACTTCCTGGTGTTGATGATTACTTCCTGCTTTAGTGTGAGGTGGAGAAAACCAAAGGGCTTGGAGAAAATCACCAAAAACAGAAGTAGCAACAACAATTGTACAAAATTTTTTAGGACTGATGGTCACACACGAAAAAAAAACAAGTAGTACCCAACGTTGAAAACGGGAAAGAAAATCAACACCCAATGTGGCACAAAATCAAGTAGCACCTCTGGTGGTACAAAAACAGGAAAAAAGCATCCCAGATTGTACACATTTTGGTTGGAATGTGGTAAGGTTACCTATTTGTCTTATTTCAGTACTCTATGTTGTACAAACCTCTTTATTTCACTATTTTTTTTTTATGAACCATTATTTTAAATTGGGCTATGATTTATATATCCTAATTTTCTAGCATGATTTCTTGTTATTTCAGGATACTTAACCTGTCAAGTTTTTCGGAGAATACATGAAGCATGCTTTGTTATGCATGCAATCCAGAAATATCCAAATTGCCAACATATTACGAGCTAGCTCATTTTTCCTTCTCTTTCAAAAAGATGCAATTTTTCATATTGAGGCCTTTTGGTTACATTTGCCTTCAGGAGACCTCCAGATTAGCCATAGCAGACAAGCCTTATGTCCAGATTATGGAGGATGAAGAATATTCGGATGAAGACGACTACTGAAGCACACAGCTAGCCTTGTTTGCTGACTTCATGCCCAGCTTTGTACCCTTTGACATGTCATGGCACTGAAGAATCCAACTTGAGGTTACTGTTTGTTTTTGTGTGGAAAAACGAAAAGAAGGCCTTGCAGAACCACATTAATACTGGGGGGGTTCATGACAAAGAGCACTTACTGGTAGCGAGATGTGAGTTACGGTATAAAAGGCTTGTGACTCCCAACTCACTGTCCCTAGGTGCCCATCATCATGGGCCAACCTCCTGTGATTAATACTGGGTAGTTTCTGTGATTGATACTGGGTAGTTTCTGGGATAATAGTCTTGCATAGTTTTGTTATCAACTGTGTGATACAGATATTAAAGATGCTTCATACCTTTGCATCACAAACTGTAATACATCAGTACTATATATGGACCCTGTTTCCCCTGAAGAGGGAGCCATTACTATCTAGGCTGGGCAGTTTATCCAATCTACTTCATTGTCAAAGGATTCACATTGTTACTACAAGACCACTTTGATAAGTACGTTCAGTAACATGCAGTGTCAGTCGTGTGCTCAGTCTGAATCAACTTGGACAATCTACATGTACTTACACCAATATTAATGCAAGGACAGGTGTATTAAAACAGTCTGTCTACATATACGGAAGAGGTAAGGGGAGGGTCCTACTATGTCATTATGGGTATTAATTTTGCCTAAGTAAATATAATGGAAAAATGAAAATAAACATTTATAAATAATGGCTGGAATGAAGTACAAAAAACAAAGGGGTTTCGGGTACCTATGTATGGTAAATAAGAAATGCCAGTATGGAAAAACTTTCTACCCGCTGCATATACACTTAAGACAAACATTTTGACTAGTAAAAGACATAACTTTTGTTTAAAAAAGAAAAAGCCAATCCCTGCTAAAACTCAAAAACCACCAAAACAAAAGATCTTGAGTCGGACTCTGTTCACTGACATCCAATATTACTACATGCACTGTATGCCAGTTTGGTGTATTCAATAGCATGATGAAAACTATTATATTAATGTAGCTTGAAGCAAAGTCAAGTTGCTGTCCTTGCTTGTGAAGTCAGTTCCTAGATGTTAGATCTTTGTTGAATTATGATGTATACAAGTATTAGTGTGGTGTCTGTATGTATGCAAGTGTGTAAATACTTTGATAGCAAGGTCAATTTTTGGGGATAAAAAGTATTGCATGTGTAGATAAATGCATTTTATTAAAATGGGTGTTCATTATTTAAGCACTATTGGTAAAATGTTAATGACGTGTAACTAAAATATTCAGAGGAGAGGAATTTGTTAATATATGATGTTGATGTTAATCCAATCCTCAATATAGCGTTCTGTGATGATTTACATATAAATATTGCAACTCTGTATTATAACCATTGAGTGGCCAAGGTAGTTGGAGAATTTGCAGAATATAATTTAATGTTTATACCTTTGTCTTGTATTTTATAATGCCATTTTTAGATAATTATGGTTACAAAAATACAATGTTTATATGTTATTTATCATATAAAAATCAAAGGGTCCCCTAAAGGGATGGAGATGCCAAAAAGAATAATAAAGTAACATTCCAAGGATGGGTGCCAAATGTTAAAAGACATGAGATACAATAAAAACCTTTGACAAGCCATTTTGCATTTTTTTTGCAGTTCATACAAGTTAACTATTTTGTCTATCAGCTTGCAAAAACTCAATTCCGTAAAAGTAAATTGAAACACAAATACAGACTGGCAAGTGCTACCCGGCCCCAATAGCAAGTTATTTAATTGCCTTTTATTAGAGGAATGGGATGAAAAGCTGAGCTTGGAAAAGGTTATTTCAGAAAACCAGCTGGAAAAAAATCACTCAGATAAAGAGCATTTGTTTTTGTGAGGTCTTAAATGAAAAAAACATACCAGCCTTTTTTTTTTTTAATTCTTGTTTGTGAGAATGAAGAAAGTGAATACCCCTGTGATCAAAGAGAGAATAGAAATATCAAACTGTAAGGCCGTGTTTTAACAAAACTAGGCCAAGAAAAAAATCAGTGAATGTTTACACACACACTCACACACACACACACACACACACACACACACACACATATGGAAAACAGGTCAACTGCAAAATAAAAGTTTTATTAAGATTTTATGTCCAATGGTTTTTGTGTTATTTGGAATTTTATGACGTCCACATTTTGCACCATTGTTTGGACCATTTATTTCAAACACTATAAGCCACACTGGCGTGGTGTGTGTATGTCTCCTGACAAAAGAAATGCATGCATACCTGGTTTTAGCATGCTGCAGGCAATACATGCTTTGTTATGGATGATTGAAGCAATATTTTTTTTATTCTGTTGCACTCCCAGTCCTAAGTGTTTAACCTCAGGTGCAGTTGTAAGAGACATCATTATTTAAGATTCCTCACTTGAGTTTTTTTCACAGAATTTGAAAAATCTGTACATTTGTACTCAAAGCACACGAGATATAATTTTTAACACATGATTGATGTGACTTTGTAAAACAATATTTTGCTGTGTGCATTTATAACATATTCCGATGGAAATTCAAAGATAAGTGCCAAATTCAATGTAATATACATTAATGATTTTGGGAGGTATATTTCACTCCATATACATGTTTCAAGGCTTTTTATTAGCATGACAATACAGTGTGCTATGGCAGTAACACCTTGAATTGGGTAGATTCCTAGACCATCAGATCCAGATATATGCCATGACGAACCATGGAACTATCAGTAAGAACCCAAGGCAGCCTTGTAATCTCAAGCTGCAGGACAACCATACCAAATCATCCATAAAATTGAACTCTAAGACCATCGTACCTAATTAGTCAATGGCCATCAAGTTAAGGACTACAGACGAGGCATTACATGTACAGGCAAGAGTGTGGCTTACCAAATGCTGGGCAGTGCGTCAGTTGCAGTTGTCCCTGTATGGTCATGATAGGGATGGGGGATGAAAGTCGAATTGCCCTGATTGCCAAAGGCATACATTTGCTTGCTGTAATTGTAGATCAGCCTCCAATCTATGACTGTAAAACCAGAGACCTGTTAAGCGCCTGTAGAGCACATCTGTGCTACTGCTGTCTTGTGACCTGTTGCCTGCTGAACATGCTAAATGACTGGTGAAAGGCAAGCAGGTGTGCAACTTTCAGGCAATGCAAACTTTTTGTGAGGGGAGACAACATAAATGTTGCTCTTTGTTTTCTCTAGTGCGCAAATAATGTAAAGTCAGGGGAATGTATATACAATGCTGAGAATAAACAATTTTCAAGTTATGAAAAGTCGTTTTTTGTCATGCTGCTTACATACATGAAATCATCAAAGATCATTTGATTGGAATATATTCAGCCAATTCCAAGGTTAATAAAAATCAGACAGAAGTTTGGTTTCATAGTAGGTCCCAAACTGAATGTCGAAAGAATAAATATATTTTGGTCACATAGCACGTCCAAAACTAAATGTGGGAAGAACATACTTTTGACCATGTTCTCTGAGGGATACATTCAGTGAAACCTATAGTTAAATTTTTTTCAAATAATCTGATGAAAATATGCAGGTTTTTAGAAAGGGTATGATAAAGAGGATTGTTATCAGAAATAAAAAAATGTAAATGTTCTTAAATTATTGAAAACAAGAAAATTGACCTTATTTGTAAAGTTTCTAGAGTTAAGACTCTTACTTTAGCCTAGTTAACACTTGTTTTTAACATACTAAGTAATTTTAGTGAAATTTTTAGAAATGTAAATTGCATTTATTTTGGAAAAACTGATTTCAATGTGAGGCTGTGCCTGGTTCAACCAAAGATGGGGTTCTTGATGTGTTTGCCTTCCATCGAACAAAAATCAGCCCCTTAATGAAAGGATGATCTCTACTGATGCTTCACTTGCAATAATAAATTTTTTTGGTTCAGACGACACAATCCATGCGCACACGGAACTTCATTAAACATACACAAAATAAATAAACAAAACCATTTCAAATGTTTTTAGCATCACAATGAAATTTTAAACTCTTCCTTTCCAGTACAGAGTTTGGTTTAAATGTATTTTATTTAACAAAAGTACATCATATTATATCATTCACAAATTGACAGTAAACAATTCGGAAAAGTGCTTGACCCTCGGTAAATCACTCTCACAGGAGGGAGACTAAACAGAACAACACCAGGCACACAAAAACAAACTAGAAAAGATGATTTGCAGCATAGCAAATCAGTGTGTGTCTTCAAAGCTTATTGGTATGACAATGTACAATTGGTATTTCAGTACTACAGTGTATTATCGGTACAACAATGAACAATGGGTACTATAGGTACTTATAGGTTATCACATGATTGTAGCTGTATCACCCCCTGTATCAGCCCTCGAGCACCCGTATTGTCATGAGACCGTCAGTCTCGTGACGATACAGGTGCGAGGGGCTGATACAGGGGTGATACAGCTACATGTGATAACCTTTATATTTCCATTTGCTGGAAATAAGGCCTACGCTATGGAATGCAGATCCTCAGTCCCAGGGTAGCCAGCCACACTCAGATATCGTCAAATACTTTTAAATTTCAACAAAAGAGAGCTAGGCTCATAATCCTATCTACCCTGGTTAGCAGGCACTCAGTTCCTGTACGGCCAATCAGAGAACAGTGTTCTCACAGACTCCTAATTATAAATTGATAAATATCAACCTTGTGACAATCTTCAGGTTGATATTTCTGAATTTATAATAAGGGTGTGTGTGAGAAATCTGTTCTCTGATTGGCTGTACAGGAACTGAATCCCTAGTAACCATTTTGAGGGTGATATTTACGAATTTATAACAAGGAACTTGTGGCTGCTCACATCTAATTGGTTAAACAAGAAAAAAGCCCCCATGTGCTGATTTAAGCCTCATTTTGACCCACCTTGCTCTTAAATACCACAGCTCATGCTCCCATACCACCCCAATAAACAACTATGAAAGATGATTTGCTGCATAGCAAATCAGTGTGTGTGTCTTCAAAGCATATTGGCATGCCAATGTACAACAGTTCCATAACACAGGAGTGAAAGTTGGAATGGCATCTCTATCTATTATAGCTTTGAAGTTATTCAAGATTTAAAATTTCTAATGCGGCTATTTAGCATAATTCAAATTGATACAACTTTTGTTTTTAATTCATTAGGTGTGGAATGGTCAACAGCCCCCTAGTAGAAGTTGAAATGACATCTCTATCGATTATAGTGTTGAAGATATTCAAGATTGAAAATTTCGAATACTGCTAATTAGCATAATTTAAATTGTTACAACTTTTGTTTTAGATCACTTAGATCCGCAATGGTCAACACCCCCCCACCCCCCGTAGAAGTTGAAATGACATCGCTATCTATAAAATTTTTGAAGATATTCAAGTTTAAACATTTTAAATGCTGCTAATTAGCATAATTTGAATTGCTACAGCTTTTGTTTTAAATTCGTTAGATGCACACTGGTCAATCACCCCCTAGTAGAAGTTGGAATGACATCTCTATCTATTATAGCTTTGAAGTTATTTAAGATTTAAAATTTCAAATGCCCCTAATTTGCATAATTTTAAACATCTTCATTCCTCTGTATGAAAGGTTCAAACTCCTTGTCTGGAGGTACAATCATGCCAAGTTTGGAGTTTCTATGTATAATAATGTCCGAGAAAAATGTCGGACAAATTTGCTGGTAAAGAAGAAAGAAGAAAGAAAGAAAGAAACTAGGAAAGATGATTTGCTGCATAGCAAATCAGTGTGTGTGTCTTCAAAGCATATCAGTATGGCAATGTACAATTTATTCCATAACACAGGAGTAGAAGTTGGAATGGTATCTCTATCTATTATAGCTTTGAAGTTATTTAAGATTTAAAATTTCAAATGCCCCTAATTTGCATAATTGTAAACATCTTCATTTCTGTGTATAAAAAGACCACACTCCTTGTATGGAGGTCCAGTCATGCCAATTTTGGAGTTTCTATGTATAATAGTGTCAGAAAAAAGTGTCAGACAAATTTGCTGGTGAAGAAGAAAGAAAGAAAGAAACTGGAAAAGAAGATTTGCTTGAAAGCAAATCTGTCTGTGCCTTCAATATGTGCAAATATTAAATGCTACAACTTTTATCCTTTGGTACATCACATTACATTAAGCTCATGGCTGGATGCAAATTTCAAAGTCCAATTGACCTTGACCTTTGACTTTAACAGGTCACATGTAAATTGCACAGTGTTACAATACCCACAATTTAAGCCCAATATGAACCAAATAGGAGTAAAATTGACCAAGTTATGGCAGGATGAAACTTTTGAAGGGCCAAATGACCTTGACCTTTGCCTTTTTGAGGTTACATGTTTTATAAAAATGTCTAATGTAGCAAAACCTACAATTTGAGTCCAACATGATTAGAATTGGATGGAGATTGGCCAAGTTATGACTGTATGAAACTTTCAAAGGTCCCCATGACATTGACCTTTGAACTTCAGAGGTCACATGTAAATTTCAAAATTTGCAGTGTTACAATTGCTACAATTTGAGCCCAACATGATTAAAATTCAATAAAAATTGACCAAGTTATGGCTAGAAGAAAGCCACCATCGAAAGTGGCCTTTGACCTTGAAATGACGTTTGACCTTGAGATGACCCCTACCTGAAGGGAACCTTGACCTCAAAAATAACATTTTGGCTTAAAATTGACCTTTGACCTTGACATGACCTTGACATTTGAGAAGACCTTTACCTTGCTATGATCGAACTCCTAAACACTCGGAACCACATCTACTATAGTATATAAGGTATTGAAGATTTAAAACTTTAATTAGCCCTCATTTGCATAATTTTGAAAAGCATGACTTCTCATTATAAAAAGGCCAGACTTTATCCATAGAAGTATAATTGTGCCAAATTTGGAGTTTCTACATATAATACTTTTCAAATGAAATGTCGGACAAATTTGCTGGTCAAGAAAGAAAGAAAGAAAGAAAGAAAGAAAGAAAGAAAGAAAGAAAGAAAGAAAGAAAGAAAAACAGAAAAGTGGGTGTTGACACACACACTTTAACTAGGAAAGATGATTGGCTGCATAGCAAATCAGTGTGTGAGTCTTCAAAGCATATTGGTATGGCATTGTACAACTATTCCATAACACAGGGGTAGAAGTTGGAATGGCATCTCTATCTTTTATTGTTTGAAGCTATTTAAGATTTAAAATTTCTAATGGTGCTATTTAGCATAATTCAAATTGCTACAACTTTTATTTTTAATTCATTAGGTGCGCAATGGTCGACAGCCCCCTAGTAGAAGTTGGAATGACATCTCTATCTATTATAGTGTTGAAGATATTCAAGATTGAAAATTTCGAATACTGCTAATTAGCATAATTCAAATTGCTACAACTTTTATTTTTGATTCATTATGTGCGCAATGGTCAACAACCCCCTAGTAGAAGTTGGAATGACATCTTTATTTATTATAGTGTTGAAGATATTCAAGATTGAAAATTTCGAATACTGCTAATTAGCATAATTTAAATTGCTACCACTTTTGTTTTAGAATACTTACATGCGCAATGTTCAACAACCCCCTAGTAGAAGTTGAAATGACATCTCTATCTATAATAGTTTTGAAGATATTCAAGTTTAAAATTTTTAAATGCTGCTATTTAGCATAATTTGAATTGTTACAACATTTGTTTTAAATTCAGTAGATGGGCAATGGTCAAGACCCCCCTAGTAGAAGTTGGAATGACATCTCTATCTATTATAATTTTGAAGATATCCAAGATTTAAAATTTAAAATGCCCCTAATTTGCATAATTTTAAACATCTTCATTTCTTTGTATAAAACGGTCAAACTCCTTGTATGGAGGTACAATCACGCAAGTTGGGAGTTTCTATGTGTAATAGTGTTCGAGAAAAGTGTCTGACAAATTTGCTGGTAAAGAAAAAGGTAAGAAAGAAAGAAAGAAAGAAAAAGAAAGAAAGAAGGAAAGAAAGAAAGAAAGAAAGAAAGAAAGAAAGAAAGAAAAAGAAAGAAAGAAAGAAAGAAAGAAAGGAAAAACAAAAAAGTGTGTGTTGACACACACACTTTAACTAGGAAAGATGATTTGCTGCATAGCAAATCAGTGTGTGTGTCTTCAAAGCATATTGGTGTGGTAATGAACAACTATTCCATAACACAGAAGTAGAAGTTGAAATGGCATCTCTATCTATTGTAGCTTTGAAATTATTCAAGATTTAAAATTTCTAATGGTGCTATTTAGCATAATTTAAATTGCTACAAATTTTATTTTAAACTCATCAGGTGCACAATGGTCAACAACCCCCTAGTAGAAGTTGGAATGACATCTCTATTATAGTGTTGAAGATATTCAACATTGAAAATTTCGAATACTGCTAATTAGCATAATTTAAATTGCTACAACTTTTATTTTTAATTCATTAGGTGCGCAATGGTCAACAACCCCCTAGTAGAAGTCGAATGACATCTCTATCTATTATAGTGTTGAAGATATTCAAGATTGAAAATTTCGAATACTGCTTATTAGCATAATTTAAACTGCTACCACTTTTGTTTTAGAATAATTACATGCGCAATGGTCAACAACCCCCCTGGTAGAAGTTGAAATGACATCTCTATCTATAACAGTTTTGAAGATATTCAAGTTTAAAATTTTTAAATGCTGCTATTTAGCATAATTTGAATTGTTACAACATTTGTTTTAAATTCAGTAGATGGGCAATGGTCAAGACCCCCTCTATTAGAAGTAAGAATGACATCTCTATCTATTATAATTTTGAAGATATCCAAGATTTAAAATTTAAAATGCCCCTAATTTGCATAATTTTAAACATCTTCATTCCTTTGTATAAAACGGTCAAACTCCTTGTATAGAGGTACAATCATGCCAAGTTTGGAGTTTCTATGTGTAATAGTGTTCGAGAAAAGTGTCTGACAAATTTGCTGGTAAAGAAAAAGGTAAGAAAGAAAGAAAGAAAGAAAGAAAGAAAGAAAGAAAGAAAGAAAGAGAAAGAAAGAAAGAAAGAAAGAAAGAAAGAAAGAAAGAAAGGAAAAACAAAAAAGTGTGTGTTGACACACACACTTTAACTAGGAAAGATGATTTGCTGCATAGCAAATCAGTGTGTGTGTCTTCAAAGCACATTGGTGTGGTAATGAACAACTATTCCATAACACAGAAGTAGAAGTTGAAATGGCATCTCTATCTATTGTAGCTTTGAAATTATTCAAGATTTAAAATTTCTAATGGTGCTATTTAGCATAATTTAAATTGCTACAAATTTTATTTTAAACTCATCAGGTGCACAATGGTCAACAACCCCCTAGTAGAAGTTGGAATGACATCTCTATTATAGTGTTGAAGATATTCAACATTGAAAATTTCGAATACTGCTAATTAGCATAATTTAAATTGTTACAACTTTTGTTTTAGATCACTTAGATCCGCAATGGTCAACACCCCCCCCCCCCAGTAGAAGTTGAAATGACATCGCTATCTATAAAATTTTTGAAGATATTCAAGTTTAAACATTTTAAATGCTGCTAATTAGCATAATTTGAATTGCTACAACGTTTGTTTTAAATTCATTAGATGCGCAATGGTCAATAACCCCCTGGCAGAAGCTGGAATGACATCTCTATCTATTATACTTTTGAAGATATTCAAGATTTAAGATTTCAAACGCTCCTAATTTGCATAATTTTAAACATCTTCATTCCTTTGTATAAAACGGTCAAACTTCTTGTATGGAGGTACCAATATGCCAAGTTTGGAGTTTCCATGTATAATAGTGTTCGAGGAAAGTGTCTGACAAATTTGCCGGTAAAGAAGAAAGAAAGAAGTAAAGAATTTCAGGAAAAACAAAAAAGTGTGTGTTTTTGACACACACTGGAACTAGGAAAAATGACTTGCTGCATAGCAAATCAGTGTGTCTGTGTGTGTGTTCAAAGCATATTGGTATGGCAATGTACAACTCTTCCATAACACAGGAGTAGAAGTTGGAATGGCATCTCTATCTATTATAGGTTTGAAGTTATTTAAGATTTTAAATTTACAGTGGTGCTATTTAGCATAATTTAAATTGCTACAAATTTTATTTTAAACTCATCAGGTGCACAATGGTCAACAACCCCCTAGTAGAAGTTGGAATGACATCTCTATTATAGTGTTGAAGATATTCAACATTGAAAATTTCGAATACTGCTAATTAGCATAATTTAAATTGTTACAACTTTTGTTTTAGATCACTTAGATCCGCAATGGTCAACACCCCCCCCCCCCAGTAGAAGTTGAAATGACATCGCTATCTATAAAATTTTTGAAGATATTCAAGTTTAAACATTTTAAATGCTGCTAATTAGCATAATTTGAATTGCTACAACGTTTGTTTTAAATTCATTAGATGCGCAATGGTCAATAACCCCCTGGCAGAAGCTGGAATGACATCTCTATCTATTATACTTTTGAAGATATTCAAGATTTAAGATTTCAAACGCTCCTAATTTGCATAATTTTAAACATCTTCATTCCTTTGTATAAAACGGTCAAACTTCTTGTATGGAGGTACCAATATGCCAAGTTTGGAGTTTCCATGTATAATAGTGTTCGAGGAAAGTGTCTGACAAATTTGCCGGTAAAGAAGAAAGAAAGAAGTAAAGAATTTCAGGAAAAACAAAAAAGTGTGTGTTTTTGACACACACTGGAACTAGGAAAAATGACTTGCTGCATAGCAAATCAGTGTGTCTGTGTGTGTGTTCAAAGCATATTGGTATGGCAATGTACAACTCTTCCATAACACAGGAGTAGAAGTTGGAATGGCATCTGTATCTATTATAGGTTTGAAGTTATTTAAGATTTTAAATTTACAGTGGTGCTATTTAGCATAATTTAAATTGCTACAACTTTTATTTTTAATTCATTAGGTGCACAATGGTCAACAACCCCCTAGTAGAAGTTGGAATGACATCTCTATCTATTATAGTGTTGAAGATATTCAAGATTGAAAATTTCGAATACTGCTAATTAGCATAATTCAAATTGCTACAACTTTTATTTTTGATTCATTATGTGCGCAATGGTCAACAACCCCCTAGTAGAAGTTGGAATGACATCTTTATTTATTATAGTGTTGAAGATATTCAAGATTGAAAATTTCGAATACTGCTAATTAGCATAATTTAAATTGCTACCCCTTTTGTTTTAGAATAATTACATGTGCAATGGTCAACAACCGCCTAGTAGAAGTTGAAATGACATCTCTATCTATAACAGTTTTGAAGATATTCAAGTTTAAAATTTTTAAATGCTGCTAATTAGCATAATTTGAATTGGTACAACATTTGTTTTAAATTTATTAGATGCGCAATGGTCAATACTCCCCTAGTAGAAGTTGGAATGACATCTCTATCTATTATAATTTTGAAGATATCCAAGATTTAAAATTTAAAATGCCCCTAATTTGCATAATTTTAAACATCTTCACTCCTTTGTATAAAACGGTCAAACTCCTTGTATGGAGGTACAATCATGCCAAGTTTGGACTTTCTATGCATAATAGTGTCCGAGAAATGTGTCGGACAAATTTGCTGGTATAGAAGAAAGAAAGAAAGAAAGAAAGAAAGAAAGAAAGAAAGAAAGAAAGAAAGAAAGAAAGAAAGAAAGAAAGAAAGAAAGAAAGAAAGAAAGAAAGAAAGAAAGAAAGAAAGAAAGAAAGCAAGAAAGCAAGAAAGCAAGCAAGCAAGCAAGCAAGCAAGCAAGCAAGCAAGAAAGAAAGAAAGAAAGAAAGAAAGAAGGAAAGAAAGAGAGAGAGAGAGAGAAAGAAAGAAAGAAAGAAAGAAAGAAAGAAAGAAAAACAAAAAAGTGTGTCTTGACATACACACTTTAATAAAGAACTCGAGGAAAAACAGAAAAGTGTGTGTTGACACACACACTTGAATAATGATAACCAGGACTGTATTTACCGGATGGTAATATAACAGTGTCTGATCAGTATGACAGTGTTACAACAGTACACAATGGATATTTCAGAACTACAGTGTATGATCGGTATAACAGTGTACAATGGCTACTTCAGTACTACAGTGTATGATCGGTATGACAATGTACAATGGCTACTTCAGTACTACAGTGTATGATCAGTATGACTGTAAAATGGCTACTTCAGTAATACAGTGTATGATCGGTATGACAATGTTACGACAGTGTAGAATGGGTACTTCAGTACTACAATGTAGAACAGATACAACCAGTTCGCGTTATCAGCTGGTTTAAGGAACAATGTTGGAAAGCCACACCTGGTACAAAGCAGCCTTAGTGTAACAAGCTCCAAGTCTCACTTCAATGCACCCATTTCAAATTGCCTCAAAGTACTCTAACTCAGCTTATACTCCTCAGCACCCAATTTCTATTGTTTTCAGCGGAGTCTAATTTTCATAGAGCTCCTCTCTTCCTAGGAGTCTAATTGAATTAGATCCGCTGAAGTGCAAGTGACCTCATGACGGGACTTTGCAACGGAACTTCGACAATTTTTGTCTACACTTTTTAATGAAAAAAATATTTTTTTCCCAGGCAGGGTTCGAACCACGATTTCTGTGATCCACGGCTGAGCGTGCTGTCCATTACGCCAAACAGCTGAGACGATGCTTCACTGATTTAACATAATATTTATTCCAGCGTGTCTATTGTTGACCAGCATTGAATAGGGTCAGGGAGCGTGACAGGTCAAGTGTCAAAGGTCGTTACATTATGTACTCTAACATGTCGCTTTTCTCTTCGAAATCAAGTCTTTTAACTTTGTTTCAAGTAAGAAATACTTTTATAATACCCATCTTTTGGAGTATAAGTATGTCAGACGCCTCGTAGAGTTTTCCAATTGAATTAGAAGACTCGCGCTGCGCGCTCGTCTTCTAATTCAATTGGAAAACTCAACGCGGCGTCTAACCTATACTTAAGTTCAATTTTACTACATAAACCTCTGTGTTGCCCCAGCCGTATGCCTTACACAGTTTAGCCAAACTTGTGTGCAGGCCTCTCTGGTGTATGTGATGCAGGCACAACCTGCCAGTGTTCATACAGAAGTTATGCAACTTGCTAGGGCAACTGGCTTTGCCCCAGTATGAGACTAGGAATTCCTAGTCTCAGCCCCAATTCAGATCCAATGCATATATACATACACCCAGAAACTGAATTTGCTTCATTTAACTTCGTTTAACTGGATCGATCAGATACACAGTCACAGTGCTGTCCAGCTAAAATTCTCTGTAGCACAATTGTTTTTACTTCTAGAATTTTTTTTTTTTCATTTCTTTACACAAGAAACACTTATTTTGCAGAAAATTTGTAGCAATTTTGAAGAGCTTTGTAGCAAAATTTTGCTACCATGCTCCAGTTGGACAGCCCTGAGTCATAGAAGATATAAGTGGAAGTTAATGGTAGGTCTAACTATTATATTTTTGATGACAGTCAACCTTCAGACTCTTTTCTCTCACCAGGGATCACAAACTATCAGAGAGCTGAACAAATCTGTGTGCATACTTTTGATGATATTCAAGATTTGAAATTTCAAATTCCCTTAATTTGTGCAGCCTTCGTTACCATTTCATCAGATGCATACGAATACTGCTAATTAACATAATTTAAATTGCTACAATTTTTGTTTAAGATTCATTACATGCGCAATGGTCAATTCCCACTAGTAGAAGTTGGAATGATATCTCTACTGCTCCCAGACCCTAACCTGGTGGACACAATCTTAATTTTAGTGGCGGTGGTTTCACTCTTAGGTCTTGGGACCCGGGGAGTTCTGGGATAGCCGGTGGGCTCAGCTCCCAAGCCACAGCCTGCAGGATAAACTGAAATGCAGTGGCGATAGTTCCATATGGCACTCGGCAAGCATGTGTATTTGTATTTTGAGTTTAAGGTTCATTTAATTTTAGTTCCTAGTTTTTATCACTGTAGCCTACAATCGCGTTTGTAGTTACGTATATTTCTATAATTTATGCAATTACTCATTTCGATGTACATTTTATTTCCTCGTTTCACGGGGGTTTTAATAAAATATTATCATCATCACCATCGTCGTCGTCGTCATCAATTATACTTTTGAAGATATTCAATATTCAGAATTTCAAATGCCGCTTATTTGCACAATTTTAAACATCTTCATTGCTATGCATAAAAAGACAAAACTCCTTGTATGGAGGTACAACGGTACAATCATACCAGCTATGGAGTTATTATGTATAACAGTGTCAGAGAAAAGTGTCCGACAAATTCAGTGGTAAAGAAAGAAAGAAAGAAAGAAAGGAAGAAAGAAAGACAGAAAGAAAAAGAAACGCAATGACAACACAGACGGAGGAGCGATAGTATATGCACAAGGTAGCCTCACCAAGATGCCGGGTACTTATGGGCAATACTTGGAAATTCATATATGTGTATTACGTAATGGAATACAAATGCTATAGCACATTCAGAAATCGAATTTGTCTTACTAGTATGCAGACATATCTACATCTCAACCAATACCTGTGGGTTTGAAGCGTCCAATTTCAACAATAAAATCATGAACTGCTGAAAAGATCAAGTTTTCACATCAGTTTTTAAAACCATGTCATACAGTTTATATGTGAATGGGGCATAGCGAACAATTGCTGTAATATTGACTTATCAATTACATAAAATGGGCAAGAAAAGAAATAAGGCCATGTGTCTTTAGAAGCTCATCCGCAAGAGCATGTTGCTGTGTTCTTCACATCAGTTTTGCATAAATAAGGATTTAAGTGGCTTGCGCCTATATGTACACGAAAGTGTTGAATAGCAGAAAACCTGCCGAAATTGTACAATTCTGGAAATTTAATAGGTCGCACAACTTGCTCGTGTATTTTAGATTTAAATACTGAAATTGAAGGGGACTGTCGAATGTCGAAGGAAAGCTCATTCCACTGTCTAATCGTGGAAGGGAAAAAAGGATGTATCGTAGAGTTCTGTGAAGTCCTTCAAGTGCAGGATGTCAAACTTTTCATGAGTATTGTAGGCCAGAGTATCAGATGCGGAATTACGAGGAATCAAAATGCATAGTAAATCTGGACTACCAATTTATACGTCAAAGTTAATTTTAAAATGTCACGCCGTTTGACTAAATTTAGCCATCCGGTTTCCTCGTGCAATTTGACATTGCTAGTTAGACACATCGCACCAGGCTCTCAGTTGGACACTTTCCAATTTTGATTCTGTAGTGTTGAACACACTGTAACACCTGTTCTTGAAAATGAATAGGAGGATGTTTGGATGATTTGTTTTCAGGGAATTGATCGTTGAATCTGTTTTTAAAGTATTAAATGAAAGCAACTAGTCACCAGACCATGGACTAATGTTGGCAAAGTCAGAATTTAGAGTATCGACTGCGGTGACAGGGTTATCAATATCTAAGTAAAGACACGTATCATCGCAAATAATTTGATTTTACATTTAACAAAGTCAACGACATCATTAATATAATACATATTGTGAACATAAATAGCCCTGATACACTTTCTTGAGAAACTCCTGCACAAATCTTACCCCAACTAGATAGAGAATTTGCGTCTCATTTTCTTGCCAGACTTACTAAATCCAGCATTGGATTTTTTTACACCGATTTTGAAGTTCCATTCTTTTTAATATGTATGCAACTTGTGTGGACAACACGGTAGCCCGCCTCACTTTCACATATAAGTGACAAATCAGCCAATATGAGAAACAGATTATAAGGTAGAAGGGGGAGGCGTTTGAAAAATGTGAAAAGGACAGATTTCAAGCTTGCAGATGCAATACATTATAATTTCATGCAAATTGATAAGCTTCCAAACAAGGTCAAATGAAGAAATCGTAACTGCTTGTAACAGATGTAGAAATTCATAAGATTATTTCAAAATCACTGTGAATATCTTTAAAGAATTGGTTACAAAGCACATGCATGTATTTAAAACTTTTTATTTTTCATTCCCAAGGATAATGGTTGTCAAACACAGACGTTAAACCAGACATAACTGATGGAGTGAATGTTTACTTATTAAAACGATTATCGGGAAATATTGTGATATTTTAACTACAACAAATCCAGCAGATGAACGTGTACAGTAATTTTAATTATACTGGGCGTGGCAATACAGTTCGTGTGTTGGGTAAACAAAATAAAATACTTTATGAATTCTTGTTAAATGGAATTTTCAAAACCTCACATACAGCTTCCATTGGAGGAAGAAGGTGGTGGGGGGTTTTTTTGTTTTTTTTTTTTTGTTTGTTTGATTTGTTTTGGGGTTTTTTTGTTTTTGTTTTGTTTGTTTATTTGGGGGGGTGTTTTTTGTTTGTTTGTTTGTTTTTTATTTTTTTGTGGGGGTGTTTTTTTTGTTTTGTTTTTTTAATTTGAGGAGGGAGTGTTTTTTTTTTTTTTTTTGTGGTGGCGGTTGCATGTCCATCCCTTCCAATTCATAAAGACAATCCACTTGAATTTTAAGAATGTAAGAATTCAGGAAACTTTTCTTTTACTAGTATCTCAAGAAACAACAGTATAAAGCAAGATGACATAATATATCATATGAAAACACGTAGATTAGCATTTTAAAGTAGATCAGGGACACATACATAAAGATCTTAGTCAGACCGCTGACGTGTGTCATCCTTCACGTTAACAAATGAACCTACAGTGATCATGAGTGCTGGATCAGACAAATGTGATTTGAACCATAAATGGTACATTGACCTACAAACGTAACAATTTACAATTCAAGATGTCTCATATCGTAATAAAAGTTTGCTTGACATTACAAAAATTTAATAACTGCAAGTGTGGGACTTTTCTTTTATCAGTTTATTCGTGGAATTTAAAACTCGGACTATGTATACTTCTTGACGAATACATTTTTTTTAGCAAAAGTATGCGCATTTCGTGTCACAAAAATGATTTTCTTCTTGTATCATGGTAATGTATTTCAGGTGTTGGTGTAATTGAGAATTGATAGAGATACACAGGGAGTCTGTTATTTTGTAATATAAATTGTAATTTTAGAATTTGCAATGTACATGTTTCTCAATTTTTTAATGGATTTCAGGACTTAGAAATAGGATCAGTATGAGCATTGTATTTACAATGATTAATTATCCGTGTAGCCTTGTTTGATTTTTTGATAGTTGTTAACTTTTTTCTCCACAGAAGAATAGAATAGTTGATTCTTGGCATTATCAAAAATGTATATAATATGAAAAAGTTGCAAAATATCTAATGGGAGTGAGTGCTTCAATTTGTTCTTAATGCCTATTGTTTGAGAAATTTTAGAAGAAAAAGTATTATTTTCACATCTAAAGTTTTTGAAAGTGCACCGTGTGGTTAGAACAACCCATACATTGTAAGTCACCCGCGTATCCATTTGAAATGGATACACGGGTGTATCCTTTTGTTGTTTTTTTTTTGTTTTTTTTTTTTTTTTTGGTTTTTTTTTTTTTTTAATGTGATTATCCCAACTGACATGGTTGTCTTAAAAAACTGCCGCGCATCCTTATTATTAGGGGAAACTGAGAGCGCAGCTTACTCGCTTGGTGATTCAATGGAGACTGGGTAAGTGGCGACATGATTATTTATTTAAACATAATTATTTTGTTTATCTGGATTGCCCCACAGTACATCGAAATGCTACTAATAAACTTGGTTTTACTGATTATGGAGAGACACACGAAATATGTTCACAGCACACAGGGCATACAGTGTTACCAGTTGTATGTAAATAGACAAATGTAGGGATACAATGTATGTATATTGTTATACACTCATATATCCATAATCGTAAATCACATGCATATTATATTGCAAGAATGCAGAATAAACAGAGTCATCTTATATATCATATATAATAGGAAGCATAATAAACAGTCACACGATGTCCCAAGGTATTTAAAAAACTGCTATTGCTGTAAAAAAATTTAGTGCAGAACCTTCTCGGGTCCACAATGTACTTTAGGAATACTAGAATTGTGATTGATCTGTCACTTGTAATGTAAATAATCAAATTGGCGTGGATACCTGGAGCTAAGATTGGAAAAACAGAGTCGAAGAGTTTGACTCTAGGTACAGAATACATAGGGCAGAAAAATAAAAAATGTTCAAGATCTTCAGTAGGATAAGTACAAGAGCAAGAAGGGTTTGCGATGACGTAGACTTGAAGAAGGTCGAAGTTAAGGTGAAAGATCTGAAGTCAGCACCTCTAATCACTTTTTGATATTTTGTGGATAGTTTGATACTAAGACTACAAACTGCCAAAAACTCAGATGCGTGAACATAAAATTTATATGAGAAAATTGTTCTCAAAACTTTTGTTTACACTGAAAAGTTTAAGCAGTGCCCGGCTCATGGGTTTGTTTGCAGGGGCATGATAATGAACCATGTCATTGTTTGCACAGTCATTAGTCCATGACTCCTCGAAACCAATTGAGCCATTAGCAAAGGTCACTCACAGGAAATCATTAGCCGTGGAGTGAAGAATGGGCCAGTTCAGACTAATCTCTCCCATTGTTCTGATTACTTTTAAATTCTCTATTAATGTAAAAACAAATTAGCACAATTCACTTACTGACCCCCAAATATGGAAAGCCGCATGTGAACCCACACCCCAAAAAGCCAAGTGTGGTGTTCCCAAGTTAAAAAAGTCGAGATTTAAGCCACAAAATATACTTTTTGTAATGACAACATCACAGAGGTAAAGCTACAAGTTTATTTCACACAATAATTAAAACACATGACAGAAGAAATGAATATGTATCATATTACAGCCATAAATGCGTAAGAATTTGCAACTTTTTCCTTCAATGCGATTTTCTTGGAACTGTTTTTTGCTCAACCTCTGCAATTTGTATCCAGGAGCAGTTCACAGGATTTTTTTTCTGACCACCCCTTCCGTGACTTTTGGAGCAATTTATAGAAAGAAAACGAACAACCTGTCAGGACTAAATTAAAAATTTTATAACCTTTTATTTATGCTATCTCAGGACTAACCTTTGAATTCGATCCTGGACATGAATATACATTTAAATTTTTTTTCTGATTTCAACTTGAAAAAAAAAAACAACAACAATTTTGTGTGAATTCTTCGCAAAAAATGTGAAAATCCTACCAAGTCAGAAAGAATGCTATAAAATCTCAAAAAATTCCAATCCTGCAAAAAAAAAACCTATGGATACAAATCTATGGATATGTAGTAATCTGAAAATATATAGGTTTAATGTACTTGTGCAATAATTAAATGGGTAATATTGATTCAAAGTTGCCAGTCTCACTGCGCACTAGCTTCACAGCTTCACAGCTTCCACCATAAGCCTGGAGAGGCCCAGTTGTAGTTGGGTATGACAGACATTGGCAACTCTGTTACCATGGAAAAAGTAATCAGGGACGTCAACCATGGTAAGCAAGGTTGCTTTCAGTTTGGATTTAAATAATTGAAGGGAAATTATTGCGATTATCAGATGGAAGATTATTCCATTGCTTGATAGCGTCAGGAAGGAAAGAATATTCGAGGCGATTGGTTCTGAAGGCATTCTAGCTTATAACACATTCACCCCAGCCAGCGAGCTGTGTTTGTGACATCACCAACACTTTCCTACATCAGGCCACGATCGGAGAAAATTCCCGCGCTTTCATGTAGCAAATGTGGTACAGTTTTGGAGCTAAAAAAAATGGTATTCGAAAATGAAATTTAACATTTTGGATTTCAGGAATCATTTCCAACCATCTTAAACTGTAAGCTGACTTACAGGGTTTTGTGAACAAAATAGGTAGGCTTTCACGATTTTATGGACCAAATTGGTAACTTTGCTCGATTTCGTGGACTTCATTGAAGAACTTATGGATTTCATGTATAAGATTGATGAACTTATGGATTCTGTGGATAAAATTGATATACTTAACAATTCTATGGACAAAACTGTTCGCTTTCACGGATTTCGTCCACGAAATGAATAAAAATAACCACAAAATTGATGTTACACTTGGCACCCGATATAAGACTTTACCACGCACAGTAGATATTTCAATCCAAAAGCACTCGCAATTTTGACATTCAAGGTCAGCACGTTTAACACACGGAAAGGAAGCATGAATAAAGGCCAAGACTCCACCGCCGATGCGGCGATACGGTCTTTACGAAACGGAGGTTGCAAAATATCAATCGGGAGGAGCTGATTGGGGTAATTCTCGTCAAGCAGGTTTCAGAGAGTGTGATAATGTTTTTAGATTCAGCTAATTGTTGAACTTTGTCTAGGTTACCTGGACGTTTGAGGCTGCGACTTTTTGAATCAACTAACTTCAGCGGGTTGATACGGTTATTACTGGGGCCAGGATTTTTGTGTACATCGATATCTTATAGAAGAAAACACGTAGGAACATTAGGATATGTCAAAGACAAGATAAACCACTAGGAATTATATTTAAAACTAATAGCACCAGTAAACTGAAAGACCAACAAATTTGCCAACAAAATGGCAAATTAAAAAATATAAAGAAAGCGGAAATCTGAAGTCCTTTACTTCATTGGGTTAGGAGTTATCTTCAAGATCGCTCTCAACGTTTCCTTATTCAAGGAAAAGCCGCTGAATGGGGTAATATTGAAGCAGGTGTCCCACAGGGCTCCGTATTACGCCCACTATTATTCCTTGTTTACATGAACGATGTAACAGACATAATGCAATCTGAAATTAGACTGATGACACCACCCTTTATATTCAAATTGACGACCCAGGTGAAGGTGCGGGGACACTAAACTAAGACTTTACGTCAGTTTTAGACTAGCCAAACAATGGCTTTCAAAATTTAATTCTACTAAAACCAAAACACTTTTATTAGGTTAAAAAAAGCCTGCTGGCCACCCCTATCTAGTATTTGAACCAAAAAATATTGACAGTGTTGACCAACACAAACACCTTGGTGTTATATTATATAAATCAAAGATTTAAAAGCAAAAAATATCAAATGTGTTGATTTTTCCACGCTTCACATAAATCTACCCACAGATAAAGTCCATGTTCACATTCAGAATTAATTAGAAAAATGTTCAAACAAAATAGTAAACCATACATAAATATCAATTCACATTCAAAGAAAGCATATTGGTCACAGAATAACTATCCAAAAAGTAACGTTAAATCCTACACAGTTAAAATTTTTGACAGATGCTATAAAGTTTCTTTTGGATTATACTTTTTTCAATGCGGACGGGACCACTGTTTTTTTCAGCAAATAAAAGGAATTCCAATGGGTAGCAACTGCTCCCTGTTACTTGCAGATTTATATTTAACGTGGCTTGACTTTAAGTATGTGGATGAAAAGATGAAAAAGGACTTGCATGGCTATTAAATTATCAAACAACGAAAGATATATTCATGACATTGCCTGTGTAAATGTACAAAATTTCAGTGAGATCGCTTAAAAATTACCCAAAAGATATCCCTTTGGAAGGTAACAATTCAGATGGTTTCAGATGATGTGTTTCTAGATATGTCTCATTTGGCCAATGAAAACGAGCCCCTTTATATTTTGTACCGGTTACAAAGGGGTACAAGGTATCAAGCATATATACAGCTTGAGTCAACAGATGTACTGTGAGAGAAAGTAATCCTCAAAATGATCTTTCATTATGTTGTACCAAAAAACTAGACCCCTGTACATTTCAGCAGGTAACCAGGGTGACAAGAGTAACAAGTGTACAACACACAAAATTTAGACCTCTGTACATTTCAGTAGGGTAACAAGAGTGACAAAGGGTACAAGAAACAAAATTCAGATCCCTGTATATTTACGTATGTTAACAAGGGTAACCAGGGTTACAAGAGTAACAAAAGGTACAACAAACAAAAGTTAGAGCCTGGTACATTTCGGTAGGGTAACAAGGGTAACAAAAGTGACAAAGGGTACAAGAAACAAAATTCACATCCACGTACATTTAAGCATGGTAACAAGGGTTACAAGAGTAACCAAGGATACAAGAAACAAAATTTAGACCTTTGTATTTTTCAGTAGGGTAACAAGAGTAATAAAGGGTTCAAGAAACAGAATTTATACCCCTGTACATTTCAGTAGGGTAACAAGGGTGACAAGAGTAACAAAGAGTACAAGTAAGAAAATTCAGATCCCTGTACATCTTAGCATGGTAACAAGGGTTACAGGAGTAACAAAAGATACAAGAAACAAAATTTAGACCTTTGTACTTTTCAGTAGGATAGCAAGAGTAACAAGAGTACCAAAAGGTACAAGAAACAAAAGTTAGATCTTGGTATATTTCAGTTGGGTAACAAGGGTTACAAGAGTAACAAAGGATACAAGAAAAAATTTAGACCTCTGTACATTTCAGTAGGGTAACAAAGGTGACAAGAAACTAAATTCAGATCCCTATACATTTAAGTATGGTAACAAAGGTTACAAGCGAAACAAAATTTAGAAGGGCTACAAAGGTTACAAGGTCACAAAGTACAAAATAAAGGTCCTTGTACATGTCAGTAGGATAACAAGTTGAAGGGAAACAAAGGTGATGAGAGTCACAAGGGTATAAGAGACCCCATTTAGAATGCTCAATACCTTTGACTATGGTAACAAAGGTTACAAAAGGTACAAAGTACAAAATATAGACCCCTGTACATTTCAGTAGGGTATGAATTGTAACAAGGGTGATGAGAGTAACAACACGTACAAGAGTAAAAGTTTAGACCCCTCTATACCCTTGACTTGGATAACATGGGTTACAAAGGTTACTAAAGGTACAAAGTACAAAATATAGATCCCTGTACATTTCAGTAGGGTCACAAGGGTAACAAGAGTAACAAAAGGAACAAGAGACGAAATTGAGACCCATCTATAGTTCTGACTTGGGTAACAAGGGTTACAAAGATTGCAAAAGTTAGAGAGCACAAAATATAGATAAGATGTAACAAAGGGTACAGGAGACCAAATTTAGACCCTGTATAATTCAGTACTTCATATTTGTTATTCCTTTCATTTACATTTTCATGGACTTTGTGACTAGACGCAGAGGATTATAAGAGTGCAAATAACACAAGACTCACACTTATATATAGCAAACTTTATTTGGTTGATCAGGAATGATGAACCACGAATGATGATAACTAAAAAGAATTAATATTCTGATACTCATTTAACGGTTAATTACAGCCCAGACTGAAAGTTGAACGTCTGCGTGAAGCCATATTCAGATTGTCTTTCAATTAATCTTTGCTACATTCATGGCAACACCATTTTAGGGGTTTGTTCTTCACCAAAATGCCCAAACATTTGCTGTGGAAATATCTTTGGCACATGGCCATGTCATTAGAGTCCATTGCTTCAGTGTTCTTTAACGGAATACTTGCCACTTGATTTTTAGCCATTTGAAACAATCTGTGAAGCACTGACACTGTGCTGCCTCCATGGTTTGGAAGGCAAGCTACTTGTACAAGATGCAGAACTTTGTGTGATTGTGGTGGAAGAAGCAGTATGCATCTTGTAGCCTGTCATCTGCACTGGTATTTTTTCCGTCTTTTCTTGGATTGCATGCCCCAGTATGTCTGTCTATTCATCGCCATAGTGATTAGTGATTGTTGACTGCTGGTTATAGTTTTCCTCAAATTAACACAACCCTCACACATGTGAAGTCACCAATGTAGGCAGCTAACTACCTAAACCACATTCAATGAAAGAACAAAGAACAACTCAGGTACTTAGTGGCCAAGCGCTATGTACTCTGGACAGTATCGTAAATAAATGTTATACCATTGGAAACTTAGGTGCATGCCTCCATTGTGACCTGACTTTTGTCTCAAATAAAACACCTGCTAAAGCACACTTGCCTGCTTAGCTTCCTGAATGGGTTGTTACTTTGGCTGGCCTATTCAGGACTGCAGTTTATCACTGGAGCAAACAAAGGCACACTTACACAGAGGGTAATTACCACAATTCACACTGTCATGCCACTAGTGTCTCTTCAGAGTTAATTGGTATTATGCAATCAGGGCCAATCGAGGAAGTGTGACACAGGCAAAAGACTGCCACTCTGTCTGGACAACACCAATGACTATTTTTAAATAGGCAGTCTGGCCTTTGGTAGAATCGACAAACGTTTGATGCCCCTATAACTTACTACTTGTATATAATTGTATATGATATATTATGACTTGTCTTTTTTCCCCTTTTTGCTTTATGTTTTTGTTTGTTTGTTGCACCAAGATGTAGCTCGGGGTCAGAGATTTTGTACTACTTGTCACCATTGGGGGGGGGGGGGCACAAAATTACACATGCTCCTAATGGGGGGGGGGGGGAATCACAAAACGACTGACATGAGGGGGTCATAAAAATATGTGGTCTTGTTGGAGGGATGACTGCCAAAGAAAGGACAGTACACTATTATGTTATTAAAGGGAGTCTTGTAAGAAGAAGCCACATGTATTCCTGTTTGGGTCGTTTATGTTCTGGTGAACCTGGAGGGACCTTATATTTTTGTTCCTATATATACTTTAAAAAATGTTTACATATGGTAGCTACATACCAAGGTTGGACATTGATTCCATGCAGGTATACAAAGTGTAACGGAACTACAAATCCATCTCGGTATAACCATTGAGCAGTTCTGATATCATGAATGTATACAGTGGGGGGGGGGGGCACAAATTCTGTGGACTTGCTTGGGGGGGTCAATAGGGGGTTCATAAAATTCTACAGACTTGCTGGGGGGGCACAAATTTGTGTCTATTTTTATTGGGGGTGGCACAAAAACTATGATGATACCCTATCCCAATATCCCAACCCCCACCCTCCGGTAAATACAGACTGCCCCCTAATAGTCTGTATTATTTCCTTGTCATTCCTTGATATGATATTGATAACACTAGCTTTGCATTTATAATTTGCCTAATGACAAGTAATAATTTTCATTAGAGATTTACAAACCGGAGTGCTCTGGATACTGTGATAGCTTGACCAGATGCAGGTCTACCAGACTCACAATAAAAATCCCTTGTCACCCTTGTTACCCTAGTCATGTTAAAGGGGTCTATATTTTGTCTGTTGTTCCCTTTTGTATAAACATATTTTACACAAAAACAATTAGGAAACAGGCAGAGCCCATATAAATCTCTCTCACAGTCTTGTATTTAGTTCCCTTTTTAACACTTTTACACCTTGTCACCCTAGTTGGAGATAAACTGGTCCATCTTTCATCTGCTGTACCCTTTGTATTCATTGTTCACCTTTGTGGGGATAGAGGGGTCCATATTTCATCAGTTGTAACCCTTGCAACCCTCGTTACCCTTTGCGGAGATAGAGAGGTCCATATTTCGTCTGTTGTACCCTTGGCGATCTGTGTTACCCTTGTTACCCTTTGTGGAGATGGGGAGTTCACAATTTCATCTGTTGTACCTTTGTAAACCTTTGTGTCCCTTGTTACCCTCGTTACCCTTTGTGGACAAAGAGGTGTCTATATTTTGTCTGTTGTACCCTTTTTACCCGAAATATGCAACAGCAAGAGAGAAACTTCTTAATGAATTAACAAAACTCTTTCCAAATCTATCTGATCTTACAACTACAGACAAATTCATATGTATCTTACAATGTAACGAACAATCGGTACTTGTACAGCTGGGAAAATAAGTGTATGATAATTTTCAGAGTACTTAAACTTTTACATCATTTATACGTATGGTTACTTCTGGCTGTTGTAGTTGGAAGCTCCAGCCCCCAAGGGCCACGGGTGTAAAGTTAGTATAGTGTTGGTGCTAAGACCACATCATCTGTTAGTAATAGTATATCGGATTATCAAGTGTGGTGCTGAAACATCATAGATCTGTTACTGTAGGTTTTCTCAAGTGTGGTGCTGAAACAACATTATGCCTTCACATATGACTGCCACTACTGTGTCTTTAATTTAATTATATGCATCACGAATTGACTGTAAGTACTTGCTACTCGGTTGGATGCGGAAACAACTTACATCAGGGATATCTATGGCCCTCAGTCCCATGTGTTAATAAGTGTATAGCTCTGTAGATTTTTACCAGACTGAGTCCATTTCCTAGGCTACTTATGATAGTAATGCTTTACATTAATTATACTGTACATACTGTTTTTACGTTCTTTTTCCATTTATCTGTATCTTCTGATTATAAGCATGAACACATGTAGCATTGTAACAGTGAAACTCTCCAATTGAAAAAAGCAAAGTGCAATGTGTATTACTGTTATTGAATTACTCCATGTAGATCTTTATTGCCATTTTCTAAACCGTCCATTTTGAAATGATCTGCATTCCATCTATATATTGTATCCTGTTTTTTAGCAAACTAGTCAACAATTCAATGGTGCCAGCATGCACAATGGTAGAATTGTACTGTTTATATTGTTAAACAAGTAGCTGAATAGAAGACAATTCTGTACTGACATGTAGGTCTGAACTGACCTGTGTACTGATGTCAATAAAAATTATCTATCTATCTATGTAACCTTTTGTAACCCGTGTTACCCTCATTACTCCTTGTGGAAATGGAGAGGTCAATATTTCATCTGTTGTACCCTTTGTAACCATTGTTACCCTCATTACCCTTTGCATCCTTTTGTAACTCGTGTTACCTTCGTTACTCTTTGTGGAGATGGAGGTGTCTCTATTTGACTGTCGTACCCTTTGTAACCGTTTGTAACCCGTGTTACCCTCGTTACTCTTTGTGGAGATGGAGAGATCATTATTTCATCTGTTGTACCCTTTGTAACCCTTGGTACCCTCGTTACCCTTTGTGGACATAGAGGTGTCCATGTTTTGACTGTTGCACCCTTTGCAACCTTTTGTAACCCGTGTTACCCTCGTTACTCTTGGTGGAGATGGACAGGTCAATATTTCATCTGTTGTACCCTTTGTAACCCTTGTTACACTCGTCACCCTTTGTGGACATAGAGGTGTCTATATTTTGTCCGTTGTACCCTTTGTAACCTTTTGTAACCCGTGTTACCCTCATTACTCTTTGTGGAGATGGAGAGGTCAATATTTCATCTGTTGTACCCTTTGTAACCTTGTTACCCTCATTACCCTTTGTGGACATAGAGGTGTCTATATTTTGTCTGTTTTACCTTTTGTAACCCATGATATCCTCGTTACTTTTTGTGGAGATGGACAGGTCAATATTTCATCTGTTGTCCCCTTTGTAACCATTGCTACCCTCGTTACCTTTTGTAACCAGTGTTACCCTCGTTACTCTTTGTGGAGATGGATAGGTCAATATTTCATCTGTTACACCCTTTGTAACCATTGTTACCCTCGTTTCCCTTTGTGGACATGGAGGAGTCTCTGTTTTGACTGTTGTACCCTTTCGGGGGGGGGGGTGTTACTGAGAAGGTAGAATGACCAAGACAAGGAATTCCCAAGGGACATGTAAGATTCTGTAGCTTTTGTATGGGGGGGGGGTTAATGTCAATGACTGAGACAAGAAATTTTTGGACCTTGTTACCCTTGTACCTTATTGTATCGGGTTACAAAATATAGAGAAGTTTTGTTTTTGTTACCTTTGTGCCTCATTGTAACCAGTTACAAAATATGGAGGGGTTTGTTATCACTTGCAAAATGAGCCATATATTCGCGTTTCTGGACTTGGATATTCAGGTCACTAATGACAGGTTTTGCATTAAAGTCTTACACAAAATTGACGAGTTTAACTTTGAAGTAGTTAACTATCCTTTCCCTGACAGTAATATTTCGGAGGCTATTAGATATAATACATTTTTGTCACAAATTTTGAGATTTTGTTGTATTTGTTATAAATTTCAGGACTTTGCATCTAGAATCTTTTTTTTTTTTTTTTTACAATATACTTGAGTCAAAAGGATTCAAATATATACTTTTGATTAACAATTTCTACAAATTTTGCTGTAAATATCCAGAGATTGTTAGAAAGTTTGGCTTCAATAATTTTAAAGATTGTAGACTCGGTCTCTTATGCTACATAATTATATCCTTAGGCTAGCATGTTTCTGTCAATCTAACCTCCCCCCCCCCCCCCCCCGGAAGGGCTATCGGTAGCAAGCAGCAGCCTTCGACAGTTATAAGCTTACCTAATTGTACTTAGAATGTGGTTAATGATTTAAATACTGCGGACTTTCATTCTTCTCTGACATGCCTAAGTACACATTTACTCAATGTAAAAAATACTCAAATTTGACAGTATTTACTTAAATGTCACAAAATTGACCGATTATGTTGAAACATTAACTCATGGTTTGCAGGGAAATAGAGCCTTATTGTTTGAAGACTTTTAAAGTGAGGAGTAGGTGTCATAGGATTTGTTTTACATTCTTGTGCCGGATGTCCATTGTTGCAGTACTTGTTAGGATTTTCCTTGGTTTGTACAGGTGGTCCAGTTGTAACTGTTTATTTTATAATCAATGGGACTAAATATAAAGCCCCAGTTTGTTTCTACTGCAGTGATACACTGGTAGGTGGCTTAAATTAGGTAAGCTATCCAGCTAGAAAGGGCGCATACTGGTTCATTGTCAAGTCAAATCATTCTTATCTGAACTTGTACCATACAAATTTAGTAATTATGTGTTTGGTTTTGACAGGTATTCTTTATTCGTATTGAAGCCCCTCAATTATAAGCAAACGTTCACTTATTTAGCTAATTTACCATTTGCCACGTTCATATTTATTTGTTATTATTTGGGTTGTCTTTGCTGAATATTTAGCTTAGACAAGGAGCTACTACGCAGAGAAACATGTATGGGTACAGGCTCCGAAACTGCGAGTAGTTACCCGCTGAAGACCCTTTAATTTAGTTGGGCCAATACAGCCTATGTCAAAATTCTACAGTACAAAGGTGTGCAATATGGACAATAGTACTTCCATGTTTATATAGGTTAGATAGTGACAGGTTAGCTCATGGAGCGTTAAGAGTTCGGACTGTGGAATAGGGTAATGACTACCGGGAAGTGGTTCTTGACAAAAAGACACAAATACATTATTGATCTCAGCTGGTCGGCGCACTTTAACGTATTGCAGCTAAATCAACGAAATTGATAGGTATTTTGAAATGTCTACAATACAAACTTAGTAGACTTGCACTTGACTCTTTGTATTTTTGTTTTGTTAGATCCTGCTTAAAATATGCCAATGAAGTCTGCGATGGATGCACACAGTCAGACAGAGACCTTCTTGAAGGTGTTCAGCTGGATGCAGCCAGGGTGGTTACAGGGGCTTTGAGCCAGACTAGCCATGGTAAAATATATACTGAAACCAGATGGGAGCCACTTTCTGAACGACGACTGGAACACAAACTCATACTTATATATAAAATAGTTAATGGAATCGCTCCCGATATCTATGTTAATAAATTCCACATACTGTTGAAGAACGAACTAGATATAATATCAGGTCAAGGCAGGATATTAGTTCAATTTTTGCTCGTACAAATACCTCCCATAATTGTTTTTCTCCTGCCACGGCGCGCGAATGGAACCTTCTTCCACAATCGGTTAAAAACTGTGAAGATTTAGATGAATTAAGAAAAAATTAAATAAATCCAAGCCAAAATGTAATGAAGTGTTATATTTTGGAGATCGGAGGATAGGTATTATTCATGATAGGCTCAGAATGGGCTGAACAAAGATTTGTACAGGATGATCACCACTTTGTTCTTGTGATACCTCGGCTGAGGACAGTTTTCATTATTTATTCCAATGCAACAACTACGTTACGGCGAGGAATGAACTCCAAACTAAAATAATGCCCTTTGCAGACTTCAATTTAAAAACCTACTTTTTGGATTGTCAACAAAAGGTATTCTGGAAATCAGGACATATTCGAAGCAGTTCACAAACACATCAGAACTACTGGAAGATTCAATGTGTAGTTGTCCTAGCACCGGGTTGCAGCTGTGCCATCATGATTAGCTACATAATTAGACACAAGGTAAAAACATTATAGGGATGAGTCATCTATATTTGTACTTGTTGTTACCTTCAACTATATATCCATGTATTTACGGAAATAACGCCCACCCATTTCCTCATTCTCTCCCCTTTCCCATGACATTTGTTATGTCCTGTGCATTCTCTATTTGTCATCAAGATATTCACATTTTGTTGCATTGCCAATTCATGTGCTGTAGGCCTTCATATTTGCATTGTGTCTGTTGTCCAATTTTTTTTTTATAAATATATTATTAAATAAAATATGTTTAAACCAAGGACAGGAGTGGGTGATAAGTATAAACGAGTGTACCCCTGATGAGAAACTCGACATAAGGCACTTGGATAACCTCATTAAAACATACAATACTATTCCATTTGAGTCAATTGTAACAGGATAAGAATAGAGGACATCTCCCTACAGATTATCTTAATGAGTATCACGATAATATAACACATGAGAAATAAGGTAAGTTTAGTTTAAACAGATTTATTTATTTTTATTTTCTATTTTATACATATTTATTTCACCTGGATTACCAAGTAGTACAATAATACTAAATGAATGGCTCTCCAGACACAGAGGGACACACAATCATACATGTATGTACAAAACACACCGGACAAAACGACATCCGAGGACAAATAAATTGGTCTGTGTACTAACATAATATTTATCTCGTGCCAACTCAAGGTATAAACCGTCTTGTATCTATCTATAAAGTATATTCGATTACTCTATACTAATTACTATAGTACAAAAATTAGTAATGACAACGGGTTCTCCAGACACGGAGAGACACACAATATACAGTAGTCCCTCCTTTGAAAGACCCCTCTTTTGAGAGACCACCTGCCTTTTGTGACCATATTTACTGTGCAAAAGCACCCTCCAATGATAATTTACCTCTTTTGGGAGACCATCTGCAGAACCTGACCAGTAACCACTCAAAATGACCCCAAGACTGGTAAAATTATTTGTCAAAACCAGCTCACAGATTCAGAATATGTTTATGATACCGATAAATGAGTAACCACGCAAATGCAAGACGAAATGGGGTCCAATATGTGTACATCAATTGTGCTTGAATCTAAATCATAAATGGGAATTCAAAGTGATGGCTAGTTGTTGGGCAGGTGGCATTGAAAATCAGATAGAGATTATAAAACGGAATGACACTAGGCATATTATTCACTATTAACCGACGACTCAAAAAGTAATTTTGGCAAGTTAGTCAATAAATATCTTGATTGAATTTTGGTCAACTTATAGCTATACATCATGAGATAGACAGCACAGAGAGTGTTTTTCTTATATGATTTAGTCAGTAGGTCACATTGACTTAAAAAGGGAGAAATAACACTGTATGATCATGGGAGGGGTTAGAAAACAAGTCGTCTGCTTTCAACCACATCATTTTGTACTGCGTCTGATATCTGTATGTTAAGAAGATCTGGTAGTTCTTTGCTGTCAAAGAGGAAAATGTGAATCAATCTTTCGCTAGCTATGTGGATTATCAGATTAGGGTGAATGTCCGGAGCTAAGATAGGTATTGTATTATCGGAAAGTTTCTTTCTGGGCAAGGCATACTTAGGACAAACAAAAACAAAACAAAAACAAAAAATGAGTAACATCTTCAGTCGGGAAAGAGCAGGCGCAAGTAGCACTTGGAATTACATTTACTTTACAAAGATCAAAGTTTAGCCTAGAGAAGTTTAGCCGTAGCTGGGCTTTGGCAAATTTTAGAAAAACGATGCTCCTAGGAAAAGAATTCGGGGATATTGTCCACCGTCAGCAGGGTTGTCTTGACTTTTGATTTGAAGATTTCGAGCGAGACAGAATCTCTAATATCCATACTAGGTAGGTTGTTCCAAAGTTTGACAATAGGCCTGTCAATGCAGGGAGGAAAGAGCTGTCAAAACGAAGATCCCTGCACTGGATGGTGCGTAATGGGTCTAGAATGATTTGTTGCTGGACCAAAGTTAGGAGGTGGCGGGAGATTGGATACATAGGAAGGAGTAAGATCGCGGGTCATTTTGTAAACTAAGATCAATTTAAAGTATTTCCGAGTTCTTGTAAAAGTTTGATATGAGAAGTGTGTCTTAGCGCTCCAGTGCACATTTTGCCGGGTCACACTGAATAGATTCAAGTAAGTCTGACAGCCATTGACCGCAGTTAAGCAACTATTAGAAATAATAAAACCATGAGTAGAAATACAAGAACATGAGGTGGAAATAATAATAGTTATCTGGACCAAAACGGTGCCTCAAAAAGTAAGCGTGACCGTACTTCTACACATTAAATTGTAGGACACACGACTGGTGTTTTACAGGTGTCTGTCCCAGAGAATGTTAAACATATAAAGATCATATAAGTGATTCAGCTAGGGCAGAAAAACATTTACCTGTAAAAATTATCAGTACAACATACATATGTATGGTAGGTTGACATTTGAACCCTTTGCTTCTTGTGTTCACAACCTTACACCCAAGGCCAATACAGAGAACACCCACTCTCAACCAACAAACAGGCAGAAGTAGGTAGAAAATAGGAAATCCACACAAACTAATATTCAAAAAATCGACTTCAACTCACCTGGCAAAACCACAAGTGTTAAGGATGAAGCAACACAGCTTGTGACACTCAGGATAATTACTCTTTTGTTCTGGAGCAATACAACATCTATCAAGCCTCAGACCCTGTGCTGTCTGAAGATTCTCAGGCAGCACAAAGGTTGTATACCAATACACAGCATTCCCTTGCTGGATATGGATGCAAAAACAGCTTCCGACGACCAAGGCCAACCCACAATCAGAATAATTCATAACCAAACAGACTCACTTATTTTAAAACATACTCGAATCATTGCTCACCTATATCTTCGTTTCTTTACTATTTTGTGCATGTTTCCCAACATTATAAGACAAAATAAATTATCTTACGTGTTTTCCAACTCCGAAAAGTTTACCAGATATATATACATGTATATATAACTTGTTCTTTAAAAAATAGTACCTTTTAGCCTGCATACAACAACATAACTAAGATAAGCCTCCGCTTCCTTTCTGTGTATTATCTATCCATCTGAAGCTCAGGCACTATAACCGTTTTTTGTGATCAATGAAATACTATAAAGTTTGTTTTTTTATGTTAAGTGATAATTTATTTACACTTAGCTAGTTGTTTATTTCAGTAAGTTCAGTATTTATAACTTGTGAAATGTATACGTCAGTTCCTTCAAAATTGAAGACCTGTTGAAACAGAAACATGATCATAGATGAATGAACCCTGGTTGAAGAAGCTCCTCGCTTGAAGTCTTTTTTTTCAGCAAAATTTCCTGTCCACAGCTGCTGGAATAGTGTTCGTACAGACTGATACCATGATGCTGGTCACACAGAACATTTTGGGCCATAAACTGATATCATGATGCTGGCCACACAGGACATTTTGGGCTACAAACTGATACCATGATGCCGTGTTACACAGGACATTTTGGGCTACAAACTGATACCATGATGCCGGTCACACAGGCCATTTGGGGCTATAAACTGATACCATGATGCTGGTTGCTCAGAGCATTTTGAGCCATAATTTTTTTCTAAATATGTGAGCCAAAACAGCGAATTCTCAATAAAGATATGTCATTGCATTGAGGGGAGTCCGATCTGTTATAAAATATGGGTCCATCACGCAGGGGGCAACTACAAGTACAAGTTCTACAGACGACGAATGCGAAAAAGTCGAAGAAATGATAAAAGGCAACCTTCTCAAAATTATACTTGAAATCTTTGAATTTTTGCGTGGGGGAATTAAACTATCCTCGTCTTTCTGAGAACCTTCTAGGCTTTTTTATAGTATGAAATAAAATGGAAATTGAAATTATTGATTTGATCTCATGTCGAATTTTGATGACACATATATGCATCTTAAGTTGTCGGCATAAATAAAGAATGAAGTAAAATACCAAAAAAACTAAAAGAGCCTAGATTATCAACACTCCTGACACAAAATAATATTAATGTATTCAACATGATGCAGGTGTTTTTTGAAAGGATTCTAACATAGGTGGGGCCTTAAAGTGTGAAAAAGCATTGTCTTTACGTGACACCGCCCATGGTTAAATGGACCACAAAGCCCGGGCATCATTCAAGAAACGACAATGGTGTATGCATGCTGGCTGTCCATCAAATGTACGCGCTAACGTGAGGATGGCGAATGATGCGTCGTTAAATGGCGCGTGCTCTTTCGTTAAATGTTTGCGTGTGCATGAAGCAGTCAGCCGATATTTCAGGCGCATGCCAGCAATGGCGCTGTTTGGGCCTCGGCTCGCAGCTCACTTCTCGCCGGATTATTTGACATTCTTCTCTTGCAAATATTTATAAAAACAGGTAAGATGCCCATTTTTGAATTAGAATACAGCCAGTGTGAGGAGCTCTCGTGCTTAATAATTGCCCGAGGGACACTGACCAGTGGCCAAGGGCAACTGTTCAGCACCAAAGCTCCTCACCCAGCATCAAAAATAAATTCTATTATAAGTATATCAATCATAAGTTACCAATCAATCTTCAACAATTACCATTTAGGACCAACCAAGAATTAAGTAGACGTAATACAAGACAAAATTAAGACTTGCTTATTATCATATTCAACCATAGCTATGCAAAATATTGTCTAAGGTTTGATATACCAGGTCCAATAAATATGATGCCCACTCGATTAAAAGAGAAATTTTACACTCATAGTTACCAGGGATTTACTAGGTACGTCAAAAATCTCTTGATAAATGATTATGAGCAAGAATGTGTTATTCCAAACTGTTATATTTGTTCACGCCACTAAACAGTTTGTTGAATCTGGTACTTTATATCACTAAACTATAGTTACGAGGGTAATGCGTAAGTGTGTCACATCACTTGTGCCAATGACTGTTTTGGATAAATTTAAACATGTCAGTATAATGGAAATAGCCGAAATCATATTAGGGTGGCCCTCTTGAGAGCGACAAATATTTGTCTGAATGATGGTCTCCCTAACCAAGAAAAAAACGGGGGGAGAGGAATAAAAAAAAACTATATATATATATATATATATATATATATATATATATATATATATATATATATATATATATATATATATATATATATATATATACTTGGTCAAATAAACATATCACATATCCTGAACCCTGAATCCTGAATCCTGGCTCCAGTCTCTAAATATTGTACTTCAATGGAAAACTGACTGGACCCTAGGCTGAGCAGCTGACCACCACTGCACGCACTCGAATAAAAGTCAGTAAATAATACATAAAATAGTGAAAAAATAAAATAAAACCCATACATAGTTTTCAATATCTCTGTGACCCGTGGCAAAACCACAACAACTTTTTGCCACAGCACTTTCCAAATCTACGACATAACTCGGAACAAAGGTTATTCTTTTCAGTTCCGCTTCGCATTTGTTTACGGGGTATCGTGCATAAATGAAAGTAGGGACAGGATCGAGGACAGGGCAAGGTTTCCACAGTTTGTACGTAAACATATACACATACTGCTGGCGTGTTTGAGCAATTTAGTTGTCAGCCACCGGTCATGCCGTCAAATATGTTTGACTGAAAGTTACAACAACAACAACAAAAAAAAAAAAAGGCCGTCGACATGCTTTGGGTCAACAGTTTTCTTTATTATGTGTGGAGAAAACTATTGACAAAATCTTTATGGATGGTTGGAAAAGGGTTACATATGTCAATATCTGCCATATATTCAAATATTTATCTCTTACAAAGTAATATAAATGTAGAGAGGAAGACTTTTTAGAGCCAGATATCTGTGAAATAAACTTTATGAACATGATGAACCCACGTGACCACAAGACTTAAGAATCTCTCCATGCCCAGACAATGAATTAAGTCATGTAGGTTGTTACACAAACAGAGGAATATCGAAAAAATATAAGCGCGTAATGTATAAATTTTGTTAATAAAATGAGAAGTAAGTAACAAAGTGTTATCATGTACATTAATATACAGATAATGATCTGAAATAACGTGTGAGATATTATACCTATTATCTATTTTTTGTCGTTTTCCAACTGCGTAATGGCACAGTGGCAAAAAATTATATATATAGTTTTATGGTTCATTGGATGTCACAAAGCTTTAAAGCAAGGTGGAAATGGCACCGCTCTCTATAATAGTTTTGAAGCTATTCAAGATTTGAATTGTGTGTATTAACCTAATTTGCATAAATTAAAATTCTACAATATTGTTTCATGGTTCATTAGATGCGGCTATGTCACAAACCTACAAATTGAAGTGGAATGACACCTCTCTGTATAGTAGTTTTGAAGTTATTCAAGATTTAAATTTATATGTATTCACCTAATTTGCATAAATTAAAATCCTACAATTTTGGTCCATCGGATGTGGTTAGGTCACAAAACTACAAATTGAAGTTGGAATGACACCTCTATCCATAATAATTTTTCAGCTATTCATTTTTAAATTTTGCATACTCACCTAATTTGCATACCTTAAAATCATACAACTTTGGTTCATGGTTCATTAGATGCGGCTATTTCACAAATCCATAAACTGAAGTTGAAATGACACCTCTATCTATAACATTTTTTAAGCTATTTAAGATTTAGATTTTGCATATTCACCTAATTTGCATAATCAAAATTCTACAACTTTGGTTGATGGTTCTTGGATGAGGCTTTGCCACAAACCAAGGAGGGTAGAAGCTCTCCACCCTCCTTGCACAAACCTATAAATAGAAGGTGGAATGGCACCTCTATCTATTATAATTTTGAAAATATTCAACTTTGAAATTTTTCATTGCCTCGAATTTGCATAAATAAAAATCCTACAACTTTGCTTCATGTTCACTGGATGCGGCTTTGCCACAAACCTATAAGTTGGAATGGCATCTCCATCCACAATAGTTTTGGAGATATTCAACTTTTAATTTTTTCAATGCCCATAATTAGCATAATTTGAAATTCTACAACTTTCATTTGTTGCCCATTACATTCCCTATTATCACAAACCTAGACATGCACATTGGAATTTTGTGTTTATTTGCAATAGTTTGCAAGATATGGAGCTTTTAAACTTTTAATTGACCCTAATTTGTATAATTTCTATCATGATTATGATTTTCGAAACGATCTACACAATTTCACTTGTAGGTCAGTCACCATTCCATTTTTTTTTTTTTTTTTTTCGTTGAATAATGGTGGGAGAAAAGCGAACAAATTTGGTCCTAAAGAGGAATGACAGAACTAGAAAAGTTCACGGCAAATCCGTCTGGGTGCCTTCAAAATGAGAACAGTTTGAAATGCTACACTTTGCCATTGTTCAAATCAAAATTTGTGTATTAGGCTAGTTTACATAGATTTAAATGTAACAACTTTGGTTCTTTGTTCATTTGAGCCATGTCACAAACTTAAAAACTGAAGTTTGAATGACAGCAATGTCTATAATAGTTTTGAAGCTATTCAAAATGTTAATTTTGTGTATTTGTCTATTATGCATAAATTAAAAGTCTACAACGTTGGTACATGGTTAACTCGATGTGGCTATGCTACAAACCTACAAATTGAAGTTGGAATGACCCTTGTATCTAAAATAGATAATTTAAAAGTTGAATATCTCCAAAACTATTAGAGATAGGGATGCAATTCCAACTTCAAATTATAGGTTTGAGGCAAAGCCGCATCCAAAAAACCATGAACCGAGGATGTAGGATTTTAATTTATACAAATTAAAGGCACTGAAAAAAATTCAAAGTTGTATATTTCCAAAATTATTATAGAAAGAGGTGCAATTCCACCGTCAATTTACAAGTTTGTGCAAGGAGGGTAGAGACCTTCTTCCCTCCTTGGTTTGTGGCAAAGCCGCATCCAAGAACCATCAGGTGCCATTCCAACTTCAATTTCAAGGGTTGTAACATAGCCGCATCAGATGAACGAAAACTGTAAAAATTTGATATATGCAAATTAGGTAAATACACAAAATTTAAATCTTGAATAGCTTCAAAACTATTACAGATAGTGATGACATTTCAACTTCGCTCTTTTTGTTCATGATATAGGTACATCCAGTGAACTATGAACCAAAATTTTAGGATTTCAATTCATGCAAATAAAGCGAATACACAAAATCTAAATTTTGAATAACTTCAATACTATTATACATAGAGGTACCATTGCAACTCAAATTTGTAGGGTTTGTGGTATTACTGCATCCAAGGAACCAAGAACCAAAGTTGCAGGCTTTAAATTTATGCAAATTAGGCAAATACACAAAATTAAAACCTTGAATAGCCTCGAAACTGATGTAGATAGTAGTGATATTCAAACTTTAGTTGATTGTGACATCGTGCAAATTGGTTTAAACATATTTTTATTCAAAAAAGCGATCGGGAAACAGGCTCTGCCTATATAAATCCCTCTCGTGAAAAAAAAAAGAAATAAAAGAACAATAGAAATGCTGTACAAAAGGTAAAGACGGGCCACAGGACACCACATTGACGTAACATCGACAAGGACATACATACAAAAAGATCAGACATCACAGTTACAGGACAGACAGAAGTATGCATCGTGCAAATTATGCTTATACACAAAATTTATATTGTGTTGAACAATGACAAAGTGTCGCATTTCAAACTGTTCTCATTTTGAAGGCATCCAAACCGATTTGCTGTAAAGCAAATCTTTTCTAGTTGCCCTTATTTTTGTTTTATTTTATTTGGTGGTGTTGTTTTGGTTTGGTTTTGTTGTATTTGGTGTTGATGGGGTGGGGGTTTTTTGGAGGGGGTGGTATTTGACTTTTTGGCGCTGATGGGGGTCTCGATCAACACCCCCGACACCCGACACCCACCACCCACCACCTTGCCACCGGCCTGGAAGAGATTGTCCCGAAACAAATGTTTCTCCATGGCTGAATGGCCGGGAGGAGTGGAATACACGCCTAGGATAAGGTCACCTGTATGAACAGCGATTTCGATCCAGGTGCATTCACCACTGGAAGTCTCCAGCTCGACACGTCTTCTGATAGGTATATTGTGTTTTACGTAAAGGGCACTGCCCCTCCCCTTTGCCCGCCGTCACCACCCCCACCTCCACCTCCACCTCCACCTCCACCCCCACCCCACCCTCACCCCCACACAACATATACGCAATCCTTGCGTAGCGGGGTTTGGAAACCGCAAATGGACAGGGGTCTATCCAGAAAGGAATCGTCGAGCCTCGTTTCTGATAATGTTCAAATGCCAAAATTTCAGGAATTAGCCAGTATACTTTACTTCAAGCTAACCCTCAGAGTTTAAGCTTCGGGCATTGGCCTGGGCCTGACGCACAGAAAGTTTGGTGAGAATATTAATATGAGTTGGGCCTGGGTTTTGGGTGAATACTTCTGAAAAGGGCTTAAATTGTGTTGACAGTTACATGTCGTAGGGTACCTAAAATTTCTGTGAGAAAATACAACTGGAAATAAAACCGCGAGTTAAGCACAGGACAGGATTATTTCAGCGTGACAAGTAAGCGTTGATGTGGGAGCAGAGGTGGAAATAGAGTGTTATGGTGAACTATACCCGTCCCTGAACGCCGTGTGAGAGAATAGGATCCCAATTGGTAACTGGTAACAAGAGGCCAACAAGTACATGACGTTGTAGACAAGGAAGCTCAGTCTTTGAGAGTATACTTCAACAAAAATGTAAAACGGTTAAGAGCGTATACATAAAATAAGTCAAAACTAGTGCCAAATAGGAATAAAAACTCTCGACACTGGAAACCAACGAATCTGAGTAATTGGCTGTAAACAAAATACCAATCAAGAATGTGTTGCACAACGTATAATATATGTCTTTACACTTAAAAATTTTCGATTTACCTTGGCACAAAACAAAACAATAAAAACTTGGTTACGTAATTTTGCCTGACGAAAACATCGATTTGGTTCTTGAAGTTTAAGCAAGAAAACGGAGAAAACTCGATATACATGTGCTACAAATACAGCAATACTTCAATTTTGTATGCATGTACTACAGACACAGTAATATTTACATTTTGTACGCATCGCAAGCAAGAACAGAAAAATTTACATTTACGATATGCATGACTTCATAGAAGTAGTAGTAGTAGTAGTAGTAGTAGTAGTAGTAGTAGTAGTAGTGGTAGTAGTAGTAGTATTTTATTGACTCACGGTAAAAACAAAATGTACAGATCAATACATAGTCATCAAAGTCAAGATGTAGACATAAATACCCTAATCGTCAAAAAAACGCATAACATAATGAATAAATTCAAAATCCCTCTTTCCTACATTAACAACTAAATCTGAGTACACAGCACCCAGTCATATTTCCAAAGATGGTGCACAAGAGGGCACGATTGAATCACATGCAATTCATCCTGCAAGTCACCACACACACACATGATTGGCGCTCACGTGGCAGCCTTAACCACCTACCGGCCTCAATTTTGAGCCGATGAGAAGACAGTCTAAGTTTTCCTAATAAATGATTAAATGATTAAACCTTGCAAAAGATTTCCGTATGTGCTCCAGTACAAAAGAAGACACCCCCTGGAAAATATACAGTCGCGGCTGGAGATCTTTATGGGTCATAAATTTAGAGTCTCAGACCTAGGAAAGAAGCGTACCAAGTTGTAAAGTGATGTCCAATCAGAGTAAAAAATATCATAATACTGAGATTAATCATTTAAATACCTGCTTGTATTTCCTTCACCAGAATGTGTTAATTCCAATGCAAAAATAAGAGGATCATATTGCAAACCTTGTCTTGACGCAACCACATGATCAAAGAAACGTTTTTATCAAGCTTTAACCAATAAATGTAATTGAGCGTATCCTGCCTCCGCCAAGCACAAATCATTTGTGGTACTGGCACGTACATTCAACAAGCTCTTTATACCTTTTATGTATATCTTTTCTAGACTTTTCAAGTTTACATTAATCCATCCTTCACATCCTTAGAAAATCAAGGCGCTAAAGGCGGCGTCGAGGACTTGTTTCTGTACGATGGAGGGCATATCAGCATTCTTGAAACAAAATAAGATTCACTTATTCAGGTCTTTCATCATCCATACAATGGAAACACAAAACCATCGAATCCGTTTCACGTCCGAGTCCCAGCCACGAATTATTTCTGGTTAAATTGGGACTAGAATTTCCACATTTTGAGTCTTTGCAGATGACACACATGTCTGATAATATATAGGATGAAACCTCACAAAATAAACAATTTTGAGTGATGGACTTGACAAAGAGGGAAAAGACAAGGAGACAACTGATCTACTCGACACGAATAAGAAAAAGCGATCACACATATCAGTGTTCAGAGCTACTTTATTTTATTGCAAAGTTATGATACACATGAAAAGGAAGGAAAAAACAATGTTATTTGTTGATGTACCCTGCATGAATGGAGGGAAGGATTAATGCTTCTTCCACGGACACTGGGATGAGACCGAACCGAACAAAATATGCCTACGTAGGACGCGTGTCTTTAACATATTAAACCAAGATTTTTTAATCCGAAATTGTATTTTTTTTCAAAATTGAAAATAGGCTAAATTGTCTGTCTTGAATTGCTAACTTGAACTTTTCGGCGCTTGCAATATCTGTCTGAGATCTTTTGGAACGGAAATGGGGTGCTCTTGCCCACAACTTTTACACAATAACCTGTAATCAAACGAAATACAGTGAAACAAAATAAAATTAAATAAACTAAAACAAAGTGAATGAATGAATGAATGAATGAATGAATGAAAGTTGCGCCTGAACAAGAGTACGTAATGATACGCAGCGTTTAAATATCTTGATTCAACACATATCAATACAAAAATTAAAACTGCTCCTTTTTCAACCGGTTACACAAACTTACTACATATATTTAAGGCTATTTGCAAATTCAACTGATGATTGACTGGCACCAGTATTATAAAATGTTTTAAATCTTCAGTATGTAGCGTTTGTACCCCTGGGTTACTTTTCAGGAAACACAAAGCTGGGACTGTTTTGGAAGCATAGGGAATTCGTGTGTGTACATAACATACTTCTTCCCAGTTATGTTTCGATCCCCTCAATGCGACATGGAGTCAACAACATATATGCACGTGTATATATGTCCGTATTTTAATCAAGAGCTTACGTTTAAAGTTCGCCGCGGACAGCCGTTGACCTGGACTATTGTACATCTCTCCCTGGAACTACAAGAGACTGTCAATGGAATGGAAGGTGAAGAATTATGTCTGTGTGCCAACACAGACATTCTATTTTTTCCTGGAGTTCTTTCTTTCTTTCTTCTTTACCACCAAATTTTGTTCGCCAGTTTTCTCAAACACTATTACAATGAGAAACTTCAAACTTGGCCTGATTATAGGTAACATGATTTTGTACCTTTTGATAAAGAGGAGAAAATATGTTGAAGATTATACAAATTAGGAGCATATGAAATTTTATATCTTGAATATCTCCAAAACTATTATAGGTGCAGGTAACCAATCCAACTTCAATTTATAGATTTGTAACACTGCACATTTTTGTAATTTACATGTGACCTTTAAAGATGAAAGGTCAAGGTCATTTGGACCTTTGACATTTTCATACAGCCATAACTCTGTCAATTTTCTATCCAATTTTGACCATTTTGGATCCAAATTGTAGATATTGCAACACTGATTTTTTTGTGATTTACATGTAACTTCAAAGGTCTAGGTCATTTGGACCTTTAAACGTTTCATCCAGCCATAACCCTGTCAATTTTCATCTAATTGTGATCATGTTGTATTCAAATTCTAGGTATTGCAACACTGCATATTTCTGTAACTAACATGTGACCACCAAAGGTCAACGGTCAAAGTCATTTGGGCCATTGAAAGTTTCATCTAGCCATAGCTTGGTCAATTTTCATCCAATTTTAATCATGGTGGACTTACGTATTGCAACAATGCACATTTTTGTAGTTTACATATGACCCCTAAAAGTCAACGGTCAAGGTCATTTGGACCTATGAAATTTTCATCTAGTCATAACTTGAGTAATTTTCATCCAATTTCAGTTATGTCGGGCTCAAATTGTTGGTATTGTACATTTTTTTTTTTAAATTTACATGTGACCTCTACAAGTCAAACGTCAAGGTCATTTGGACCTTTGAATTTTTCATCTGCTCATATTTACAACCTTTTAAAGCACGCAGACAGATTTGCTTTGTAGCTAATCTTCTGTTCTAGCTTAAACCTGAACTCATTGTAATAATTTACCACCGTGCACAATTTTCGTCGTAATTAGAATCCTGAAGGCCCCTACTTTCTGATGAATGTCATATCCTGGACGACGATTTTATTGTTCATAAAATAAGCTGCAGCAAACTTAAGAAACCCAGAAACATTTTCTTCCGAACATGTTAAAACAATGATTTGTGGCTTACTGAGATATTGGCAAATTCAATTGATAATGAAGTCTCAGTGTTACGGAACGATTTCGGCTGCAGGTATCGGCATCAAAATGTGCATCGAAGTAAGCGGTATTTCATAGTAATGAAAAATTCATGTGCGTAATTCACATATCCTAGCTTCAGAAAACTGATATCATCATATTAAGTCATTCCACCCCAATGAAACTTTTTCCCGCTGATATCTAAATGCCGTCTGCTAATTGAATTTTACTAATTTAGGGACTATTTGTCAAAATTTTGGATGAAACTTGCATGGGAGATCATTCCAAATTATATATCCATGGTCAACGGTTTTCCTTGGCGTGCTCTGAGCGCATTGCGCCCCGAGCGCGCCAAGGAAGGCTGTTCACTCGGACTTCTATCATGGTGGAATGAGTTAATTCAGAGATCATTATGGAAACTAGCAACAAAAGAGTCAATGTAATGAGCCGTTATCAATCTGAGAAGGAACTTACCTTAAATGCCGCGCAAAAAGGAGTTTATCTTCCATCATGGGACAGAATAAGTATAAGTACGTCACAAACATGCACATTATAAAAAGCCCTTTATGAATGTCAGATTTCCATTATTTGGTGTGAAAAAGCTTGTTAAAGTTTATCAAAATATATCGGTTTTAAACAGAGGTAGTTTTTCTATTTTCGATTCAAGTGATACAATCTTGATATTCGATCTACATTCCAAGTATCACCTGGTTTTTAAATTAGGTAGAACCCTGATTGGGTACACTGCAAATAATTAAAGAATGGCTTTGTACCGAAATAAAATACATATACAAAAAATTAAAGTAAATTCAGGCCGATAAAGAAATAAAATATGTATGCCAGACTGCTCTATAGACTCAACTCAAGGATATTCAATCCACAAAAATACAAGTGCAACCTCATCAAGCTTGAAGTTGATGTGGCTGACGGTTTCAAGAATTCGAAAATATATATTAGTTTTGTAATCCCCAATGACTTGCGTACTAATCAATATGAATTTATGTATTAACCCATACACATACCTGTTTTAAAGACTGGTTAAAGTTCGGGATTCTATAGTGAAGCGATAGAGTGACAAAAGATACACTTTCACTAAGTTTCAGCATAATTTTAGAGATGGTATCGAGGAAGAAGTCGAAAAAAACAAAACATACAAAAATTCATTTTCAAAGAATCAAATCGCAGTGCCAGTTGTTGAACCAATTAAAGTGCACAGAAGTGCCCCTATACAATTTCGAAACAACTGGCTAAGCGGTTTCGGAGATGATTTTCTTAGATTAAAAAAAAATCAGTGGCGACCCACCCAGAGTACGTCCCCGCCACGACGGAAGTAAATCTGCTCGACAAATTTAAAGAAGTTGAAAATGTCAATTACTATTGCAATCCCCATTGACTTACATAGTGATTAATAGGAATGTATACATTACCTGACAGGCACCAGAACAGGAAAAAAATCGTTAAAAAGCAGGGGTACACAGTAGTGCTACCCAGTGTACAACTTTGCCTGTCCTTCCACCAAGAATAGGCCTATTTCCACCGAGCTTGAGCATAATACGAGCGAAAGTTTTGAAACAAAAAAAAAATCACAGAAAGCAAAACTGCACAAAAAATCATAATTCTTCCTTTCTTTTTTCATGCTTTCTTTCTTCCTTCCTTCTCCTTTCTTTTTTCTTTCTTTTCTTTCTTCCTTCTTCCCTTTTTCTTTCTTATTATTTCTTTCTCCCTTTCTTTCTTCCTTTTTCCACGATACTTGGCTGACCTCCCGGCGGATGTATGGACGCCAAGGTTCACCTGGATTTTCTCCTGTTTCGACCAATAAAAATCAGAAGGAAACGCACATATATAAACCAGAGAAAGCAAAAGCGAAAAAGTACATCCAACCCACAGAAAGCACAGGAAAAAGAAGACACACACCAAAGCAAAAACGAACATGCAAGCAAACACAAGAGAAAGCAAAACAGCAAGCACATACACACATCAAAGCAAACCAAAAACATTTAGACGCACAGACACACCAAACGAAGCAAAAGCAAACACACACCGAACAGACACAAAAACAAATACACTATATAAAAACGCGCACACACAAATGGAACATAGTACACCTAAATAAAAAACGCGCGCACACGTATAAAACATAGCACGCCAAAATAAAAAACGCGCACACATGACCAAAAAAAATAAACTCGCAAGTATACATCAGACAAAACAAACTTTTGCATAATTTTCAAAACTGTCATCCTTTTTTACAAAAAGACCAGGCTTTATTTATAGAGTATGAAATGTCAGCTATGGAGCTTTAAAGATTTTATTTGCAACTAATTTACATTATGTTAAAAACCTTGACTATTAAATACCAAGGTGAGCATTTTTACTATGTCATGCTACATTCCTGCCAAATTTAGAGTTTCTGTGTGCAGCGGTGTTAGAGAAACCATCCAGACAAAATTTAGTCGTGAAGAAGAAGAAGAAGAAGAAGAAGAAGAAGAAGAAGAAGAAGAAGAAGAAGAAGAAGAAGAAGAAGAAGAAGGAGGAGGAGGAGGAGGAGGAGGAGGAGGAGGAGGAGGAGGAGGAGGAGGAGGAGGACACAAAATGGAATAAGAACAAGAATGATGAGCAAAGCAAAAACACAACAGCAAAACATACAAAAATTTTCGAAAACAATGCAATTATGACAATTAATTTCCTGGTAAATCCAGGGAGCCTTTTCCTGAGACTGACCATGCAGTTCCATTGGACATCAGGGCGATGTGTCTGGCCAACCAGGAACGAGAGATGCTGGCTATTTACATGTCAACGATTGTGGTAGGGTTAACTTTGGCCGAAAATCGAAAAGATATCCGTGAAAGTTGCAAATGCATGGACACATGACCACAACGAGGAAGTAAAATACAGGGCAACAAGGATTTGGATAATTGGCTGGGCAATAAATTAATGGGTTCATACAACATATAAAAACAAGGATATTTGTTGTGCCAAACAAAGTGCAGAACTGCAAAGATGGAAACGAAGTGGTTGGTGACCCTGTTGATGTTGACAACGCTGTTAGCAGCTGTGGCTGCTCAGTATGAAGGTAAGATTAACAATCATTAATTAGTGATTCTTTTAATGAAATTTCTTTGAAACTCCAAAAAGAGAGAATAACGATAAGTTTTTTTAAAAAACTATTATTGTTGTTATGCGCGAAAAATCAAGGATTACAGGTCAATCGGCAACCCCGCATGAAAGTCGTTAATTAGTGATTCTTCTAATGAAATTTCTTTGAAACTCCAAAAAGAGAGAATAACGATAAGTTTTTTTTAACAAAATATTATTGTTGTTATGCGCGAAAAATCAAGGATTACGGGTCAATCGGCAACCCCGCATGAAAGTCCGCATTCCGCTGGTGATGAGGTCATGTACGCAGCGGGAGACCTGAGAAGTGATGAGCAAACGAGCTGTGGAAGGCGCAACAGCAACAATCATGCATCTGACAATTGCCATTTATATGCACCATTTTATATGTAAATGCATATATATATTCATATTCATAATAGTTTATCGAACCCCGAAACCGGGAAAAGAGACAAATACACAGGGATACCAACATTCAAAGTGTCATTTCAGGGACAAACAGTCAAGACCATCAGGGACTCAAAATAATTCACAAAAGATATATAAGTAAATACTAAATTTTGATGAGGGAACACACCGTAAATTGGTCAAATTTTCAGCTAATTTCAGGGATTGTCCCTGATGGTGAGGGGCAGTTGGCATCTCTGAGATACATTGAACTAATGTCACAACACACGCCAGTAAAAATGAAACATACATACTGCACGAGTAAAATATCCACAAAACTGAAATCCCCGTGATTGTAGGAAAGGGATTTCCAAAACAACCCAAACTACAGGCGACAATAATCGCGGGTAATAAAATACGCACGTTTTACAGAATGGATTGAATACCAATGGACAATGAAATTTTTGTACCGTTAAAAAAGAAAGAGACAGAGAGAGAGAGAAAGAGAGAGAGAAGGAAGGAAAGAAAGAAAGAAAGAAAGAAAGAAAGAAAGAAAGAAAGAAAGAAAGAAAGAAAGAAAGAAAGAAAGAAAGAAAGAAAGAAAGAAAACTATCACGGCTGCAGACAGTCCACTATAACGGCTGGCACTGGCGACTGCGCTTCATGACCAATCTGTCTGCTTATCTTCAAAACTGGCATAAATTAAATTGCTAAACATTCTTTCATATCCATGTGCATTTGTATGACTCTAACTGTGTACTGAATTTGGATTGAAACCTCTTTACGTTTTGAAGATATGAAAATTTAAATTTTGTGTATTGGCATGATTTGCACTAATAAATATTGTACTGTTGTTCGTTGTTCATTGGATATACTTAGAACACAAACATATAAATTGAAATCTGCACGCCATCCCTATCGATAATAGTTTTGAAGATATTAAAACATTTATGTTCTGTACATTTTACCTAATTAGCAGTAAATTTATGTGCTACAACTTATAGTTCACTGTTCATTGGATGTCCTTTTATCATAAAATCGAACTTCTTTCTGTTTTTGTTTCATTGGATCCACCTTTAGCACAACTATATATATATATATATATATATATATATATATATATATATATATATATATATATATATATCCGAGTGTTCTCAGATTATCCTGCATGTGATCATCTGAAATGTACACTTACCTGATAGCAATTTGTTTGTGTTTGTCACGCTTTCCTGTGTGGGTCATGCGAAAACACATGTTCTCGCGTGTTCGGAGAGCCAAAGGAGTTCTACGGTTTCTTGACTGTACCCTGTAGTGTGGGGTACAGTCATGACGCTGCAGAAATCCTTTCGCTCACCGAACACGATAGGAGCACCTGCGGGCCAAAAACTTTCTTATACCCTTTTGTGTAGGCCTTGGTGCGAGAGAGCATTCGTCAAATGCTTCAGAATTTATGCAAGGAGTGCAGGGAGCTTTTGTTACAAACAGCACCAGTGTGGCCAACCTGCCAAACTTATAATCCGGAAGATGGAAAGTAAAACTCGGGGAGATTTGCAAATTAATATGAAATATTAGAGGGAAATATAGATGAAATTCGGGGAGGTGGCTAAATTGCCAAAAATCTGTAATTTTTCAAGAATTTCTGCATAAAATTCCGGGAGCCTGCCGGTTAATCCGGGAGGGTTGGCAACACTTCGCCATATATTACAGTGCATCAGCTTTATTCACTGCGCAACGTGTCACAGTATCAGCTGACTCACTGCGCCACGTGTGACAGCCTGTCAGCTTTATTCACTGCGCCGTGTCACAGTATAAACTTATTCACTGCACCCGTGTCTCAGTATCAGCTTTATTCACTTTGCCGTGTGCCACAGTATCAGCTTATTCACTGCGCCACGTGTGACAGTGCATATAAACGCTATATTGCCTGCGCCACATGCATCACAGACATAGTGTATGAAAGCATAGCTTCCTGTGTTACATGCTACACATTTTTCCATGTAATAACATTTAATTATTACAGATTCCAGCACAAAGGACCTGACGAGCGGGTCGTGTAGCTGTCACCACTATTCATGCGAGTGCTGTGTTAGTGCAAAGCTGTTCCACCACAAGGAGAAAGGTAGCTGTGTGCGCACCAACACTTAACTACAAAGTGCTGACTTACTCATTTTGGAAACTTGTAAATAAATAGATGTACGATATGTCATATTGACTGGTTGAAAGAATTTTAAAATACCGACAGAAAAGAAGCTGAGATTCATTTGTATACCATCCACCGATTTTACAACGTTTGCTCTGTCCACAATGAACGGGAAATAAATACTTTCGTATTCAATGCCTTGTGTTAAAAGGCAGTATTTTGTAACGTATAACGACGCTTTTCACGTCGGTTAAAGTTCAGTTACGGTATCCGACACTTGTTTTGGTAACAATCACCCATATTTGCCATATTTACACCGTTCCGCTTGGAATTTATGGAAATGTGTTACATTCTGCGAGAAGAGTAATGATCAACAATGCCTGTAACCTTGCATAGAAATGTTTATCTTAAACAAGGTGCCAACTGTAGTCACATTACGTTTAACTTTCCTGTGTGTTTAGGGATGTTTATACGTTATGCCGTAACTGATAATGGTGATGAACTAAGTATTTTACAGGACTATATACCACAGACCTGGCGAAGCACAAAATTCAATAAAAATGTATTTGCAAATTAAAGCATTTCACTTTGCATATTATGGAATTCCACATCTGTGACAGTTTTTCTCATTCATTCGGAAGAAAACGCCTTTGGATGACAGTTTGGAATTGGGTTAGATCACTTCACAGACAAGACAACTTGTGTTGATGTTTTACGTGCCACAAATATAATGCAAACATAAATTTTAGGATAAATACATTATACATATATATGTATATATATACATATATATATATATATATATATATATATATATATATATATATATATATATATATATATATATATATATATATATATCAATCATTCTTATGTTCCTTTGTAGCTTGTGCCGTTATTACTTATTTGCCGAAGGAAACAGGACTAGAAGCCAAGGTTACCTTGAACGGACGCACTGTGTTCAAGAAAAAAGCAAGTGGTGAGGACAACGTTATGACATCTTTTTAATACGTGTCGTCTGGCTCTAATTTGTACTAAATGCCAACATGGCTGGCTTCAATGTGTGTTTATCGAAGCATTATACCCTCTTTTTGTAGCATCCAGCTTCTTGACGATACCAGGGATGTGGGAAACGATAATGACTCCCCGATGATGCTGACCAATTTTCAAGGTCACAGGCCCCAGAAAATGGGGGGGGGGGGGTGGCGGGGGGAAGGGTTGAGCATCTGTCATGGTATCTGTAGAACCGTCTCACACACAATTTTCTAATTTATGCATTACGCCCTTTTTTAGCAATATGGCTTGTTCGTGACTTTGATGTGAATTCAAGGTCACATGGCCCCGTAACATGCAATTTTTTTTTGGGGGGGGCATCTTTGTTCATATTTCAAATATACCATTGAAGTAAACTTACCGGTATTTGCATCACAGCACTCTAGGGTCTATGTAGGCAATATGTGAATGGCGTGGAGTTATTCTCAGTGTCGCAGGGACGCTTAACATGTCTATGCTGGGACATGTTCGTTCCTATGCAATTAACAAGCTTGGGTGCCGATATTTACACCACAGAATCATTCCATGAAAGTTTTAACATGTATGAAATATGTTGGACGATCTTGACCTATTTTCAAGGTCACAGAGACCCTGGACATGTCTGTTTTGGGGCATCTTTGTTTTCATAATTCAGATACTATTTAGGTGGTGGTGCCATAGCGGTGCGTAGAGATAGAATAGGGGCGGGTTGGTCCGTCCGTCCCTCCATCCAAAGGCCCCAGAGAATACCTGCTTTGGAGCATCTGTGGATATTTGAAGCACCCTTGAAGTTTGTTAACAGAAACGCCACAGAAGCATTAGGTATACAAAGGTCTTTAAAAAAAAAAAAATGGGGGGGGGGGATGGTGTGCTGTGGGACAGACATGCTTTGGATCATTGTACATTTTCCACTGCAAATTTGGAAAGCCCAACTAATTCATGTATGGATTTCAAAGCTGTTCAATTACCTCTCCAATGCGTTCAATAATCTTGAAAATATAGGTAAATGTTACTAATGTCTAAGAAGAGTTTATCCAACTCACATTTGTTTTTTGAAAAAAATGTAATCTTAATCAATTCAACCCTGTTCAAAGAGCACCAATTTGTTGCACTTTTCCATCTGCATAATGTTAGCTTCAGGGAGTTCCACAGGAAGCCTCTGCTGGTTATACGGACTTCTTCAAGGTCGTTGACCATTGTGCATCAAAAGAACATTAAGGTAGAAAATCTGAAGCCGGCACCTTGGGATAACCTCTAATCACCTTTTTCATATTTTTGGAAGGTCTGCTACTCAAACTACATGCTCCCAAAAACTCAGACGTATGAACATAAAATTTATATGAGATAATTGATCTCAAAACTTGTTTACACTGAAAAGTTTTAGCAATGTCCGGCATATGGGTTTGTTTACATGGGCATGATAATGAACCATGTCATTGTTTGCAGTCATTAGTCCATGACCCTTGGAAACCAATCGAGCCATTCACAAGGGTCACTCACAGGAAACCATAAGCAGTGCAGGGAAGAATGGGCCAGTTCAGACTGATCACAACCATTGTTCTCATTACTTTGAAATTTTCTATTGATGTAAAAACAAATTAGCACAATCCACTTACTGGTCCCCAAACATGGAAAGCCGCATGTGAACCCACACCCCAAAAAAAGCCAAGTGTAGTGTTCCCAAGTTAAAAAAAAGTCAAGTTTAAGCCACAAAATATACATTTGTTTAATGACAATATCACAGAGGTAAAGCTACAAGTTTATTTCACACAATAATTAAAACACAGGGCAGATGAAATGAGTATGTGTCATATTACAGCCACAAATGCGTAAAAATTGGCAACTTTTTCTTTCAATGCGATTTTCTCGGAACTGTGTTTTGTTCAACTTTTACAATTTATATCTCGCCTCACAAACGTATGAATTGCCCTATCACATTAAAATCAAAGGACATTTTTAAAAAATCATATCCAGGAACGGTTCCCAGGAATTTTTTTTCTGACAACCCCTTCCGTGACTTTTGGAGCAATTTATAGAAGGAAAATGTCAGGACTAAATTAAAAATATTATAACTTTTTATTTATGCTTTTTCAGGACTAACCATTGAATTACATCCTGGACATGGATATATGTTTTAAATTTCTTCTGATTTCAACTGGGGGAAAAAAAAACAATATTGTGTTACTTATGCGCAAAAAATGTGAAAATCCTACCAAGTCAGAAAGAATGCTATAAAATCTAAAAAAAAAAAAAAATCAATCCTGCAAAAAAAACTCTATGGATACAAATCTATGGATATGTAGGAATCAGAAAATATATAGGTTTAATGTACTTGTGAAAAACTTAAATGGGTAATTGCGATCCAAAGTTGCGAGTCTCACTGCGCACTAGCTTCACAGCTTCCACCTTAAACAATTAGGAATATACTCATGGAAATATTTTAGGAAATGGCTCCCTTTTGTTGTGCCATGAGCACTGATTTCAATGACCAGGGCGTGGTGTCAAAATTTGTCAGAAAAGTGTGCCACTGGCCAGTGTGAGCACAGACCAAGATGGAAACCACACGTAACCGTTTAGAAGGTGGTAGAAAATGACAAATTGTGGGACTTGCGATCGTGCTGGCTGGTCCCAACCATGGGCTGCTCGAGAGCTCAATGTTTCATGTTCTGTGGTTTCAAGACTAATGTCTAAATACAGGGATGGAGACCTATCCAGTGGTGCTTTACAGGCACAACAAACTGATCTCTAGACGTTCTCCCATCCGCGAGTTATCATTTGCATGATGTATAGGACACTGTTATGCATGACTGTGATATGCTGCCTGTGATGCATCGACGGACAAATTTTTTTCACTGACTTGACTTGCTTTTGTTCTTTATTGTCTGTGATCATTGGGCGCGACCACTATGCAACAGTGGTCAATGTTGAGTATTGGAATAAAAGAGTCATGTCATACAAATTTCACTTCATTTTTTACAGAACTCCCCAAAACAGGATCCATCATATATAGCATTCCCTAAATTATTTCCATGAGTATATAAAAATGCTTAATAAGACCATTTCAGATATACATACATGTAGTGAAAACTAGAACGGAGATGTCACTGAAACTGCGCAGTTATTTTTTTTTTTTAGTTTTTCTTATACCTATCCTGTCCCTGCTGACCAGAACAAGCTCCAGAAGTTTTCAGTCCACTCCGTCTGCACCGTCTCTACAGTTCTGTAACATAGACACGGTCACTGATTGGTCATCCTTAGTTGCCATAGCAACGATCACCAGTAAACTGGGGATGAGTCATGGCCACATACTTGTCAAAATCATTTTTTAAAAATCTTGACCAGTACATCTTTACAATAAATTCTTGGGCGCAATTGATCAGACCAAATGGAGTGTAAAAAACACAGGGGCAACTAGCAGAATGGTTGTCATCATCTTGTGGTCGATACGAACCCATTCATAATGACCGCCTAAGCCACTGCCCTTTTCATCATTTTGAGTGGTACGTTGTTCTTGTATTGCAGTCCAGAATCCACCCCCACTGTGTGCCAAGGTGCCCTGGATCAAATTAGCCAAGCTGTGCCTTAAATTCAGCGACCTCAAAGTTGTCAACAAGGAATTCTCGGGCTGTGCCTACATACAAGCCAAGTTGGTTGTGAAGTCCATCCAAGTCAAGATTGGTTGCTGGAAAATGCACTTGCTGGAGAGAGATGTGGCCAAAGCGACATCCCTAGCGAGCAGTTTGAGTACACTACGTTACCAGACTTGGGAAGAACAGGAGACTTTGGTTATAAATAAAGTATACAAGATGCGGCGAGTGTAAAAGCAGCAGGCCGTTTTCAGTTGTGCTCTGTCGATAGGTTCGACATCTCACCAACCAATGCCTTCGTTTACCTGGCGAACTGACTGGACAAAATGTCGATCACACGCACAGTGATCACATGCTCACTGCATCTCATGGGACACTAAATGCATTTCTTTTCATTTCTATGCTTGCTATAATTGAACAACGCTAAAAATGAATGTTTCATATCTTGTCACCAGAAATGATGAAACAGACTCAAGGGAAGACTGACATAAAGTATACAGCGGTGATTCTGTGCTTTCTTAATAATGGAAGAACAATGCAAATTTGTTGATGAAGTTGAATTGCAAAACCAATTAGCTCGTGCCTCACAATACAAAATAAGCTTCAGTCTGTCAGCGTGTAGGGATACTGGGTGCACAAACTGGGACAAAATATATTAGGGAGTTCAAAGAGAAACTGCGTGGTGACCAAATGTATTGGAAAAGCAACTCTCACATACCGGCCATGAACTAAAGCTGTGAACATAATTAAGACATTTAATCAATCTGTCTGCATGGAACCATATCTTCTTAATATTAAAGGTACTACATACATAAGAGCTACAGCAAGATTCAGATTAAGTTGACATAATTTACAAGTTGAACTGGGCAGACATTATTGTAAACCTCATGCAGGTACTGCTGGCTTCATGGCTTTGCCAAAGATGTAACCCGAACGCTGTCATCTATGAAAAATATTTTTGATTAATTGCCCGAGGCATATGGATTGAATAGCATTGTTCTATTTAACATAGTCAAAATTATCTCTGACCGATAGGGGAGAGCAAGAACAGAAGCTTATATTGCTCTCCTGTAGAGGGTATTTCAGTCTTTCAGGGCTAGAGTTGTGTGTTCCCATTACTTGTCATTGTGATTTAAAGCTTAATAACTTTAAGAGCACTTGTAGCAGAAACAGCAAAATTTGTGTGGTAAACATATGTGCACAGCTGAAATGTTCACATAAATTTTATTCTTGCAGCTTTAAAAGTAGCTGTTTTATACGAGGTTATTTTAACATGTAATCGAATGGGAATACACATCTCAAGCCTTGAAGAATTCTGTGTATTGGATTGGGTATTCAGCTGAATACACAGATAATTGGTAATTGTGACTTCTCCTATTTGAAAGTGTGAACATACAGGTTAAATTCATCTTTATTCTGTCTTCCTGGGAGTCGAGCCTGCAGTTTTCAATGCACTTGGTAAATTCTTACAGAAATGTTTGCAAAACTCGATCCTCTGAGAGTGCACCAAACCTAGAAAACAACATGTACTTAGGAACTATCCACTTGTCTGCCTTTTGAGAGTATGAAGACACGCAAATGAACACCAGGTGCCATATACTGCAGATATGTATAGGTAGCTGCATGCATGCATGGCGTCAACACTATGAAATATAAAACTGTAAACAGCTCATTTGCCTTAAGTGAGGAAGGTACTTTCCTTATTTATTTATACAAAATGTAATTATACACCTACGTTGATGCGAAATAATGTCACAGGTAGTTCTAATGAAATTATATATTTGAACGGACTTTATTTACCCCCTGCAGATGGGTTTCAAAAAAGTCAGCAATGACAGGAATTTTATTCAAGCATGTTTTATTTATGTACGTTTTTTTTTTTTAATCGTGTCTTGCAAAAATATAGCACTTCTGCTTTGTGTGCACCAGCTGTCTTGAGTATCTCAGACTGTAATCTCTACTGTATGACTTAGGAGTCAGAAATGACCTAGCTTCTTTGTCAATAAAAATTCCTTACTTACTTGTACGGTGTTCAAATCAATCTACCACATTAAAATTTGACATACCTTAAAGTACACATGGCCTTATATACAGAGATGATGCACAGTTAGCTTCTTGTTACAAAGACCAGTTTCCAGTCCCTCCCACTCCCACCCTTAACCTGGTATAGCTAGTACAAACATACCATCGAACACAATTGTATTCAATATATTTATCAAAGTTCTGGCACATCCTGAGCAGACATCTGCTGGGTGTATACTAATCCTAATGTGATATCATTCTTACTACATTTTCATTGACTGGTATTGGTTACAACTTTCTAACATTCGAATGATTCAAAGTTAATTTTATTTAAGTTGGATAAACACTCTGCTTTCTTGGTTTACTCTGTTTCAAATGATGCATGCTCTCTGGCTGTCCTTGATCGGTCGTTCGTGTCTTTGTTAGCTCTGTTCCAATGCGTAGCCTGGTTAGAACCAATGTACATCTGGTCGGTTATGTATTGCTTGGATGGTTTGGAAAGTCTTGTATCCATGTTGGGGATTTTTTCCACACCATGAGAGATTCCATACCAGAAACTGACCCTTGTTCCAAATTGCTTCACAGTTATTTGTATTATAATGATTCATTGCTGAAAATAAAACATCAAAGCCTTTGCCCTTGGATTAAGAGTAAAAGTTTCCGACTACAATAGAAAAGCCTCTCCTCTTGGATAAAGACAGTTTAAGACGAAGCCAGCAGCATTTCTCCTTTGAGCAAGACAGAGTTCCAGACTAAAATAATTAAGCCTTTCCCTCTGTCTTAAGAGTTAAGACTAAAATATTAAAGCGTTTGCTCGTGCTCCCCCCCCCCCCCCCCCTTCAAAACCACACAATTCAGAATTGGTACATTTTTATAAAGGTTAATATCTTGAGTTCCATGCTTAATTTCTTATTTTATATGTACATTTGCCTTACATTTTATGATTGGCTAAATTTATTATATACCAATGATTTACGTTTTCGTATTGGTTAATTCATTGTATGTACCTATATTTCATAGTTTATGATCAGTTTATATTAACTATTACGATTTGTCTTTTATTGCATATTTATACTTATGTCGGCAGCTCCCTGTTAATGTTTCATTTTATAAAACCGACGTTAGATTAAAATGAAATGAAATGCATTAACAGAGTTTCAGACTAAGCCAGCAACCTTCCTTAGCACCCAACCGATGCCCTCACAAATATATCCGAACACAAACATATGGGTCCTTTACTTATATCTGGAAATAAGACATCAATCAAATTGCAACCAAGGCTTCCAGGCAGTTAAATATAAAAACTTTACAGTACCGTCTTGACCTTGAAAGTAACATATACTTCCTTCAACCAAGAAATTTTACAATATGGTAGTGTAGTCTGGATGGCTGTACACAGGCAGATGAAAAACTTGGGTTACATTTGACTGTGGCTCGTATCATAACAGTAGCAATGAGAACCACTGGCGTTGAGTTATATGAAGGAACTGGTTGGGAGACATTACGGAAACAAAGGGAGACATTTGGAAAGATCATGAAGTACAAAATAGCATATAAAATTAATTACCTGTATAACGTTTTCCCCAATATTCGCCATGGTAACCTTCTCCCTCATGTTAGGGCACGTTTAGACTTAAGTAAACGATTTGATTTACATTATTTTGATTGTAGGAATGCTCTGAGATTTTTTTTCCTTCTGCAACTTCCCTATGGAATTTTCTCCTGTTAGAAATTTACCAACTTTACCACAGTTTAAACGAAAAATTTCAAAACCCAAACTATCTCCGTTAAAATTTCAGAACGTTGGTCAGCCATATTGCTCTACTTTATACTCCCGTTTGCACACAGGCCACAGTCAATTGAATGAATATCATTTCCAGATAGGGGTTAAAGAGCCTCCTGCTTGTGTTTGTGGCGCTACCACTGAAAGAGTCTGGCATTACTCCCTTACTTGTCCACGTTATGCTGTGGCTCGGGATTGACTCCATACTTCTATACGTCGTCTGGCACTCTTCACTATTAATACAATTTTGTTTGATATCAACCTTTGCAGCATTGAGGAAAGTATTTCCATATTTCTGCCAGGACAAGAATATTTAGACAACAGCACACGTTTTCAAATTGAAACAATAACTTATTTATCTGTAATCATTGGTAATTTTCAGAGCTCCGCTATCTACATGTGCTCGTATCAGTCAAAGTGGCGTCTTTCTCGTTTCTTGTTCTCCGTTAGACCGTGTATCCAGTCCCTTGTCCTCGAACTCTATTCAGGGACAGTTCACCGCGGCAATATTGTTCCTTTTATCCTGTGTTTTCTCCACAAGAGGGATTCATGTAGGGCTTTGACTTTCTTCCCAATTGTTTGTCTCTTCAAATAATGTGTGTTTAAATCAACCCAGCAGACATGCATATATACTCTTCTGATTTTTTGAAGATTTGACTCAAAAGCGAACAAAGAAATTCATGAAAAATAAAAAAATCGATGGCGTGTCCGTTTGAACAATTCTGCTAGAGACCCAACCAAGGTACATTGCCACCAAGTTTAAAGTCAATCTGACTCATGGTTTTGGAGAAGTCAGAAATGTAAATTAGCATTAGACTGCCCATTGACTTGCATATTAATCAACAGGAAAGGTGCATTAACCGGTAAATACCTGAATTAAAAAAATTGTTCAAGATCAGCAATCCACAGCATTGCCACCTAGTGAACAAATTTTTTTACCATTCCAAAAAGAACATATCCACCAAGTTTCAGCTTAATCGAAGTGAAACTTTTGGTGAGAAAGTCAAAAATAGCAATAACACAAAAAATCATAAAAAATAAGGAAACGATCCCAGTGCCACCTGGTGAACAAATTCAGAACTAGAAGTGTTCTTGTGTGATATCAAACCAATCGAGTTAGCGGTTTGAAAGATTTTTTCAGATTTGCCCCAACCGCCCAAAAAACAACAAAAACATAAACATAAACAAGAGGCCCACGGGTCTAATGCTCTGCTGACATTGTGCCTATATTGGCTTCAATTGGCTTCTGAACATATAAAGCTTATGTACATTTAATGTAAAAATTTTACACCAGATGGCACTTCGCTCCACATGTTATCATAGCTTATTTCTGCAACTCATGATGAACATTGTTCCATGTGCCAGGACAACAATGAGCGAGTCCTTAACTTGATGTCCTCAGTGACCTTGGGACAGATCAAGGACACCCAGATTATGTAGCACAAGAGGCTCATAGACCTGCCTGGTGCTGTTCTGACATTGCCACTGAAGTCCAAGCTACATCCTGCCATTTCAAAATCAGCTTTTCAACTTGAAAGATATGGTGACCTTACAAAAATAGGTCAAGGTCACTGATGTCATGTACAATTCTAGCTTTGGACATTGTCTATATATCTTACAAATTTGGCAAGTCTAACCCAATTACTTTTCCAAATATGAAATTTTATATCTTAAAACACATCTTGGCTCATAATTTCAATCAAATTATAAGCAGCGCCACTAGTATCATTAGCTACTTAGACTTTGACCTCCCCCACAATCCCAATGCATTTGGTGAAGATCTACCAAAAGTTTAAGATGCTAGAGTATTCACAAGATTTCCATAGTTTGACCCCTATATTGCAAAAAATTGTAGGTGGCGCCACAAACATCGTAAAAAAACCTAGATTTTTATACCCCCTAGATAAGTCCTGAAAGTTATATTGGGCTTACTAGAAAACTGTGGACAGTATTGTGGTCACAAGATTTTTTTCGTATTTTGACCTGTATATTACATAATACTATAGGTGGCGCCACAACATTGATGTCCACAAAGATTTTGATACACTTTTATATCTCCTAAACGTTATATGGGCCTATCTCAGGAATTGTGGGGTGCACAGCATTCACCCCTATATTCAAACTGGCCAATTGACCTTGACCTTCAACTCGAATTAAAAAATTGTTACTCAAAATATGCAGCCCACATCTACCTTTCATTATATAGTCTGTTTGTTCAAATCGGGTACTTTTCCAGTTATTGACGAAAAACAAACTTGGACAAGCACCAGTACTCCATAATAACTGGGACCCAGTGACCCAAAAAGTAGGTACCAAGTACAGTTTCATGTATTATGTATTCAAGTGCAATTTTCATCTGGAGGCTACATTCTATTTGCAATTGATGCCCAAGCTACACCCGGCCATTACAAAATCACCTTTTTAAATTTACAGGCATGGTGACCTCACAAAAATAAGTCAAGGTCACTCATATAATATAACATTCTACCTTTGACCATGGTCTATATATTACATAAATTTGGCAAGTCTAATCCAATTACTTTTCAAATATGGAATTTTACATCTTAAAACACATTTTGGCTTACAATTTCCGCCAAATTATAAGTAGCACAACTAGTATCACTAGAAACTTACTCTGACCTCCCCCACAATCCCATCCCATTTGGTGAAGATCCGCCAAAAATTAAAGATGCTAGAGTGTTCACAAAATTATCATATTTTGACCCCTATATTACATAATGATGTAGGTGTCACCACCAATATCGAAAGGGGCCTAGATTTTCAGACACCCTACAAGTCCTGAAAGTTAAAATGGGATCACTTGAAAATTGTGGACCGTATCCCGCTAAGGAGCAAAAGTTCATGGACAGACAGACAGACAGACAGACATGAACCAAGTTTGAAGTCAATCTGACTGACAGTTTTGCAGAAGAAGTGAAATGTGGATTAGCATTAGAAAGCCCATTGACTTACACAGTTATCAGTAGGGAAGGTGCATTTACCAACAACTACCCAAATTGAAAAAAAAATATTTCAAATCAGAAATCCACAGCATTGCCTCCTAGTGGACAACTTTGTTTGGCCCTTCCACAAGGATCATATCCACCAAGTTTCAGCTTAATCTGAGTGACGGTTCTGGAGAAGAAGTTGAAAATAGCAAAAACATCTAAAAATCACATAAAATTAGTAAAAAAATCCCAAAGCCACCTGGTGAACAAATGCAGAACTAGGAGTCCCTGGGAGTGTTCTTGTTTGATTTCAAAGCAACTGGGTGAGCAGTTTCAGAGAAGATTTTTCTCAGATTTGCCAAAAAAAAAAGCCCAAAAAGTCATAAAAAATCCCATTATCAATGCAGCGTGACCATTTGAACAATCTGCTAGAGACCCATCCAAGGTTCATTGCCACTTAGTTTGAAGTGAATCTCACTGACAGTTTTGGAAAAGAAGTTGATTGTTGATGACGGATGAAGGAGCATCAGACAAGCTCACTACTGACCCATCAGTTGAACTAAAAAAATCACACGATAAGCATAATAAGTTTTAAAAAAACTGTTTAATATTTTCAATATCTTATAAACATCTTGGATGTATTGACAACCAAATGTAACATGCTTTGACAGTCACACATATTCACTGTCCGTCCTTGTCCCCTAATATTCCAGTTCTGCTGGGTAAACCACAACTAATGAAGAGTCCACACTTAAATATCCATTATGTACAGAGGTTGATCTGGACTCCAGAAAGTTTCCAAGGGCAGCATCTGTAAAGAGATGAAGACAATGGTTACACATGCATTGAACTGACAGGAACCAGTACAATTATGGTATATCTCCATTTTATTCTATAATATAGAATTATTATAATTAGGTGGAGCTTCTTGTGGGATTGGCTAAAGGCCCTCTGTCAAGCAATTACTATTTTCAAATAGTGCATGACCAGAAAATCAATAGAACATGATGACAAGTGTGCTCACTCCTCACCCGGTGGCGCTGTCACTGTGACCAGACTGGAAATGTGCAGTGACAATACTGTGCAGTAAATCAGATTTATAGCACAAAAACACTGAAACAGATGACCATTTTAGCCATTTTTTCAACTATTGGGTTGGCAGAGTTGGTTTCACATTGTGGCCAGTGAAGAGAAGAGGATAGTGGTGTCCTTATTCTAGCTTTGGACATTGTCTATATATCCTATAAATTTGACAAGTCTAATTCAATTACTTTCCGAGATACGAAATTTTATATCTTAAAACGTAAATTTGGGCTCACAATTTCCATCAAATTATAGGTGGCACCACAAGTATCATTAGCAACTTAGACTTTGACCTCCCCCACAATCCTCCTGCATTTGGTGGATATCTGCCACAAATTAAAGATGCTAGAGTGTTCACAAGATTTTCATATTTTGACCCCTATATTGCATAATATTGTATGTGGCACCACAAACATTGTATAAAACCTAGATTTTTATACCCCCTATAAGTCCTGAAAGTTATATTGGGCTTACTTGAAAACTGTGGAAAAGTGATACGGTCACAAGATTTTCATCTTTTGACCTGTATATTACATAATACTATAGGTGGTGCCACCAACATTGATGTCAAAGACTTTTATGCACTTTATAACTCCTAAACGTTACATAGGCCTATCTCAAGAACTGCAGGGTGCAGAGCATTCATGAGATGACCACAATATTCAAACGGGCCATTTGACCTTGACCTTCAACTCAGATTAAAAAATTGTTACTGTTCAAAATATGTTCTGAAAGTTATATTGGGCTTACTTGAAAACTGTGGAAAAGTGCTGTGGTCACAAGATTTTCATATTTTGACCTGTATATTACATAATACTATAGGTGGTGCCACCAACATTGATGTCAAAGATTTCTATGCACTTTATAACTCCTTAACGATACATGGGCCTATCTCAAGAACTGTGGGGTGCAGAGCATTCATGAGATGACCCCAATATTCATACGGGCCATTTGACCTTGACCTTCACCTCAGATTAAAAAATTGTTACTGTTCAAAATATGTTCTGAAAGTTATATTGGGCTAACTTGAAAAACTGTGGACGGTATCACACTAACGAGCAAACATTTACAGATGGACAGACAGACATGAGTGGTCGCATAAGCTCTGCGACCTTTGGTCACCAGAGCTAAAAAAAGAAAAATAATTGAAGCACCACCTGTTGAATAAATGTCCAGGGGTTCCCTTAGAAGTGTCCCTATGCAATTTCAGACCAATTGAACAGACAGCATAAGTTTGGTGGGGTTATTTTAATTTTACCAAAAAAAGAACAAGAAATGCACAAAAAATATTAAAATCAGTGGGACATAACTATTTCAACAATTCAGTAGACACTTTTCCAAGGTACATCCTGACCAACAAGACTGAAATGAATTTGGCTGATGGTTCTGAAGAAGTAAAAATTTGAATTACCATTTCCATTCACACTGATACACACTACATAGAAGGTAACAGCATCTGAATTGAAAAAGCTGTTTAAAATCAAGGGTCCAGAGCATCACCACATGGACTAGCCAACAACTGTGCTTGACGCTTTCATGAGCTGCATTTCTAGCTGGCTTCTGAACAATCTGAATGACACTTTTGGAGATGTTAAAAACAGAATTACATGTAACATGCAAAAATTCAACCAGAAAGATTGCATTAACACCTGTTGAACAAATTAAGATCCAGGGGTCCCCAGAATTGTCCCTGTGCAATTTTGATGTTATTAGCCTTGCAGCTTTGGAGATTTTTGATGATTTTCCACAAAAAAAAAAAATCAAAAACAAGTGGAGTGTGACAGTCATATGCTCAGCTGACCTTACATGCACAGACTAAAGTGGTCATGTGAACTTTAGGATGATATCAAGGTCACCTCTGTGTAAGATCATCATTACTGTTGCTAACATGTACACACTCCCTTACCACTTACTTGTTTTCCTAACTTTGATAATTTGTTAAAAATCACAAAGTGACATCACCACCATGTAGTGATGCAGTTTGGTGAAAACTAAGTCCACATACATTCCTAATAAGTTTGAAGAGTTTGCCCCCCAAAAAAGAACAAAAAATGCAAAAAATCACTGGAGCAAAACAATTTGAATAAACCTAGTAGAGATATACATGGAAGGTAGATCCCATCCAGTCTGACATGGATCTGGATAACAGTTTTGGATAAGCTGACAGTGTGAATCATGGAAGAACAGAAGATTGCACAGACAAACAACTGACCATGCATGCTACAAGCTCACTTGACTGACAAATCAGCTGAGCTAAAAAATTTATAAAGATTGAAAAACATTGAAGCATCACCATTTTACAAACTTGGTCAAGACCCACCAACAGAAGATCCCCACGAAGTTTGAAGTGGATCTGACATACACTTTGTGAGAAGTCAAAAATGTAAATTTTGGATGTTGACGGACAGACAAAGCATCAGCTCAACTGACTGACAAGTCAGTTCCTGGCTAAAAATTTTATGCAAAGTTGTTCACAATGACAGATGGAAGACCATAAGATAAGCTCAGCTGACTGACAAGTCAGTCTACATAAAAATACATCATCAACACACAGACAAGTTTTAGTTTTGGTCAGGAAGCAATATGTATGTACTATGATTACCTTGATAGATGATATCTGTTGTGTCGGGTTTAATCTTTTGTTTCCTTGTACTTGTTTCCATAAACAGGGACATATTTTAACACAGCTTTCCACTCACTGAAGAACAGGAGAGATCCAAAAGCAACGGCACCAAATAAACCACCTGTGGTAGCCCTGTATTAAAAAAACAGAAAATAGATCAGCTGATTTCAGATGCTCCAGGGATAGAAGATTATCATATGTCAAAATTTGTGGTTGTGTGACGGTGTTACTATCCGCCAGAAGAGTATTGTAACATGAATTTCACAGCCACTTCTGACACAAAAGAAATGTGGAGCACATTAAATTCCTTCAAATAACACACCTGATGAAATGTTGACAGACCTAGAGAAACGGTTGAGCCAGACTGTGTGTCTACATGTACATGGATATCAGAAGTATTGTATCAATTCAGCTTAATCACATATATAGAGGTGTACACCAAAGTGACCACACCTGAGCTATAAGTCACAAGACATTTGCCAACCAAACTGTCTATCAAACTTTGTACTAAATTTTTGGGATTTATATCAGAGGTTCTCCTGTGCAACTCAATAAGATTTGTTTTCACATTGCTTGCAGGGGCAATAATGTCTTATCTCCAGCTAATGCTCATTAACATTCAGAATGTTAGGAAAATTGCTAATCATCTGCTTGAAAAGTTCCATGCAAGTCACATAAAGTGCTCAAGACTGGGTTTCCCAGCAGTAATAGTAGTAATAACTTTATTGACTGTGAAAGGTCACACGAGACCCATTTGTTCAGCATTACTCAGTTAAAGCATGTTCACTAATATTATAAATGTTCTTGAATGCCTTTTTATTGATAGATAACCTGTATCATGGGTACCTGTCCCAGACAATACACCTTTCACCAAACAAATTGCTGCTTACGTGTTCAATACACTGCCATTTCTGGTTTATAATAGGTAAGATCAACTGGTTCATGTGGGCTCTAAGTGGAGGGCTCTGTTGGCAGGCAGGCTATGAATGCATATTTCTATTAGTTTCCTTAGTAATTTGCACCTACATATTATCATGGCACCTGATACTGTATGTCTCTAGAGCACCCTGCTTGTCTTAATCGTGGTGATATTGCCATGTTTTTAGCACTTTCCTTGTCTAAATCATGGTGATTAAAATTGCTATGTATCCGGCACTCCCCTTGTGTAAACAGTGGCCTCATTGCTCCATCTCTAGCAATCTCCTTGTATAAATCATGGTGATATTGTCATGTTTCCAGCACTCTCCTTTTCTAAGCTGTGGTGATATTGCCATGTTTCCGGCACTCTGATATCGCTATGTCTCCAACACTCTCCTTGTCTAAATCATGGTGATATTGCCATGTCTCTAGCACTCTCCTTATCTTAACCATAGTTATATTGCCACATTTCCAGCACTTTCCTTGTCTAAATCATGGTGATCAAAATTGCCAAGTCTCTTGAACTCTGTCTAAATCTTGTGATACTGCCATGTTTCAAGCACTCTCCTTGTCTAAACCGTTGTGATATTGCCATGTCTCCAGCACTCTCCTTGTCCAAATCATGGTGATATTGCCATGTTTCTAGTATCAGACACCATGCAGTCTGTGTTCCCTTCCTTGATTTGTTCATACTTGTACTTGTATACTTGGTCATTTATCCCTCTATTATGCTCTGAGGCAGGGATCTCAAGCTTGCTTGAAGATTCTGTGGCTTGCAAGTACTATACGGCTAGGTTACTGTTCCAAGGAGCAACTACTCTGCTCGCAAAGAAATATTTGGCTGTGTCGGATGAAAGTTGAAACAGTGTTTTTGTCATTTGATAAGCTTCTTGTTATGTCCTCGCAAGTCTCTTTGCCCTCCAATGAATAACTTTTCTTTGGGGGTTTTATACAGGTCAGATTGGTATTTAAAACACTCAACTAAGTCATTTCTGTCCCTTCTTGTTTTGAGACTCCATATTAATTTCTTGTGAAGCCAACTTCAAGCATCGGTCTTGTGAAGTTGTGTCTGCTGCAGTAAATCTTTACGGAGTGACTATTTTCACCGTACGGTGAGAATAGTGTTTTGTCTATTTTCACTGTACGGTGAGAAAAGTGTTTTGTCTATTTTCACCGTACGGTGATGATAGAGTTTGGTCTATATTCATGGTATGGTGAGAATAGGGGCTGCTCTATTTCTAACGTACGGCGATGAGAAGAAGTCAACCAGGGAAGAATATTTCGGAAAAGCATTGTGTCATGATATTGCACACAAAGAGAATTGGAACAAACATTTGCTGAAATAATAAAAAGGCCTAACATCCCAGTTTGAGCATGGTTTATGCGATCTGTTGAGGTGCTATTTCAGCTTTTATTATCTAATAGTTTTTAAAGAGCTAACACTGTATTTTTTATGTGAAAAGGCAAAAATTTAGGTAACAAGACAAAGTAGGAACTTTTTTTAATATTGTCACGGATGGAAGTTACGGAACTTAGGGTAACTTATAGATCTATCTAGTTATGACTTTGAAGTCTGATGGGTGGGTAGAGTAAATTCATATACATTAATTTGAGATGTTAAAAAGCCAAACTTTTAATACTGTCACGGTGCCAAGGTAATTGCTTTACAGGGGTGGGTCTAATCACCGAAGGACACCAGATGACACCGAAGGACACCTTAGGACACCGAAAGACACCGACACACACCGAAGGACACCGAAAGACGCCTAATTTTGTGTTTTAATTGTAACCTGGGGACAATAGTGGTCCAACTCGGATCACTTTTGTCACTAGCAGATTCAATATTTCTTTCCTTTTTTCTTTTTGACCAATAAGTTGTAATTCCGACCAATGTGATCTACCTATCATATGCGCCAGAAACTACGTACACCATTTATATAATTATATAACTTAGTTAAGCTTCTGACTCGTATTGCATACTAAAGCCAAAGGCCGTCCGTGGGGTTAGAACGATGCTAAAGGTTATAGCCTGAGATCTCACATACATGATTCTATATATTCTGCTGCACGGTACCATATCATGTGTACATATGTTGTTTACTGCATTCGTTTTGTTGCTATGTCTATGAGGCCCTTCATATGTGTTCTCGGCATGTCAACGTACATCAATACAACACAACACAACAGATTGAACAAACCGTTTCTTTAATTGATACTCGAAAGTCCTCGACGTATGAATGAGAGTTTAGTGTTTATACACTGACCATGTTGACCCCTACCTATCTACTGCTTATGGTGAATCCTTTTCTCAGGAGTCGTGTACAATGTACATCGATCAGGTAGTGATATGATAGGTCAGTATTGTCCTCTGTCCCTTTACTTTGGTCATGAAAATCTTTACTTACTAACTTAATTGATTATTCTCAGGTTAAGTTGAGCCTTGAAAGTGACATAGGGTGATGTGCAATATAATTTACATTTTCCGCCCAAAGGGGGCACTTTTTCAGACATTGTCGGATAAATACGGAACTTGGTATGTTAATTATACTTCTGTGTCAGTTACCACATGTGATTGACTGATTGGCCAATTGATTGATTTAGAGGGTTCTTTTACGCATTCCTATATTTTTCATTAATTTTGTTTTGTTTGTTTTTTTTCTCTTTTTCATTTCTCTTACTGCCGATCATCAGCAGACAAATATTTTATGTAAATTTATCAACCATGTGCATTTTTGGCTTGGGTGATTCAATAACCTTTTAGTGCAAAAACAAAATTTCTTGTGCACTCATGCAGCGTATCTGAACTTAACTTTGTATAAATGAAGTTTAGTACCATTCCATGACCTGAAAGTCCGGCATTTTAATGTAAGTACGCCATAGTAGCTATCGCATAATGATACAATTACTGAAATAGAAGCTTGACCAAGTACAAATACGTACAGCCATACAGCGTTACGAAGTCGTGTACCCAAACCGCAATTAATACCAAAATACATTGCAAGACTGAGGATTGAAGTGCAGTCAAGATAGACAGGATTTTTTCTCTCCCGGGGAAAGCAGAGTGTTGATATAATTGAGTTGTGTCTCCAAACTATAACAAGTTCAAAGGCATGCAGCCTGCATGTCATCTCTGTCCGACGTCAAATAAACGATTCACAGGCTTCCTCCCTCGGAATTTATGTCTGTGTTGTAAAGAAGAAAAAAGATAAGAAAATAAACAATTCCACCGATAATGTTGTTTGTTTGCTTGTATTATATGGCAACAGGAAGTGTAGAATAGCGCCTAAATTTTTTCGTGTACTATTGCGTTCAGTTTTCCGAAATATTTGGAAAAAGGCTTATCACACAGACACATAATGGCAAATTGAACCATGGTGCCGCAGCGCGCAACACATGCGATGAGCGTTGCGATGCCTTTGTTCTGTTCACTTGTGAACAGTAAAAATACGAGTGTAGGCCTGTGCGCGTTTCTGTTTGTGTTAAAGCATTGTATTTAGCATTTTTTAGCCAAGAATATCTTTTTCAGCTGAATGAAATGTTCACAGTTTGACATAGCTATTTCTAACCTGATGTCTTTACTTCTACAACCATCGCATGCACCACAAAATTGGATTGATCCGGATCCTGGCAACATTTTAAAGTAATATTACAGTTGCATTACTGGCTGTGGACATGGTTTGACATACCATACACAATAAATATGTTTTTGTTTAATTAAGTTATTCATTCAAGCCTTAGATTGGTTTGATCTCTCTCTCTCTCTCTCTCTCTCTCTCTCTCTCTCTCTCTCTCTCTCTCTCTCTCTCTCTCTCTCTCTCTCTCTCTCTCTCTCTCTCTCTCTCTCTCTCTCTCTCTCTCTCTCTCTCTCTCTCTCTCTCTCTCTCTCTCTCTCTCTCTCTCTCTCTCTCTCTCTCTCTCTCTCTAACTTGCCTGCCTTTGTTTAATTTTATTTTGTCCAATATGATAAGCTACATATAGTAATTCCATTCTTTTTCTGAACTCAGGAATCCGTATTTGAACATTAGTACCACCTAATTATTTTTTTTAATCTTTTATTGTCTGCACATATGGCATACATCGGGAGTGGTGGCTACATTTATTTAATCAAGTAACTTTTCTCTGCAATTCATTATTCTCTGTTTTTAAGCTTTATTATTGTAAAATCTGTCATCAATGTATTATAATATCGTAAAATTTGGGTACATTTACACCTGTAAAAATCAAGTTACGTGTGTATAAGTTTCCTTTTGGGAAAATGGGTACAATAGTGAACAAAAATGTGAGCTTTAATTGACGCTTACTGTTGCCAAATAATATAAGCAAACGAAGGGTGCTTGCTTGATCCATGTTACAATTGCGAACACAAAATTTAGCATCATCGTACCGCCTCCACCCCCGCCCCCCTCTCACGGAGGCCACTTTAGAATGCCACGAGTCCTAACCGTTAGTGCCAACGTAGCTTCTGGCGCAGTCTGATCGGTAAATCAGATTGGTCGGACCAAATTGTTGGCCTACAGATGATGAGGAAAGATAATCTTGAATCTGCTAATGACAAAAATCCTCCGAGTTGGCCCACTAATTGTAACCTGGGGACAAGCAAGCGCGCTTCGCGCGCTTGCTTATCCCCAGGTTACAATTAAAACACAAAATTAGCCGTCTTTCGGTGTCCTAAGGTGTCATCTGGTGTCCTTCGGTGATTAGACTCACCGCTTTACAGTAAACCCTCCGTAAGTGGGCACTTTGCCTTGGTCACGTTTCCTATTGACTATACTATAAAGCTAGCTATCTCCCTAAAGTAAGCATTTCTCCAATCTTAATTTGCCTCACTCAGTTCTATGTGACAAGCCAGAACCATAAATTTGCGAAAAGGCTCTTAATTTTAATTTCCAGATGGTGAAAATGGAGCCGCCTCTATCCTCACCGTGAAAATATACCAAGCTGTACCATCATCCCCATGCGGTGAAAATAGACAAAAATTTATCCTCACCGTACGGTGAAAATAGACAAAACTCCTTCCAAACGCTATTCTCACCGCACGGTGAAAATAGACCAAACACTATTCTCACCGTACGGTGAAAATAGCATCGTCCAAATCTTTATCCAACAAAATTAGGTGTTCATTCAAAAATGTGTAGGCCTACAATCTATTATTTAAAACCCCACTACATAGCTTAGCCAGAACACAGAAAACGGTAAAGCCTCTGTAGCTTCCGGGTAGGTACCACTGCAGAAGGCTTTTTTCTTATGAAGAGTTGTTCTGTCTCATGAGACCATAACGGTCTGACGCCCAACCAGCAAAACCATTTATTATCACTCACTCCATACGATGTGACATTAACGGTGTTGTTTCTCAGGCAGAGCTGTATATCACAAGACTCTTGGCGACATGTAATGAAATTAACCTTGAAATAAATGCTGAGTTTACCTGGACTGGAGCATGTCACATGGCCATGCCCACAGCACAGTGTGATTGCAATGTCAGTCAATCAATGTTGAGCCTGACCTTGTCTTGGGGGGTACCTGTACCAAAAATCCCTGCCGAAAATAGGGACAAAATTTTGTAGAATTCACACAGCCTTGTGTCCAAGTTGTTACTCACCAATTCTGGGCTAACTGAATATACCTTGGCCCAATCATTTTTGTTACAAATGACATTTTCAATCTGATGTTGTGTGCAACACGAAACGGTCAAGTTCGTCAGCACGATCGAAATGTCCTTGAAAGAGGCGCCATCTGGAGACTAAATAAAGAAGAAACTCTGCAATACGACGCCTTCTAGCGGCCACAACAATAATTACAGAGGAATACCGGTGGGCTACCCTTGGATTACTGGATTTTGGAACAACTGCAAGCAAATTAAAATAAAAGATCAAATAAGAATACGAATAAGGAAAAAAATCTGATCGTATCGTAATTCTATAGCACTATAAGCATACCTCAGCACATGTTTAATCACAAAGGGACATCTTCATTATGGCGTTGCTGACTCTCTCAAATATTTAATTAATAATACTTTATTAATAATAATACTTTATTAAAACCCCCGAAAACGAGGAAAAATATACATACATCAAAATACGTTTACCATATACATCAAGATCAAACATGTAATACACGCACCAAAATAATCAAACTACAGTACGACGGAACTCAAAAGAGGTTAAATTTGGTGTCTCCTGTGGTCAGGACCCGGTAAATACCAAGGAGGCCCTCACCAGCGGAGACACACATCCACAGGACGAAGGCAGGGTCATGTGTCCTCGTGGTGGGGCAGGCATCACCAGGACGGACACCCGCGCCACCACTCGGAGATCCGACCAAGCAGGATAACTAAGTAAAACTAAACACAAAGTGTTGAAATAAAAGCTACGGTCGAAAGTAAAGCCGAAAGATAACAGATTATGCACGACAAGGTTAAAAGGAGTTCACAAGCAGCGTTGCGATACGGTGTTCCCTGCTATTACGAATATTAAATTGAGCAACCCTACTCTTGGAAAACTTAGTCCCCCAGTTGCTTTTAAGGTTTTTGACTCACAAATTCTACCCATATTAAAATATGGTGCTGCAATCTGGAGCAAAGATATACCAATAGGTAATATCGAAACGTTTCATTTAAAACATGTGAAAAATATTCTTTGGGTCAGACCACAAGCACCAACAGATACGATCTTTGCAGAGACAGGAAGATTGCCTGAAGCTCATCGCCACAAATTAAAATTAATACTAATACAATATTGGCTAAGACCTGTTCATATGCCAGAGTCCCATGTTCTTTAAAAAGCTTACAATATATTAAAGCTACTAGCTAAGGCTGGGCAAAAGAACTGGTGCCATAATGTAAAGCAACTGTTACGCAGCCTAAACTTAAATGAGATATAGGAATCACAGGAAGATCTACATAAAGCATTATTTATACATGAAGTGTTTGAAAAATTTAAATATGACCATGTTAACCCATGTCTGGCCAGAATCAGCAGTAGTGATGACACCAAAAACTCAGACTATACAAAACGTGTAAGACTCACTATACTTTGGAGCTATAGTTGATACATGTGCGAGACACAAGTTCATATTATTTTCCGCTTTTAGGTACCTGACCACTGAAAAGAGTTCTAAAAATGAATTACCTCATGTGACGCTGAATTAATGATGACTCAGAGCTCTTCTAGGCTCTTGGTTTTTGACAGCATATTCAAATATAATTTTAACGGTTGTTTACACCCTTCCTAAAACTGTTGTCACATGTAAGAGGCATATTTTAGGGACAAAAGAACCAACCGAGAGAACACAGTTGAAAAATGAAGACTATCAGCTTGGAGTCTAACGCGAGAGACTTGAAAAAATCTGGTATTAGATGAGCATTGTGAGGTTCGTAGTTAACGGGGTTCCGGTACTAACATCCCTGAATCGGGCCTTGAATGGAATTGGGAATAGGGGTTTCATAACATTACTTCCCATAGAAATTTAGCATTGTATTAACCCATCTATACATAACATGAATTCATTATCTTTGTTTCATATATATTGTATCATTGAAGGTAACAGCTTGAGGCAATATACATGGAGGGCATACACGAAGGTAGAATAAGATTTAAAGAACCAATATATATCGAGTTTATAAGTACAGCAGACGGGCAGGCAGGCAGGCAGACAGACAGACAGACAGACAGACAGACAGACAGACAGACAGACAGACAGACAGACAGACAGACAGACAGACAGATAGATAGATAGATAGATAGATAGATAGATAGATAGATAGATAGATAGATAGATAGATAGATAGATAGATAGATAGATAGATAGATGTTGCGCCAAAGGTCCTGTAAAGGAAAACCAGGAGGATGGGACTGCAGGTCGTGAACATCAACGCCCATTCGACCAATAAAGCACGTTGATTTAGTCTCTCCCTATGGAGGAAGGTTTTTTTTTTAATTCGTTTTCTTCAAATGGCAATTTCTTTGCTTTCCTTATATGTCGGATTCGTTCCGAGTATTTATTCGATGGACGTCCATGACATCTCTATATATGAATGATAGATTGATAAAATATTTATTCGATGGACGTCCATGACATCTCTATATATGAATGATAGATTGATAAAATAAGACATCGTTATGTCAGACTGAAGAAGTCCATATAGTACAGTACACCATGAAGTACGGTATGGACTACAAAATTGAAAAATAAATAAACAAATAAATAAAACTGATGATACAGCAGTAAAACATCTGTCTGCGTGACACGTAGAACTATAGTTAAAACGTAAAATTACTCGAAGATCTTCAGCTGACTGCGGCCCGCATTGTAACTGGTGCTATGAAAACCACCCCTGCTGCTAAATTATATGAAGAGACAGGTTGGGAGACCCTCTAGAAGAGACGGGAAAGATCTAAACTAACAATGATGTATAAGATTGTCAATAGACTAACACCCGAATTCCTCTTTGATATATTGCCAGACCCTCTAGAAGAGAACACACGTTACAACTTGAGACAACGCCCTGATATGCATTCAGTACCATCATTCAATTGTAGAACTTGAATATTTGAAAACTCATTTTTCCCGTCAACAATAAAATTATGGAACCTTTTACCATCTGAAATTCGTAATTTGCCATGCAACTTTGGCACAATTCAAGCGGAAAATTTCAAAGCCGTGCATACCCTCTGTTAAATACCCTGAACTCTTAACTGTTGGTAATAGGTTTATTTCCATATTACACTCCATGCTGCGCATGGGTCGCAGTCAGCTGAACGAACATCTGCATGAAATAGGCATAGCTGAATCGCCAGCATGTTCATGCGGTGCTGCATCTGAAAGTGTTTGGCACTACTTTTTAACTTGTCCACGTTATGTTGTTCTTCGAGGTGTTTTACATACTACCATTAGTAGCGTTGCACCATTCAGTCTAAACACTATACTATTCGGCAGTAGTGAATGTAACCTTGACCAAAATACTACTATCTTTACAGTAGAACACGACTTTATAGAGAAAAGTGAACGTTTTAGAACTCAATTGCCGACGCACCCTAATGGCTAAACTGTGACAAAGTTTTCTTTTTTCTTTTTTTTTCTTCTTTTTTTTTTTTTTTTTTTTAATTTTAAGCCTATACACGTAGGTAGCAAAGGTTGAATATTATTAAATCTCCATGCCCCACTGTCTGTGGTGTGTAGTCCATGTCTATCTTTTACTTGTTCCTGCCGGCGCGAAGCCCTTCTTCTAGTGCCTCTTGTGCTCGACGGGTGGCGTCGGGGCGGCGTATGTGTGTAACGTTCGTCCTGTCCACATGTCCTTTCCAACAAGAGGGATTCAGAGAGGGCAGAGCCCTGCTTCCCCATTGTGTTCACTTTTGTGAATAAAATACGTTTAAACCAAACCATAGTTAAAAGTTGTAGTTGTATAATATAGATTGCCACTGACACATGTATACATGTTTTTTAGTGACGCTGCTTTGAACTGTTCAAATGCCGCTGGGATTGCAATGTCGGTGCCTCCATGTATAAACCTAAGAACTTTTCGTCAGCAGCGGATCATTAATATGTGTATATATATATATATTTATAAAAATTTTACTTTGTTTATGTGGTTTTGACTCGTCACAGTGGACAGTCCATCTTTCTGTACTGCTTTGGTCCCTTGCTGACATATAAAGTTATACTGCAGACAGAACTTTGCGCATCGCTATCCCTTAGCTTATACTTAACAGCTCATTCTTATATCTATGGGCCTGCAGAGAAACCTATGCACGGGTTGACGTTGGAGTTCTGGAAGGGATGGAACCTCGTTATGTGCAAACATTGAGCTTGCATAGCAATAAACCATCGAGAGGAAATGTTATAGCACACTGTAAACTCGTGCAAGACTGTCAGCTTATAGGTTACCATGAGATGCGATGTGTACAATGAAGTTCAGTACGTCTTCCATGTAAATAGATATAAATTAAGTTTTACATTACCACTACAATAAGTGAGCCTGCGTTTTGGGTATATTTGCTGTGGAGCACAAAAAAACACACATCGGCAACAATTGTCATCGTCATCAGAAAGTGACGGAAGAATAGTGTGACCAAGATAAGTGATTCGTTAAACAAAGTGTAGCTTTACGCCAGTTACTTTTACTGCAGGGTTAATCAGTTTCAACATTTGATTTTTGTCAATAATTACATTTAGCGAAACGTGGATCGTTCGAAAGTGACATCTTATCAAAGTCCTGCATGTATAATAATAAAGCTCTAATAATTTACATGTAATAATAATTTACTAAACTCAACTACTTTCTTCACACGGAGGCACCATGAACCGGGCTGTGCCCGTGGTGCATCCATGGCAAGTTATAGTACACAATAAAATCACATAAATATACACATGAGTAGAATTAAAATCACATACATGTATATAACTTCGTACAATGATCGAATCTATGCGCAAGACCAGTATCCAGCACGGGGCGGTGAGAGCTCTGGTATAACCTCACCGGACCGTACAACCATATTTCGCGAAAAGGAAGGTAAGATCAAAAATGGGTTAGCGGGGAGGGTGCCACCACCCCGTGCGACAAAAGTGTTTTACAGAGATACAAGCATACCATAAATTTAGGTCGTGGTCTTTGAGGGACTGCTGTCGAAACCTACAAGCCCGTCTTTCTTCAGACCCTTTCTTAGTTAATTCGTTATAAAACAAATTAGCTAATGAATATAATAAAAACTAGGAAAGATGATTTGCTGCATATCAAATCAGTGTGTGTGTCTTCAAAGCATATTGGTATGGCAATGTGCAACTATTCCATAACACAGGGGTAGAAGTTGGAATGGCGTCTCTATCTTTTATTGCTTTGAAGTTATTTAAGATTTAAAAGTTCTAATGGTGCTATTTAGCATAATTTAAATTGCTACAACTTTTATTCTTAATTCATTAGGTGCGCAATGGTCAACAACCCCCTACAAGAAGTTGGAATGACATCTCTATCTATTCTAGTGTTAAAGATATTCATGATTGAAAATTTTGAATACTGCTAATTAGCATAATTTAAATTGCTACAACTTTTGTTTTATATTCATTACATGCGCAATGGTCAACAACCCCCTAGTAAAAGTTAAAATGACATCTCTATCTATAATAGTTTTGAAGATATTCAAGTTTTAAAATTTCCAATGCTGCTAATTAGCATAATTTAAATGGCTACAACTTTTGCTTTAGATTCATTACATGCACAATGGTCAATAATCCCCTAGCGGAAGTTAAAATGACAGTTCTATCTTTAATAGTTTTGAAGATATTCAAGTTTTAAAATTTCAAATGCTGCTAATTAGCATAATTTAAATTGTTACAACTTTTGTTTTAAATTCATTGGATGCGCACTGGTCAAAAACCCTCAGAAGAAGTTGGAATGACATCTCTATCTATTATACTTTTGAAGATATTCAAGATTTAAATTTTCAAATGCCCTTAATTTGCATAATTTTAAACATTTCCATTCCTCTGTATAAAATGGTCAAAGTCCTTGTATGGAGGTACAATCATGCCAAGTTTGGAGTTTCTATGTATAATAGTGTCCGAGAAAAGTGTCGGACAAATTTGCTGGGAAAGAAAGAAAGAAAGAAAGAAAGAAAGAAAGAAAGAAAGAAAGAAAGAAAGAAAGAAAGAAAGAAAGAAAGAAAGAAAGAAAGAAAGAAAGAAAGAAAGAAAGAAAGAAAGAAAGAAAGAAAGAAAGAAAGAAAGAAAGAAAGAAAGAAAGAAACTGTGTGTTGACACACACACTTAAATAAATGAGGGGGCGGTCATATAGCGAGCTGGAACAGACCAGGCCGCGAAGCGGTCCTCTGAGAAAAGTGAAGAAAGGGTCTTTTAACTCTGGCGTGGTTCCGGTCGCACCCGTTCGGCGGCGCTGCGGTGCCAGTCAAAAAAACAAACCGGCCGGCCAACAACCACCCGAAACAGGCAAGTACATTTTGATAACACGTGTTACAGCAGATCTACAGACCGGGCAACAATGTCGGAGGACCATGAACTGCCCTGGCAGCTGTGGTACAAAAGTCTGGGAGACATCCAACAGAAGAACAAAGTCGAAATTCATGTTGCATCCCGCTTAGCAACAACATTGAATTTTCAAACTTACCTGCAGGGGCCACATAATAGATCCATTGCATCATGCTGCATGTAGAATACAATAGTCTAAAAAAGATAGGCCTAATTATCTTCTTTTCATATCTATTGTCAATATACCCTAGGCCTAACACATAAACTTTACTGCATCTCCTATGATCTACATAGCAGCCTGAGAAGCTATTGCAATTCCAACGGACATTCTTATTTTTATGGGCCTACTGGGCAACTTAAACTCATTACTCGGTTGCACATTGCCAAAGCTTCTGTTTTACTATTGAAAGCACCGTTCTTACATTAGGCCTACCTTGCTTGACCATTGCCTTATCCTGCCGCAACTGTGTCCTATGCAGCATGAATTTCGACATTGTTCCTGTTAGATGTTGCCCAGACTTCTATGCCATAGCTCCCAGTGCAGTTCATGGTAATCTGACATTGTTGCCCGGCCGTAGACCTGCTGCAACACGTGTTATCAAAGTGTACCTGTCTGTTTCGGGTGGCTGTTGCCCGACGGTGTGTGTTTTCACCGGCACCGCAGCGCGCCGAACGGATGCGACCAGAACCCGGCCACAGTTAAAAGACCCTTTCTTCACTCCTCACTGAAGACCACTTCACAGCATGGCCTGTTCCACGTGTTCTAACTAGAGGCCATGATCGCCCCCTCATTTATTTAATATGCATTAGCTATTTTGTTATATAACGAATGAACTAACAAAGGGTCTTAAGAAAGACAACCTCCAAACCTTCAATCTCTTTCAGACTTTGTCAAATAAAACACCTATATTATCACCATACAGCAAGTGTTGGTTTCCCAGACCAAGACACAGTTTACCCATGGAGCTCTTAGGTCCATGGTTTGCCTAAAAAAACAAGAGCTTCAGAAATGGGACCACATTTTCTGTGCTCCATGATACATTTTGGATATTGGCATTCTAATATCGTTTCGGGACGGGTAAGCTAGTACGAAATATAAGGCTACTATATTTTGTCTTCTATTTTTACACATGCCCCTTGTCGAGTTACACCTACTTCATCTTTAATAGCCCTATATATGATCCATTTGATATATATATATATATATATATATATATATATATATATATATATATATATATATATATATATATATATATATATATATATATCCACGTGACCGCAAGAATCTCGAGAAAATGTTTGTTTGTAAAAATAATGTTCACGTTTTAATCGGTGTGTACAAATGACGATGCATTGGAAGATGGTTTAATTTGACAATTTTCATTTATCTCTTTTAAGAAAAGTAAATTGTCATTATATATTAATCTGTATCTGACTCTGCAAAATGTCCGAGTGATTACTTTAATGCAAACAGGCGAAGTGAGAAATTGTCCCATGTTTTGATTTTTTTTTTTTTTTTAAATATACACATTATCTTCATATATTTTTAGCCCTGTATCTTGTGTATGAATCAGCATATTCAAAAATCGATGAGACGGTTTTACCCTCACAAGTCTGTGGTTAAAGTAGTCTTTGTTTGACAAAATCCGTGCCAGAAATATATCCATTTCGATTTGGCAATTCGTTATAGATATGGAATACAAGCTATTAATATCCATGGGTTAACGTGGTCCATTGACTACTATGTTAAGTTCGAATATGTTTCAATGATTTCTAAAATTTAGTCAGGATTAGAACTCCCGAATTTTCACATATGACGGAAAATAGGCCTATTCTTTTTTTTATAAAACTGTGGGTAACCTAAAAATTAAAATTTTCAGGGGGGGGATGTCAAAGATACGGCAATTTGACATTGGATTATATTCACTTGATATGTCGTTAAAACTTAGTGACGCTTCTTGCTAGTTTTAGCACTTATCTGTCAAAGAGAGTCTCTTGATATTCTGGTTGAGTGGACCATATACAACAGGTCTATTTACTACAATTTTTGACAATAAAGAATTTATTTCAGGAAACAAAATGATTTCATGCACATTACAAAACAAATTTAAACCATATTGATAATCAAATTGTTTTATCTTAGTAGACTTGCAAAGAATAACTAAATTTTCACTTACACCTGCCTTTCAACTTCAAATATTCTGTACATTTCATGTATTTATAATATATTATTCATACAGCCTGCGAAGAAATATAATTATACTACAAAAACAATGACACTGTTCACATTAAATTGTTCAATTGTCTGAAAACTTGTCTGTACAAGGTCGATTGTTTATTTTTGAAAAATTGGTTTTGGGAGCGTATGTTTTAACTAATAAGTGATGATTATTTTAAGCCATATCAAAAATGAATCAATTAGATATACATCGATCTTCCTTTAATGGTTTGAGGGCTTGCCTAATTGAGATATTGACAGGTGTTTACAGCACAAGTCAACATGATCCAATAAAGAAAATGATATTACATGCACACACTTTGCATTCTATTCCTAAAACAAACATAACATGGGCAGGCGGCGAGCCGGTCTCTGAAAACCCTTTATGTTTAGCGCCATTCATGAGCTTGTCCAAGCTTGTCGCCCTCCGGAGCTGGAAATAGTTGAAACGTTTTCTCATAGGAAGCGCTGAATGTATCTAAATTGGAACTCTTTCGTTCCTGAAGAGCCAAATATAGTTTGTTGACAGCATGGCGGACGATTTGATACTTTGGTGAAACTGGTGACAATTTGTGTGTGAAAACTCGTTATCCAAGACATATCATTCAAATATTTCTGTATCCAGTCGGTTATATACTCCCTCAGATACACCCTACATGAATCAATAGGTCCATTGACTCGACTGGGATGAACATGTTACGTGAGTTTAAATGGTGAAATGAAGCTTAAACTGAAAAATGGTGGCACTGACTGACCGAGCGGTCGACCGAGCACGTTTCAGCGTTCTCGGTTTTATTCACAATGTTTGAACAACGTTTTCGAGGGACAGTAAGTCCAAATTAGCTTCTTCTTGGACAAGCAAATATTCAGTTGTAACCCTGTCAGTGTGGAAAGATGGGGTCTAGAGCAAAGAAGAAGCTGTCTCACAGGGACTTGGATGAGCAGTTTGACGCTTTCATGAAAGAAGTAAGTGAACTTCTCTTCACTAGACTTAAGTAATGATTTTAAGTTAGCTGTGTATAAACATGGTTAAACAGTGCTTACATATTTTTTAGATCAGTTTTGGCAGGGAAAACACCGGTTGCTAGCCAGTGAGATTACATGCTTTAGAAGGAAGGCATATATGGATTTGGGGGCATAAATTACATGATGTGCCTCATGTGGCTGTCTATATTATGTTTTGGTTCAATTATTTATTGTGTGTGGAAAGAAATGTCCACAAAGCACATCTCAGAAGAGTTGTCCAAAATTAAAAACATAAAAAGTAGGCCTAATCAAAGCCTCTGTATTTTATGGCAAATTGATGAAAGAATTATTTAACTGTATTGGCCTCTTAGGCCATATGAAAAGGTTGAGTAGATATTGATACTGTTGCTATAACTTTAGACTGACAACTTTCCTGGTGGGTTAGCAGAGAATAGAAACTTGAGAATTACATCCTAATTAATGCATGGGCAATGTTTTTTATCTTCACTTTCCCTTTCAATCTGCCATGAGTAGATATTAATTTTCTATTCTCTGACAAGATATAGGGACATTTCGTGATCACAGGCAAATAAACTTTTCCAGTAAAAAAGTCTTTATGCATATTCTTGGTGATGTTAAAGCACACATTTTTGACTACCAAGGTTTTCTTTCTTTTTTTTTTTCTTTTTTTTTTTTGAGGGGAGGTGGGGGGGGGATAATATATTGTCATATGATCACTTTGCTAATCCATGCACCAGTGTTGAGATTTTTTTTTTTTTAATCATTCATTTATTATCAAATCATGCTCTAGGTCTATGACATAATTAATAATAATTATGTATCTACAGTGGCCAGAGGTGCCCCATCATGTTAGACCTCCTTTCAGATACTGAATTGTTCAAGTTAAGCAATCATTGCAGGTTGTCACATTGCCATCACCTGAGGTCATTATATGACCTCTGGTGATGGTAATGTACATATATGTCATGATCAGTCAGAATAGTTGACTGCTTGGCCAAGTGCAAGTTTTTCTCATGCCTAAGTGATTTGTTCTGGTTTGGGCTATCCATAGACATGGACCTACATTGGGTTGTACAGCAATCCCTCTTGCAACAGACAATATCAGATTTAAAAGATTCTCTTGTGCTTAATACTTGACTTCCATAATATTTGTCCTTTCTTGATATAACACCTACTTTAGGAGATTACTTATCAAACATGGTCAATGGATGGCCTCTGAGGTGAAAAAGGGACCACTGTACCTCATATGGGTGGTCACTTTTAAACTTTACCCTGGACATGTTTCCCAAAAGAAGGATTTCAGCATATATTCAGCTAATTTAAACAAGGAAGGGGTCAGAAAAAGACAGAACAAATGTCAAATTTATACTGTGACCATAGTTATATTCATAGTCAGTGTTCTTTTTTTCTGCAGCCTTAGGTGTGCTAGTCACAATGAGAGGTATGTATCCACAGACAGCTGGTGACCATCATAACAGTATACATATTGTTAGAATTTCCCAGCCAAAGGTATCGTCAGACTTCATTACAAATCAGTTATTTAGGTGCAGTCACACAAATCTCTCCAGGTGTTGTTCATCAAAACATATAAATGATGTACATGTGTATAGAATATCACAAGTGCCGCAAAATGACTTATACAGCTAGCAAATGGAAAGAATCTGTGCTTGGATGGAAGGTGACTTATACCCATGGATGCACATCTATGTGTATAATCCTAGCTACATACTCTTGGCTACATTGGCAACAGCTGGACCTTTTATTGATTTCCTCTGAAGCCAGCCCTTATACCATGAGTGAAATACCCCAAATAAATACAGTGGGGTCTCTCACCAGAGACCACCTTTACTATACCAAAAAATTGTATTAACAGACTTGTGGTCTGATGAAAGTTATACATGCACATGTATTATGACAAGTAGAGGACTTGGAATGGGAGTTTTTTTAAAGTGACCCATGAAAGGGATGTCTCTGGCAACAGGGTCGTCTGTACTCCCATCTTGCCACTGAACTACAGCACAGAAACCTGTATGACATTGCTTGTCTGTATTAAATAATCCTGGACAGGCTGTTTACCCATCATTCCACATTTTATGCTGTATCTGTACCACAAAATCCCTGTGCTATGATATATGTAACAGAAGAGGGTGCTGTATTTTGAATGAAAAATGTCACTTTTAAGTACAGGTAAGACACCAAAAACCTTTGCATGGGTGAATTTGAGGTTTTAACAGTTGTTACAAGATGAATGTCCTTTCTATAAGTTTTCAAAATTTTAAGCTTTTAACTAAAATAGAAATATGAGAAAAACGCAAAAAAAACACACAGGCATGTGGACATCCTAACGTCCGTGTGTCATTCTTTTGGTTTTTGGCCGCCAAGCGGAACAGTGCCACCCATCAATCATACTTGACAGTCTGTCGCGTGGCTACAGGCAGCAACAGCCCATGGCAAAAGGAGAGTGGTATCACTGTGCGCCGCGAAATCAGGCGGCATGTCAAAAGTATGTTTGTGGGCAGGGAAAAGATGCAAACATGCTAACATATCATAGCCTTAGTGGTTTATCTTATAGTTATCTTGCTTGTTTTAATGAAGGAAGACTTTACATGTTCAGGAGGAGTGGGAATCATCAGACAATGTCCGTACAAAGGCCATGCTGCAATGGATCACCCCAGTGGTTCTACACCACCAAAACAGGTGTGGGGGGAAAAAAACTGGCACTTTAATCAACAACACCCATGTACATAATATTTTATGAAAACCCAAGGATGAGGAAATAAAAGTACAAATAAACATGTAGTGAAATAAGCATAAACGTGAACATAAGAGAAAACACTCAAAATAGCGATACAAAACTCAGGTTGGAAAGAGAAATAAAACTCATTTAGAAAATAACTACAAAATAATGACAAGGCAACTAAGTAAAGTGTACAGACAAGCCTAACAAGTTAAATACATAAAGTATACAGATACGTATAAATATAATAAAACACTATCCCGAAAAACTGGATGAAGAGGTAGTGGGCAGAAGACGAAACCCGCCCACTGACCACAAGCGGCCCTAGGCCACCCTACTGAAGTCAAGGCAACACAACTTTCGTTGCCATGCTTGTGGTCACGGGGCCCAAAGGGCCGCCTCCATGACGTCATGCTTTGAAACCAGATTGTCGCTGTCACCGTTTGATATATCGCTGAAAAGTGTTTTCCGTACTTCAAAGGCTTTTTTATTATTGTGATTGGCCAATAATTGATTGACAACCTCACCAAATGTTAAGGGACGATGTTTACTACGTTTTGTACACATATCAGCTCAACTTGTGCAAACGGTATTGTTTCAGAGGCAAATGATCAGCATCAAAGGCCTTTGAAGCTTGGTTTCTCAGAAAGGATAATAGGACGAGAACCCCACCTAAGAATGGTTATTCCAAGAAAACGCCTGGGCAAAATTTTAGCCAGTTAACGCTTTTTTATTTTGTAATGTCTGAACTGCAAAAATGATTCAGCGATTTTAAAAATTTTACTTCGTTCTTTTTCTATGAAATGAAGAAAATGAACATGTTGGAAATCAAAGGGAAAATTGAAATGTCAAACTTTGAGGATGGATAACAGAAAAAATAAACCAAATATAAAAAATCACAGAATTTTTTTTTTTGTTTCCAATATGTCAGGATTAAGATTCAAGTGTAATTATGATTTGATCACATATAATTAGTGACTTATATTGACATTTATGGGGTGGATGGTTTGCAGTCAGCTTTCAATTGTTTATTTAACAAATAGCATCACAGACACCCAAATACAGGTGGCTTATATAAATTCTTTGGAGTATGACAATTACACACATGTATGATTTGTTATTCTTACACAAATACATTTTGAGCTAGGATTGATTAAAGTGGGATTTATTTTTTGGTGTCTTAGCTGTCCTTAATGTGGGATAGGGAGCAACAAGGCCTAGGGCTCATGCAGAAATGGAAGTTTAAAATTAAAACATTTCAACATCAACTAAATGGAAATCTGGGTAAGGTTTACCAAGTTTTTGTGAATCTGCTTTGTTTGATACAGTATATTGTTGCTATGACTTTAACAGTCAAAATAGCCATCAATAGGTGCAAAAATCTGAAATGACAAGAAGCAAAATAAAATGGATGAGCAGAGAAAAGTAGTTAGGAGCAAAACAAAAAGTCATTGTAAATCTGCTCTCTATTTTAAACTGCATAGAACACTGTAACACAGGCCTTTAACACTTTATGTCTGTCAGTAAGATGTTTGTATTAGACTCGGTAGCCGCTATTCTAATTCACTATGTTCACTTTGTCCTTTGCTGTAGTCCATGTCCAGTGAAGACAGTTCTTTGGATTCAGCCAGAGTTGCTAGATATCTAAAGCCAAAGAACAGGAAGAAGGACCAGCCATGGTGGATGCAGGATGAAGACAAGAGTGAAGGAGGTGAATTGAATGTCATACTCTTATCAACATATTCTCATGGTTTTTGTCACAAGATTTTTTAGGGTACATAGATGTTCCAGTGTGATGTATTCTGATGAATAGAGAAAATAATATGGACTTTCATGCAAATCTTGGGGTATAATAGGTTAGAATATCACTTGATTTTAGATTTGTGAGATTAACAAAAATATCCTCAAGACTGTTAAGGGTGTAGTTTATTGCCTTTTTTACCCTCTGGCAGAAACCCTAATAGAATTACAGGTTTCTGGTGACAGATCCATATCAGCTAATAGTGGAAAAATGAATATTCATACAGAAGTCAGATTATGAAGCTGTTTGGACTTACACTTCATTCAACCCTTTGAAAACTGAGTCAATAGCTTTCACCCATGTACTCTGGGTATACTGCATCCATACTGTGCCAAGGTGTTGTTAACTAATGGCATGTTGTTGTTAATGACAAAAAGGAAACAAAATGCACATTTATGACATTAGATGTTACCTGGTAAAATTTTATGGTACAAGCTGGATCTCAATACATGACAGTTTGCAACATTGGTGATCTGGGGACAGAAAAAAAAACCTGCTTTAAAAGTCAAAATTACCCCATGTTTTGCTCAGTTGATCTATTAGTCAGCTGTGTGTTTATAATTGTTGGTCATCTGATGTCCACAATTTTTTTTTGCAAAAATTTCATGTTTTGTGCTTCTGTACAGCCGCTAGCCTGATCCTTTTCAAATTGAGACATTCTACTGGTATTTGTTTTAATACAGATGTGACATTTTGACACATTAAAAACCATTTCCAGGCACACTTTGCAGTTGTGAAAACATTTTGGGTATATCCTAAAAACAAGCTTTTGTTTTAAAAAGTACCGTGACAGAAAAGGCAATGTGTCATTATGAGTATGATGAACAGGATGGGGTTCACTTTTTGTTTGAGCCAGTGCACATACAATATGTTCCTAGTGTATAATGTTAATCTGGTAGATATTCCAATGGAATAATCATTTTACCATGTTAATGATGTAAGCACAGGCAGTCTTTCATGTAATAATTTCACACTTCCAATTAAAAATTATTTTGTAACTAGCTGTGCATTTTCACGTGAGTAGCATTCTGTGTTGATCATAGCTGAGGTGTTCAGGATTTCAACCACTTGATTTGAAGGACCCATGACTTGTCTAGATTTTCAAGAAATGAAAATACCTTTTTACTTTCATCTGATGGTCCTTAAAAGCTAACTCCAGTTTCATCATTATTCAGGTCAGACACTTGCCGTTCTGACTAGGTATGACTAGAAACTGATAAATTAAGGTGCCTATACCCCTCAGCTGAAAATACAGGGGGGGGGGGGGGACTAACAGCAACAATCTTGAAAATCATGGCTCTTTGTGCCCTGTGGAATGTTGTACTCAGTCCCTGCTAGTATATTTCAGACCACCAAATCTCAGTTAAACTAATACTTTGAAAGATTAAAGATTGCAACTCTTCTTTGAAACAAAAATGAACTTGCATGAGCTGAAACATTCAAAAGCAAAAGATGTTGTTTTAATGATTACTTAGTGACCACTGGCTAATCCTGTTTACTTATTGTACTCATACAGGAGTAAATGGGGGCAGTGTGGATACAACATGTGTAAACACTTGCATCCAGTCTGCATGTTTTTATAATCGAAAGATTATTTACCAGAGAAACACTTGTATACTTCAACCTGTTGAAATCCAAAAATGCTGAATAAAGCATGCCATGTAAGATGAGAATAGGTATAAGACACTGTACAGAGAGCAAACAGGGGGACAGCTAGGGACCAAGGGTGCCTTGATTTACTATCTAGGCCAGGTATACATTCTTGGCATGGTCACATCCGTCACGAAAGGTCACATCCATTACAAAAAGGAAATGCTTCATTGGTTTTATTGCAGCAACATTTACTAATTTTGATTGTATGTTCTGTTCATCCAAGTTACAAACAAAGAAAATATAAAGTTTGGTAATTTTTGCTTTCTTGCTTTCAGAGAAAATTGAACTTTTGGGTTCAAAAATGTGACAGTCCGATGTGACAAGACCAACTGGATATGGCCTGTGATCAAATAAGTTCCAGGAATTTATAGAAAACCTGTATCAAATTAATAAAAGTACACAGATTATTATGTCCATACAGACAGAAAAAAATCAGTTAACATATTTCTGATGTTTCTTTGTGTGTCAAAGCTTTTTTCGCTTCTCCAAAACTGTGAGATTATGCTATTTGGCCCCCATCCCAACAAACTCTGCATTTGAGAAAATGTATACCTCTAGTTCCAAGTAAATTAATCTCCATATCATCAATGGAATAATAACATGTACACATGGTCATTTTATTATGCCACTTTTATGGTTGTGTTATATGTGTTACACTAACAGAGTTTAGTAACTGGTTAAAGTGGTCATGCCACATGTTTTACTATGTTTGTCTCATCTGATACACCGCAAACGCATTCCAGAAATAGAACTGCACTTTTGATCATTATCCATTTTGGGATGAAGGTATCAGGGTCAGTTGGGTAGTTGTTCATACAACCTTTTTCCCCCCCCCCCCCCTAAATCATTGTAAATGTACTTGTGAAAATAAGTACCCTCACAGTTTTGTTTTCCTCTAGTAATTTTGTTATGAAGTATATATGAATGCAAATACAGATGTACATGTCTAGAATGTATTTGCAGTTGATTTGCAAATTGTGTGTGCACGTCCATGTACCAACATTGACATCCTTTATTTCAGGTTTAACAGGAACAGGCAGGAACTTTTTGAAGGCTAAAAAGAAAGAGCCACCAGCTCCATCTCCACGGAGGCCCAAAGGAATTGACCACAAAGAGGTGGGAACTTTGTATCTGGATTCACAAAATAGATTAGATAATATAATCAGGGGCACTGTTAATTCGTTACTTGTTGAAAATTAATGGATGAATCTGATCAATGGCCAAACAAGACATAAATGTTTACAGCAGAAAATTAATATCAATAAGATGCATACTGTATCATGTTTAGGGTCATAATGCCATGAATTTACTGGATGCTGTGAGGTCACTGGTAACCTGAACTTTGGTCAGCATAAACAACCTGTATCAGCTGTGGCAGTATTGTTGAAGTCATTTTGAAAATGGAACGAAGGGACATCAAATGTCTGTACTGGCACATCCATACCTGCATGGAAAGTCAACATACCCTCTCCCTCTCCTCTCCCCCCCCCCCCCCCCCCCGCCACACACACACACTCACACACAGAGGCAAAAAATCCCACTCTAGCACAGGTAGTCCGCAGCATTACTTTGTGCACAATACACATATACAATGTCAAAAACCCATGTGCGAGTATACAAGAACAATGGCTTAATTGGCCTGTTAATAGCTGAATATACAAGTCACGTCCCAATGGTCTTGCCTGATGTCTTGCAAGAGTGTGGGTATTTTACAAAGAAATACACTAAGAATATGTACATTTTCCCTAAAAACTGACCACAGAAACCAGGGATACACTTTGTATGGAAAATACTGAAAAGAAAGTTTTTCAGTCACACTTAGTGCTTTACATACTTTAATTATGAAATGCCCAGTCAATAGTGGAATGCATACTTTATTCAAATTTATCAAAGTTTGCAGGACTTTCAATTGTTCTTCATGTTCACTCATGCATTTCACACACTTACACTATTTGTATTAAACAAGAAGAGTTGGTGACAGTGTTGTGTCCCTTGTTTTCTGCTTGCACAAATATGATTCAACTTGCAAATAATGTTATAATGTAAATAATAAAGAATCCTGTGTCAATAGCCTTTGAAATATTTGAAGGTACACAAATTCGAACATTTGTTAGTAATTCCATTTCCTGGTGTCGTGCTGTGGGAAAATTTGTGAAATCATCATATATCTGTCAGAAAAGTGTTCTGTGATGACAACACTCGTCATGTATTCTGTCCAGATAGTATAACATTTATGTTTGGATATCCATTTCAGACCAATCATGTACAGTCACCTGCTGCTCAAGAAAATGATGTTGGAATGAGCAAGGATAGTCTGGATGATGGTGAGTGAGTTGTGTGCTGAGTGGCATTAAGCCTTCACTGTTCAGTGCAACTGAAAGTGCCCAGGTGTCATTGCCATCTATTTCATTGTGTTTTCTTTCAGTTCAGCTGGCTGCTTAGTCAGCTGAGCTTATTGTGTGTTCAGTCATCTTTACTGGGTCTTTATGCATCCATAACATACACATTTGACTTCTTCTCCCAAACTGTTAACCAGACAGTCTGTAAACTTGGTTGGGATGTACCTTGGGTATGTCTCTATCTTGCTTGCCAAGGAGACTAATGTTCTTGTTTATGTATGTCACATTAGTTGTGTAGCACTAGGCCTCTTGGCAGGTAAGTCTCTACCAAGTTTGTTCAAAAAGTTGTGTGACTTTGGGAGGGGGAGGGGGGAGCTTATAAAACCAGCTTCTCTGAAATGCTTGGTCAATTGCTTTGAAATTGCATTGGGGTACTTCTGGGTACCCCGTAACATATGGTGTTGGCTTTTTTTTTTTTCAATGGGAATAGATTTTTGTGTGTCCATAATTTCCAATTTCTTCCAAATTGCAAGCTGGATTCTCTTTAAACTTGGTGAGACTTAGTCTCTGGCAAATTTTCTCACTGGTAATGCTATGTTATTTCCTGATTATTAAAAATGACATGGACTTAATGATCAGTAAGGTAATTTTAGCATGATTGCTGTAGGGGTGCAAGTGTGCATACATTCCTATGCATTTGTACATATACTAGTTCTATGTATATGTATATCAGTGTTGTCTGTAGCTTAAAATAGAAGGGAGATGTTCCCTGGCCTTTTGTTTTGCTCCCTGCCCTTTTTCTTTAGCTCCCTGCCCCTTTCTCATATGTTTTTTTGATATTCTGGGCAATTATATTCATTTTCTCATAAAATTTCAATATAACTTAAACTGATTGGCAAAACAATGTATCAATGTATCTATTGACCATGAGTATAAGATACAAATTCAGAACTATTTCCATAAAAACAACTAAAATGCCTGTTTTTTGGACTGCTACTTTTGGATGCCCTTTTTGATTGTCATTGTGTGCTTTTAAAGTGCTCTTTTAGATGAAAGGTGCCCTGCCCTCTTGAAAAGCTAGGGACAACACTGTGTATATACACTAGTTTTCTCTAAAACCACAGACTAGATAGATCTTTCTCAAATTTGGTGCAGATGTACCTAGTGTGGGTCTTTATGAAGGGTGTTCAATGGGTCATGCAACAGGGATTTTTGGATTAAAGAGAACAATTTGTTCTTTGGCATGAGGAACTTCAGACAGACTTATAGTTTGATGTAAGTATATTGTTCACCTAGAAGTGTTATGTTTACGAAAGTCATTAAAAAAATTCATACAAAAAATACAATAATTTAGACATTACATTTAGATGTATACTTAATTCTTGCTCCCCACTCCCAGCCCCACCCCCATAGTTGTAGGCCTAAGACTGGAAAGCAAATTTAGTGTTGACTGGGTTAAAAAAATCCTCGTGATGAGGGACATTCTGTGCACTTTGTAGTGTTCCTTTATGATATCACAAGAATGTATTATACATTGCTACACATGTCTGTTATTAAATTTGCCTTGTTTATGTTAGTAGACCAGTCCAACTTATGTATTTGACTATTTTTATCTTAGTAGACCAGTCCATCTTATCTGTTTGACTATGTTTATATAAACAGACTAGTCCATCTTATCTGTTTGACAATGTTTATATTCGGAGACCAGTCCATTCTTATCTGTTTGACTATGTTTATATTAGTAGACCAGTTCATTTTATCTGTTTAACTATGTTTCAGTTCCATTACATGGAGGGACTCCTGAAAAAGCAAATAAACCAAGGTAAGGTCAAGTTGACTTGTGCCAATAGGCTGACTGTTTTTATTTTATTGGATCTTTTAATTTTGTCTAAAATACAGTAAAACCTGTGTTAAGTGGGTGCCCTTGGGACTGGGCAAAAGTGCCCACTCACTTAGTCACCGATCCATTAACATGGGAAGTATAGGGAACTGGACCAGGCAACAGTGCCCACTCGGACAGGTTTTACTGTACATTGAACAAGCTTGAAAGCCAAAGGGAGTTTTTAATTGATTGAATTTCAGATCAAGTGTTGAAAGCCTGTTAATAAGTTACATAAAACTGGGGAGTATACCCAAGTAAAAACTGTTCCTGCAAACAAAAGTTACCGACACAAAAATTTAAAGCAAACAAACTTTAAGTTTTACATAAGTTATCAAAATATAGATGGGTGATGAATTTGTTCATAATATTTTAGATTTTTCAGCCACCATTTTATCTGTTTCTTATATTATACTTGCAGCATAGCCATTCCTACATTGAGTCTCGGCAGTACAGCCAGTGCCACAGGTATATGCAACAAACTCTCACTGTCTTCCACATGTCACATAATGAACACTCCCTCTCTGCCACACTAAGTTCTTGCTTCATGCTTAAAAAAGCATTGAGGCAAATGATTACTGTGTTTCAACTGCCACTTGATGAAACCTTTCAATAAAGAACATGTCTGGTTTTTGAGCTCTGCTGACCAAAGGTTACAGAGCTCATGCGATCACTCATGTCTGTCAGTTTATCTGTCTGTAACCTTTTGCTTGTGAGTGTGATACAGTCCACAGTTTTCAAGATAGCCCAATGTAACTTTCAGGACTTAAAATTAAGGTGTATGAAAATGGAGTCAAGTTTGATATTGGTCACACCACCTACATTATTATGTAATATGGGTCAAAGTGTGGAAATCTTGCAAGCACTCTGGCATCCTCAAGGTTTGATAGATGTTCATGAAATTTAGTGGGAATGTGGAGGAGGTCAAAATCTCAGTCGGTTATGATACTAGTGGCACCACCCATAACTTGACAGAAATTATGACCCAAAATATGGTGAAAATGTAAAATTCCATATTTCAAAAAATAATTGCATTAGACACATTTATAGGATATATAGATAATGTCCAATGCTAATATACAATGTGATATCAGTGGCCTTAACCTATTTCTGTTAGGTTACCAGTCCTGTAAAGTTGAAAGAAGTGATTTTGTAATGGCAAGCTGTAGCTTGGACATTGTTGGTAAACAGAATTGGGCCTCCAGATTAAAATTGCACTTGAGTACTTTGTATTTGGTGACTTTTTTGGGTCACCATAACCCAAAGATTATGGAGATTTGGGCTTGTCCAAGTTATTGTTTTTCTTCTATAACTTGAAAAGTTATTACCTGATTAGAACAAATGGACCGTGAATGGAAAGCTGGAATTGGTGCACACATTTTAAACAGTAACAATTTTTCAGTCAGAGTTGAAGGTCATGGTTAAACGGCCAGTTGGAATGTAGGGGTCATCTTGTGAATGCTCTGCACCCCACAGTTTTTGAGTTAGGCCTATATAACTATATGACTTATAAAGTGCATGAAAATCTACGTGAACTTTAATGTTGGTGGCAACATTTGTGTTATTATGTAACATGGGTCAAAATGTGTAAATCTTGTGACCAGTCTAGCATCCTTAATTTGTTAGGATCATCATGAAATTTAATGCAATTGAGGAGGACATCAAAATCTCGGTTGCAAATGATACTTGTATTGCCATCTATACTTTGAAGGAAATTATGTGTTGAAATGTCTTGAAAGATATAAAATACCATATCTTGAAAACTAATTTAATTAGACATGCTATATTTATTGGACGTACAGATCATGTCCAATACTAATATTTTATGTGATATCTGTGACCTTGACCTATTTTTGGTAGGTCACCAGGCCTGTAAAGTTGAAAGAGGCGACTTTGTAATAGCTGGGTGTAGCTTGAACGTCATCAGCAAAGAGAATTTTTTGGTGATGGTCATCAGAGCATGAGGCCCATGGGCCTCTTGTCTCTTAAGGTTGTTCCCTGTGGCTTTTGATAAGCTTAGGGCTTAACTTAGGTTGGTCAATGGTACAACATACAATACAAAACTGGAATGAAGAAGCCTGAACTTCCAGCATTTGCTACAGTTATCTTATGTTAATAAAATTAGAGAATTATAAAATTGTGCAACAGTGTTCCGGTTCACTATCAACTTTTCTTAAAAAATCACTTTCTTTTCATATGAAGTATAATTTTGTCAAATGATTGGTTACAAGCATTGTGTAAACGAGCACTTGCTAAAAAAGATATTTGTTGCACACATTATAGTTATAAACATTTTCTATGCTTGGTTTAAAATTCACATAGAATTCACTCGAACCTGCAAGTTTTGGCACCAGTGGCCTAGCTGAAATGGGAAACGCACATATCCACTCGACCAAATCCCAAAATGAAAATGTGCTAATATTCATAAGGTGGGCATTATAACACAGACACTTTCTGCAAGGAACAGATGGTGCCATTATTACAAGGTTTCACTGTATATACAGCACTCATTGGTACGGCTGCTCAGGTAGGGTGAGAAAATTCTTGTATGCTGTTTTCCGAGACAAGTAAAATTTGATGCAGGACAAATGAAAATTCAATGAAATAACATGTAAATGATAGGGGCACTTGTCCTCAGACAAGTACACCCATGATGGAATTTTCTTGCCCTGTCAGGGTTTCACTGTACTTGTACATGCTATGCTCATTGGTGATGTCACTCAAGGTTTCACCCTATTTATAACCATCATTGGTACCTGTACTCAAGGTTTCATTGTATATATAACCATTATTGGTACCAGTACTCACATGTATGTCATTTGTTTACACGGTACAAGTATACTACATATTTTGTAAATTGTACAGAGCAGTTACTGAGTAACTGACAATTTTGTTTTTTTCAGACACAATGACTGGGGATAACAAGGACTCCACCCTTAACCTGGGAGGAGACACAATGGCTGAGATGGCAGATAAAGAGAAGTTTTTCAAGGTACAGTAAATCTGATTTACTCCTCATTTTGATGTGTGCACTGAAGTCATGGTTTGTTCAGAAAAAATGTTAGATCCTTGTTATAATGTTTGTTCTTTGTTCTCATGGTTTGTACAGTGAAAAATTATTTGCTTCTGACTATAATGTGTGTTGTTTATAGTCATGATTTGCTCTTTATTGTAACCTGTTATTTGCTTATGGTTTCTACAGTTGAAATGATTTGCTCCTCAGTATAATGTGTCATTTAGTCATGATTTTGGATGTTTCAAATATATCTCATGTATCAAGGTGTGATGACATCCAATGTGATGTGGATATCATGATGTTTCTTGCTGATCCCCAAAATAGCAAATTCTGTAACCATTGCAACCAATGTACGTATTGGTATTGGCAGAACAGTAGCACCAGCACAGAAGTTTCCAAGGGGCTGGACCAATCCTGTTCACCATCCAGGAATCAGAAAAATATATGAATATATGAAAGTGATAAGCAGGTGACCCATTATGTTGGAATTACATTTTCACGTGATGTCAATGACTTAGCACTTTGGATTGGACCTTGATTTGAACATATTTTTTTCAAAATCAAATAAAAATCATCGCTTAACAGTTGGTTTATGGCAAAAAGGGGGCTTAGCCCTATGGAAATTCCTCTTATGGGAAAATTACAAGAAACACAGGACAATACGCAGAGATGAGAATTCCCCTCTTTTCAGGGGTTTCCTCCTTTTTGATCAGAAAAAATTTGTTCTAAAAGGTTGTGGCTTTGGTATGAAAAGGACAAATATGATGAAATAATGGAATGGTGGACATATATAGGGGTGTCTCTGTCCTTTCTTGTTCCTTTGTGTTCTCATCCCTGAATACAGGATGCACTGAAGGTAACGGGCACAGGGACCAGACAGACAGATTGGCATTACATAATATCAGTGATCTTGGATGGTCGCTTTATAAATTAGCTGTAGAAACTGCATCTATAAATATATACAAATGACCCTATGCGAGAAGACTGAAGATGTTTTAAGTATATTCTAAAAATTTCAAGCATATTCTAAGAAAATAAAGGTTGAAGTACCTGTGTTTGTGTGGGAAAAAGTGACATTTCTATACATACCAGTGTGAAACATGATATAGAAATAACTTCTAAGCTCACAGAGTTTCAAGGTTACAAAATGCTACATTCGTCTCAGCTTTGCATGTGATCAAGCCAGTGGGCAAAGTCAACAATACATTTATGCAGGACACAGCAAAACATATCAACTGAGGCAGATCCAAAGTCCGGTTAACACCCCGCACTTGATAGAAATTTATGACAGTGTATTGGTCATTTTCTAATTTTAGTATGTAGCGTCACAAAGTTATGTACATGCGCAAGATACCTAGTGTCTTATTGCCATTGGCCATATTAATCTTGGTGCCATACTGATGTATGTAGGATCACAAAATGATATACTAGTGTGTATCTTGGTGCCATACTGATGTATGTAGGATCACAAAATCATATACTAGTGTGTATCTTGGTGCCATATTGCTGTGTGTAGGATCACAAAATGATATACTAGTGTTTATCTTGGTGCCATATTGCTGTGTGTAGGATCACAAAATGATATACTGGTGTTTATCTTGGTGCCATATTGCTGTGTGTAGGATCACAAAATGATATACTAGTGTGTATCTTGGTGCCATATTGCTGTGAGTAGGATCACAAAATGATATACTAGTGTTTATCTTGGTGTCATATTGCTGTGTGTAGTATCACAAAATAATTTACTAGTGTGTATCTTGGTGCCATATTGCTGTGTGTAGGATCACAAAATGATATACTAGTGTTTATCTTGGTGCCATATTGCTGTGTGTAGGATCACAAAATGATATACTAGTGTGTATCTTGGTGTCATATTGCTGTGTGTAGGATCAGAAAATGATATACTAGTGTGTATCTTCGTGCCACATTGATGTGTGTAACCCTGGTTCATGGTATGGTTTCATACCATCTCATTCATCTTTTACCTTACCAGGAGCTTGAGAAGAACAGTTCTGGGACAATAGACTACAGTTTGCTCAATCAGGACCTGGACAAGTCGGGGACGATGGGGACCTTGGACAACGTGGACAGCAGAGATCATGGCTTCACCAAGTATCAACATGGTGAGTTATTAACCCACTGAAGCTTGAATTACAAGAATCCACAGGTTTCCTGTGCTAAGGCTGGACGCTGTGTCCCAACTGTTGACTGCTTAAATACATGCATGAGAAAGCATGCTGTCGAGGGGGGGTCTTACAATTCTCCTTCAAAATATTTGCCGTTAATAAGGATCTGTGGCAGTGAACAAAATATACCTGATGATGATGGTGATGATGATGATGATGATGATGATGATGATGATGATGATGATGATGATGATGATGATGATGATGATGATGATGATGATGATGATGATGATGATGATGATGATGATGATGATGATGATGATGATGATGATGATGATACATGTACTTGTTTTTTCTCCTAAGGTACTGTGCACAGTCATGTTGATAATAAAAAGTGAATTTAACTGTGTTGGACAAAAATATTTTCTTAAACTCCAAGGCAGTCTGTCTTATGATTGGAAGTTTCTTTACGTTAAGTTTTAAGCCTCAAGGGCACCTTTTCTGTTTCCTGTGTCATAGAGTTTGTTAATTTTCTGGCATAAGTGTGAGAGATTACGTAAAATATGGTCTTATTTAAGTGCAGTGTGATTCTTTTGTAGACTATTAATTATCATCCAGGAGATAGTTGTATAGGTTGTCAACATATCATTGTGTTGATGAATTAAATCCGAAGGATATAATGCAAAACTTATTTTGATACGTTTCTCTAGAAAGAAAATTTAGGCATGAAGTACTTCTTCTATGTCTATTGTATGTTTTAATTTTGTCCCAGGGAGTGATGAGGACAGTGATGATTGTGAGAAAACAGGAGACAGAATAACACAGAGGGAGAGAGAGATGACAAATCATAACCACGTACAGGAAGCTGACTCACAAAATGTATGGAATTTTTGTTACATTTCTGTCTGCTGTGGCTTAAAGGATGTGTCACTTTTGCCTGGCAAATTGTAGAACATATGAAGAAATTGGGATTAAAAGTCCTCAGGAATCAGTGTCTTTGTAATAAATAAGAAAGCAAATTCTGTCTACTAAAGGATCAGATTTAAAACACAGTGAAAGCTTTCATTTTGGGAAAAGGTAAACAGTTAGAACAATATCTTCTCCAAGTTTTTGTAATGTTTGAAAGGAATGTGTCAGTTTGATGTGGAAAGTCCATTAGTACTTTAAAGCAGAAATCAAGACTCCAGAGGAATCTCTGTCTCAGCCTAAGGACAGAAGAAAAAATGACATTGCAAGTCTTAATATCAAGGCAACAAAAAGTTATCACAAAATTGAATATGATTTCAAAGTGTCTGTCATGTTTTGAAGAGTATGTCACTTAGATTCATTAAATTCCACAATGAAGTACATATACATGTATATATGTAAGTCTCATATTAAGTAAGAATATAAATTCTGTCATCCGTGACAGTCCAGTAAATGATAAAATTGAAAATGTAAAGGCAATGAGTTTGTTACAATGTGTTTCCCAATTATCTGTCTATTGCCAAAATTAATCAGTGTTCAAGATATAAGTTTTTGATGCAAACACTCAAATAATGCAATGTAGCAATTGTGTTAAGTGGATAAGATGTTAATTTTATGAAACAGCAATAAATGTTATATTAATGTGGTACTCTCTCTTGTGATCAAATTATACATAAAATGTATTTTTACAGAGTCCAGACGATTCCAAACCAGGCAGCATGCTTTCTAAAGGTACTAATTTTTTTATCTGTGACATTTTTTGAACATTAATTGTATAAAAATAGGACTGTAATACTAAAAATTGGCGTTCAGTCATCAACATGGTCTGCTCTCTATCTTTAAGCAACAAATCCACATGTAGATACCAGGAATAGTCATTTCCCATATGTAGTAATGGGTAGATGATTGGGTCAGTATGATTCAGATAGATTGGTACTTTTTACTGAGCAAAGTTTTTGGTGAACATTGATTTACTTGGGGATTTAAATAATATAAATCAGGCAAAATTGACCCTTTGAAAGCATATGAGTAGGCAGTGCCACATGAATATAGCTTCATCAGGCTAATTGCATCAAAGGAAATCCTGGTAAGACTTAACTGATGAGCACAAAGAGAAGATGGTACTTCTGAAAAGAATGTAGTAGCAGATTACTAATTGATATTGTTTTGTGGTTAACGTATGTTATAAAGTTGCACTGATGGACTCCTTGGACTCAACTCTTGGAACGAAACATGGATCACGAGACACTGCCATGACACGAGAGGATGATGACATGAAGCCTATTCCCGAGGACAGAGAGCATGACACCATGGGAACTATGGACACCCACGCTGATAACAGCGAGGAACACGATATGAAAGGCACAAGAGACAACAATAGACACTTGCTTAAGACAGGCACAGGTATGTGTCCGTGGCATTGTGTCTGTTTGAGTCTGCCATTTTTATGCATAGACCTATGAAATAGCCTCAGTGTAACATTCCAAGGTAAAGTTGACCTTTCTGCTTGAGTCTGCTGATAGTACTGCCCATTAATAAGCAACTTGTCTGTATATCCAAGACATGCAGCTCTATGGAAGGACGACATTGGCCGTCTGTTGGATCTCATAAATTTTTTAGCCAATTTGTAATAGAAATTAATATTCTCATCTACTATTGCATCCCTGTATGGTTTAAAGTAACATGATTTGGCCATTTTCAATGGGAGTTGTAATAGTTGATGTAAATACTGTATTCCAACAGTTATGCCGTGCCTGCTGTGGCAGTGAATATATGTATTCCAGTGGTACCTGTCTTGAAAAAACACAATTTAATCATCCATAGGGGTCTTTAAAGACAGGAGACAGGCTTAACTGTGTGCAAAAGATGAATACATGTCATTTGAAAATTTTAGAAAGTAGCTTGGATGACAAATTTCTATGGGCAGTATAATTCCTTTGATGTGAAAATAGGAAAGGCCAAAATTAGCAACTTTATGTGTATTAAGCCAAATAGACCACCAACACACAAAATTCTTGCAGGTAATAGTTTTGTATTCCCATTTGATGGTTTTTCTAAGAAGCTTTGGATAGACTGGCTATTTTTTGATATTTCATAAAATGAAATAAATATTTCAGAACCATATAAGTTAAACGCATAGGTTTACCATGAAAAATGAGGTGTTTCCACAGACAGTTCCTTCTAAGTGAATAAGTCCCAAATTACGACAGAAAGTGATAGGAATACACAGTCTACTATGGCCCTGTGGACTGAAGTGCCCTTCTCAGCAAGGTTATAGACATCTTCTAATTTTGCTCTGCCCGTTTTTGTGTAGGAGGTCTAGGATTCACTGACACCAGCAGGGAGATCGAGGCCCTACAGGCAGCCCTGCGAGAGGCAGGCATGTCAACCCTGGGTACCACAATAGACACGCTCCACCTGGGTACCAGTAAGACCCTTGATATGGCAGCCACACAGACTGCCAGCGCCACGGGGGCATTTGGTCTCCAAAATGTCGCTCATGATTCAGGTAATAAACATTTTAATGTGGAAAACAAATTTTTGTTGTGTATTTTGCTTGTATTTAAATTTGTAAAGTTCTATTACATAAGAGGAATATTTGAGTTTTGCTTATGAGTACAGTGGTACCTGCTATTTAAGACCACCCTTAATGCCAGACAAAAAGAGTCACATATGACAGGTGATCTTTAACTTGGAGGTAAGCTAGCAAATTAATTAAAGCCCAGTGTCTTGAAAGGGCAGTCTTAAAAACTGGTGCTGTCTTTCACGAGAGGTGGTCTTTGGAGCAGGTACTACTATATAGAAAGAGAAGTGCTACATATAGTTGCCCTGAACTCTCGAAGCAATTAACTGTTTAATTACATTATGAATAACAAAACCAATACTACCAACATTGCTTCATGTTAGCATGAACATAATATACATGTAAGACTGCCAGTATAAATCTCTGTATGTCTGAATTATATATTTTATGTATGGAGAGTTACCAACATTTTTGTGAAATTCAACACGCAAACTTTTGTTTGCATAGAATTGCACTGTGCATTATTGTTTTATAGATAAACCTGCCCGTACAGTAGAAGACATCTTGAAAGAAGTACAAGAGCTTCACATGGATCATGGTGACTCGACAGGAGCATTTTCTCAGAAGCCTGCTGCTGACACAGCTGGTAAAATATACTTCATGCGCCAGTATTTTTTTTCCCATTTCTCTTGTTCTGCATCATTGCAGATTTTTTTAGAAGTAGGAAAGTAAAGGACAAATTTGCACTTGATTTTCTAGAGATTGTCAGAATGTTCAGACACAATTGAGTTTTGATCATATCAGATCTAGATCAGAGTCCAGCAGCTGCATATTAAAAAAAAAAAAAAAAAAAAATACATGTTATAGTCCCCCAGTTTGATACCAGATACCAGACCTGCTAATGGAAATATTTCATAAGTTTCTGTGAGATATACCTTTTCTTTTCAAGTTTCACATTTTTCATGCTGAATGACAGAAACAATAATTTACTTTAAATACATAAAAGTCGAAGTATCTGCACTTTTATACAAAGTGCTGGCTATTTACTTTGGATTTCGTTCATTTTAATGATTACCTTGGGGGGAAACGGTGTCTTTTCTCCAGTGCCAAGGCTCAGTCTTTTGCTGTCAATTTCCATACTGTTATAATTACAAGGGGGTACAATCCCTCTTTGAATCCTCAAACTATCCCTGTAGTTGTGTTCTGGTTAGAGATGAGTTCATAAAGTTTTCCATTCTTTCTGAGTAGACCATTTAAATGTTATACGTTTCCAGATGAGTCCATGCTCAGTATCAATCAGAGAAGGATGCAGGTGCCACCAGGCCATGCCAGAACTGATGATTCTAGGAAACACAATGACTCATGTGGCCATGTATGTATTTTATCCAGTGTCAAGACTGTTCACATGTACATTAGGGGCAAGAGTGACCAGAATAGGTTGACCAACATTTGGTCATGTCTGTCCACTATAAAAAGAAGAGTCATTCTGTAACTGTTTTAGAACATGTCCGATTAGGAGTATAAATGGCATGTGATATCTTAGATGGAATTTTTTTAGTCTGAAATAAACTTATTTCATCTTATCTTATCTTATAATTGCATATCCATTGTATTACTACATTGAGCAACCAGTAAACTTTTTAACTCTTTCAGTACCAATCACATCTAAAGTTGATCGTCTTGAGGTGAAATGGCCATGCCCCGTTAAAATCAGCCTACTATCCCCTTTCTGGCCAAATAAATTCATTCATTCAAGGAATTAAACTCATTAGTTTGCATGAAAACAGATTTTGGTGTATATATAAAAAGCTTTGCTCTTGGCCAAAATAAGTTGGACAGAAGAATATGCGAGACAAGACTTGTATAAACAAAAATAGGAAGAATTTGAGAAGAGTTGCTTGGTTAAGACCATTGGTTAAGTAGCACAAGCTGATTGACTTTGTTGACCATGCAGTTATCAGAGGGCACAGATCAGTTACCACCACATACAGCTGAACATGCCCAGGAACGAGCAGAGACAAAGCATACCAAACCAGGTATGTCTTGCAATTCCAACTGTGACAAGTATATTACCCATTCCTGTGCATATTAAACAATGAAATGTCCCATACTTAACAATTTTCGTGTTTAAGATTATTTATGTTTCACGAAGCAGGTTGCTTCAAATGACAATATGAGGAACCTTGAACTCTTAAGTTTATATGGAAGATGGTTACATTGAAACAAAATATAAGCATGTGTGGTTAATATCTATGGTAAATTTTGGTATGGAAAATAAGTATTTGACTTTATTAGTGTAAAAGTTTACATAAACACACATGTTTACTTTAGTTTATAACATGTACACCAATTAGTCAACAGATTTATGGGAAAGAAAGCTGTTGAATGGTGTTCTGGATGAAAAGGTACACCTTTTGGACACCATGAGTTCTGATAATTTTAATGGGAAAAGTAACAATATTAATGTATCAGTGTTTGCAGTCACTGGGTTTAAGACTGAGTAGAACTACAGATGTGTATGTATTTAAGGGAATGTGTGGGATGAAATTGAAATGTTTTAGCAGTGGTACCAAGAAGGGTGATACCATGTAGACATCTTGTAATCCCATTCTTCTCTACATTTCTTAATGGAAGCAGAAGTAAAAAGCGTGGCACCATGTAGAAATCTGCTGATGTCATTCTTGTCTATCCAAACAGTCTTGTGAATAACATCATTTATTGTAGGGAGAAAAAAGTCAAAGTATGACAATGTGAAGAGTTCTGGCTACGGTGCGTCCAGCAGTCCACAGAAGAAGAAGCAATGGACACCTGCTGACACTAGTCAACAAAAGGTCAAAGGTCAGCACTCTTTTCATTGTAAAGTCTTTACAAAAAGCATTAAAATTCTGAAGGGGGGGGGGGGTAGTTTATTTTGCTTCCCTTGTATAGAGGTTGAACATATAATAAACACTTTCCATGTGTGTATTCATGAAACATTCATGGCTGGGCTATACTTTTTTGTGCTTTTGACTTTCATGTGTGAAACAACACAGACATGTGTATCAGCACTCAAACATGTGTCACATAACAAATTAAGTCATTGGGTCAGCTGTCTAGGTTACACCAGCTGCAGACAGATCAGGATCAGAAATCCTGGTTCAGTTATCATCATTTTTTTCCCCTGTAATCTTCATATTGTGTGACATGATGACCTTGGCTAACAGGTACATGTAGTTTTAAACTGTGTGCATCAATTCAAGACACTGTGGCTGCTTACACACAATTAATATAGCCTGTTGGTTAGATCACAGTGTAGATATTTTTTCCAAAGTTAAATGTATGCATATCGGAATAATTGATTTTGACAGGAACAGAGAAACCAGAAAAAACACAAAAAGTTCAAAAAAAGGCCAAACCCAAAGGTAGTGGCATTAACATGACCAGCTCAGTGGCAGACAGCCACCTCATGGCGTCCATCCAGTCATTTGCCAGCTACATACAGCAACATTTCACTGAGACAGGACCAGCTCTGCAGTCATATGCTAATGAGGTCAGTGCAGTGATCCATATTATGATAACCTCATTTTTTTTTTAAACACTACCCCAAGTGTGTTTGTTGAAGTATAACATGCTACACTAATGTAAGGTATTTGAATATGATTGTATGTTTAAACCCCAAGATATGAAAGGCATGTTGATATATATCAGAGTTTTATTTAAACAAGAAGGTCTTATTTGGATGTATATGACTTTGTATAGGTTAATTGCTGGAAATAGTATCATTCATGGAGAATTATGATGCCAATGCCATTAGGCTGAGGTTGACCTCAAATCCATCGCTTTACATCCATGAAACATTGCAGTGACAGTTGATTCAAAGTTAAAACTTGTTTGATAAAAACATGGTATGTCCATTGCGACTCTTCATTTGTGGAAAATAATGAAGAGTTAAAATAGTAGAGTGACTTCAACAGTGGATTTTAAATGGCTTTTTATGATGTGTTCAGATTGCCAAAGTGCCAAACCAGGTGGCAGCACTTCCTGTGACTGAGAGGGAGAAGCTACTGCTATCAGAGCTACAGCAGTGGCAGGAACAGTGGAAAGAAGAGCGGAAAATGCGGGCCAAACTTGAAGGTGAGTCCACCAAGGACCTAAAACTAGATGTATTTCTCCACTGTCACAAAATATTTTTACTGAGGTAATGCCTACTGGTATTAAAGGCCCATCTGTCCAAAGCACCCTCTAAGATTTAGTATTTAGATTTACCTCCTCAAGGGAGGCGCTGTTAATACATCCATCTGTCATGGTAGTGTAGTTAAGAAGGAGACCACAGCAGATTCAATGCCCAACTGATTTTGGATAATTTTGTTCATTTTCAGATTTGGGGACATATTCGAAGACATGTTGGCTTTCACGTGTCCAAATGTAGTAGTTCTAGCCCCAACACATTATGATAAAATTAACAAATACTTTCAGTATTAATATGGTAGTCAATGGACTGTGTTAACCTTTGGATCTTGTTTGATAAAAAAAAATGTCCACTTCATGTGGATATTCTCTAAAACGAATTTTCTAATTTTAAACAATAACTGATTCACTCTAAAAAAATTGTGGAGAGCAAAATATATCAGGGATCTGCTAAGAATGATTAGTTCTTTTTTATATGTGTATCCAAAATGAAGAGACCCACAAACTGAATCCAATCACTGGTACAATATTATAGATGCATGTGTTGAGATAATAGTGGGACAAATTTGACCATTTTATCTTGAATGTTTTTTTAGAAATAACCAAAATTTTACCAAAACCACTTTTTATCCAAAATGCTCGCATTTATGCAACTTTGAATCTTGAGTTCCATCTGTGGTGCAGACAGATTCCGCAAAACTTGCTGTCAATTGAGCATAATAAGGATTATTATGTCAGGGAAGCATATTTCTGTGATACATGATATTTGGCTTAAAAGCAAAGTCACTTTTACAGGTTGGACATTACCTTCAGATAGCATATATGGGGTAGTTATTCTGTATTTCCCACAAATAAGAAGAAAAATCATCCATATGGAAATATAAATATATGTCTATGTGTTTAGTTCTCACCAAGAGCTGTAAGTAGTATTTGTTATCAAAATATGTAATTTAAACCTGATTGTGTGAAATATATGGATGCAGGTGCCCCTCTTTTGAGAGACCATCCAAGGGCAGATCCAAAGTGGCCCTTGAAATGAGGCAATTTCTCACTTGAGTCTGTGAAAAGAGAGACTTCTGTATCATTACTATGTACAGTGAAATTACTATGTACAGTGAAACCTCATTATAACAACATTCAAATATCCAACATGCATTATAATGACACAAGTTATCAGTGGCAAAAGTTCATTTTCTTTGTTGGTTTGATTCATTTATCTGACATATTCAGTTATCTGAGTCATTTCTAAGGGAACGTATGGTGTCATTTTAACAAGTTTTCACTGTACATGTATACAAAGGGGGGATGGCAAATGTCATCGTAGTCCCCTTATGTGAATGTTGCCGTCTGTCACAAGATGTCTCACTGCCGTTACTCTCTCATACAGTGGATGTGGCTACAAAGCAGCAGGAGTTTGACCAGCGCATGCAGGAGCTGAAGTCTGAACATGACCAGGAAGTGTTCAAGTTAAAACAGGCCAACTTTGTGCTGTCAGCTAAGGTGGGCAACTTGGCATGGAATCTGATCTTGCATTCTGTCAATTCACTTTTTGTTAGCGTTTTTACGTTGTCATATTTTATTGATTGCTCAAAACCATAAAAGTAAAACCACAATGGAAAGGTTATGTAATATAGATATGAGAATTGTGTGCAACATATTGAACTTAAAACTTCATTGCAAAACCTGGTATGCAAAGAAAAAAATAAAATTTAAAAAAAGATAAAAATTCATGTTTAAATACAAAAAGTTAAACAATTGCTGTATGCTTTCCATCTTTAACGATTTTGAGTTTAAAAGTGTGCTCATTGCCTATGTCTGAGTGTATTTACTCCAGGTACATAGCATTATTTGTAATACATTCATATTTTCCTTTGAGTAGGTGTCAGAAAGTGCTACAGACTCTGAAAGTCGGAAAAAGGTAGCAGACAGTGGCATTGTAGAAGGGGCCAGCAGAGAGCAGCTAGACTTGCTGGAGAAGGAGATCCGCGAACAAGAGAAACTGATCGCAGGTTACCAGCAGGAGAACCAGCGACTCTACCAAGAAATAAAGACGATGCAACAGATCACCAAACATACTGAGGAGAAGATGTTTAGAGAAAATCAGAGGCTCACCACTGAACTTGTCAAGCTGAGGTAAATGAGAAAGACTTATTGTATCTGTCAAGCTGAGGTAAATGAGAAAGACTGATTGTATCTGTCAAGCTGAGGTAAATGAGAAAGACTGATTGTATCTGTCAAGCTGAGGTAAATGAGAAAGACTGATTGTATCTGTCAAGCTGAGGTAAATGAGAAAGACTGATTGTATCTGTCAAGGTGAGCCATATGTTGTCTGATGGGTTTTGCCTTTGAGCAGGGTCACCACAGGCACAAAGATAAGAAATGCCTCCTCTTGCTATGTCCTGCATCGAGGATATCTTTTGCCTGTGTAACATGGCACATCATGCCCTGATGCTTACTTATATTTGCTTACATGATGGTTTCAGCCCTTGGAAAATAGTTGCTCATCGACCAAAGTTTCAAGGCCAACTTAAAGACTTTGATGTGCTGCCTGCAGTGTCCCTATGATAATTAATCAGATAGGACTGGCTTTTCCCAATAGGACACCTGCTGAAGGTTTTGTTCCTGTTTGAAAAAGCAAGCAGTTTTCTTTCTTATCATGGTCGGTAAGGGGTCTTGCATATCTATCAAATCATTTCCATAAATATTATTACTAATTAACAGCATTATGAATTTCTGTTTGTCTGAACAGTACGCACCAAGATGAGCTCCTTTTGGCTTTTTGTTTCCAGATTGTTTACCACATGTGCTGCCAGCTCATAGTTTCAAGCATGTTGTCTGCAGCATGTGATTCCAGCTTATAGCTTCAAGCATGTTGTCTGCAGCATGTGCTTTGAGCTCATAGTTTCAAGCATGCTATCTACAGTATGTGCTTCCAGTTGTCTGCCACTGATGTGTGACACACAAAAGTGCCTTCTATTACAGTGCATGCATACATGGTGTTAGGGATGGCCACTTTGTGGTTGATGGCTTCCAGTGTGTGGGGTTACACAAATTTTCAAATCCCAGAATGCATCATTGATTGTTAAGGACATGAGTCACGCCTGATGCACTCAGTGACCACTGCTGCCATTTGATAAACATTTAAAGAAAAAAAAAACTTCAAAGCTTTATTTTATTAGAAACTTTTAATGTAGAAGTCGACAACTTTGAAGAACAAGATGAAATATCCTGTTCTTATGGGCATCTAACCTTTGTAGGACACTGATGGGTCTGGCGTTTGAGTTTAATTATTTTCTGACTACATGTTTTAACAAGAAGTATAGAAGTATCTCGGGAGACTGTTTATCTGCTTCACCAACTCCCATTTATCTAGTCCCACACGTTTGCCTAATTTGCCTAAATATGAGGGTCTGAGAATATACAATCTTCAATGTAATAAAGACATGGTCTTGTGAAAGGGATGACAACCACTGAGAGTGAGAAAGGGAGGAGATAGTTTGAATATTCTTTCAACATGAATGGTGGCCTCCCCTACCATTTATCATACATGGCATCAACAGATATTTTTTTTAAATTCCATGTTTGAAAATTATTCATGTTTTATGTTGTAGTGTCTCAGTTTGCACCATCTTTGCACCATCAGGAGTGTGTGGTTCTCATATGACTAAATACAGGAAAACCTGTGACTTTTTAAGTGGGTGCTCTTTGACCAAGTAAAAATGCCGCTTAGCAGAAGCATATTGTCATGGGAAGTAGATATAGGAAATGGGCCTGTAGAAAGGTGCTGGGTGAGGGTGCACTTCAGAATTAAAAAGCCTGTACATTTATGTGTTAATCTACCTCCATACAAGAGATAATTATATATTTTCAGTACATTGTACATAATACCTGGTTCAAGTAGCAGTCCACAAACCTTGTGTATCTGGTGGCCAAGTCACTGATTCTCGACAAAATGTAAAATGTTGGACTTCCTATAACATTATCTGCACAGTAGCACATTGAGTACAGGTCCTATGATTGCTTTTGAGTGACACTTCACTCAAAAGCAATCATAGGACCTGTACTCAATATTCTAAAATGATTTTATGTGAACAGAACAATAAGTTTGTGAGAAAAAATTGGTAATCTATAATATAGTATGGTGTAGATAGTTCATTTGCTACAAGACATAAATTGGAAGCTAGTTTGGTACAGAATAAAGTTACAAGAGGTCACTCATACTGCAATCATCAATTTGATCATGTACTATGTCATCATGCTCTTCTGTAAAGCACATACAAATGGTAAAGGTGGGTGAAAATATAAAACAGGATAAATAGTGATTATTATTAATTACATTACCTGAATTTTGTAGGGTGCTTGTGTTTGAAAAAAAAATGGTTTATATTACAATGAGTGTACAATTGAGATCACTTTTGATATGTTTTATGTGTAATGTGAATTCTTTTCTGGCATGGACAGGGTGTAATGGTTTAATACAATCACATAGAAGAGGACAGCATTTTTGTAAGCCATGGGCTGCGTGAAACTGAAGGATAGTTTCAACCAGAATTGTCTGTGCCCAAAACTTGTGTAGTTTCTGGACCAAAATCAACATTTTTCAATCTTTTCTGCATAGTCTGTGCTAATAAATTTAATGGCTATGTGCATCAAATACACAGTTTTTGGTTTAATAGACCAAACTGACATTTTTTGTTCTTTGGAGAGGTGATGGGTGTTAAACATGCTCCAAGTGAGAACCCTTGTGAAATTGTACATGATCTGTAAGCTAGTGGGGATATAGGATGTGCTGCAATACAAAGCAAACATTTTTTTTCCTTTCCCTGTTGTGAAACAAGCAATTTTACACAGTCACATTCATCTCTTTTACTGGGAAGTTGTGCAGAAGTTTAAAGTTGAGTTGGTCAGAGTATTACAAACAGTCCATGTTGCATGATACCTTATGGATAGTCCCCAAAAGTATCACTAGAGGGCAGTCAGGTAATTTTTACTGCACACATGCACTTTCTGGTCATAAAACATCTGATACAGATAAAAAGGAGCAATTTATGGAAATATACAAGGATTTTAGTTGACTAAGTTACTGTTGTGGTAACAAAATATTGTGATCTATATTTCTGTGTGCTAGTAAGCTAATATGTGTCACACCAGCTTTCATGGGCAAGTGTGGCAAACTTTTTTTTAAGTGACAATACCGAACTTGAAAATCAGTCAAGTATGTTTTGGTGAAACAGCCACACAACCTAAGGGGTCAGCAATTCCTATCAACAAGTTTACATTAGTACATAGAGCATGTCGGGGGGAAGGGGGAAGAGGGTCAAGATCAATGTACATTTTTAGCTAATTTTGAAAATGTTGATCAAAAATTAACATTACTCTTTTGGGGGGGGGGGGATTACAGGAAAGAGTACTCACTGTACGTTTTTGAAAATGTTGATAAGTTTGGCTGACCCCTTAAAAGTTGATGCCTGCTCCAAATGTATGCAAGATAAGGAAGAGAGGTACAGTAGGTGATAATGCACTGTTGTGGGTGGCCCAACTGTGGATAGGAGGCAACTGTGCCAGCCCTTCCACTGGAGGAAGGAGACTGCATGACTTCATTGACAATTTCAACATCTTCCTCTTGTCCAACATGTAATGGGCAAATATCATGATATCTTACACACATCAACAAGTAGATGCATACTTTGAAAACAAAAAATAAAATCAAAATGCAGGGGCTCACCAATCAACTGTTTATAGAGCCAGTGAGTGCAGGATGGTGAAGGTGGTAATGAGGGAAATGGCCAAAGTTTGTAATTGTTTCTTCCTCTGTTTCAGGACGCAGCTTGACCAGAAAGAGATAGAGATAAAAAACAAAGGCTTGATAACCAGTCCCATGGTACAGCAGCAGATTGCAGGTGGCAGTGGGTCTGGTGCAGTGCTGGGAGCAGGCAGGATAGCAGAGCTGGAGGCACAGCTACGGCAGGCCAGGGTGAGTACAGTCTTAATGGCAGCAAGACAGCAGGCCAGGGTGAGTACAGGCTTAGTGGCAGCAAGCCCTGTGTCCGACCTAGTCAGATACACCAATAGGATGTATTCATATCTAAATGCGGTCCTACTCTAACACCTATTGAGCAAAAGAGGGAGCCACCTGCATCAGGGTAGATCCATGTATTTAGTCAAAAGCACTTTCTCAACAAAATGATCAACAGAAACACATAATAATATTAAGAAAATGTATTAACATACATTTGAAACATAAAGGATTCCTAAATTGATTAGAAATGGGCTCTCTTTTGGTTGAAAAGGTGTTATTTATGGATGTTTATGTAGTATATAATACAAATCTGCCCTGATCGTGGTGGAAGCATCAGTCTGTTGCCCTAGCAACACAGGAAGTGAGCAGGATTGCAGTTAAATATGAATGTCTCCTATTATGCACAACTGACCCATGCAGGCTCAATGTCATGGGTAGATAGGCACCTTTGCCTTGTATAATGCTAAATTTTTCGTTTTACTATCATGAATGATATCCAGCCACACCCAAAGGGTTGGCTTTAGAAACACTGTAAATTACATCAATTCATTTAATTATTGGGGCTACCATTGAGTACCAAACCTAATAAGGCTACAAATTAAAATTGTTCTGTTCTGAATTTACATTGACAGCAGACTTTTATTTGCCCCAGTCAGTGTGTCACCAATGAGTTTGGATGGCAGATAGCTACCTAACTCGTGCCGGTCACCCATGTAGAGATCTATTATGATGTGAAAAGAACCATAAGTCGCGTCATTTTGTAGAACGTCCTTTGCATGGTTAGGCCGGTAGATTGCCAAATGCACTAACGTCATAATCTGTGGTACATTGTCAGACCTTCCTGGACAATATCCCCCTCACCATATAAAGACAGCATGTTACAACAGTGTTTCAGTTACTCCGTGATGAGCTCAGTCTATGAGCGAAACCAGTTGGAGTTATCTTCCTATTCTAAGTTTTTGTTTGCCACTGGCCTTGAATTGTTTTCTCTGAGAGTACCAGCAGACATGGGCAGCATTAAAGTTCAAGTGGTACCTAGAATCATTAAAATTATGAATGAGAAAAAAAACTTATTCGACATAGGAGGGGGCCAATCAGCAGAATTAATTTTGGGGGTGGGGTGGGGAGTGCTGGTTTGCAATTAGCGCTTAATAATATTCACCATTAATGAAAAAGATGGCACAGATCTTGATTTGTTTGCTGGATTTCTTGTGTTTTCCTATCTCTGAGATATGCAAGGGTATTTTCCATTAAAAAACTGCTTTATTTCTGTCAAAGTGGGCATCAAGTCATCATGCTTTGAAAAACCTATTATGGATTTCTAGCATGGATTTTAATCGAAGGCACAAGATGCATTAGCTTGTGTGTGATTTTCTAGTGTGCATATTAGAGATCTTTGCACACTTTGTAAGGTTACATTGGGATCAGGACTTTTGACAAAATTTTGTTGGTTAAAAGGTTTACGAATCCATTGTAAAACTGATGAAATAACATTAGGATGTTACAGGAGGCAGACATATTTTGCAGACTTTCTCAGTCAGCTACTCATATTTCTGATATTCATGGCAGAGAGAAGCAAAGTAGTGACAAAGATGTCAAAGATTTTTGGCAATGAGATGATGTCCTGTGGGATACTTTCAGAGGGAGGCCAGTGGTCTCGGGGAGGAGGTGAAGGTCCTGACGCAGACAAAAAAGGAGCTGGAGCAACACATAGAGCACCTGGTCACAAAGTTACAGCAGCTCGAGGAACGTGTCAACCAGGCGCAGGGAGGAAACTCACCCTATGCCAAAGTGAGTCATCAACATGCCCCAGTCATTTGTCCTCGCTTCCTAGTTGGTCTCTTGTTGAATTTTGAGGTCCCTTTCTATACAAACAGTATCATGGCATTACCATAATAGAGTATCCTGTGAAAGAGGTCACTCTATAAAGACAGTATCGTGGCATTACCGTAATAGAGTACCTGTCAACGGTCAATAGAGGTCATTCCTTTTACAATTACACATCTTGAATGGCCTTATTCAGGGACAAGACCACAATATTCAAGCTGCATTATACAAGTATGTGAGTAGAAGGCAAGAAAAGTGTTAAAATGATGGCTTTATTATCCAATAAAGACATGAAATGGCAGGGATTGCAGTATAAGGCAAAGTGTTAGAATATCCTTGAATGCGGAGTCTCAGTGCATGTGGTACACTGTGTTATGAATGCCATTTTGTCCAGCAAACATACTTGTGGCATATATATTGCACAGTGCCAGATACCAGTATTGTCTTGATACCAAACTGTTTCGTTTCTTTTTTTAATTGATTTGTTAATTTATTGGTCTGGCTATTTGTGTGGGTTAGAAACTCCAGGAGAAGCACGACCAGGAGATAGAGCCACTGAGGGAGAAGCTGAGGTGGTATGCCAAGAACCAGGAGCTGCTCGACAAAGACGCTGAATCCATCAAGCAGAAGGACCAGAAGATTAAAGAGTTAACTGGCAAGGTGGAGCAACTACAGTCAGAGGTCAGCATGCCAAGAAATAACAACGGCATTGAGCAAAATCTGTTTAATTTCACCCTGAAAAGTGGCCAAAGTACAAAGAAACTGTAGACATGCATGGAGGCCACACAAAATGAATTGGAAAACTCACAAGCTTTTTTCAGTATTTCATGTACATGTAGTTCGATTTTTTGTAATTTTCTATTTAATCCACAATTTTCATGGTAAAAATAAGAAAAAAGAAGCCCCAAATTAAAGTTTATGTCTCTGCCATTACTTTTTTTTTTCTTGAGGAGTTGCGGCAGGGTTTTTAAAATGGTTGAGACTGGACTTTAAAATGTTGCAACAGAGGATGAGAAGGAGTACAAAACCTACAAGTTAATTCAAAATTGAAGGTGCAACTAATGTGGGAAATTAAACAAGACTAAGTACTTTGCCATTTATTCTAACATTCAGTGAGTAGCAGCTGTCGATGTGACATACTTGTAAAGTAGACTTATATGAAGATTAATTTCATGACAACAAGAAAGTTTGGTTTCATAAGTTTTAATTTGCAGGCTGGACAGAAACAGTTTGACCACAAAGCTCGTGCAAAACAGAAAAGCCAAGATGCAAAACGCATACAGGATCTGGAGAGACAGGTAAAGCACTTAAAGAAGTTGATTTCAAATATCCTGGTAGTCTCTCTCTCTCTCTCTCTCTCTCTCTCTCTCTCTCTCTCTCTCTCTCTCTCTCTCTCTCTCTCTCTCTCTCTCTCTCTCTCTCTCTCTCTCTCTCTCTCTCTCTCTCTCTCTCTCTCTCTCTCTCTCTCTCTCTCTCTCTCTCTCTCTCTCTCTCTCTCTCTCTCTCTCTCTCTCTCTCTCTCTCTCTCTCTCTCTCTCTCTCTCTCTCTCTCTCTCTCTCTCTCTCCCCCCCTCTCTCTCTCTCCCTCTCTCTCTCCCTCCCTCCCTCTCCCTCCCTCCCTCCAATTGTTTTGTCTTGTAACATCAGTTGAAGGTCTGTACAGAAGTGTATCTCAGGACTGATTTGTAGTTCAAGATCAAACACTAACTGGAGACATGAAAACAAAAGTAATGGAAAATTGAGCTATTGGCTTCAGTGTTCAATGTTGAATACTTTTAGTCATTTTCAAAAATCGTCAGGCAGACTAAAGAAAGAGCAGATTTGGCATAATACTTTATGTACACAGTAGCTCCTGACATTCTAATTCGGCAACATCTAATCTTTTCATGCACGTGACAAATTTCAATAGCCATTACCATATTTAATTTTCATAACAGAAAGCTTCATTGAACTATGAACATGCCCAGTGTAATACAGTAGTCCCTCCTCTGGGAGACCACCCCGAAGGCTGGCTTTATTATACAAAGCAGGTGGTCTTTCAATGGAGTTCAACTAACATGGAAAAGATGGGATGAAGGACAAGATAAATGTTGTGTTAAGGCAGGTGGTTAGTGGTTGGAGTGGGTTCAAATTAGGCACAACTGTAGCAATTGTGCCACTGTTCCAGGGCAGACATGCTCTAGCTGCCACAAAGCAACCGGATACTGGCCTGCTGGGCAATACAAAAACCATTGCCATGTGATGCGAAAACCAGTACCTAGCAATGCACAAAAAAAAAAAAGTACTACGGACCAATGCAAATGCTGCCAACATGTGATGCGAAAACCACTGCTGGGCCGGGCAATGCAAAAATCATGAGGGAGCTTTCATCACTTCAGCATGGAATGAGTTTGGGGGGGGGGGGGGAAGATTACTATGACCCTCCCCCCCGCATGGTTGAATCTAATTTTTAAATACCATTAAGACCCATTGATCTAACTGATGAACAGGCACTGTGCTTGACAAAGTGTCACAATTGTTAACATGTTAATTATGAGGTGATGTAAACAATGTGGAAATTGCTGCTCAAGGTCATGTATGCCTGCAATATCCGTCACGACAAGGACAACTCTTGATATCCCTGTGACTGCAACAGGCATGAGAATCCGGTAATCTACCAAAATGATGTTAATATGATAAATTCTTGCGTGAACATGTCAAACATGGAAAGTAAATTTATATACATGTATTCCCCAATTTTGGATACATTTACCTCAACATAAGAAAGAGCAAGAACAAAATTGTTACATCTTAATCTGTGGAAATGATTGTGAGCAACACACCCCTGGGATTGTTTTTTATGTTCTATTTTATACCATAAAGAAACAAAGCTGTCAATTTTCCTGCATTTTGATACCCTCCTCAAAAATGCAATCATCACTTTTGCATCAGAAGAGCCCAAACAATTGAAATATTTTGCCAGAAGCCAATACAGTTTATTTAAAGCCAGGGATACATCCATGTAGTGTTGGTTTTTGCAAGCTTCACAGCTGTATTACTCATAAATCATATATTTGTTGTGGAAAATTCTTGATCTTATAAAATAGTGTATTTACCAGAAACCTCCCTACAGTACACCATTTCAATGTAGATTTTTTTTTTCTAAAGTTCCCACTTCATAGGCAAGGCTTTTTCCCTCCCTGGTCAGTTGTTCGTTCTAATTGCTCTCATCTGTTGCCTCCATAACATACTTTTATCTGTCAGGTTGTACTTTCAGATCCAAGCATCATGTCCATCTGTGGAACGACTGACCTCTAGTAGCCAAATTTGGAATTTTCAAAAGCCTTTTAACATGTTTAAACTCTGTTTTGTTGTCGAGAACCTATTAAACAACTTATATTACATAAACTCTTCAATAGCTGGCCTGAATTTGTTATAGCTCTGCAGTGTCAGCTTTCAGGATTAGTAGGTCAACATAGTCTATTGACCACAATGTCAAGGGTGAACAGTGTGTAATTGTCGGCTATTTGTGTGAGGATTAGCGCTGTATTTACAAATGTTAGGTAACAGGTCTTTCAATCAAAATTGCAGTAAATGTCTGAAATGAAAAAAGTGTTGACTTTAGGTTTTACTTACCTAAAATATGTTTCATTGCATATTCTGGAATATTGGTACAATCAGGCACTATTATTTTTGATGTTAACCCTTAGGCACTGTGGTTTTTTATATTAACCCTCGGGAGGCTAAGTGTACAGGTGACAGGACACTCTATGGTTTCCCCAGTCTCATTATTTTTTGGGTGGGTGGGGAGCACCTCTATCATGTATGATGCCGGACTGCGACAAATAAGCGGAGTGCCACAGGGTTATTGTTCATCTGTCCACAGTTGACTCTAGGTAGGGTACACGTAGAGTGTACTGGAGAAAGCTGATAACTTAGAGCATATTACTGATGATGAAGCAGATTACATTTTAATACAACATTAGGCACTTTTTGGCATTTTTTGAAGGGAAAAAGTTGCATGCTGATACAACAGTGCTGGTCCCAAAGGGTTAAATAAAATGAAGTTCAGTACATGATGCTGTAATGTTAAGGCTGTTGGTGTATCATTAGAGGCTCGATGACAAGGTAAAATGTACCGCAACAGATCTTGCATAGTTCGTTTCATGGTATCAATAGCTCTGAATCTATACTTGTGTGGGTATTTCGCAGGTGAGAGAGATGGAGGGCATTATTAGGCAGAGAAACCCAAATTCTTTGCCTGCCCTCATGTGGGCAGCTGCTGCAGCTCCTGATCCAGAAGGAGGCAAGAAAGCGCCATCTGTCAGCTATCTTGAGAAACAAGTCAAGAAATTGGAAGCAGAGCTGGAACAGAAAGATGAGGAAGCCAAAAAGAGTCTACGGGTAGTGGAACAAAAATATAACTCAATGAAGGTAAGGTTTTCAAAGTCTCTGTATGTTGAAAGGCATTATGTTAACCTTAGTTTTGTGTGCATAATTGCTGATGCCTATTGTTCACATGGTGTTTGTTGAGTCTGTATTCAGGAGAAATCATTACAATTGCAGTCTTACTGGTATGTGAAACAAGCCACAAGTCTGTTCACCTCAGTGCACTTTGCAGTAAATTGTAGAAATACAGTGGGAAAAAATGGATCAAGGCAACTTATGAGGGGAAATATAATGAATGAAAAATACTTGCCTCCTGGAAAAGTGGTCTTTAAAAAGGAGGTAGCCTTTGTAAGGGCGGGGCTTATAGGAGGGACACAACTGTGTGAATGATTGCATGGAGGAGTGGCTTTTGTGAAAGAGGTGGCCTGTGTAGGGGCGGGGCTTTTAAGAGGGAGACAATTGTGTGAAAGATGGCAGTAAAGAAAACCAGAGTATGTATACAGAGGGTCCTGCAACTACCGTGTGCCCTTTGAGGCCATCACTGCCTCGGCAGTGGTTGACCCAAGGGTCAGCTGCACCAGACTCTGCATGATGAAACCACAGGTCTGCCTGAACCAATCATGAGAGTGAAACCATGTCTGCTTGATCCAATCATGAGAGTGAAACTACATCTCTGCTTGATCCAATCATGGTAGTGAAACCCGTGAAACCACATGTCTACTTGATCTAGTCGTGTGACTGGGTACAGAAGACAAGTCCATGAAATGTAAACATATCAAAATAGTGATTTAGCAGTCAGATGTGACTATATATCTGTAGACTGTTGTTTGTTGGCAAGTCAAGTTGCGCTTTACACACACAAGATACACTTGACCTATAGTCGCTGTATTGAGTCGAAAGCAGCCAGCATCATGACTAGAGTCATTGTGCATTGGCATTTTCTTATAGCATGCTTGATGTTTTGACCGGTTCACATCAAAGAGTCCAGTTTTACATAAATAAGCATAGAATGTATGCAAATCAGCAAGTTCAGATGAAGAAATTTCCATATAAATTCAGAAAATTTCACCACAAACTTCATTTCTTAACTTGAGTGCTCCCTCTTCTTTTATATCCACATCTTCTGACTACATGTGTACATGGACTTTTGAGCTTCTGCAACACAAAAAGAGGCAAAGTTACACAGCATTTTCAATTTATGCAACACTATATACAAATTGATATTTTTGTGCTTCATTTATGGGTAACAGCACAGGCACCATTCAAAAGGGCCATACACATGACACAGTTGCATCAGAAATATTTGAATCTTAAAACAAATGATGTCTTGTCACTTTGCCTATTTTTTTTTCTGTCAGTCAACGTGAATTTACATTGCTATGGTCAGTGACCGAGAAGCAGGTTTCATACTAAGTTATCACCAAATCATTGACACAAGCATTGAGAGTTGAACACACATTCACTAACCCAGATAAGTCAAACTATACCCTTCTAAAATAGTTGGCAAAAAAGGGAAAATATCTGTGTCTCAGTTGCCGCCTGGTCCAGGTGTGAAACACAACAGCCAAGCATCTTATCTTGATGAAGTCGGTCTTTCTGTGAAGCATTATTGTGGAGGCAGGTGATAGGGTATGGGCCACTGAGCCCAACTTGTGATGTTGCCCTTTGAAGTCTGCCCCCTTCAGGCCTTTCTATGAACTACTGTGAAATAGTGTCCCAGTTAAGAGCCATTGTGTGTTTCAGTGTCAATATCAGGAGACACTGAAATCTTTTCAGCAAAATGCAGGGATGTGATTCTTGAGGGGGAAAAAAAAACAGAATTCAGGGCTTTTTTCCCACAAATGTATATAGTGCCAATATCAGGAGACACTGAAATTTTATCAGGCAGAAGACAGGGATGTGATTCTTCAGGGAAAAAAACGAATTCACAGGGTTTTTTTCTCACAAATTTGTCTTTCCCACATGTATTAATATTTTAATGTCATATAATTTCAGTTTTTTTAGTTCATTTTTAGTTCAATTTTGAGCAGTCACATTCCTGAGAATCTCAGTCAAGCTATTAATTGTGTGTTGCAGTGCCAATACATGTAAGCTGTCTGAAAAGACCACCCTAAGAGATAACCAAATTGTTGTCTCTCAAGAGAGGTGATCTTTCATAAGAAGTAGAAAAGACATGAAAAGTACTAAGCCAAGTGTGTTGTATGGATGGTCTGTCAAGCCAGGTGGTCTTATTGGAGTGGTTTCTGAAGACAGGAACCACTTTATTAGGGGAGACAGGAATCTCTTTAGATGGAATCTCAAACTGGCGATCAATGTGTCATAGATTGCCAATATGAGAAGAGACTGTAATATGTTGAGGTAGAATCACAGTCCAGCAATTCATTGTGTATTTCAGTGCCAATATGAGGAGAGGCTGGAATCTCTTGAGGCAGAACTACAGAAGTACAGACGTCCTGGGGACTTGCAACTGGCAGAAGGACAAAGACCTCACTCTCATGCTGTGGCGTTGGAGAAGGAACTTGCCAGCGTCAAGGACAGATACAAAAAGAGGATAGCAGAGGTGGAGAATGAAGCAGAAAGACTGAGGAAAGAAGTGCACACTCTGAAGCACAAGGAAGAAAGTAAGTGGCATTGTGGTTCCAGATGATGGGACGATGTACACTGTCTAGTTTTCCTTTTTATGTGTTTATCTCTGTCAGACTCTCAGTAAATATATCATACTTTTGAAGATAATGATGTTCAAAAATACACAGGCTGAAAATGTGTAGTGTTTGAAAGTATCTACACTGTATATCAGTTTCCTGGGGGCAGGGGTTTGAGTCATCATTTAAATACACACCTTTCTATTTTGTAAATTCAGCTGCCAGCAAGACTGAGTTGAAAATGTCCAAGGAAAGAGAAGAAAAGAGTGAATTACGGGTGCGAGCATTGCAGTTGGAACTGACCAATCAGGAGCAAGAAAAACAACTACTGCAGAAGACAATCGAGCGCTTAAGGCTAGAAAAGCAGCAAGTCCTCACAGATGCCACAAGACAGGCAGAAAAATTTACAAAAAGTAAGCTTACCTCTGATGCATACAGTACTGCAACATATTGATGTAATTGGTCACCTTAGAAATCATAATGTAGTTTTAGCCGCAGTATGACAGCCAAATGACCGTCACTATTCCACTAAAGAGGCTTCATTTGGTAGCTATCTGGTTTGACAGGGTCTTAGCAAATATATTTATGTTTATTAAAATTAGACATATTTGCTTTTTACTCATCATTATTAACTTCTGTCACAATGATGTTGACTGTTTCTTTTTCAGTAGAACTATTTTAAGTAGAATTTGTATGTTTGGACAGACACTTTTTATGTACATGTATATTACTCATGTACATGTTCTACTTTCCATATCTGATCTAAAACAGAGTCCTCAGTGTTCCTGGGCACAGGCTGATTGGTACAGGTCGTGTACTTACTGCCCAGCCTCTGGCCTAGAGCCAACTATTGTGATAGTCCTCATGCGCAATAATCTCATGCAATTTCTTTTCATATACGGCAAATAAAAAACAAGTAAGCATTATTCTACGTTCACCAACATGACTGGTTAATGCTTATTCAAAAGTCGCTGTAGATAAATCATAGTTTTGAATATAATGATGCACAAGTTGTATTTGACTTCTAGACCATCCAGACTTTGAAAATAATGTTTCTTAGATATTAGCAAGCCAAGTAATAGGTTAATTATTTCAGCACCATGCTGTTTATTTTACCAACAAGTTTTTGGTGCATTAAAAATTTGCCGGAACCATCATCCAGCGGACAGTTTTGAGGGAGGGGGTCTGGTTCAGATCATTAGTTAGTTTAATTGACAGCTTTGCAAAATTTACCTACCAAAGGCTAGGAAATGCAGAACTAAATGAAAACAATAATGTACATGCAGTGAGAAATGTTTGCAATTTATGTTAACTGATGTACTTTTTATTGTTGCAGTGACTGGTGAGAAGCTGGCCAAGAAAACTGGTGCTAAGAGAGGAAAAGCAGGACTGAAAGGAGTAACCAGGAGCACAGAATCTCAGGGTTCAGATACCCCCGCCCTCCTGCCTTATTCTGAACCCCACCAAAAACACAAGCAGTACGAGCCTGACAGCTTTTCTGGTGCTCACATTACAGATGTTCTCCGGGAGAATGAGCAGCTCAGACTGAAGGTACGTCCTTGACATGAGGCAAAGAGCTGGAGTCTCTTGATTTGGTGTTGTTGCAGTTCATGAAAATTAATTGTGTGCCATAAAAAAATGAACAAGTAAAAATTCTAGCTCACTGAAATATCTGTTTACAGTGTTTCCCTCTTATAAGGCCATGTATTGGCAGCATTTGGGTTGGCTTTACTTAATAAGAGAGGGACCACTGTGTTTGTCCTCAAATACATGTCCACTCATTATTTATGACAAAGCCATAGAGAAGATGCAATGTGCTTCTGCAATATGGAGATTTATGCAAAGATAGGTTAAGAGAATATTAACTGTAATCCTTGAAGCTTGCTTGCATTCACGTGATCCAGATAAGGTACTAGAATTTACTGTTGTTAAATGGACAGATACTGTAAAATAATAAATTTTCGCTATATATATATATATATATATATATATATATATATATATATATATATATATATATATATATATATATATATATATATATATATATATATATATATATATATATATATATACATATATATATACACACACACACCTACATATATACATATATATATATATATACATGTGCATATACATACATGCATGCATGCATGCATACATATATACAGTCATACATACATACATACATACATATTTATATTTATATATATACATACATACATATATATACATGCATACATACATATATACATACATGTATATATGTGTGTATATATATATATATATATATATATATATATATATATATATATATATATATATATACACACACACACATATATATGTATATAAAACTATGGGTGTTCTCATACAACTAATACTTTTTGTGGTGGCAATTCTGGAAAAAAAAACTCGCAAGAATCTCTTTTGAGGCTAATTCGGGAAATTTTATGCTTGGGAATATATATGATTATACAGTAATATGAATGCGAACCAATAGAACCAGGGACGTGCTATAGATGGACTACCAACGGCGGGGCCCCCTTTGTACCATCTATGTTGCCGCTGCTCAAGTGATCGGGTGTTTGAGCGAGCACCTTCAGTGCTGAACAAACACAACTCCACAGTCCGCGCTGGCCACTGGCAGTCTCGTGGGCCAGGTCACGCGATGAAAGGCGAGAATAATCGTGTCACCGACTGAAATGTGCAAAATTTTTCACCGTGTTCCACATTTTAAAGTCAAAATTTAGCATTACGCCGGACTCAGCTACAAGAAATGAAACCACCATCATAATTCTACCGGCATGCACTATCCATCTAAAACTACATTTTTTATTGCTGATCACGGCGTAAGGAGTTATTACGCACACAAGTTGTCTAACTTTGCATCATTTTGGACAGAAAAAATGCAAAAACTAGCCCTTTTATCAGCCGATTTCAACGAAAAACACATCGATGGACTCGCACGGTTCTGATTCAAACGATGAGACTGGTTGCGCACACATAAAACTCTCCCTTTTTGAACTTGGTACAATAGCACACCCGATGTAAGTAACCCGATACAACCGAACACGGAAACATAGATGGAACAACAATCGGACTGAGCAGGGGGGGATTAACTTGAGCAGCGCTTCTGAACACGCTTTGTAGTCGTGGCGCCCAGTTGACCACTAAAGGGATTAGCGCTCCCGTTGGCAGTCCATCTATAGCGCGTCCCTGATAGAACTTAAGACTGACTGCAGTGTCATGATCAGTTGGTGATATAGTTATTGAAATGTCCACCAGGTGGATCACCTGCAGCTTGACCGGGAGCACCAGGCCCTGCGTCTGAGGAAGCAGGAAGCAGAGACTGAGGGCCTGCAGAGACGCTTACAGGAGCAAGCAGCTGAACAGGTATGCATTGTGTACAGACTTTCAAGAATAAGAAACAATTGCACCTCAAAAGTAAACTTGTTCTGTTGGTCAATGAACCGAGGTTTTTTGGAGGTGACAATTGGTAAACCTCATCCTGCCCTCCTCCACAAAATTACATGCAAAATTGATACTGACATTTGTGTGAAAGTGCAAAACTGAAGTGTGTTTACCCTTGAAGTACCAAATTTGGGCTGAGCCAACAGCTCTTCTCTGGAGCTAGAGGCATGCTGGTACTTGAATGAACAGTCTTTTTAGGAGGACTAGGAATCTGAGATCCTAATTATAATTCAGACTAGTTTCCACTTTAGTAGATTGACTTTAGATGGGATTGGTACTGAAAAAGTTACATATTTGGCTACAATGAAAGACAATCATGAAGGGCTGTCATCAGGTACATGTTATTTCATTGTGTGCTTCTCTAGGAGGAGTGGGGGTGGATTTTGCATTCAAGTAATGTTTGGAAACAAAATGATGGAGGAAAGATTTTGCAATAATTATTCTCAGTCAACAGGTTTCCACAGTGTGCTGTGGTTATTTAAGACCCATAATTTGCTGAGGACTGATATTTACTGTCTTCTCTGTCCAGAGCAAGTTGGAATCTCATTTGGCTGATTATGGTGTGTTCACATGTTGTATTTCCAGTTGATTGAAGTAAAGACAGCCCACCAGAGGGAGATGCAAAAAGTGCTCGCAGAACATGCCTTACAACACTCCAGCTCATCTGTGGCTCAACTGCAGAGCAAAGTACATACTCAGGAGGTAAGTTGCACATGTTTACCATTTCATTCCTGTTGTTATACCCGTGCAAACAAAGCTGTGGGGGGTATACTGTGTATCAGCTTGTGTGACTCTCTGTCTAACCCTTGGTCCAGATGTCCATCTGTAGCAGAAACCTTGTGAGCAACATGTCTTGATTCACAGGCCACATAAAACTCAAATTTACCTTGATTGTACCTTGACACCATTTCTTGACCTAATTACATTTTGGTGACCTTAACCTCATTTTCAAGGTCACAGAGCGTGTGTGTGTGTGTGTGTGTGTGTGTGTGTGTGTGTGTGTGTGTGTGTGTGTGTGTGTGTGTGTGTGTGTGTGTGTGTGTGTGTGTGTGTGTGTGTGTGTGTGTGTGTGTGTGTGTGTGTGTGTGTGTGTGTGTGTGTGTGTGTGTGTGTGTGTGTGTGTGTGTGTGTGTGTGTGTGTGTGTGTGTGTGTGTGTGTGTGTGTGTCAAGCAGGGGGTATCCAGTCTGGTGGTGGTGACTTTAATGTATCCTCTGAGTTGTCTACAAAAACAAACTATCTATGACAATCCAAGCTTGGGAAAGTTTATTGCTCACCCCTGGCTTTAGATTCACCTTCATTTCGGATCCAAGATGGCAACTTTTTTACATATTTATCATCATCATCATCATCATCATCATCATTAATTTGTCATACATACATGCAGCTTCACAATCGGTTGTATATTTTACAGGACCAAAATTTTTCTTGACCTGATTACATTTTGGTGACCTTGACCTCATGTTCTCCAGTTGTATTCCCTCTTTGCTGAATGGACTGTAAAATTAATATTGTGAATAGTTGGATGGTACTGTCTCATCTGTGTATAAAGTGATGGACATGTTGACCCAGGATCCTGTGATTACCAGTGCAATAGCTTGTAATAGATATGTTTGGTGCAGTAACCATGGTGACCAGTATAACAATTCTGCCGCAAAGTGAACATGTAGTTTCAGATTGTTTCTAACAAGTTGCTCATTCATTGCAGTAACCATTGTGAGGAGCTGTGTGGCAGATTGTTTTGTGCAGTCCAGTAACCGTGGTGATTGGTTTTTGTAGGTTGTGATTAACCACTTGAAGGCTCAGATGACACGAGGTCAAGTGGACACTGAGGCCTTGGCTGCATTGAGGATACGAGAGGCTTCCATGGAGACACAAGTTAAACAGCTGCAGGAGGAACTCAAACAGGCAAAAAAATCTTATAACCCGGTGAGTTAACAATGTTTGTGTGAGAAAGATTATAACCCTCTGAGTTCACCATAATTGTGTGAGAAAGAATATAACCCTTTGAGTTCATATTGTATGAGAAAGATTATAGCCGTCTGAGCTCATCATAATTTCGTGACAAAGATTATAACCCTCAGAGTTCATATTGTATAAGAAAGATATTAACTTTTGAGTTCATAATTCTATGAGAAAGATTATAACGCTATGAAAGAGCAAATACCTTGTGAGTTCATAATGTATGAGAAAGATTATAACCCTCAAAAGAATATAATTTCATGAGTTCATATTGTGTGAGAAAGATTATAGCCTTTTGGGTTCATTGTAATTGTATGAGAGAGATTATAACCCTCCTAGTTCATAATTGTGTGAGAAAGGTTATAACCCCCTGTGTTCATAATAATCGTGGGAGAAAGATTACCCTATGAATTTATAATTATATGAGAAAGACTATTACCCTATGAGTTCATAATTGTGTGAGAAAAATTGAAAACCAGTTCATTTTATCTTAATTGCATGAAAAAGATTTAAGATTATTAGCAGTATCAGATCATTGCCATTATATGAAAAAAGATTAGTACAGTGGGTTCATCATCATTGCATTGAAAAGACTTAATCCTGTGAGTTTATCATAATTGCATTAGGATGATTATAATCATATCAGTACATCATAATCCTGTGAAAAAATTATGTAATCCAGTGACTTCATCATTATTAAATTAGAGAAATATTTAAACCCTGTTAGTACTAATTTGTGTTCTTTCAAGCATTTCGCTTATAATATATACCCCAGCATGATCCACCCACAATTTTCATATTTACCAGCATGTTAATGTGAAACTGTTTTCTGTAATATTTCATCAGCATCTAAATCAACATGTACTTGATATAAATCTGGTAAAATGGAGTTACCAGTGGCATCTTTTTTGGTCCAGGGTTTACACTTTCTTTTCCAGGTAATGCTCTGAGTTGTACCTTGAAAACTCATTATAATTAGGGATGTAAAAATTCACTTGTGCATCGCGATACAAGAAGCCACGATACGCATATCGAATCGTGAGCCAGTGTATCACAAAAATAGGATACTCGTTTTGTCGGCATTACAGTTTCAAGACATATATGGAAACATGTATGAATGTATCATTGCAAATATTCTCATTATTATATACAAGCAAAATTTGTGCAACAACAGAATGAAGACCATATTTATGTCAGTTTTTATTTATTTTATTTTCCGGTGTCCAGTCCAACTGGCAAAGAAATAGTTTGGGGCGGGAAAAGTAAGAGTAAGCGGCAACATGGTGGCCGGCAGCAGTGAATGCATTGCCATTGAAGTTTCCACATTCATCAAATGCCCTAAATATCAACAAACACTTCCACAATTCATACAATTTTTATAGATGTTGATATCAAGCTGTTAATGACCAAGCCATGGTAATACAATCCTTAAAATGTGCAGAGTAAAACCCAAATCCACACGAGTGATTTCATGCAGCCATGTGCACTTATTGTCAAATACTGTGACACCATACTTTAGTTACATCAGTTATGAATAGGGGGCAGCACTCTCATCTTATCTGTATTGAATTTTACTGTCTGCCAAAACAGCATTGAAGAGTTTCAAGGGTCGGTAGGCCTACATTAAGCCTGGTTTCATTTAATTTCGAAATGAATATGTTGATGAATAAATAACAGCAGGATAAGACATAGTACTGTTCATTCTAGTTATAAAACAGTAGCCCATAATGTCACTTGACAGCAATTTTGTTGGAAATATTTAAAGCTTACATGTTTTTGAATTTTTTTTATCAGTGAGACATTGAATTTGATAGGCTCCACTTGAACATGATAACAGCAAAGAAAGTAAATGGTAATGATATTTCACTTGCACATTAATCATAATCTGGATCACAAATTTTTAAAGAATGTAAAATTGTAATAAATTTCATTGTAAGGCATTTCAACTTTTTAGCTTTACATTTCTGAATTATTTCACATTTGAAACATTTACCAGGTTATTTTACATAAGCAAATATGAAATCTGTCTTTAATTTAAAAAATTAAGAGCATGAATTCAGAATAAGTGATAAAAGAATATATAAACTTAATTTATATCCATTATTCAGCTGCATGTATCGTATCGTGTATCGTATCGCGACCCTTGTGTCAAGATACGTATCGTATCGTGAGAAAATGTATTGTTGCAACCCTAATTATAATGACACCATCTGTTCCCTAAGAAATGTGTTGTACAACTGAATATGTCAGATAAATGAGTTAAATAAGATAGAAAATAAACCTTTTCCATGAAAATTGGTGTCATTATATTGAATATATCAGACATTTGAGTGTCATTATACTGAGGTTTCACTGTATAAATTTGTTTATGACTTTTCCTTTTCTTTTGTAATTTTTCACTTGTTCTGTGACGCTTGCAGACATGCACTTTGACCTGGTCTTTATGAAGTATGTGCAGGTGACGCTGTTGTCAGCTGTCATCCTGCAAAGGCATATGCGTACATTTTTGAGCGTGTTTGTTTGCAATGGTATTTAAGCTCATTATGGTTATGTCATGTCACCATACTCACACATTCATGTAGAACTAATACTCGGGCTAGCAAAATGTCATCAATCCATGTGTGCAGGATGAGCATATCACATGACTGTCACAGTCCTCTTGTTTTGGATTTTATGGACCAAAACCAAAATCCATGAGATTAGGGATTTTAAGATAAATTATAGTAGAGTCTACAAATTTCATCTTTACCTTTTGATTATGGAAAGCTTGGTCTATTACAAATGAAAACAAAAGATATCTCAGAAAGTTGGTTGCAGTGGTGTAAGGTAAACAGTTTTTCATTTTATTTTCAGGAGAGGCAACATTTTGAAGCTTTGAAGGACAAAATAGTACAGCTGGAAGCACGACACAGTCAGCGTGAACGAGAATTACAACAGATTATCCACCAGTCTCACACATTGGCAACGTCAGATGTGTCAGCGGAGGTGGACAAATGGAGACGAATAGTGGAAACTAAAAATCTGGAAATAGAACGATTTAGATCAGAACTGGACTCAATTCTTCAGGTGCTCAGAACGTTACAGCGTCAAGGGGTTGTATTACCCCCACATAAATCAACATCACTTTTATAGCATACAAAGACTATGGAACCTTAGGAAAGGGATATGTTTACGTTTCCATGTATTCAAGTGAAACTGTCACATTTATGTGGGGCTTATTCCCTAAATGCAAATGTAGAAAAGAATTGAGTCTTCCACATGACTGAGTGACTTCTAAGATTATCACCAAAGATTGTCATCAGCTCACGGAGCAGAAAATCAACCTCAGGTCAAATAGAGATTTTGATTCTTGCATATTCCAAGATGCAGGTTTTGACTTTGTGTATTCAGTGGGAGTATTTGTATTTGTATTTTATTCCATTGCAGATAAAGTTTCAGTGCTTCTTTGGTAAAAGGTCACAGAAAAGTGTCAACTGCTGATGTTTTGAGAATTCAAATATACATAAAAGTTTCTTTCCCAAATTTGTTTTTATGAAAATTACGTAAAGTTTAATATCAGTGATTTGTAAGGCTTTATATCTGCTATGGCAGCCTTTTCAACATTTCAATGTGCCAGACGTTCAGCGAACCTGTACGGACTCAAGCCTATGATGTGCTGCTCTCTCCATTTATAATCCACTGGTGAATATGCAAAACTCACTTTTTCATAAATCACATAATGTTATATTACAGAAAGTATTAAATTGTACAGTGAAAACTCGTTATAATGACACCATCTGTTCCCGAAGAAATGTGTCAGATAACTGAATATGTCAGATAAATGAGTCAAATAACAAAGAAAATAAACCTTTTCCCATGAAAATTTGTGTCATTATATTGAATATGTCAGATATCTGAGTGTCATTATAATGAGGTTTCACTGCACTATAATAATGTGGCAAATATTCAGCAATGGGGAGGGGGTTTTATCTGTGTATTCTGCACATACAACTATCTAAAGACATAAAGTAAAATTGACGTATGAAATTCCTTCAGAAGAGTAGACTGTAAAGCAGGAGGGGCAAATGAGACCAGGCAAAGTCAATGAAGACATGCGGCAGCTTACATTCCTGTAGTGTATCACTGCAGGGAGGGTCAGGAAGATTGCTCAGACCCTTTATAAAACAAGGGGTGACAGTGTCCATTCCTACATAGCTTTTGTATATTATGGTTAAGTACTGATAGACCTTGGTATTTCATTGGTGATGTTTATCATGGGGAAATGTCATTCAAAAACATTACGTGATACTGATTGGCCCACAAGTCTGGGGAACTGCTACCAAGTATCAGTGAAGTCTGTGAGTGTAAAACTGTAGGCCAAAGTAAATCAGAGACATGCAAACAGAGCACTGACCATGGACTGACAAAGAATACAACAAGAAAGGCACATCCAGTGACCTTTGCATATCGCTGCTTCGACAGGCTGAACTGAGTTATTGCAAATCTTCCCTCAGCTCTGCTGGTGTGCTGTGAAAGGTGCAAATTGAAGTTTGTGAAAACTTCACTACATTTGTATACAGTCAAATACAATTAGTACTAGATGCATGACTGGGAGAATGACCTGTGCAGTGATGTCAGCGTGCGATTCTTTTTTATCATAGTAAGAACTCAAAAAAAAAAAAAAAAATTCTTCTCTTTTTTCAATGTGGAAAGGATAATTTTATAAAGTCACAAACAAGATGCATGAAAACTCTGATTGTGATGCACTGTCATGTTGCTGAATTCTACAGCAATGAGAGCAGAATGCCTGCCCTGTGCATTGAACAGCCATTGCTTGTAAAATTTCTAGTCTGAAGAGCCCTCTTCAATCGATTAAATTGTTTATTAAATGACAAGATTTGTTTACTAGACTGAAAATGCCACCCTGGATTTTGAACCAGCAGTGGTATCAAACATTGCACAGTACAGCTGTCTGTCTACAGTGAGCATGGCCGCATGTAGTTCTAATATCTGTGCATGGACAGTCATAAACAATTGACCCTTGGCTCGTCACAACTGGACTTCTGACTCAGTCTAATATTGACCATGGAGAAGCAGTGACCACCTTTAATAAAGGAGTAATCCCCTGTCTGTGGGTACTGGTGTGACGACTGGTGAAGACCAGTGGGCTGAATGTATGGTATGACAAAGCCACATTGTGGGGGGTGTTCCTGTATATTAAGATGCACAAATGTGATAACATATGCATAGTGCTGCAACTAGATGGCAAATAAGCGTTGAAAATAATATAATTAGAAAATGTTCCAAACCATTTGTCACGTAAGTTATGGACGCAATAAGAGTGTACAAAGAGAGAAAGCACTAAAAGTTTTGTGACTGATTAACCATCAACTGACTTATTATTTGATAAGACACCATACCAGATAGAATATATTACACAAAGAATATGAGGATTTAAAATTGAGATATTGACTAGTTTAACCATCTGACCAGCATATCCCTTTGTAAGACAACATACTAGATTGAGTTTTAATGGGCCATAAAGTTTTATGGGTAGTATTTCCAAGTGTAGATCTGTCCCTGGGAATGGGCTTGATCATTGGCACACCTGTAATGCCCTTGTACGCCCAGCTCTTCTGTAAGGCTGTCATCAATAATTTTATTAAAATTTGAGATGCAAGAGAAAGGATAAAATGTATGACAGTGTGAACCATGCACTGCTGGTGATTGGTGAGAGTGCAAACATGTTGTGAAATGTTAAGTGCATCTTTTATTTATTTTTTATTTCATTTATTTATTTTGTTTTTTTTTTTGATTAGATGAAATGTTTACTATAATAATTACAGAGGATGATGAACAGGTCAACAGTTTTCCTCAGCTTGAGATATTTGGACAAGAGCATACTTGGAGGAAACTTGTCAGTTTTGCCTTTGTATGCAGTGGGAATGGTATATCAAGTGGGGAGCAGTCCCAAGAACTATTTATCCTACTTTTTAGTGGGAATGTGCAGCTGAAACCGTATGTGGTTAGGGTACTTTAAAAAAAAAAAAAGTACCTTAGGGAATTTTTGACTGAAATTGTTTGAAAAAAAGGGATTAAATATGTGGGTCAAAAGTGCCCTTACAAGAAAATTTTGAAACTTGTTACCAGGAGATTTGACATTTGACAAATTTGTTATCCCTTTGGAGAAAAAATTACGATTTTTTGCATAACTTTAGAAAAATGATAGAGGACCCTTGTTTGGGAAATTTAACTGGAAATCAAAGAGGACAAAAAGACCTTCAGGGCAGCACATACCTACTATAGTCACTAGGAGTATGCATGTATAATATGGTGTTAAGAAATCTGAATTCTGGTTGTGAGATGTCAAGTTTAAATTTCGAAAATTGTTGTGAGGATTTCTCACGTCACGTGCTCAGTGACCTAAAGTAATAATAACCAAGACCCAGCCACATAGAACAGAGGATAATGTTGAACAAATGCCCAGTTTCTTCAAAGATAGACATGACAGAAAGAAAATCCATCCTGGTGTTGTGAATAATAATTGTGGCACTTGTTATGAGATTTTGGTTTCCATTTGGCACGTATCGTGAAAAACAAGTAACCTACAACACCTTGTGTCATAATGTTATCAACAGCCACCATACAATCAGCCAGTCTCTATTTCGCACCCACCTTTTTGGCCAAATCTGTGGTCTTATTTGTATGTGATGGGGAGGTAAAAACACAAACGCAAGCAAAGGAAACAGTCAATCTACATTGTGCTCAATATTTATATGTAGGAAACTTTTCATGGGTATTATTGACCTTGGAACTTGATATTTTCTTATTGACCGGAGTCATACATACTCTGTAAGGGAGGACACTATCAGCTCCTGGAGGGAAAATCCAAGGGTTTTATTAGCTTCAAACAACACGGTTTGGCCATCTGCAGACATTGTATTGTCCTAATGAGTCGGCATGTAGACAAAATCCAACATGTAGGAAGATGGTCAGTTGTACATCAGTTGTGACAGGTGTTGGCCAAGTCAGTGTAAACATGATGCAGGACATGGCTTTTAAAATACTGTATAAGTCCAAATTTGCGCGAACATTAATTTTCCCGGGCTTACATAAATTCAAGATGTCAGGTTTTTTATTTTCCCAAATCGCAGACCGGTAATGCTAAGCTCCTGACAATGTTGTATGCATTGAGTGTTTTGGGCTTTTTTTCCGGATTTTGTTTTCCCAAATGACACCACTCGGGGAAAATTTGCCCTTATACAGTAGAACAATTACACTGCAGTATATTTAAATTGACTTAGAATACAGAAAATCTTACAGGTCTGAGTGTGCATTAATGTTTCTCTCATTTTTTAGTAGTTGGTTATCGGCGAAAAAGTCAATCCTTAAATACAGTGACTCACAGTTTTCCTGTCAACAACTGTAAGATTGTTATGAAAAAAGCAGTAACTCCCTCTGAGCCATATTAGAGGCTAAATTTACTTTATGGAGCACTTTTCTTTGCTTTGAAGGAGAGGGAGACTAAATCAAACACCAGAAACAGATTTTGTGGTATGGTTCCATTCTTGTCTGTTTGAGTATGCAAATGTTTAAGATTTATCTAGTGTTGCGTGAAATAGAGTGAAAACTGTCAAAATACTAATGTCTGGGTTGAAAAGTGCCAGGACTCTGAGAAAATTCTGGTTGATAATTTTTTTTGGTAACTAAGCAACAATTTACATGCACATACATGTACTTTATTTTGGGCAGAAAAGATGGGGATCTACTCAAATGGATATCTGTTTCAAACAAGGTTGATTCAGTACATGTCCAAAATGGCAGTTGTCACTAATTCAATTTTCTCTGGTAGCTTCACCAAGTTCATTGTGAAGCAAAAACTTAAACATATGATAGAAGTGAGCATAATGAAATTCAAGCAGAATGATATTCACCAAATTTGCTTTACCCAAACAAATTTTTGAAAGGGCAATGTTAGGTTGTTTGCTAAACCATAACAGTTTCACACCATAGAAACTTAGAGTATAACACAAGTTATTCAACCAGTTTAGAGCTGGGGTAGAAAAAAAAACTGGACATGTATCTGGGTTTTGTTTTTTGACATATAGCACAAACATGACTTACATAGTATTAACAAGACTAAAGGCAGCATGTGCATCACACAAAGCACACATCAGTGCTGGATAAGAGAGGGCAACACTGGCCAAGAAAGATCACCTGACACTTTGCTGTCATCCGATTGGTCAGATGTCATGTGATCCCCCCCTTGACCACGATGCCCTGTAGTCATTGCAGTGTTCTAGGCTTATCCCATTGGCATTGAAACCAAGTTGCATGAAACATATCAAAAAGGTCAAAGAATCCAGTAGAAGTTTAATGGTGCTGAATTTTGTTGTGATACACTGGGTATCAAAAGTGACCAGTTTACATGAAGATGTGGTTAGAGATTATCTCCCTTCTGGAGAGAATGTGTAAAAACTGATGTGTAACTTGTAGGTGTATTTAATGAGACATCCATGTACAGTGTACAGTAGCCTTTCTTTACACCACCAGGGAGTCAATTTTTAATTTGCACCTTTTCTCAACTGAGGTGTAGTTCACCAAAGCTCCTTGCTTGACTCAGGAAGGTATTGTAATGTTGATTATCAAGTTGATTTGTTGGTTATTAATAATTAGTTAAAACAGAAATAATTTCAATTTTGGATGGGTGGGTGGGTAATATTTAGGATTGTAGTCAATTCCAGCATATTTGGATATAATAAGCTGTTGTGACTGAATTAGCATTGTTAAAATGTACCAGCTTATTGCCTTTCTGGTAACATCATGGATGAATAACCCCTTCCGGCTCAAATTACCCAAAAACCCTTGGGTGTAAATATTTGTCTGCCTCAATCATTTTCCTTGAATTTCTCATGACTAGAAAGCATGTTTGGTGAAGACTGTAGATAAATCCTATTATGATAGCATTCTGCAGGTCAACAGCTTTCCTTGGCACATGGGATAAATGTACCCAGCCTGTTAAGGAAAAATGTTGCCCGAGTGCTATTTCATCTGGGAAAGGGTTAAGTTGTGAGACATATTAGTCATTAAGTGGCCATCTCGAAGGCAAAAATGTGGCAAATGTAGATATCAAAGATGCCAGAATTTCTATGCAATCATCTGGGGATTACATCAAATTTTGCTACAATGTACATTTTGTATGAAACTGTAAATAAAACAGACATGACATTAAAACACATTTATTAATATTTTGCATGTAGTTTGTCGTTTGTGTTGATGTGTGATCTTTGAGGCAGGATGATGTGGGAGAATTAGTAAACACTTTGATTACAAAACTGATATGATCTGACACTTACCTGTCAAATGTCTTCTGTTTGTTTCAGGCCCCAATTAAAAAAAAAAAAAAAGAGAGAGGGAGAGAAGAAATGTGGCCACATTGTGTGCAATTTGCCCCCACAAAATGCATTTGCTCTTCACTTTTTTGTTAAATTTTAAATACAAAATTCACCTTCTCTCTGTCACATGGGATAAACAAAATCTGGTAGTAAAGGATACAAGGTGAGATACCCTGCTTGTTTGGGACATGGTGAGACAAAATTCCTTGCTCTGTGACTGACGATTCAACATTTTCCAACAAAGAATGAAAATTCTTAATTATACCATTATTGGAAAAGGCTGGGGATCATAAGTGAAATACCTTAAACTTTGAAGGACCCTAAATAATTTTGTGACCACTGCCACCTATGTCCCACAGGTGCATTTATTCTACCTCATGCCACAAAGGGTAGAGTTTACAGTCAACAGTGATAACGCAAATAATTAAATTACGGCTATTCCATGACCACATTGTCACAGTCCACAGTGATGATGCAAATAATAAAATGTGGGCTGTTTCCAGAATAGTGTTGTTACAGTCAGCATTGATGATGCAACTGATGAAATGAGGGCTGTTTCCATGATAGTATTGTTAGTCAAAATAGATGAGACAATAAAATGAAGGCCATTTCAATAGTATTGTTAGTCATAAGTGATGAGACAGTAAAATGAGGGCTGTTTCCAGGACAGTATTGTTACAGTCAACAGTGATGATGTGAATAATGATATGCTGGCTGTTATCAGGACAGTTTTGGTACACTCAACAGTGATGATGAAACTAATGAAATGAGTGCTGTTTCCAGGATAGTATTGTTAGTCAACAGGGATGATGCAAATACATGTAATAAAATGATGGCAATTACCCACTGGGTTTGACAGCTATGAACTATTTTGAATGCCTCCCCCCTCCCTCACCTATTGGCAATGAATAGCAGGTATATGATAATAATAATAATGATAATAACTATATTAAGACCTGCATGAAGGAGAAATTATACACAGAACAAAATGAAATTAGCAGAGTGAGCACATATTAATCAATAGACTAAAATGAGATTGTTTGGCGCAAATATGGTATAACTGTCCGTCTTGTTTCCAACGTGTGTAAAAGCCCTAAAGACTAAGACCAACCATATTAGAGGGCCTTAGTCAATAAGGCAGTTAACAAATGTTCCGCTGACCAGGGCTTAATGAAATTATCATTCAATAATAGCAGTTTTAGAGAGTCCACCACACCATTTTCCAGATAACATGCTAAATTGCTTGTTGGGCAATTAAAAGCTGCATTAATAGGAGAAAGACCCATTTTAATGATGCGATCCGCAATAGTTCCTTCATATAGGACACCACTGTATAAATATTTAGCCATTAGAAAGGTAGACAGCTTACGTAGTGGAGAGTCCACTAAAAATATGTGATAAAAAAGTCTTTTATAATATGGCTGACAGAATGCAGATTATGAGGTTACTATCATGACAACGTCTGTGGAGACCCAAGAAATTTTTAATGAGGTAGCCCTGAAGACTGTCTAGTCTTTGAAGGTCCACCTGTGCTAATGTTATACTACCCATGCCATATGTTAGCACTGGAACACACACAGTTCGCCACAGGTAAGTGTTAAACTTGGTGTTTAATCTAGGACAAGACATACCAATGTTTCTCAGACGACAGAAGGCTTGTCGGCAATTTTGCATCCTCTTATCAACATGGGATGAGCTGTTACCATTAGAATTATAAATACAGCCTAAAACTTCCCCCTCCGTCACTGTATCCATGCATGTGAGCACCATTTAATCTCCATGGTGGTGTAATACCAAATGGGCTCGAGCCAGCCACCATACACCTTCATTTTTTTATGCCAAAATTATCCCTACAGGCTTTGGCATAGGCCACACAGATCTCAATAACAGATTGTAATCCAGGTACAGTAGAACAGACCAGATTTAAGTCTTCAGCATCAGCAGATGAGTTAATTACATCATTTCCAATTCTGGCTCCATTAGCAGACACACTAAGCTGTTGTAGTTAAGTCATCCAGGAAAATATTAAAAGAAAAATGGAGACAGAAGACTTCCCTATATGTAATCATGGGTAATTATAATAGGTGCAATCAGCATTATCATTGTATTGACCTTTCGATTGTTAAGTGTTACACATAATAACTGTGTGGATCCAACATGGCATATGGATGTCAGTTTCGAAGACTTTTTTATCTATTTGGCAGTCGCGTGGTGTGAGGGACACCTCAAGCTACATTTCCATCATGTTTCAAAACAAGCTGAGAGACAGTATTGGAGGAAAAGTTGAAATAGCAAAGACACACAAAAAATTGCCCTCCCCTCCCCCCCCCCCCCAAAAAAAGGCAGCACCACATGTTGAACAAATAAAGATCTAGGGGCCCCCAGAAGTGTCCTTATGCAATTTCAAAGCAATTGGTGTGGCAGTTTTGGAGAATATTTTTTTACTTAAAAAAAAAAAAAAAAAAATTTTAAATCACTGGAGCAAGACTATTTTGAACAAATTTGGCTGAGACTTGCCACCCAATGTATAACCCCAACATGTTTGAAGTGAATCTGTAACTCTTTTAGTGCCAATCACATCTAAAGTTGATCTACTTAAGTCAGATAAGCCTGAATTATCATTAGGATCCCAGATCCGTTTTCCTTGTAAAAAGAACTTTCATTCAAGTACCACAGAACACCCCAAGTCAACAGCTTTTCTTGGCCCACATTGCTCCCAATGCGTGCCAAGAAAAGCTGTTGACTCAGTCCAAAATTTGCACTGAAAGGGTTAATCTAGAAGTATCAAAATGAAAAATCAGGGATCTACAGCAACACCAACAGGTGCGCTAGTCTATTTGACCCTTCCACAAGTACACTTCCACCAAATTTCAGCTCAATCTGAGTGACAGTTTTGGAGAAGTTGAAAATAGCAAAAGCATATTTCTTTCTTCTTTTTTTTAAAGGAAAAAAATTGCAGCGCCAGCTGTTGAACAAATTAAGGTCTCAGGGTCAAAATTACCCCTATCCAATTTCACAGCAATTGGTGAGCAGAGATTTTTAAAAATTCTTCCCTCCCCCTTGCCTGCAAGGCAGACTCTCATGTTTTTGTTTCTGAATTTTACATTAATAGGGGGACCAAGGCCGCTTCACAGGCAACCCTCCCACCCACCCACCCTAAAAAAGAACAAAACAATCGATAAAAATACAAAAATCAGTGGAGCATGACCATTGTTACACTTTGGTTGTAATAATGTTTTGATGAAATGTTTTCACGTTACTTATGGATGGTTTTTTGCACGTTGTCACAACGTTGTTCAAAAACGTTGTTATAAAACATTCACACAACCTTATAGCAACATTCATAAAAGTAAAAAAATAGGGGTAAAATCTTAACATTCACACAACCTATGACATCATTCAGTCAACACAAGGCAAGAAGAAATAGATATTTGACTGGATCAATTGTATTTATGTAGTTTTTGTGGGGGGGTTTCTGATGTATGTCATCCCCTTTACAGTTTTTACTTTGTGGGGGGGGGGGGGATACCCCCACTTAGTAACGATCACAGGTGATTTTATTCCAAGTCACTGTCGAAGTTGAGGGCTGGGTCTCTTGATGTCCCAGGGCTCTGGTTGTCGGTCGGCGGTGGGGCTGGGACCTGCTTATTTGTTGGTGTTGGTATGTTCTTTTTTAGGTCTTTCAGGTTATCTACTGTGCAACCATTCATGGGACAAAATCATGGTATTGTACCTCATGAAAACAGATTATCTGCAGTGGAAACTATTAGTGTGTCTACATAAATGGTGCAACTTTCTGTTCATTGAGGCCTACTCTGGCTGATCTGTATCATATTTATTGTAATTTGAGCCTTCACATTAGGACTTGTCAACATAATGATTTTAGGTCCCAAACATGATCACAAAAACAGGCTCTACTCGATGTCAGTTGAAAAGCAGGATATTTCTCACTAACGTATTACACACAGGTGACAGTATTTAAAAATAAGAAGAAACGCAAACACTTTTATGTACAAATGTCTTTTTTATTTGACAGAATGATAAATTTTGTACAACTTCCCCATACCATAGTATGCTGACAAATTACCCAAGTTCCAAGTGCTAAAATTACAAACCAATTGCAAGGTATGCCTATCATTAATAAATGGGCTTAAAAGTCAGACATTATGTTCTGTATTTATGTACACTGCTTAACATTCACTCATAAGATAGACAGATGAAATAGCCGAAAAGCTACTTTGGCAACTCATTCTCAAACGTATCGGCCAATCTTTAAAATTTGTACAACATTGTTAATTCAGCGATGAATACTGAATTCAAAGCTATTTGTATATACAGGTAGTGCATGTATTTTCCTGCCCCAGGCCAGCATGGACAAGTCCTCCTCATTCTACATAAAATTAATTGCATGCTGGTTCTATGCTAATTCTTTAGCATTAACAAATCTGTAGGCAATGGTAACCATTAACACCTTAATGTTTGTCATCATATCAAAACAAAAATGTATTATATTTTATTCCTGACATAGGAACGAAGTTCACTATAAATAATAGCATGTGTACATAACTATATTATCATCCACACTTCCCTCCCCCAATGCCTGTATGTAATATATGTATGTCATCCCCTTTACAGTTTTTACTTAAATTTCATGTCAACAGAAAATATTTTTTACCGAGAATTGTAGCTAATACTTGTTATGGCATGCACCATGTAAACAGCTTCAATTGGCATGGCTTAGGTGCACTCCCCGCCCCACCTTGTGCCACGGAAAGCTATTGACTCAGCCTTAATCTGACAGAGAAAGGTTTAATATACGAAATATAGGATGGGAAATTAAGGGGAGTCTTGAAGTCCCAACAATCATTAGTTTTGACAAGGAGTCCTTGAATTAACTTTGGTATCAGTATATTGCATAATGAGAACTTATGTAATGAGCAGGACTCCTATTTAATGAAAAATTAATTCCAAGACCTGTAATATTGTTTATTAATTTACATCACCACTTGTGGCAGACTCATTTACAGTTCCATGTTGCCATTTCAATACACAAACACACAAAAATGCAGACTTCTGTCTCGTGAAATATGTTTTTTGTCAGTGTGTTTGTTTCATGCCTAGATACATAAATACGTATACCCACATTTTTGTGTGCATAACTAAACTGATGGAAACTAGAATAATGTCAGTTGTTGTTTTACTTTTTAGTATCAAATCTGTGATCTGCATTTATCAGCATAATCTCCCTTAAAAATTAAAAAATATCAGAATCACAAGCAAACAAATTCTCATTCAATTCACAAAGTAAAACTTGTTGTTTCCATGGTTAACAAAAAAGAGAATGAGCTTTGAAAGCCACTGATCACGCTAAGATTGAACTGTGCACAGTGTACCCTCTTTGTAATGTTGATGGTGATATGCATAAACAGGGCCATCCTCTCGCAAAACAGCCATGTCAGGCAGGGACTGTGAATACACAAGTAATGGGAAATGAGGACACATCATGTTAAGAATGTATCAAAATCTCTCTGGGTGCAATAAGAAGTACTCTATCTGTACCTCTGACTTTCTCATAAGCTGTCTCTGTACAGTCTTGATACTATTTATAAATTTTGTTCAATTTAAAACTTCCAGCAGAAAACATTCGAGGGATGAGTTTTTTGCTCTAAAGATTATCATGAAACAATGACCCATTTAAAGAAAATTATATCAAAACAGTCCTGACTCCTTCCAGCTTATAGTCATACTCTCATTATCAAACGTTCCCTGCGTCTCATTGGTTATTTTTTTATTCGGCAGCCTGTGCCTTCAGCGCCCGTCTCCTCATTGGATGCATTTTGTCCACATGTGGATTCTCCAGGTTTTCCAGCAGTTTTCGCTGATATTCCTGCTCCGCTGCTTGCTGTGCCCTCCACATCCGTTCATCCTCGGAAAGGTCTGCCGACTTCTGTCTTTGGTTGTAGTCCATCTGGTCCAACAAGTCTTTCTGGTGACCCTTGTTCTGTTGCCACATCTTCTCATGCTGCTCTCTTTCAATCCGCTTGTTTTCTTCAATCTTTCGCAACAGTTCCTCTCTTTCTCTCTGGGCTTCTTGCAGTTTTCTGTCATTCTCCATCACTGCAAATTAAATTTGGAAGTTAACAGCGAGCATTCAGGAGCCACCATTGAATTCTATTATCCCAGTGCATTCATTCGAGTACATACAAAACATGCACTGATATGTTTGGAATGGACACTTATTGCATTCCCTTCCGTACATACAGTGTAGATTTAGACAATTTCAATATATACCAGACGGCATTATTCATCATTCAACATTCAAAATTACAGTGAATCATTAAATCATAATCTTAATTTCTTTTTAAATGAAAACAGGGCAGGCACAGAAGAATTATATTCCAAACCATGCAACCATCATGTCTGATTGAAAACTTAAAAACTTTGTTCTGTATTTTGGAACATGTGGATTTTTTCTGTACTGGGTCTAATAGTTATAAGCATCAAAATTAGGAGAGAGAAATTCTGAAAAATATTTGGCACCAATATGAACTGAATTGTAAAGAAAAATGTAAGTCATGAAAGCATCAATTTGCTCTAATCTGAATATCTTGAGGGTTGGCAAGGCAAGATCTGCAAGGGCATTGTGACTAGAAAAAAATATAATTCAATTTATATTTGTAGCACAAGTAGAAGCCCAGGCCATACTGTGATAAGATAAGGATGTGCTAAACTATGATAAAACTGAGACAATACCTTTTTTCCAAGTTTCCGTCTTATTTTTTTAACATACCAGCAATAATACTAAGTTCATTAGAAATTTACAGATTATGATGTTTTCAGTTTAATTCTATATGCAACCAAACACCAAGTGATTTACTGTGTATTGTCTGTTTTAAATCTCTACTGCAGCCTCAATTTTTAAAGGATGAACGTTCATTGAATCGTTCATTCTATGAAAAGGCATGAAGTTTATACATTTTTCTTATGGTGACTTACAATAAGTTTCACCTCTGGCAATTCAACTTTACACCTCCCAGCTCAATGATCCCAGACCATTTCCCTGTTATCCACGACCCCATGGCAATGCCTTTTCTATTTTTTTTTTTTTTTTTTTTTTTAGAATACTCATATCATATGTAGACCTACATATTTGAGATTGACCTATTATTATATAATCACTGATATACTGAATAATACAGTTAGATACATTTGCATAATTAAAGTTGGCCCATTACCTCATCACCCATATACTAAATGATGCATACCCTCTGGCTGAATTATTGGTCTATACACATTATTGTAATTGAGCCAGCTATTCATCACTGATTACTAAACAATACAGTCAGACTGACTTTCCTAAGTAGCAGGCACATGCACTGCCAAAGCTGTAATGGACAAACATGCATGGATTTGGATTGTACAAAGGTGAAATAAGACTCACATTTATATTTTATACGACATAGTACATGCACAATTTTTAAAAGACAACCTTCGATACAGTGTATAAAACTGTAATTTAAATTCTACAGACACTGGGTGTGGCGCTGACATATTGCCAGGCCATTTGACCCCTTCACAGTGCCACCAGGGGGTACCCACATCGGCCCCTATGCCATTTTAAAGCCATTGGCTAAGCAGTTTTCAAGACGATCTATTTTTTTAAGGTTTCCTCCCTCTCCTCCCCCCCTCCCCAAAAAAAGAAAAACAAATAAAATCACAAAAAAATAACTGCAGCATGACCTATTGAGTACCCCTGATAGAGAGCAGTCCCAGGTAGATCCCAACCAAGCAAGTCTGCAGCATCTGGTCCAGAGGTTTGGAGGAAAGTGCGTACATGCACTGGCACACGTAGCTGCTGACATGTACTTTTACTGGGCATCATGAAACATCCAAAATTTGTTGAAAATCAGTAAATAACAGCACTCCCACCTTATGAATAACTTTGGTGGAGATCAAAGCAAGCTATATTCATACCACTTTTTGTAGTAAATCAGCTTGTTGCTTGGGAATAAAAGTTGAAAATTACAAAAACACATGCAAATTCCTTGAAATATAAACAATAAGTTTTTACCTGTTGGCAAAGTAGTTTCAAGAGATTTCTCAAAAAAATATAAAAATTATAATTATAAAATAAAAATATCAATAATTATGAGACAGTGACCATTTGAACACAATTGACAATGTATATCTTCACAAAATTTGATGAGGATCCAGACAGAATTTTTTGAAAAGAAACTGCAGACATAATTATAATGACAAGTTAGGATGGATGGAGGACCATAAGATAAGCTTAGCTGACTGACAACTCAGCCAAGCTAAAAATGATGAAATACATTCACCACTGTTATATCATATTTTTAATGTAAAGGCATGTACTCACATCGTTCAGATACCTGTCGCTGCCTGGTCGCCAGTACATCGGCCAGCAGCTTCTGTCTGGCCTGTTTCTCCAGCCGCCACTGAGCCAGCTTCTTCTGCCACATTTTCTCAACCTCTATGTCACACAGTCTCTCGAGTTCTCGCTCCCTCTGAGACTTCTCCTGTGCCAGCTGCTGCAGATACTGTCTGTATCTCTGATACTCCTCCTTCAGCTCTTTCTGTCAAGACAAAATTTGCATACGTAAGAGACACTGAATTGGGTACCAAATGCAGGCGACATGCCACAGTATGAACTGACAACTGTACAGCAGTCAGTGAGACTGACACTGGTCATACAGGTATAATACAGGTAACACCTATTTATGTTCTGCAAGTTAATTGCTGTCTACTGCATTTAATGAAGATGTCTGACAATATGTTTAGTTAAAAAAAGTTGATGCTCCATGTGTCAAGTCGGGAGTGATTCTAAGAAATAAAAACAAACAATGGCACATTATTTCATTGAAAAAATCTTTGAATCTTTTAACTCATTCCACCCTAATGACCCTTTTTCCCGCTAATATCTAAATGTCGTCTGCTAATTGTATTTTATTAATTTAGGGATTATTTTTCAAAATTTTAAATGAAACTTGCATGGAAGATCATTCTAAATTATATGCCCATGGTCAACAGCTTTCCTTGGTGCACTCTGGGCGCATTGCGCACAGAGCATGTCAAGAAAAGCTGTTGACTCGGTCTTCTATCAGGGTGGAATGAGTTAAGGAAATGTTCTGATGCCAATTAAGCCTCCCTTTGCCACAAGTAGTGGCCACTTAGTATGGAATCTGTGCCATGCACATGTAGTAGTCAACTCAGTCTCATTGTAACCAGGGAAGTTTTTAGGTACCTTTCTCTGTTGTTGTTCCATGGCCTCATTACGAGACTCCTCCACTAACTGTTCCAGCATCTTCATGTCATACGCCAACTGTTCCTGTTCTTCACGTGCTGCCTTCTTCATCTTCATCTTGAGAGAGCGATCATACTGCTCCTGTGTCTCCTTCTGTTTGCGCCGCTTCTCCTCCAGAGCATGAAGTTCTTCCAGTTTCCTGAGCTCTGCTTGTTCCCTCTGTTTCACAAAGACAAATAGTAACATATACATGAAAAAAAGTGATTTCCTTCTTTCAATTTTAAAAACCAACAATGAAATCTCTCTCCACAGACTACTCTAATGAAGAAAAAAACAAAGCTGTTTTCCATGACCATTTACATTCATCTCTTATTTGTTGTGATCTAAAATGACCCAAACTTTTAAAGTCAACCTACTTGGCATTTCAGACACTTTCAAACTTACCCTGTGGTCCCTCTGTACACTTTTTTAGCATGAGATCTATCATTTGCATGCACATGCTCTTTCTTTTCTAATCCCCCCCCCCCCCCCCCCGTGTGTTTTTCTTCTTCTTTTTAATGCAATGAAATTGAGAGAGTTTATTTAACATAATTAGACATGTCTGCATATATAGGCCACTCCTAAAGCATGTTTGTTAAGAAAGAAGCTTCATTCACAGCAGAACAAAATCTCTAGATATTGTAAGATTAGGGTAGCTGGTGAATCCGATGTCTCTTGAACAGAGCTTGTGCTTACAATGACAAATTTGACTCTGACTACATCTACACTTCCAGTATGCAGCATTACCATGGCAATACTCATTTTATTTCTGCTACTTAACATTTAATTTCTCCACAATCTTGAGAACTTCCCCATGCGTCACACTGCATGTACAGTAAAACCTGTTTTGACAGAGCTCCTAGGGCAGGCCAAAATTGGTCACATAAGGCAGGTGGTCTCTCAACAGAGTGGCAATAACATGGGAAAGATGGGACATGGTTAACATGGTCTGAAAAGGCAAGTGGTGTTCCCTCACAGTGGTCCCTCCAAAGAGGTTTCATTGTAGTGCCACTGCAATAGATGAAGCCCCCAAGAATATACCTGTCAACATGGCATAAGCCTGTGTATATTTTGACACTTTTGTGCATATTTTGTGCCACTAGCATATATTGGCCTAACTCAAAATGCTGCTGATGGGCACCCATGATGTTAATGGTTTCACTTACGAAATATATGTACATTTTCACAATGTGTTGCTAGAAAAAGGCTGATATGATCATTAAACATTGGTTAATAATTTATGTGTTGCTACAATAAATGTGAAAACTCAGCAAGACCAGTGACGGAAAACTTCCTATTTGTGAGAGTCCTGACCAGTTTTGTCTGCTACAGTAAGGCTGATATGATCATCAAAACATTGGTAAATACATGTACAGTGAAACCTATCTTCAGTGACCACTTCAGTGAGATATCAATTGTTTTGGGAAACCACCTCCAGGATATCGGGTACTTTGCTTTGCACATTTCACCTTATTGATCACCTGACTTGAGAGACCACAATTTGGTCACCCCAGGGAGTGGCCTTTGAAGCCAGGTTTAACTGTAATGTGTAAGTAGCTCCAGGAAGCCTGACACGATATGACATGACACTGACCATCAGCTGAGCCTCCTCAAGCACCAATCTCTTCTCCTCTTCCTTCTGTGCCTCCAGAGCCGCCATCTGTTTCTGCAGCGTGTTCAGTACGTCCTTGTGAGCTTCCATTTGCCTCTTGGTATCGGCTTCCTCCCTGGCTGCCTTAGCCATCATGTCTGCATACCACAGGTCCGCGTACATCTTCTCTTGCTGCTCGGACATCTTCTTCATCTGGTCCTTGATCCTCAGCTGTTCCATGCGTTCTGCGGCCACCTCGTCCTGCTGTCTCTTTGACATGGTGGACCTCAGCTCTTCACATTGGTCCCTGTTCCAAACATAATCAATGTTCTCACTCACCTTTGACAAGCACAATTTAACCTCTTGGTTTGAGACTATTTTAGATTTTTCAGCAATACACATACACTTTGCCTGCAAAGCACACTCTGTTTTCTATGTTCTGATGTTTATGTACACACTCAGGTAGAAGGCCTGCTTCGCAGACAAACTATATATTGATGAAACAATTGCTGATTGGTAAAAGGACTTGACCCTCTGTTAATTTTTCTTCTAGAAGAGAAGACAACAAATACACAGAGCATCAAGAGTAATACAAACACTGCATCGAGTCATCAGGCAAGGCTCATTGCCTGGTTGACTGACCATGCAGCTGGGTAGTAAGAAGACAGTCACAGCCAGAGGAAAGGTGATACTAAGGTAGACTTCAACAAGAGGATTGTGACAGTCCTGTGCTCAGCTAACTAACTTACCCTATGACCTTGGAAATGAGGTCAAGGTCACTGACCTATTCTGAATCTAACTTTCATAGAGGGCCATGCCCATGTGCAAGATCAAAGTCACAGTACAAATACTTCTCAGGTTATCACTCGACCAGTAAAATATATGTTAGTGGCCCTGTGACCTTAAGAATGAGGTCAAGGTCACTAACGTACAGTATCAATCTTTCCTAAATAGAGGACCACCAACAAGTTCAACATCAAGGTCCTACCTTCCACAGTTCTCAAGTTACAAAATGAAAAGCAAACTTCATGTAATGTCTGGATCCCAGTGACCTTGGGAATGAGGTTAAGGTCACCCATGTACTGTCTAACTCTGGCCTTTGCACAGGACAACCATCATGTTCAACATCAAGGTCCAAGTTCAAATAGCTCTCAACTTGTCAGGTGAACAGTAAAATTTGAGCAAGTGGCCCTATGACCTTGGGAATGAGGTCAAGGTCACTTGTCTACTGTGTAAGCCTGGCCCTTAATAAGGACAACTAACATGTGCATTTGAATGTCCTATCCTTAATAGTTCTCAAGTTACCCTATAAACAGTGAATTTCATGCACCTCACCTTGTGACCTTGGAAATGAGGTCAAGGTCACTTATCTACTGTACATGTATCACCCTTATACCCAGAGGTGTCCCTATGCAATTTCAAAGCAATTGGCTGAGTATATACAATAATAAAGACTTTTGAAGATTTGGCCATAAAATGAACAAACCAAAAAAAATCATTAAAAAATCCAAAAATCATTGGACTGTGACCACTTGAACAAACTTGGTAGATATCCACCCAAGGAACAACCCCAACAAGTTTGAAGTGAATCTAGCTGATGGGTTCGCAGAAGAAGTCAAAAATTGTCAATCCGCATTGCAAACCCTAATGACTTTGCAATCCTGATTGACTTGCATGGTAATCAATAGGCATGTAGAATCAACAAGTGCAGTTCCTAAAAAAACCCAAAATCACTGGACCAAGAACATTTGAATAAACTTGGTAGAAACCCACCCGAGACACGTCGCCACCAAGTTTGAAGTGAATCTGGTTGACGGTTTATAGATGAGGTCGAAAATGTAAACTACCATTGCAATTCCCATTGACTTACATAGTAAACAATAAGAATGTATGCATTGACCAAGAAGTACCCAAATTGACAAATTTGTTAAAAATCAGGGATCCACAGCAATACCAGCTGGTGAACAACCTTGTGTGACCCTTCCACAAGGAACATATCCACCAAGTTTCAGCACAATCTGAGAGATGGTTTTGGAGAAAAAGTCCAAATAAAGCAAAAATGCACAAAATTCATAAAGAAATAGAAAAAAATCACAACGCCACCTGCTGAACAACTTAAGGTCTGGGGGTCCCCAGAAGTGTCCCTATTCAATTTCAAAGTAATTGGCAACTGGGTTTTGGAGAAGAAGATTTTTGAAAATTTCCCCCCAAAATGAACAAATTAATTCATTAAAAATCGAAAAATCACTGGACCATGACCATTTGAATGAACTTGGTAGAGACCCACTAAAGATACATCTCCACCAAGTTTGAAGTGAATCAAGTTAACGGTTAGGGAGATGAGGTCGAAAATGTGAATAACTATTGCAATTCCCACTGACTTACATTGTAAACAATAGGAATGTATGCACTGACCAACAGATACCCAATTGAAAAATTCGTTAAAAATCAGGGATCCACAGCAACGCCACCTGGTGAACAACCTTGTGTGAGCCTTCCACAAAGAACATATCCACCAAGTTTCAGACCAATCTGAGAGATTGTTTTGGAGAAGAAGTCCAAAATAGCAAAAATGTACAAAAATTCATTTAAAAAAAAGAAAAAAATTGCAGTGCCACCTGTTGAACAAATTAAGGTCTGGGGGTCCCCAGAAGTGTCCCTATTCAATTTCAAAGTAATTGGCACAGTGGTTTCAGAAAAGAAGATTTTTTTTTCAGATTTCCCCCCAAAATGAACAAAAAAATTCATTAAAAATCCAAAAATCACTGAACCCGTGACCTTTTGAACAGACCTGGTAGAAACCCACCCAAGGTACATCGCCACCAAGTTTGACATCAATCTGGATGATGGTTTTGGAGAAGAAGTCAAAAAGGGGAATTAGCATTAGAATATCCATTGACTTACATAGTGATCAATAGGAAAGCTGCATTGACCGACAAGTACCCGAATTGAAAAAATCAAAGCAATTGGGTGAGTGGTTTTCAGAGAAGATTTTTTAAGATTTCCCCCCAAAATGAACATAAAATTGATAAAAAAATAAAAATCACTGGACTGTGACCACTGGAACAAACTTGGTAGAGACCCACCTAAGACACATCCCCACCAAGTTTGAAGTGGATCTGGCCAACGGTTTTGGAGAAGTCGAAAATGTGAATTGTGAACGATGGACAATTGACCGACGACGGACCCTCACAAAAGCTCAGCTGACTAACAAGTCACCTAAGCTAAAAACTACATATTACAATTTTATTTAATTGATTTAGGCTGACAAACTCCTCTATCACCATGCAATAGTAAATGTGACCAAGAGCAACAGGTACATAAACTGTTCAGGTTTTGCCCAGCAGATGGAACTGCTGACACGCCTTGACTGTTTCTTGGCTTGGTACCATCAGTCCATGCAAATGGGTCAATAATTTGACCTAAAAATATTGATCAACATTTCCATCAAACTTACCAATTTTCATACATAAAACTGAATTTTGTTGTTTTTGTCATGACATATTCCCTTTAATATCCTTCCCATGAGAACAAAATACCTTTCACATTTAAACAAGCTTTATAATCAGCTATGTAACTTTATATCATATATTTAGAGCAACCAGAACTGCCGAGGTAATATATATAACACTTTGGATACATATATTAAAATACATTAAAAGTATGCACAATTAAGTGATCACTTGTTGTGTTCCTGCATGTGCATGAGCTCCTTACCTGTATGATTCGATAATATCAAAATAGCAGCATTTATTTCAGTTTTAATCCCCCTACAGACAGAACTAGAGACCAACATGCCATGTTCATTCTGATAGTAGCCTGTTGTGTTAATGTAAAAAATTTCTGCATCAAACCCTAGGATTGTGGCATTGTAACACTGATTCTTTTCAATTTAAAATTAAAAAAGAATCAGAGATTCCAAGACAGCTCCCCTTGCCACATCACTGTGACCCAGATGCATGTACTTGACCCAGTAATCTACTTTTTGTGTATAACACACCCTCAGTTCAGTCCGGATACACATATGTGTAAAGTTTCACAATTCTAGGTTAAAGGACAACGGAGTTGCAGGTGCAACAGTCATGCGTGGACAGATGGATCAACACACAGAAAAAGTGTTTACAATATTCCCTCCTCCAGTAGGAGGCGGACATAATAATAAGCCAGATACAATTTCATATGGATATCATTGATCACTTATGTCCCAGATACTTGATCTAGTGGCCTAGGTTTACTACATGCCACATCCTTGGGTTACTAAAATGTTTCATGAAACTAAGTCACATAGGACACACACACATAGGTATTGCAATATTACATGACTGTATCACTATGACCCAGATATTTGACCTGCTGACCTAGCTTTGCTACATGACACAAAGTCAGATCAAGACATTTTTCATTTTCAGGACAGTCAGTTAAAGATGAAAGGAATTGTAGCCCGGATGGGCTAGGTCAAGAATAGGTCACTATGACCTACACACTTGACCTAGTGACCTAATTGACACACCCTTGTCTCCCCATGTATGAAAAGTTCCATGAATTTAAGTTAAGATGAAAGGAATTACAGCCTGGGCAGGATATGAGAAGGACGTATGTACACTAGTGACCTACTTTTTGTTCATGAATCTGTGTTAAAGATGAAAGGAATTATAGCCAAGACATCTAGACACTTGACCTAGTGACCTAATTTTTGTGATTGACACGTCTTCTGTCCAGATGCACATGTGTGCCAAGTTTCATGACTCTCAAGCCAAATGCCCTTAGAATGGTAGTCTGGACATGATGTGTAATGGACATACACATGCATACCTTCAGAGAAAAAAGCAATTACTACATGCCCCTCCTCCATTGGGGGGGGGGGAGGGTATGATTTAGCAGTCTTTACAGTTCAACTACAGCTCAAAAAGCTAAAAGTATAATCAGTGCTGCCCTTATTTTCAACAGAGATCAGTATTTTTAAAAAAATAAAATGGGAAATTGAGTATTGAGAGAAGTTGGGGTGTGCTTCAACTACTAGAGCATGTGTTGGACGAAAATGACTGGTGCAGAATACAAACAGTATGGCAAGATTTCTTACCTCCACTGCTGATCTAACTTTTCTTGTACATATGCTAGCCTTTCTGTTTCCCTCTTTTCTCGTAACTGTTTTGCACGTTCTCTCATCTTTGCTTGTCTCTCTAATGTTGTTTCCTCTTTAGCTTCCATCTCCATCAAATACTGCTCATCTTCCCTACTTAGCAAGTCTCTTAGCCTGAAAAAAGTATATATATTCATTCATTTTACTGCCTTATGGATAGGTACCATCGGGGTCCAAAGATAAAGCCCATCCCTATCACAGTCTCTTCAATCTTTTTTTTTTCCACTTTTTTCTTTTTTTTTACACCAGAGACAAAATAATGTAATGATATTTGATTTCCCTGGTGGGTACATACTTTTCCAAATTTGCCATCGCATGCATTAAAGACTTCCACTTTTTGTTTTGCATTCTTTATATGCTTGTTATATTTGTAAACTAAACTCTGTGTCCTTTTGCTGTATGCAGGTAATGCACATCCCTGGTTCAACTTGAGCAAAGTCAAGTTCTTGACTTGGTCCCATTCATGGAAAATGGTGAAAATTATATCGGTAGCTTGCAAGCTTTATTCCGCTTCATAACAAGACTGGATATCTCTTTCATCATTATCACTTAATGATTGTCTTGGTATCAGAATTTACCAATTAAATTTTATATCATACATTTTTCATGCTAAATAATTGTCTTGTGTGTGTAATATTCAAGAAATATAGATAAAAGATAATCTCACCTCTCTCTTCGGTCTTCAACACTAAATTGTTCTGCCTGCAGAAGGCCTTGTACCTTCCTTTTAACTGTGTTCAGTTGGATTTTTCTGTCTGTCCATCTTTCCCAGTCATTTTTCAAGTCACATAATTTATTGTATTTTGTAAGTTCTTCATTTCGCATGCGTTGATCTTCCTGCTTACGTCTGTCTAATATAAGATGCTCTGGTGGTCTCTTGTTAGGTGGACGTGCAAACTAAAAAAAAAAAGAATCATACTTTTGAAATTTACAGTATTCAGATTTCTTTGTTACAAATTGTAGTTCATGTGCCAGGGAATTCACATATGTTGACATAACCAAACTTCCAAGTCTGTTGCCTGTTAACATGATGATCATGTGCATGACCAATCACATAGTAATGCCAGGACACCTGGTGCTTGATAGGTGTTCAATGCTAAACTGATCTAGATCAACATCTGGGCTCTTGATGTGGGGGTCACAGTTCACCAAGTCTGTGCTCTGTTACTTGTCCTTGTTGGCAAAACTATAAAATGTAACCCTTATGTACACATGACTATTTCATTAGCTTCTCCAATTTTGCGATGCCCAAAGAACAGCTCAGAACCTTGCAGTTGTACACATACACTTTAAAAGCAAGGAACTGCCCAGAAGCAATAAAAATCATATTCAACATTGCAAAATCTTAATTTTGTTCACAAACTTGTGTGAATCTATCAATTTTGTCCCCCCCCCCTTACATTTGTCCACAAAATTGTCATACTTTTTTAAATTTTGTCCTCCAAATCATTAAGCTTATTACTGTTATCCAAAATTTTTCATCTAACCACAGAATAGGTTAACTTATGATTTTGTCCATGAAATTGATACTATGTTGTGTTTGACATCCAAGAAATGCCAAAAGCAACACATTCTAATTTTTCATGGCATGGGAGACCACCTGACAATGTAATAAAGAATTGGCAAATCCTATGTATGTATGTATGTATGTATGTATGTATGTATGTATGTATGTATGTATGTATGTATGTATGTATGTATGTATGTATACACGCTGACCAAGATTTCTTTCAGTTGGAAACCACTAAATATAGCTCCAATCACATCAAGGCATGTTAATATTCAAAACTTTGGAACTGTCTCTCCAATGTATAACAATGGTCAAACTCACATATTATGTCTTCCAACTAAGATCACTGATATGGGCTACATATAGATTTACATATCAAGTGGTGAAGCTTGCTTTTATTGTTTGTCTTTTTTTTCTTATGACCACACATCCTGTAGCAACCAAATTAACCTGGCACAACAAAATTGTGCATTGTCAATGTGCAGTGTTACTATAATAAATGTTAATGAATTATTGTGAGATAAAAAAAATGACAGCCAACCAATCTCAGCACATACCAATGCTTCAACTATGACATTGTGTTCTTTCATTTGACTTCAACAAAATGAATAAGCTTCTGTGATTTCACAGTATGTGATCTCTTTACAAGATCAAACATACCAACCCCTTTATTGGAAATTAACTCAACTTGAAAATCAAATTGGTGAGTTTTTCAACAATTTTGTTATTTAAATAGATGGGGCATGGACATTTATATGGACAAAAGTGACTAAATTAGAAAGTTTACTTCATTTGTCAAATCACATTACATAGTCATATATCATAACTTTCAACAAAAGGATTTCCTGAAATTCATGGACCAAGTGGAGACATTAATTACCAAGTCCGTGTACAAACTCAGAACGTTAACAATTTTATGCACATAATTGAAGAAGTATAAGCATTTTGTCCCCTAAAATAAATGAAATCAGGCAACCACAAATTGATGTTACACATAAAAAAATTGCAGCTTATGATTATGGACCAGAGTCCCTTGTGGGCCTACAGCACAAGCTACATTGCACATGTCACAATACCAAACTTGACAGAAATCCGTTGGTCAACAAGCATCGGAGTTACAAGCCCCCATTTCTGAGGCATCAACAGTGTTGTTTTAACTGAGATAGGCAGTCTCTCGTCCATCCCAACATAGCAGCTCGATGCCTCTACAACAACCTCACACTGGGGATACGGAGTTACATACACCATGGCACACATATTATTCGAAATAGCCACAGCATAGGAAATTGTTTGACAGAATGGTCATCTTCCGTGTAGTCTACTGTAGAAAACAGTGATTTGATTATTTTACATAATTTGACCAATTCAATATCAGCGAAGCCATTTGACTATATTTACATAATTTGACCAATTCAATGTCAGAGAAGCCTGTGTTTGAACTGTTGTTGGAAGCTTCAGCCTTCAGGCTTCATCATGCCTGGTCGAGACCAAGGGTGCCCCGAGTTTTCGATGAAAATGGAAGGAGCAGCAAAACATGCTCGTGTTAATGATGCAATTTTATACTTACTATTGCTACAGAGTGTGGCGTAGGACCTGTCACCTCGCGGGTTTGCCGGCGTCGAGTTTGGACCATCATTTTGACACCTTCGTTCTGGAGCGCACCAAGTCGGACTAAAAAACAGCCAAGATGGCGGACTCCCCGGACAACAGTGTAAACAAGGTCCCGAGTTCGCTGTTATTAGTTAATAACAGCACACCTGCTTAACTATTTTATGAAATATACAGCAAAAAATAGTCTTTTGTCCTAAAAATAAACACTACGCCGCGCTTTTCATCTGACGAGAGCAAAATGCCGTATTCTCGATCTTCCAACTTTGGTGCAGCGGTTTCCCTCGGTGACGTCACGTTGTCATGACAAGCATCAATTGCCACAGAGCAAGCTAATATTTCCACAGTCTAAAGTTTCTTTCGCAAGATGGCAGCACCATCCGTAGTCCCTCCCTCGTTGTTTTACTGTTAAAAACGCAAACAAAAAGTACAAAAACTGCGCAGTTGTATTTTTTCATGTACAAAAATTGGAGCCCCTTTCCCCAAATTTCCAGGCAGTTAGTTTCTACGGCCTGATTGTCTAGTCAAGTGTGAAAGAGACACAATACTTTCAATGGGCTGTCTATATTCCGTGTAGCTAAAAACAACAGGGCATTGATCGCAAAGAAGCTTTCCAAACTGTGTTTGGAGAAAGAACGAAGTCCCAACCAATATTTGTGACACGTCGGGTTCAAAATTTACCACAAGAGTAATGTTTAATTCAGTGAAGAAAATGGTTTGTTACTAAAATCTCTCCCGGAGGGAAAAAAGAAAATATATGCAAAAGTTAAGTAAGAAATTAGAATTATAAACACACTTAATTTCCCTAAAACATTGCAAAATTACGTTTTAGATTGATCAATCGATAATCAGACAGGAAAGGCCAAGTAAAATACCCAAAGGCAAAGAAGATTTGTTGTGGATGCAAAGAAATTTAAAAAGAATATGACGTCCAAAATTTAATACTTTCTTCTGGTGTAACTTCGCACAAAAGTGGAATTGGCATTGCACACGAGCAACTATTTAACAGGGTTGATAAAATGATTGTAAACTGTGTTCCTAGCATAGAAGCAAACTATGTGAAATATTGTCAAAAGTATGGGAACTAATAACATTGATATATATATATATATATATATATGATAATAATGGTGACAACATATTCGTGTGATAACATTTTTATTAATGACTATCAAGACTAAAATAGACTGACAAATATGTCTTAATAGGACGATGGTCCTGATATAGAAAGTAAAATATAAAATTAAAAACAAATTGGGAATGTCGAACTGTTGTTGTCACAGCCAATTCCTTGTCTTTCTTTTTCTTTCTTTTTTTCCTTCTTTTTTGGAGGGATGGGTGGTTAGCGAGGACTTAAGAGGGAAAATCCATTGTATAAGTCTTTTTGATGAAGCGATAAAAACTGATTTGTGTGTGGATGGAGGGGTTTATCATAAACCTATAGCCTATGTTTGCATACCGTTGTCAATTCCCATACATAACAAAATAAGTAAGTTTTTACAGTGTTTTGATCTCTATTTTTTTTCAGGTCTCACGTATATTAGGTGGGCGCAATCTGGCCCTCACCTTTGCAGTGTATGGTCACTTGGGTGTCTCCCTGGGCAAATGTTCTCCAGAAAGTGTAACGCAAACAGGGTCACGTGCTGGACAAGATTGTCCTGAGACCACATTGCCAAAGGCAGACACCAACATTATTGAACTCACATGTTAATAAAATTCCGGCTAACAGGTGATAGCTATTTTCACGCTACTTTGCTTTGGCATTCATTTATCTGCAAACAAGCAGGCACAGTTTCATTGGGCAAAAAGATTGGGTTTGTTTGTACGTGCTGTCTGGAAAGAACATTTTTTTTTTTCATATACAGTGAAACAAATTTTGAAAGACCCCTGTGAGAGGAAAGGCCACCTGCCTTTTGAGGCCATGTTTACTACGTCCCTTTTGCCATCTTTCCCATGTTATTGCACCTCTATTGAGAGACCATCTGCTTTATGTAACCACTTTTTGGCCTGCCCTAGGGGTGGTCTCTCAAAGCAGGTTTTCCTGCATATATATATATATATATATATATATATATATATATATATATATATATATATATATATATATATATATATATATATATATATATATATATATATATATATGTATATTAGCCGCAGATGTGTGGCATTCGAGGGGGCAGCAGGGTATAGGCGCAGTGAGTTGGAGGGCGAAACGACTGGAGGGCCCCCTACTGTTGGCCCCCTCCTCCTCCGATATATATATATATATATATATATATATATATATATAAAGAAGGAAGGCAGAGAAAAAGAGAAACCCGGGTCCAGGGTCAATGTTGTCATGCACTTTCAAGCCAATTGATAATAATCCTATGGTACTCCACTTATTTTCTGCAAAAGATAGTCGATCCTTTCCCTCCTCTTCCTACTGTCTTCTTTGTCATCTGTTCATTTTTACTAGCTCTTCTTTCTGCTTTGATATCTGCTACCTGTTTTCTACATTCTATGTGCCGTGTCTTCTTCTTCTTCTTCTTCTTCTTCTTCTTCTTCTTCTTCTTCTTCTTCTTCTTCTTCTTCTTCTTCTTCTTCTTCTTTTGTGCTTGTTTTTCCTGGCTAATCTCCACGCCCCATTTCTAACTTTCTTTTTCTTTATTGTTCCTTTTAGACCTGGGTCAATTGTGTAGCCTCTATTCTCAACCGGAACTTTCTGCAAATCTTCTCATGGGCCACCTTAAGAATTCTCCTAGTAAGGTCCTTATTCATTTACTGTACTTCCCTTTCAATAATTAATCTCTCATCTATCTTTCCACTCTTATAATTCAATTTTCAGGCTTTCCTGATGGCAACCCTAATCTACCCTTTGTGTATGTTCCACACCCATTTGGTCTTCCCTTTATCTCTCTGGCATGGTTGTATGCCAACTTAAATTGCCATTCAGTAACATCTTCATTCATTTGCTGTACTTCCCCTACAATTTCCCATCTATCTTTCGACTTTTGTAATTAAATTCTCTGGCTTTCCTGAAATCCTCCTCAATCTGCCCCTTTTGTGTGTTCAGCACCCATTTGGCACTCCCTTTATCCCTCCAGGCTCCTGCGTGGTTGTATGTCAACTGAAATTTTCATCCAGTGTGATCACTCTCTGTATCAAGTCTACCCATTGCGAGGTATGCAGATTAATTTCCCGCCACAGCTGCATACTTGGTTGTCTTAGTAGCCATAGTCTCACCTGGTGAGATTCGGGTCGCTGTTTGTGTGGGTAAGCGGGATGTCACTAATAGTGTACCATTTGGAAATTAATGGTGCCATGTTTGGTTATGACGAGTACCTTAATAATACTGTCCAAAATATTGAGAAGAGAACTCACCAAGACAAGAATTTCAGCGCACAAATTACAAATTGGGGTAGAGAGCAATAATATAACTGCCAGAAGCCAAAGAATCTGTAAACACTGTAACAGCCACGATATTGAAGATGGATTACACTTTCTTCTTGACTGTAATCTATATAATTCAATAAGAGGACATCTATTGGAGAAAGACATTTGTGATGCAAATAGAAAAACTCAATCTAAAAAAGAAATATTCACATATGCGATGTCTAAGGGAAATATGAATTCCATAATACAGTATTTGCTGGCTGGCCAAACAATTAAGAGAGAATGACAATTACTATAGGAACTGACATGAACTCTGGTGTACAAACAGCTGGACCCATAGACTTCTGTACATATAAATCAGTAGGTTGTTTTTCTTCTCCCTTTTTTTTTAATCTTTTCTTAATTCATACATTACATGTACTCACTAGTCATGACGTATCTAGATTTATCTGGTGCTGTGTTTTCCCCCCATTTTATGAACATAATGGTGTCTTACTTTAATAGAATATAAAGTCTATTAGCCATCTTAACTCAATAACTGTTGGTGTCATATCAGCCCTGTAAGGGCGCTTCGTGATGCTATTTTTTCTTCTTCTTCTTATATCATCATCATCATCATCATCATCATCGTCATCATCATCATCATCATCATCATCATCATCATCATCAGAGTACAGGGAGGGGAAGGAATGGGAATGGTGGTAGCCCTTATAAGGGCTCCCATGGGGGCTCCCATGGGAAAAGCCTGAGCCTTAGAGGCGGGGATAGGGTGTGTGAGGGATGGATTTTTATTTTTTTTTTCTAGGCCACCTGTGTCACAGAGTGACACAGGACCGCGGCAGACAAGCGGAGAGCCACCGTATTATTATTATTATTATTATTATTATTATTATTATTATTATTATTATGTCTATGTCTATGTCTATGTCTATGTCTCTTTTGATTGTCTATATCATGTACGGCAGTTGCTCGCCTTTATTGAATTTTTGCCAATAAAGAATCTGAATCTGAATCTGAATATGTGGACCCCGAGTGAGGGCGTTCCAGTATGTTTTGTACTTGCGCCCCTGGTGGCGAAAATATGCAATACAGTATTTGATCTGATCTGCTTGAATGTGTACGCCCTTGCGCAAGTTTGGACGCAGTTAACTTTTTTTTTTTTTCCACTTATCCACAAAGTGGTCGCACAGTATTTGCAACATTAAAAATATATAGTCAGAACCACTGAAATGTATATTCAATACTTCATATGAACATTTTGCAATAATTATAATTATTAGGCAAACAGAACGTATATTTATTTTTACATTTTCGACTATTTATTGTACGTCTATCGCAAGAACGTCGTCATCAACAGAAATGGCAATTTGGCGGTTATTTCGAGTGTCTCAAATCAAAAACTGTTAAAAAAATACACAATTTTCCTTTCATTGTTAAATGATGTTTATGCCATAGTAAAAAAAGGTAGGTTTAGTCAAGTCAAAAGACTCACAGTCTCAGGTAAACATGCAGTGTAACTTAAAAGATTTAGATTGTATGATTATTTGGTGGAATATTATTGGGGGCACAGTCATTATTTAGCTCCAGGACCAGGGAATACGGGGAACCCAACCCATTAACAAGCACCAACAATAACAATGGGTCGGGAACCCAACCCATTAATAACAACCACCACCAACAACAATGGGTTGGGTTCCCTGGAGCTAATTGGTATTGAAACTGGTTAGGGCTTAGGCCTAGTACAAGTCTGGAAGCTTGCCACGAACCCACAGCACCTACACCCCACAACCTACTCCCCCCACAACTTGTGGCACAACCCACAAAACTAAAAGCCGCCTGGAGAGCAATCTTCTGATAGAAGTTTTTATCGACAAACGAGTAGATCTGATTAGAATGTCCTGCCATTATAAGATGCAGACCCAGGATCAGCAATTTGACTTTTCAATGTGTGTCACTGTCAGGCTAAAATGGATTTGTAGGCTTTAAGCCTATGTGCTTCTCTCAATAATATACTAAATACTTAAAACAGAAGCCCACCCCGGGGAGCTTCTATGGAATCCGTCCCTCTCGTTACAAACAGAATAACGCATCTAAAAAAAAAAGCACCCCATTCACACTTCAGTGCGCAACTAGGTGCAAGGTTTCACTTCTGAAAGCCCGGACTGTATTCCAACCAAGAACAGCCCTCTTGGAGACCGATTACGAACAGTGCCAACTCGTCATAGGGGCTACACTGCAGATAAGCTGTGCCCATTATCACATTCTGCTATGCGTTGTGCTTGTTGGATGATAAGTAATTTCTTTATTTTCTCAATGTAATAAAAATCATCCATTGCAAGCTGACTTGTTCTCATTTTTATGGATTTAAAACCATAGGCTTGCTCTGTACTGTCAAGGAGGGTAGAAACTATTTCTACCCTCCTTGGTACTGTCAATTTTTTCCCTGCTGGAATTCTAGGTTTTGTTATAGGCTGACAGTGCTGTGCACACATGTATAACTTTATTGAAAGACAAGGCAGCCAGCTATATTTTTTAGGCAGGATCAATTTGCACGTATCATTATCATCATCATTGTTTGTGTGTTATCCAAGAAAAGGATGTGCCAAATATATAAATTTCACTGGTTTTCAAAACAATGAATACTCACTATACAAACTTGGCTATTATTTCAGAAAGCAATTATAAACCAGAATGTATCTTGTTTTTATGATGTACTTTACCTCCCAAGTTATTAGCCAAGGGGGGACTCTGGGAGGCCATATCATTCTTTTGTAGCAGATTTATGCATGGATAATCTTTATATCTTGTAAGTTAAGAGAAAAAGTAAGTCGACTAATATGTTACTTATATATTTCAGACGTGAATATATACTTGTATTCATTAGGACACAATGTTTGTCCTGGGTTGGGCTTCTGTTTAGCGTATTCTTGACAGAAATATAATAGGCCTACCCATTCAGCAGAGATGTGTGCAAACACCTTGAAAGTAAAATTGTTGATCTCTGCATCTTACGATGGCAGGGCATTCAAATGACATTTGCACATTTGTTGATAAAAACAGGACATTCAAATGACATTTGTTCATTTGTTGATAAAACTTGTAACGTTATGTAGCTTTAAACATTACCTGGTTGTGGGGTCATGGGGAATTTACTACAATCCTGCCTTGACCTTGTCTTTTTCCGATATGCTCATATACATATAGGTCGAGCTTTAACAAACTGAAACTGGAAACACACATAGCGAACACAATCCTAAGTTAATAAATAATATTATCATCGAGGAAATCGACACAGAGACTACAGAGATCACTTACTGGAGTCTATTTTTTTTTTTTTTTTCAGACAACAACAATATGCTCCTTTTCTCGATATTGGAAGGTTGAATCTAGAGTGTGCAACTGAAGGAAGGGAAGGGAGAAGGTATGACTGGCTGTGGCAACACATTTACTGGCGGAGCCAGAGGGTGGGAAAGATTTTGACATCTCGGTCGAGCTCAGTTGTACGTTTGTCCCTCTGTCCGTTCACATTTCTGACTTCTCCAAAACTGTTGCAGTGTTGGCCAGATCCTCGTCAAACTTGGTGGGGATGATCTTGGGTGGGTCTTCCAAGCTTGTTCAGTTGGTCATGTTCCAATGATTTTCTTTATTTTACATGTATTTGTTTTTTTTTTGTTTTGTTTTTTTTTTTGCAAATTTTTTGGCAAAACCCACTTATGCATAGTGGCGCCAAAGGAAGTTGTGCCAGAGAATAAAGTATTATAACTTATAAGCCTCCACTTTATTCCATCATGCACAGAGTACTTGTGCCCATATAAGTGAGTTTCTCCAAATTTGTTCAAATTTTCTCTAAAAGCATTTGGCCTATTGCTTTGAAATGACACTTCTGGGAATCACCAGATCTTAATTTCAAGTGTTCAACAGGTGGCACTGCAATTCTTTTCTTTTTAAAACTTTTGTGTGTGCGTGTGTGTGTGTGTATTTTCCGTAATTTTGACGTCTCCAAAAACACATCTCAGATTGTTCTGGAACACGGGGGAAATGCATGTAGCTTGTTGGGAGAGGTAAGCAAAGTTGTTCACTAGGTGGTGACACTCTGGATCTCTAACTTTTAACAAATTTTTCAATTTGTGTACCTGTCAGTTAATGCATGCATTCTTATTGATTACTATATGTAAGTCAATGAGGATTACAATGTGGAAATTCACATTTTCGACTACTCCATCTTCAAAACCATCAATCGGATTCACTTCAAACTTGAGGTGGTTCTTTACCAATTTTGTTCAAATGGTCATACTCCAATGATTTTGGGACTTTTGAATGAAGTTTTTTGTTCATTCTTTTTGGGGAAAATCTTAAAAAAATCTTCCCCAAAACTGCCAAGCTGATTGCTTCAAAATTATATAGGGACACTTCTAGGGACCCCTAAACCTCAATTTGTCCAATAGGTGGAATTGATTTTTTTATTTATTTTCACTATTTTTACTTTTTCTCAAAAACATTACTCAGATTGTTCTGAAACTTTATTGAAATGCAGCTTGTGGGAAGGTTAAAGAGAATTGTTCACTAGCTAGTGATACTCTGGATCCCTGATTTTAAACAAATTAAAAAAATAAATAAATAAAATCAATTCAGGTACCCGGTACCTGTCAGTTAATGCATGCATTCCTATTAGTTACTATGTAAATCAATGGGGATTGCAATGGAAATTCACAGTCTGTGCATGTAAGGTCACCTGAGCACAGGACAGTCATAGTACTCTTGTGTTTTTATTAGATGGCAACAAATCAGACTATGACACTTGAGGACTTGGCTTCCACATTTCAAACCAAGATTTCCAATATCAAGAACTGTCTACAACTACGTGATGCCATGGAAGATGAAACATGCTGCACTATGCTTCTCAACATAAAGTCACAAATTGGAGAGCTGGAAGTCGTGATGGCATTGATGAGAGCTGAACTATCTAGACAAAAGCAAGCTGTACAGACTATAAAGGATGTTAAGGTAATGTGCAATGGTGAAGTGACATCACTTCTGGGCCAAATGTCACAGATATATGCATTCCCAACATGATAGACCAATTGCAAGGCTTTGTCTGCACTGAAGGTGGAGTTGAAACGTCAGAATTGCTGTGTAAATACAACCATTTGAGGTGAAAATGTGTTTTTTTGTAAAATTTTGGCTATATCTTAAAAAAATTCCAGATAGAATTACTGATCTTTTGCTGTTATGATCTTGATACATGTATCTGCAAAAACATATCGGATTTATTAGAAAAGTAACTATTTTCTTTACCAAGATGTTACAAAAATACAATTGTGTTTTTGAATGGTAGTTTGCATATATTCTCATCTTGATATGCATTTCAAACATAACTGATCATTTTCTAAGAAATTCCTGATCTGCTGATCTGTTTTTTCCTCAAGAATTTATAGAGTACATTAATTGCTGTTTAATTAAAAAACTTGTTTAGGAGATTTATCATTTGAAATGGCCATGTTCATGATGTTGGTTACATACCTATTAGCTGTTAAGATTAATACAGTCTATTGGCTACTATGTTAACATTGACAATGTTTTGTTCATTACATCAGATTGTAATGGGGCTAGAACTTGCAAATTTAGGCATAACATGCAAACTATATATATATATATGTGTGTGTGTGTGTGTGTGTGTGTGTCTACGAAAATATCTCATAATGTCAAAATGAACCAAATTATTCAAAAACTGTTGGACATTACCTTATGATAATCAAAAAGTTATTGCTTTTTAATGTTAAATTTGAAAAGAAAATATTGTAAATTCCACAAGTAGCCTTACATTTAACTTTATTATTTTACACAACTTTCAAGATAACTCGATAAATTTGAATTTGTTTTTGTGTAGCATTGCTTGATCAAGAAAAGTTGTGTTGCTTTCTGATAAACAAGTTCACACCTTGATTTATTTGACAAGGCAGCATCAGGTATATGTCCTATAAAACCAAAGAATATATCATCACTGTGTGACATGGTCAAAAGAGTTATTGTTGAATGAAACATTTCAAAATTAAAACTGGCCATGCTAAACGGATGCTTTGATGAGTCCCATTACAGTATTTACATGCAGTGGTTAAATAATCTTTTGTAATGTTTTCTGATTTTAAAAGTGCAGTATATTTGCTTATTGTAAATAATATCTAGAAGTCACAAGAAATAAAGGAGCTATTTGAAAGGTACAGCAGCTGGTATTATTAAAGTGTCATGTGCAATTTGTGCACATTTTCATAATTTAGTTGTGTATTACAGGAAATGCAGCATGTTTTGCAAACCAGGCTGCAATACACAGAACAAAATCTTCCAGACAGACTTCCAAAGCAAGAACCATCCATTCCAGTCAGGTATGATATTACACAAAGCTGGGACTGCATGGAAAACCTCGTCAAACAGTCAGTGCCAAACAAGATGCTAATGCCATCTAGTGTCTAACTGTGACATAATATCTGTGTATCTGTCTCATTGTTAAACATAAAATCAACATTGCAACCTTTCAATAACAGAATTACTGAATGATACAGATTGACAGATATATTGTATGAATATTTTTTCTGTACGGTTATCCACCTCCATGCCAGTGGTAGACATGGGCAACAGTCCAATAATTTAAAGGTTCTGTGGTACAAAGTTGATGGATCCAGTGTGATTTCCTAACAATTAAGTCTGAGATTTCGGGTCTTGTCTAATGTGGGTGGTGTGCGTTTGTATTCCAGAATCTGAATGGTTAGTTCTTGGCCATTATGGTTGGTGAGGCTAAAATGCCTCCCCAAGGGGGTTAGTGTGGTATTTTTTGGTTATGTAATAAAATGCTGCTGCGTTCTATATCATCAATGAGCAGCCTGTTTGGCCCACATATTGTTTTTGCACACGTTGCAGGTTAGGAGGTATACTAAATTATTGTGTTTACATGAACCTTTAATCAGGGTTGAGTAGGAACGCTGTTTGAGTGCTTATGTCAAAGCCTTTTGGAACTTTGGGTTGCAACATACAGTTTTGCCCAATATATGTTGTCTAATAATTTGAACCCAGAACCCCCTTCCCCAGCAACTTCCCAAAGCCATCAATGTCCATGATGATGCCAGTTAGAAGTTGCATTTATCTTATGATCGAGGCAAATAAAGCACACTAATTGATTAAAAGGTGTGTTCCATATTTTGTGTACCACCGTGTGTGTTGTGACATGTCACATCGTGGTATACAAAAGTTGTGTGCAACGGCAGCCTTGTTTTCATCTCATAGCAGACAAAAATAATGGCAATGTTGAACAAGCGATGTTTTCCTATTGAAGGGGATTTATCCTCCAAAAGAGTGTCATTAATGTCCAAGAACACCCTAAAAGCCAATGAATCTTCAGCAAAACTATTCAGGGCATGTTTCCTAGAAGCTGGACAAAATGTGGAGTCTCTTCGCTTTACGGAAGAACAACCTGACAAATAGTTGTCTAAATTCTGGTAAGTGGCACAAACTGGCGAGAAATCCACTCTTGAACACACCAAGTCACATAAATAATACATTTCTTGTTGTTCGTTTATTTGTTTGTTTGTTTTTTTATGCCAGCTACTTGCCTTGAATATGAGATACAATCGCCATGCCATGCTGTGCCATGGTACATGTACATGAGATTTGGCCACCTGTTCAAGCTACATATCATAAAGCCTGAAGGACTGAGTGGTACACAGCATGATTCGGTGGCCAAATCTCGTGTACCATGGCAGAGCATGGCATAACTGATACTGTCTATCATTCCGAAGGTCGAAAAGACATGATTGCATTTGATGTCCAGACAGCCTGCTAAATTTAAAGATGACAACTTTAGAACTTCAAAGTGATATTCTCATTGGCTAACAAAGATTTGAAAGCGTTTGTAGGTGGTTGGTAGAATCCATGCTTCGTTTATTATGAGATAATTTACATTGTCATCACTTGCAAAAGCTGCAACAAATTTTCTTTTCTGCACTGGTCTTCAGTGTGAATCAGCAGAAACCTGTGCCAAGTGTAGCTGATTCTTCCCATGGTGCACAGCTGAGGACAGAAGCACATGTGGCCCCTTCTGTCACCAACAAAAGAAAACCTGGACCCCCTACCACTCCCTTCATTGACTACCTGATGGTGCAGGAGTTTGAAGGAGTACCAAAGTGAGTATGCTGTCATTCTTGTACATACACATACATGAAAACAATGTACTTACATGAAGTTCATCATAGCATATTTTTAGAAATTGGAAAAAGGACCACAGATGAAAAGATTGGTTGACAGCTCTCAAGTGGATTTTATGTAAAAAAAAAAAAAAAAAAAAAAATGGAACCTTGGATCTAGATTAACATTTTCCTGCTAAAATTGACCAAAAGCCCCCAGATGTAAATTGCTGTCCACCCTAAAGTTTTAACTTAATTTCTTGTTACTAGGAAGTATTTTTGCTGAGATTCTTAAGCGAGACCATTCATGATGGCACGCTCTAGGTCAATACCTTTCCTCGTTACAGTTTGGCGCATTACACCCAACCCACACCATGGAAAACAATTGACTCGCCATACTCAGACCAGGAGACTGCTTCTAAATGGTCTTGCACGACCACTTTAATAGCAATGGTCCCCTAACTGCTAAACTACATATTTATATAGGGCCTGTATTTTTCCATTTGATGAAACTGCAAGGTCGTTTTAATTCCATATCATGGCTTTTCCAGTTAAATTTACATTTACATTGGGGGGGGGGGGGGGGGCAGAAGGCCTATAAATTTTTAGGGTACTGCCTACATAAAAAAAAATTAAGTTTCACCCACAGCCTACAGCTGTGAAATATACTCATGACCCCCCCACCAAGGTAAAAAAAATATAGGTGCGTTCTGCCTTTGCCATCTTTGTGATACCTTTTCCCAAGCCTTTTTGGAAAAGTCCCTTTCCACACTCAGCTTCCACGGACTTACTCAGTGCTAAGTCTTACGCTTAAATTTTATGATCGGAGTCTATCCAGGGCCAGAATTTCACAAAATTTTGCGAGATTCTATTTGGACTTTTGTCAATTCCTTTTCTTTTTCAAACAAAGACAAGTTTGGGAGAATCTTGACGAGAATGGATTTTCAGATTCTTGCCGAAATTCTGGCCCTGCTATCTACCGCCACATAACAATAGATCAAACTTTCCGTTGACCTAGGGAACACTGTAAGGTGCTTTGATTATTTTTACTTTGCTATCTTTGTGTTATGCCCTTTTCCCAAGCCTTTTTGGAAAAGTCCCTTTCCAAACTCGGCTTCCACAGACTTACTTAGTGCAGTCCGATCTGTTAACTTGGTAACCAAGGAATGGTTACTTTTACATGTGACTTCCTCAAATTTTGTACACGTCACTTCTAACCCTTCTAGATAGATGGTTGACTGGTAGTCTTTATGTGTGTCATGACATACGACTTTGGTGATGCTTTCCTAGCATCAGTTAGCACATAACACATGGCTATGTAAATAGCCATGCACAGCATTTCCCACTGCCACTGATGAGAATCTCACGATTCCAAACCTGTCTGGCTTTATCTCCCTGTTTGTGTTTTACGTCATTGGTCCCGCTTGGTTTTTTTTCATTTTATATTGCAGAAATGTTGCAGACATAGAAGTGATGCATGTATGTGATGTACCCATGAATGGGCTATCAATTCTTCTGCATTATCAGGAGTCATACATACATATATAATACCGTAATGTCATCTCACACAAGTATACATGTATTGTAGTGTCCTCTCTTGTAGCTATACATGTATTGTAATGTTATCTCATGCTGCTAAACATGTTCTGCAATGTCATCTCATGTAGGTATCCATGTATTGCAATGCAGTCTCATCAGTTGCACATTTATTGTTATGTCATCTTATGCAGGTATACAGTGGAACCTGCTCTTGTGACCACCGCTATAATGCGACTTCCGGTTCATCTCCATTTTTTAGTCACAAAGCAGAGGGGGCAGTCAATTCATGTTACTTTACTTAAGAGCGTTGCCTTCAAAGCAGACCCAAGCTGTGTATTTTATATACTCCCCTGGGGTCTGCTCTTCTTTGACAAGGTAACTGTTTTAGTGTTGGAAAAGTGATTCAGTTTCTAATTGGCTGAGTATGGTTACTATAATGGTAACAGGCTTTGTTACATTGCTCCTGGTCAGGTGATAATGATGAACGTCGTGATTGGTGTCTCAGTCTAGGGGGAGGGTCACAGTATAGTTTTGTTTTCCTTACTATAAGTAACATCCTGTTGAAAAAGGGCAGACCAAGTGTGGTAACACAGAACTTGGTCTGCTTTGCAGGCAATTAAGAGCCCTTATTTTGCTCAAATGCTTCTGTTACCATGACATATTATGATTTCAAAATAGGCCATCTCCAGGTACGACTCCCGTCGCTTAATTGTTCAAATGCTTGTTGTGTCATCATTACCTATTGTGGCATAAAAACTTGTGTATGGCAGCTTTTGGCCCTCAGTCTTTAAGTATGTGCACAATAGGCAACCCTGTACAAGTCACCCCCACCCAACCCTGGCTTTTGCAACGATTTTTCAAATGCACCAAGCATGGTCGCAATAGGCAGGTTCCACTGTACACAAATTGCAATGTCATCTCATGGATCATACATTTATTGCAATGTCTCCTGCAGGTATAAATGTATTGTAATTTCATCTCGTACAGCTATTCATGCATTGTGATGTCATTGCATTTGACAATCCACATGTTTGCTTTCTTTCAGCGATGTGAAGAGAAGGATCACTTATGATAAAGTCAATGCAGTGATAGATGAACTCAATAAAGCCATCAGAGCCAAGTACAAAATACTGTACACCCCCAAGTCCTGCCAGACTGAGCCCATCAAGAAGAAAATCAGGGCATACAAGAATCAAGAGAATAGTGAAACAAAAGGTGGGGTACACATGGTTAAGTTGCAAATATCATCCTTCATTAAGATTAAACTTCAAAACCCAAGTACACTATCAAGCAAGGGAAAAAAAGGAGAGGGGGGGGGGGCGGGGATGGGTGCAGGCTCCATAAAGACACATAGAAGATTAACTGATCATTAAAGTAATTTATGTGATACAACCACATGCTATGGCTGCAGTGTGCACATTCATAGTATTTCTTTAGGAAATTGTCGTATTATTGCACATAATGTGGCTCAAAATTGAAAGTTAAAGTTTGGGACGCAAATTACAAGGTAAGACAATTCATATCCTGTTGTGTGGGACAAATGGAAATTGATGCAGGACAAGTCAAATTTAAGAAAAATAATGTTAAACATAGGAGCAGTTGCTCCCAGACAAGTAAACTTGAGAGAGAATTATCTTGCCCTGCGCTGAGGGTCTAGTCAAGAAATTTTGTGGTATGTATATATGAGACCTATCCTTGACCCAACATATGTAATTGTATATATATTTGATTTTACAGGTTTCCACTTCATCGTTGACGATGACATCAAAAATTACTGTAACCTCAGATTGGACAATACAGGGCGTACCATGCTGAAGATCCTGCGATATTGTGATCGTTTGAGAGAACTGCGCGGTGGAGGTTGTACAAGATACATCATCAATCTCTGAGCGATGATTCATCAGATCTTTGAGTAATGAACATCAACTGCTCTCAGATCTGTTCTTGGATTAGAGTTCTGAGTGAGGGAGTGGCCTCAAATTTCAGGTATAACTGAAGTCAATGCTATGTGGACAAGTTAACAAATACTAGAAAGTAAATGAAAACATTTAACCAGAAGACAATGACAGTTGGTACAAAGAATACCAAAGAGCAGGTAATGCACTGGAGAAAACTGGAGGAAGAAGTGGTGCTGGATGCACACTTTGGAGCTTAAAAGGTCAGTGGTAAAAATGTGATGTACAGCAAAATGATACATGTAAACTGATCATTTCACAACATGAAGATGACCTCTCGTGAAAGGCTTTTTTGACAAATCAGCACTTAGCAAATGATCAGACTTCTTTGATGCAGATTTGAATAGCATTAAGTAAATTTAAGGGAGCAAATGGTGAATTTTGCACATAGCAAAGTGCAGTGTGAATTTGCTTATTTTAAGCAGTGCATGATCAGAGACTTGATTAAACGACACATGCTACGGCTGGTCTCCCACATGGTGCTCACAGGTGAGCACTGGGCAATGTAAATATGTAAGCACATTGTAAACACTTCACTTATGCAATATGTCTTTATAATTTTAGACAAGAAGCATTTTACATACTCTCTTTCAAATACTTGGGTGATTTTGCCAACCAAGAGCGCAGTTGTCATTCCATAGTGAAACAGCATAGAATCTGACAGTTGCTAATTATTTTTAAATATCAGAGTCGTCCAAGTCAAGTCCAGTACAGTCAACATAAATGGTACTTCCAGCAGACTTCTGAAAGCTTAACATGTCTTGTATGGTGAGGCTAAATGACTTGCATACTAGAAATGTTTTAAATTGGCACTTATAAAGCCAGTCTACCACAGAGATGTTTACATACTCTGTAAATGTAAAGAATAAAAGATTAGTGCAAAATTGCATGGGTCAATTCAGAAAGTGGTGATGCCATAGTTTGTACAATGTAATTGCTGTTTGCTTATGAAAAGTGCAGACAAAGTACACAAACTTCTAGTAAAACATTACCATGCATTTGTGTAAGTGTAAATTCATTCTTGAAAGGCCATCCTCAAAAACCACTGCAAAAGTAATAGTTAATCACAGGAAATACAATAATGACAAAAACTCACAGTGCTCATATTAACTACATACAGGATATTCACAAAAATGTTTGCTGTCAGTGGAATATTGCAAATTTCTCACGTTTGCACTTACTGTTGATAAAAAAATATGCATGAAACAGAATGGTCAGCAGAATTCACAGTGTTAGCGTGTCCCAGAAGATACGACTGACAGTGGAGAATTAATTAGAGCAGGGGTGCTAAATAGAATGACTGAGGTACATGTATTTAAAAGTGGAGTGGAGTATGTGAACACAATACGGAAGGTGCATGTGACAATGCGTTTACAACCAAACTTGTCAACATCACAGTTTTCAGAAACCTGTACCTCAGAACAGTAATCTGTGCTTCCAGTGATTTGATTAAAGCAAGCATTATGTTTTCATTAATCCCAAACAGTGGTTGCTGTATTGTACCTCCAGCAAGATTTAAACATATTCAAGCTGTTTGATCATATGTTCAGTGTGTGCTGTTACTTTCTAAATGCGTACATTCAATATTAAAAATTTTTTCCGTGGACATAGAAATTCAACTGATTATCAACTTATTGACAAGAGACGACTACATGTTGATGCTTGTATGTCCAAGCTTTTATTCATTATTATTATTATTTTTGTCGTAAAACTTAAGGCAGTGTACTGTATGCAGATTATATACAGTGGTACCAGCTATATCAGACTACAAAACTGGTCTTATTCTGTAGAGGGTCTTAAAATTCTGATTTCAAGTGTCTTCAAAGAGTGGCATGAAAAGATGTGATCTGTATAGCAGGAACCAGTGTAATACTATGCAAATATCATTTTCACACGTAAAACATGTCAAATGCTCACACTTGCAACCATGACGTCAATAATTAAAAAAATATATTTATAAATTCCAAATAAAAGATTCACATATGATTTTTCTACTAATGTTTCTATGCAAATACAAATATTAACAATTCATTAAAATTAGTAAATGCAATCCCTTTGAAACCCAAATTACTTGGGTGTCTATGTTGTCTCATTCACTTTTCACATAAATGTCTTAATTCACAGGTCACGTTCTGAGTGAGAGTAGTACAGTAGTACCTGTCTTGAGAGACCCCTCCAATGAGAAACTGCATATCTTTTTTAAGACCATTCCCTCAGAACACTGTGCTATCTTTTCCATGTTATTATACCTCTGATGAAAGACCACCTCTTTTGACAGACCACATTTTTACCTGCCCTAGAGGCAGTCTCTCAAGACAGGGACCACTGTACATCAGTCCTGTGAGGATAGTTGATGTTGGTCAACAGTTTTCTTTTATCTGCATAAAGTGTCCAGGAAGATTGATGACTCAGTTTTTGTCTACAGTGAAGAGGTTGACTCCTTCAGGTCAATTTGCCCCGAGAGATGCTGACACCTAGAAACTAAGAAAACACCCAAAACTCGAGCCACAGTTGCAATGGAACTGCAAATTCCCCTCAGAAACAACTGCACATATATAAATTATCAAAACTTCCACAATGTCAATTTTACACTAATACAGCAGAATTTTTGCCATGTCAGTAAAAATTCAATTGATACACGTCTGTATTTTGACCATGACCACACCCAAGGCAGACAATTAGTGCCTTGGTGATCTGATTTCGAACTTGGCTGACACAATATTGTTTAAAACTTTAATCTCACATCTAAGATTGATTATACTGAACAAGGTTCAGTCTTATGGGTTAAACGTTATGTCAATGACTTCCTTGCCAAATTTTTTTTTCCTTACATCCTTAAAAGTCAATTTCCAACCCATTATTCGAAAACAAATCACATCATTTACAGAACAATTATAGCCACTTTACCCATCTGTCATACAGTGTTTTCTGAATTATACCTTTAACCCTTGCCCCCTGTCAAAACCAGCTGGTGGTAAAATGTCCTCCGCATTTGCATTAATTAATGTTTTTGACTACTTTCAACAGTGATTCAGTGATTAAAAACAATTTGAATGAGCATTGCAGATGAGACGTATCAAGATAACTCACCACAGGTCAACAGCTTTCCTTGATGTAAATGTTTGATCCATGCCAAAGAACACTGTGGACTGGCATCAAGGGGCAAGGGTTGCTAATAACTTATGGATCTTTGGCAAATCAGATGTATGTCCAGAATTTAGTGTTCTCAGAAAGTGATATGTTGTATATTTCATCTCAAAAGTACATTTAAATATCAACATACAGCAAGGTTATGAATGTTCTGGATGCTGCAACTTTTAAGTATACAGTGGTACCTGCTCGAAAGACAACTTTCATTATGAGACTACCAGTCTTTATTATATGACCAGTCTATAGAGACCTTTTATTTTTCTGTTAAATACCTTCATTTTTAAGACCACCTGTATTATAAGTCCACCTTCTGCTGGTTGTTAGGGCAGTCTCAAATAGGAAGTACCACTGTATATGTAAATTTGTCCAGGATTGAGTTATTTTAGAAGACTACATGTATACATACATTATAGTTGATAGTTTACCAAAGGTTTTACAACCGGTAAAAAATCTTAACCTACAACTTCTGGAATGTAGAGAATCTTCGGACATTTTAAATGACCAGCTAAAAGAAACGTGAATGTAAAAGCAAAACTACCATAAAGGTATACTATATCAACAAAAATGCTCACAAAAACTATTAAATATTAAAGTATGCCTGTTTACAGTGGACTTTCACCCACCCTTCCCAATAAAAGAAAAAAAAATAATTAAAAAAAAAAATATATATATATATATACATATAATAAAATGGACTGACTTAAAGACCAAAGATGAAGTACATGAAATGAATATCACAGTTTTGCACTTTACATGTATAATATAGATATTTATATGCATGTATAATATGAATGTACTACATATACAGTATCATTTGGCACACCAATTAAAAATCACACTCTTTGTATTAAATCCAAGTCCATCAGCCAAACTCTCAGCAAGTAAAATGGTCCAATGTATCAGATTGTATCAATAACCTTATAGGTCATTATGAAAATGGCACAATATACCCTGTACATGTAATTTAGCTGACCCTTTTGGTCTTACTTGTATCCCACAAAAGATGCCAACTATTTAAGCCTTGTATGCACAATTATAACATATCCTGTTACAATGTAAATCAAAAGTGTTATACACTTATATCTAATAAAATTACAGACACAAAAATGTTATGAACAATTTCCAACATTTTTTACACTTAAAGCGCATACATACCAACATTTAAACAAAGAAGCTGCAGAATAATCTCAAGAATTTGGCTTTCATGTCAATCAAAACTGTACAACCAGAATGGTTTGGAGAAATTTTACCGGATACGACAGCATCAACAATGTGACTTGCTGATTTATTGCTGGGGGAACCATGATTAATATTAGAACTGACAACTAAACTCATGTTTATATGTTTATGGTATTTGTATCAAACATAAGATACAACTTTCAGCCTGTACACTGCAGCCAGCTTTGGAATTTTTACATTTACCACTTTAACTACTGACACATTCCAACACACCAAATCAGCAGGAAATATATTCTGGAGTTCAGTTTGACCTTTTATCAGGTGAGGGTTGAAAAACTGGATGCCCATGCACTTTAGGTCCAGGTTAGCAGCTGAGCTGGTGTTTCGGACACACCAGTGGACCCAGGCAAATTTCACTTATAGCTGTTGTCTTGCACTCTTCAGCAGATCAAGCCATGGGCCCACTTTAGACTTACTGACTGAGACACCTGGAATGTATTCACACACCATGAATTGTCCTCCATACAAACCAAGCTCCCAAGTTTTCCTTTACATCAGCCAGGTGATGTGCAGAAGACATACAGAGAGGCCTGTTTCACAGGTGTTAAGCTAGGAGTATCAACGATCAGTCATACACTGGTCGGAAGCCACTCTTACTAGCACCGCCGCCTCCCCCGTAAGGCACAACTGTGTTGTTGTCGGATGGAGGGTTGCCTTTGATTGGTTGGGCATAGGGCGACTGCATCACTTTCATGTATGACATGTCTCCATCGTCCTCACCTGTCAGCACCATGTTCCTCAGAGATGGGATTTCGGCAAAGGGCAGATAATCTACACCTATAAGTATACCATCACCCCCCAAAAAGTGTACATGATGAATGTGGTCACTGAGGGTTCAACATGTAGTGTCTGCCTTTTTTTAACAAATACAAATCTATGAAAGTTCAAGAGTATACAATTTATTGCCAGCAGACTTGAAATCTGACATACATTTCTTTCAATTTGAGAACTTTAAAGTGCTTTTCGCCTTTTCCCATTGGAATTTCTCAAAAGCAATCCATATGTAAAGCAATATCTGCTTCTTTGTGTCTCCTTCAGTTTCTCTTGAAAAGCTGTTGACTCCATCATGCTCTAACTACAAAAAGGTTAATCAACCGTACAAAGCTACACCTACCCACTGGCAGACCCTTCTGTTGCCTCATCTCGGTCGTCTCAAAGAACGTCTCGTGGTTCTCCCAGTGATGATCACAAGCAGCACACAGGAAATCAGACTCAAAGCTCACACATCTGCACGCTGTCAAAAAAGAAAAAAGTTATACAAAACATTTTGACCGACTTTAAGACCCCCTCTGCCAGGGTAAAAGTGTGATGACCCCTGGTGACTTTGAAAATAGGTCAGGGTCACTGAATGTCAAACTCTGTCAAGCTTCCAATGATAGGTTTGTATGGTTCATGTACCAGTTTAATGATGTGGCTCAATTTGTTCAAAAGTTCTTGCACCTGCTGGGGTAAAAATATTATAACTCCTGGTGACCTGGAAAAGAGGTCAAGGTCACTGAATATCAATTAAGCCAAGCTATCAATCTGATGCTTCTGCAGTACAAGCTTCATGATAGTAGCTCAATTTGTTGAAAAATGACTGCATCAACAAAGGTAACCGATGCATGCTCAGACATGACAACAATACTCTGTCGGCCCATAACGCCAAGGAAGTAAAAAAGACTATATGTATAAGAGACAGTCATTTTTACTGTACCAAATTAATATAGCTTAACATTGCACTCTGGAGAAAAAAAAAAAGTAAAAGGCACTCATCTAGATTTTAAACAATGTCTATACTGATTGTCATTTCTTTACAGAGCTATAAGTAGCAGTCAGTTACAATTTTGATCACGTTGATACAGATGTATTAAACTTGTATAGGTGTAAGGTAAACAAACCCAGGGCACAGGCAATCATTAATGCTCACATGACCCTGAAATTTGGCAATATATTTTACAGACAAAGCCTATTACCGGTACATCAAAATCACCGCTAGCCATATATCCACATTAAAATCTTTTTTTTTTTCTTTCAAACAAAATTGATATGCAGTTTTCCTAAAATACACATTCCAAATGATTTGTAAATATTAATGCTTTAAATTATCTGATATGTAGCTTAGCTTGTGTTTGAATAAGTATGCTTCTCTCACATTTCCAGGGAAAGAAGTGCTTTTGCTACCAGGTGGCTAATTTCTTATTCATATGCAAGGGGCAGGCCAGTGCCAGGAAATGGGCAATACCTCAGTCAATGGTTCCCTGCCAGGCCCGGGTCACACAGAGAGATGAAAGAAAGCTAATGATCACATGAACACTGAAGATTACAGTCATAACACACTTAAAGAGCCTGCCCACAGTACAAAATGGTCCACTTTTACTGCATGATGTCACTTTACCTTGGTGAAGTCCATGTGTGGTTTCCAACAGGCGTTCCACTCTACCATATGTTTGACGACTCTCGCAAAATGACACACAGGACTAAATTACATGACAAGGTTTGGTCTTGGAAGTTTTACCTAATACTGTATAATCATTTATATTCCCTAGCACAAAATTTCCTGAAAACACTCCAAATCAGAATTTTACGAGTTTTGTTTTCCTGATTTTATGCAGGTTCCTATTCCACATTCAAGGGTGCTACAATTACCCGAGTTTAATATTCCCAAACTAAGTTTCTTCGGGAAAATTCAGAAATATTTATCCCTCGCAAAAATTTATGATTGCACAGTATTCCTGACAAAATTCACTTTATTGACAACATAAAAAGTGCCAATATAAGGAGTTTATGATTGCCTCCAAACCAGACCAGGCCCTGCATTGTCTCTGTTACTTTAACAATGCACAGTATCAAAATATGTTGTTTTTCTTCACAATTTAAGCCACACAACATTATAAATTATTTAATAAACTGTCATGCTGAACTCATCACCTGGTTTCCTTTGTCCCTTACATCCTTCACAAAAGTCCCAAATCAACGGCTGCCTCACATGACCATCCATGTGTCACTTTGCTGATACTGCGATTGTTATCTCTATTCACACTAATTAACTCCTTTCATTTCAATCAGCCAGCCATCCTTCATGCTGTGATACCATGCTAGTGTCAAAGTGATTAGGCTTCTAGGGGAGACAGATTACTGTAAATGTACTAATTTTTGCGTGTATAAATTTCACGTTTTTTTTGCATTTCACATATTTCATTGAATTTTTAATTTCACTATTTTCAACATAATTCCTATAAAATCAATGTTAAAATGCTATTTCACTGTACATGCATTTTTATTTTTGTGGTTTTGTGCCATCAGTGAAATTAGCAAAAATAAAAATTCAGCGAAATAGAAGCAATTTACAGTATCTCGAAATTAAGAGTCGTATTGCATATCAAAGAAAATGTTTTTATGTCACAATTTTCCAGGACTTGTGTGCCTCATGTTGTTTTACCTGTATGACATACCAGCTTACCAGAAAGTATAAGAACCTTACCTTCACACTTACGCATATCTGTGAGAGTATACAAACCTTTCCTTTAGACTTGTGCATGCTGTGAGAGTATATTAACTTTAATTGCCTTTACACTTCTGCAAGCCTGTGACAGTGTATGAACTTTACCTTTACACTTCCGCAAGCCTGTGACAGCATATGAACTTTACCTTTACACTTCTGCAAGCTTGTGAGAGTATATGAACTTTACCTTTACACTTCCGCATGCCTGTGGGATCATGATCCTCATGAGTATGTTTACAGCGACATTTTGCTCTCCAAGCACTGGGGTCAAAATTTCTGCGACGCTGATGCCAGAATTCTCCGATGTCCTCAGGTCTAGATGGAATCCATGCAAAGCCTTTACAGCGACAACCAGCTTGTCTGCAGGGAACCATGACACTGTGACCTGTGCAAACAGGTCAGTAGTTATAATACACTGTAGTACAGTAAAGGTCGCAATTTTTAGCAATTGTATGTGTATTTGGCTGAATATACAACCCAATACACAACTAGATATATGTATTCCCATTAGATTCTATTTTAAAGTAATATACAATTCACTGAGTAGCTTTGTAGCAAAATTTACCAAATTTACAGGAGTCCTCTAACTATATATACTGAACCCCAATGAAAAGTATCCACATAAAAAAATTAACACATTAATTTTGTAAGTTACTAAGTACTGTGTGTGCATATATGCATGGTTTGGAGCCTACATCAGGGTCATTCAGGACAACTTTTTAACTTTTGCTGGGTTGTTACATAATGCATGTGACTTTTGTGCACCGAATATAGCTTCTGACCACCACTCCTATTGGATGGCTAAAATGACCTGATGTTTTCAGTGGGTTTAAAAAGGGATGTTCAGCCAAGAAAAAAGCCAGTGGTCTCAGGTGTGTTGAGGCGATCATGCCGCGTCTGAGCCAAGGTCAAAGACACCATGCTTTGGGGCTTGCAGAGGGTGGAGTCCCAATCACTCAAATTGCACAAAGAATGGGGTGTACTCGGCGCACCATCCAACGACTAATTGAACGGCAACAAGAAACTGGATCCGTAGATGATCGGCCTAGGCCTGGCCGAGAAAGACTGACAACACCTGGCCAAGACCGTCACATCCGGCTGATGCACCTGCGAGACCGTTTCCGTACAGCAGCCCAAACAGCCCATGAGACTCAAGGGGTGAATCACCGTCCTGTCAGTAGTTCTACTGTGGAGAGGCGACTGAGGAGCAGTGGCCTAACAGCCAGAAGACCTTACAGGGGTAACCTGCTGACCCAACCCAGAAGAGAAAGACGACTGCAGTGGTGTAGAGCACACTCCAGGTGGACTCGCCAGCAGTGGAATACCGTCCTTTTTACTGACGAGTCCCGTTTTTGTGTCAGCAGAGCAGATGGCAGAGAACGTGTGTGGCGCCGGACTGGGGAGAGATATGCAGATGCCTGTGTCCGTCAGGCAGATCGATGGGGTGGACCCTCTGTCATGGTGTGGGCAGGCATCAGCAACCGCTACCGGACACCCCTAGTGGTCATTCAAGGGATCCTCAATGCTAGGCGGTACATTGATGAGGTGCTGGAGCCGCACATGGTCCCATTTATGGAGCAGCATCAAGATCTGGCGATCTTTCAGCAGGACAATGCACGTGCACACTCTGCAAGATTAACAATGAACTTTCTCAATGAGAACAACATCAATGTCATGGAATGGCCAGCGTTCTCACCCGATCTGAGCCCTATTGAACATTTGTGGGATCAGTTAGGCCAAGGTATTCAACGGAGGACACCTAGGCCTACTACCCGAAACCAGCTGATCCAAGCTCTGCAGGAAGAATGGAATAATGTTCCCCAACACAGAATTCAAACCCTGGTCAGCAGTATGCGCCGCAGATGTATAGCATGTGTTGATGCTCGAGGTGGCCACATCCCATATTGAACAGAAAAATTTGTGTGACTTTCAATTAGGGCAGTTAATGACATTTTTTGCCTGTAAGTGACGTTAATGTCGGTAGAGCGTGACATTATTTTTACGCCAGAAAAGTGAATGCTTTGTTAAGTTCTAAGCACGTCTAGGTATGAAATGTTTCAAGTATAAACAATAAAATACTTCAAAATTGGCATGTGGATACTTTTCATTGGGGTTCAGTATATATATATATATATATATATATATACAACCATTTGCTACAAGAAATTTGGTGTTTCATGGCACAGTGGCTTTAAAGTTACACAGGTACAAATTATGATGGAAACTAATGGAAATACACATACCTAACCCACCTGCCCACAGAGCCCTCTACTAAGAACCCACATGAACCAGCTGATCTTGACCTTAAATATTGTAAAACTTCATATTCTGTTCATGTGTATGGCATTTTACACACACTGAATTGAGTACATGTACATAGTCATGCTGTGTGATATGAAATATTATAACAAGGCTTTACTACTAGGGCTCATCCAAGTTGTTAGTACTGCCTGCTCCACAAAGTGTTACCTAAAGTGTGAACCAATGGAAGTAAACGTGGTAGGAGGGGTACTGTTTCATCACTGGGTAATATTTATGAACAGTGTTTCGTGGAAGACATTGGTAATTATCTAGCTTATATCCAATCATTTCAGAAGTACAGCCAAGTATTTTATCTTTATAAACAAGGATTTTCATTGTGAAAGTCTCTTTTTAAACTGATTATAACAGAGACTGTGACTTTGAAGGTGTGTAATATTCCATCATGTGCAGTTGCATTACAGGACGGCTGCCTACAGCAAGCATGTTGTGTCAAGCTCTGCTTGACTGTCTTACACTTTGAAATGCTACACTACTGACACCCTCTTGTGAAGACTGTACTAGCAACAAGTTGTGTCATCATTACGTCAGTGCACTATACAGCCTGTGTTTCCCAACAGTAATGTCATTGCCTCAGTGTATTCAAATTGTTTTACTCTCAGGTTTGTATTTTGCACAGCTCTCCCAGTGCCCATGCATGCAATTAAATTAACAACTTCATCATCGCTCAGACATAACCTTACCTGTATACCTGGTATGTTCGCCCAGCAGGTGTCCACAGAAACACTTGGACATGTCACTGACTCGCTGGCAGTCCCACGTAAACTCTGGACATCGCCACCCCACATAGACACCTGCAAAGTTAGTTAACTGTCTGGGAACTGGTGTCAACAGCCTTCTTTGGTGCACCCTGTTATCCCAGACTAGGCCAGGGAAAGCTGTTGACTAACAGTCTGGACCACTTTGATGCACACAATAAAAGAAACCAAGTGGAAAACATTTATAACATGACCATGTCTGATAATTTTCATGTTAGTATTAGTGGTAGTTGTGGTAGGAATTTTATTGACTTGTACATCAATATAAGGTCCCTCTGACTTATATTGATTGAGCAGATGTGATGATCTGCCAGTATCACACTTCTGTGTTATCAAGTGATTAACACTAAAACAGGACCTAAATCTGTTATCGTACATTTAAGTTTTGTTTCACGTACACATAACTCTGGACTTTACAAGTACATGTAAAATGCACTCCATGCAAGTTTAGACAAATCCTTTCATACAAACAAACCGTGCATCATCTGTGCAATTCTGAACTAAAAACAAACAAACAAACAAAAAAACCTAAAAGAAACTGAAAAACTAACAACTCAAAGTACAATCCAATCTCTATGCTCCATAGCCAACCCAGTCACTATATATTATAACCTATACATTAATAGTTAGTATCATCACATTCTATTCAAAATTTTGAAAATGCAAGGCTTCAACAAGGAATTGAATTTATAAAGGATTCCTCAGCGGGAAACCATCAAACACATTTCACAGTTTTTGTCATTCAATATTTTATCTAAACTTTGTTAATGTGTACATTCCTTTGAACAAAAGTGTAATTCATGCACACAGAAACTATTTTTGATGTTTTTATCTGAACTCCTTTTTTTCTAAACTTCAGGGAAAAAGTAATTTGCATTTTGTCCTGTTGAGATTTGGTGAAAAGGGATGGCACAGAACTTAGAGGCCCTTTAAATAGTCCAGGTTTTATTTTTGACCATCTGTAACATCTCTGCATGCACTGCTAAGGTTAGTCACAACACATGCACTTCAAATATAGAACTATCATAGATTCTACACGTCACACTACAGTTTTAGAACTATCATAGATTCTACAGGTAACACTACACATTTAGAATGTAATATCGACAAAATAGCAGTCACAGATATATACTTTACCTGTGTTCTGTGCTGCAAGGGCAGCCTCTCTCTCAGGGTCAAACAACTTCTTGACACGACCTCCAAAGTCATCATTCATAGCTCGAGCAAATGATATGACATCATAATTTTTTGCAGGCTCTACTGGGCGCATTGTGTAACCTGTGAAATTAATTAGATACAAGATTCACTCATTTGTGTATGAGGAGGTAACAAACAATTGAGTTGCTATGATGGATACCATAATATTGAATATATACATGTAATTGTGAATTTGACAAAAATGTGTATCTTAACTCTTTGAGTGCCAATCATATTTAAAGTCAATCTACTTAAGTCAAACTGGTCTGAATTATCATTAGGATCCCAGATTCGTATTCCTCATAAATAGACCTTTCATTCAAGTACCAGCATGCCTATAGTTCTAGAGAGAATATCGCAGGTCAACAGCTTTTCTCACCACACATTGTGCCCCATTGCACGCTGAGAATAGCTGTTGACCCAGTCCAAAATTTGGTACTTCAAGAGTTAATTGATAACATGATTAGTAGTATAGGTATATCTCTTGTTTCACATATGCTGCAATGTTCCTTCCTTTAATTTATTTATTATCCTTTTTCTGGTACATGCTCAATGTTATGACTAAACAATCAGCATTTTGCAAATCCATTAACCTAATTTTTTTCTCTCTTTATCTGCACTGAATTGATTTGAAGATATTTCTGACAGGCCATACTTCGCCTACAATTCATAGTTCTATGTGTGGAGGAAAATGCAAGTGATCGTACCCAAAGAGAATTCAACCTGCATGCTGCCAGCTGCTTCCACTAGCTACGCTGTAGGTGACTTACCCTGTGGAGCAATCAGTCCTTTCTGTTCCCCATGCTTACGAGGCACCGCTGCTGCTCTGCTGCCCCTGGGTACCACAGCTTTGCTGGTGCTGCCCCCACTACTGCCTCGGCCTGCACCCTGTCAACATTCGCACAGCCTTATGTACACCATAATATGGCATATTATCCATGTATCTAGTTCCTGTCGTTACTATGATCAGCCTTGTGTGTAGTGTACAGTCCTTGTCTAATATAAAGAGAAACCTGTAAGCCCAAGTACTATTTGAAAACTATCATGTCCGATATTCCAAGAGCAAAGACCTATTTCGTATCATTCACTGAAAAACTGCATAGTTCTAAATCATTATAGCAAACTAATTTGAGAAAGGAACAAATCATATTAATAAAATTTGAAATTTAGAAGAAAGTTTTAGGTTTTATTAGCCTTTATACAAAATCGGGTCATCAGCGAGGAACCAGCGCAAGACTTGTTTCAGTGCCGTTAATCCCCAGACAAGTCACTCTGCTTACTGGCGTCACCATGTATCTGCTTTCTGGTGACATAATTATGGTCAGCCTTACATTCTGAATACATGAATTACAATTTACAGGGTTTCTGTCAGAGTAAAATTTCAGGATACTCAAATACATCATATGCTAAAGTAAAAGTTTAAAACTAAAGACTTTATAAATGGGGAATTTGGGGTAATATATGCCAAAATTTTACTTTTTTGCCAAAATTTTAGGGTAAGCAAAAGTACCCTTGAGGTTTGCTAGGGTATGCTATTTCACCCTTTTTACCCTCTGGCGGAAACCCTGTATTACCACTGTATCTGCTCCTTATTAGCTGTATACATATATATGGTCAATCTCATGTACACTCTATTATCTCTATATCTGCTCCATGTTCACACATGGTCAGTCTCATGTACACTGTACATATTATCCCTATATCAGCCTCCATGTTAACATGTGGTCAGCCTAATGTACATTCAGGGATATCCACATGTCTGATTATCTCAATATCTACACTGTCTTTACATATAGTCATCCTTGAAAACTCTGTATTATCCCAGTATATCTGCTCTGTGTTACATATGGTTAGCCTTTTGCTCCAAATTAACATACATAATGTAATGATCAGCCTTATGTACATTGTATTATCCCTGTATCTGCCCTGTGTTAAGGTGGCAGGAAGGATAGCTCTTTGAAAAAGAATGGCTTTCAAAAACACCCCAAAATGATGTTTACATTCCTAGATAGTGACACTGATATGCCTCATGCTTCATAGTAAACAAAGAGTCCATCTCAGTCATTGAAATCCGCTGTATGCATGGTGGTTTTATAAACATTAGAGATAACAGAAGGAACATCCAAATGTACATTTATGGATACTTCTAGGAAACAGGTGGGACAAAGGTGATGGTTTTTGTCGTATTCTAATCTGTAAACCAAAATACTGCAAAAGCATTTCAGTGATTCCTTGCTTTGCGATTAGTTCTTCTGTGGTGGGATAGCAAAGGCACAGAGGCCTGGCCTTTGAAGAAACTTCTATGACAAGGCCTTCAATGGCTTTGTTAACCCATTGTGGGAAAGTAATGTTAAAAAACATAAAAACAAACAACAGTTTATACATGGATGTCCTTGGAGCTTGAAAGGGTTCGATTAAAAGACCCGGTGATACACACATAGGTCTGTCTGCAATAAAAGTTTTTATACCTGTTTCGGTTTAGCTCCAGCAGATTTTGGAGCAGATGAAGGACCTGCAGATCCCTTCATCCCTGAACCTTTTGACTTCGGCCTTGGATGACTCATGCTTTCCTGCAAATAAAGTAAATAAATAAAATTAGTTACTTAGTTGTAATATGCAATATGCATATTAATTTCCTGCCACAAAGCACAGGTTTGATGCCTGGCGGTCACGAGTGATGTGCGGGTTGCATCACTGTTACAGACGGGCCATATACTCATATGTCACAAAATTAGCATTTTTTGACAAATTTATGTTCACAAATGGCAAATTGGTATTCTTCTAGTACTTCCCCGGGCCATATGTAAGGAAAATTTCCATATGCCTTGAACAAGTAGTCTGTATTTACAAAATATTAGTAATATCCCACTTGTCTCCACAAGATACCAACCCGTATCTCCCATATCTCACCAAGCGAGACAAGGCAATCAGGTATGCAGTTGGGGCGGGAACTTAATATGCATATCTCCCATTGAAGTGTGAATTGCTTTTTCTTACACTTCAGGTGAAAACACACATTGTCATTTGATTAATTAATACCCATAATAGTAGCATACCATTCAACAGTGTCCTCACCAGTGCCACTGTTGTTTTTCTGGGTTGTTTCGCCAGACTCGTGTCAGTCTATAATAAATAATAATCATTTTGTGGCTCCCTACCGTACGTATCTGCCGTGCTCCTGTACCTGGGAGGTGGGCTTTTATATCTAAAGAGAGGGAAAACAATGCTGCTGCTGCTGCTGCTGTGAAACCAGGATTAATCAGCATGTTTCTCGGGCCGGGACAAGCACCCAGGCATAAGGTGCACCGCCTACCCTAGCCCCAAGGGACCTCCCCTCGCTCTGTTAAGCTTGCAAGCTTAACAGCGAGGGGAGGTCCCTTGGGGCTACGCCTACCCTAGCTCTCAGTCTCACAGCTGCGGTGGGCCTCCGGTTCCGGCTATCCCCCGACTCACCCCGATTCCCATGCATACCACGTCCCCTTTTCAGGGTTATAATCATGAAATGGAGTTTTTACAGCCCTATTCCCGCCTCTTCGGCTCAGGCATGTCACACTCAGTCACAGTAATATTAAGAACATAGGTCGTCCCATAATATACATGGGCTTAGCCCTTTAGTATAGGGCTGCCACTGTACTAGGCTTTGATCCCCTTCTCGCCATCCCATCCCAACACATCACTTCTCGTCGGTTCAACTAAAAGTAACACCGTCTCTGTCAGTGTCAGGGACTAGCCAAGGGGGATAATGCCCACTGCTGGTGAGGTCAATGGCTGTGTCGCTCACTGAGATCATCAACAGTTGATTTGCCTCAGTTAGGCCAGAGAGCTGCCCTAAACTTAGGCACCCATCTAAGCTTCTTGGGAGTTGGAGCCGCTTTAGATTTATAGTTTTGAACTATCCAGGTTTTGTCTCTGAGATCGATATTCTTACCTTTTGGTCACACCAAAATGGATTATGAACTTCTGTCTGTCAGTAAAATATAAACTAATATACGCTCCTTCAGCTACCCAACTGATCGATCAATTTTGTACTGATAATGGTAAAATCAACGCACTTCTGCTCAAACAATATTCAGTTGACGACAGCTGACAGTGTCTGCCATGTTGTTTCCCTGGCAAATACGACGCTTTGCACACGACCCCCTCAGAATGAAAGAATACGAATACGAAACTTTATTGATCAAAACACTGTATATACAGTGACTTACAACCAAAAGACAATACAGATCACTCCTAGCTAAGAAGAAATAAATAGATGAAGTGGTAATAAAATTACTCATAACAATGACCCCCAGCGTCAGCGACCATCCGCGGTATCGTAATTACTCCAAATCTTAGCCCCAAGGGACCTCCCCACGCTCTGTTACTTGTACGCTTGCAGTTCTAACCGCAAGCTCACAGAGCGTGGGCAGGTCCCTTGGGGCCAACTAAATCTTAGATGGCGCCACCAACCAGACTCAAGCCTGGTGAAAGCCAAAGGTCAACAGCACTGCCACATGCGTAATGTACAGTTATCAAAATATATTAATATTACAGCCAGCTAGGCCTATTAGTTGTTTGGAAATCTTTTTGTGCATATTTTATTGATGAAAGTAATGACATGATTTAGAATTTCTATAAGCCCACCGTGGCAATCCATAATTGTATTGAACAGTACGTGCATCAGGAGGTAGGACAATTAAGAGAAGTGAAGTTAACTGCATCGAAAAATCCTCTTGTCTCTCATTTCAATATTTAGGGCAAGAAGTCAAAAAAAATGATACTCATCTTCATCCGGGCCATTAGTACACTGTTGGCCATATCTTTCACCCCACGGTGTTTTGGGGCGTGTACATCAACCCACCTCACATTGAAGTTGATGGGCACGGACTCTTACCCTGGTAAAGCATTTTCTTTTGTGCATGGCAGAAATGCTCAAGATATAATTCTCCATCGTGAATTCTTTTGGAATTGACAGCATACACGTAGTTTATTTCCAGCCCCAATATCTGAATTTATGCGATCTAGCCACAAGTTTTCATATTTTTACACATTAATTCATTTAGAATTTGACAGTTTTCTCCTATACTTTCCACCCTGGTTGTGCCAAATTTCGTAAAGGTCAAACATAAATAGTAGTCTTTTCATGAGCGAAATTAAGGAGGGTAGAGCTCTATACCCTCCTTGGTAAAATCCAGCTTTTGGGATTATCTAACAAGTTTTCATAGCTATCTAGATAGCTTTTTCTTAAAAAATGTTGAGGGTTATCCTCACAGATTTTTAGCCGGTTGTTAAAGCTATGGATGACAATGTTTAGGGGAAGGGGAAAACGCCCTAACTTACCTTTCACAGCTAGACTTGAAGATCTCTTATGAACACCTAACATGAACTAACATAATCCGTTATTTAGATTTTCGAAGTTAGCCCCTTCACAAATGGAGAGGAAGTTGTTCTCATTGAGATTGTGTAAGAGGAAAGGGGCATATAGTGGACTGCCATAACGGAGTATAGGTAGTACAAGTCAAACAGTTTCAAGCCGACAATAACATTGTTGCTAATGTTAAACTGTCTGAGTTTGAAATATGCCCTTTGAGTCTTGTCAGTTCAATTTTGAATCGCTTTTTGCATACTCGACAATAATATTGTTGCTAATGTTAAACTGTCTGAGTTTGAAATATGCCCTTTGAGTCTTGTCAGTTCAATTTTGAATCGCTTTTTGCATACTCCCACATGCTGTAAAAATAAATCCTAAATAGCAATATTCTTTAGTTGTGTCAACTTGCTTCCCACTGAAAGTGAACAAGTGTCTTTTAATGTTGTGACCCCCCATTATTAAAAAATATTACTTTGGGGGTTTTTTTTGTTTGTTTGTTTGTTTTTTTTTTTTTTTTTTTTTTTTTTTTTTTTTTTTTTTTTTTTTTTTTGTTGTTGTTGTTGTTGTTGTTGTTGTGGGTTTTTTGTTTTTTGTCTTTTTGTTTTTGTTTTTTTGACATTCACTTTCAAGTTCCATTTTTTTGCAGTATAAATCAAGTTTATCAAGTGATCTTTGAAGTCCACTGGCAGATTCTGATATCAACACTAAGTCATCTGCATATAGGAGACAATTAATATTAATGTTCAACACACCAACGGGATCGCATGCACTCTCAAATGCCTCGGGCAGATCTCGCACAAAATATTGGGCTCAAGGCACAGCCTTGTTTCACGCCTTTCTGAGAAGAGAAATAGTCTGTCATACCATCTTCCAGCTTGACACAATAAAATACTTCTTTTTACATGTCAGATAAATATAAGGGGTCACCAATGCCAGCTTGAACAAGTTTATACAGTAAGGCCTTATGCCATACTGAGTCAAATGCTGCTCTAAAGTCAACAAAGCAAGTGAATAGATGTTCCCTTGCCTGTTTATTAATATATTTGTCAATTAGATTTTTCAAGGTGCGAATGTGGTCGCTCGTTCGACATTTTCTCCTGAATCATATCTGATGATTAGGTATTGAATTTATAGTTTCTAGAAATTTGATGAGCCTGGAATAAAAAATTTTACAAAACAGTTTTGAGAGGTTACTAGAGAAAACAATTCCCCTATAGTTACCTGGATGGTAGGCATCACCCCTTTTGTGTAGGAGTGTCAGTGAACTGTAACGCCACTCATGCATCGGGGAAGAATCCATTCATCAGTACCAGATTGAACCATTTTTTAATCACTGGGACTAAATATACTTGGCCAGCTTTGAGCATTTCGACTAAAATCAAATCCGTGTCAGAAGCCTTGCCATTTTTCATCTGTCTAATTGCCAAGATTATTTCGGAGTCAGAGATGTGGAAGCTCAAGTTATCAAATGTGTTCTCGTTTTCTGTAATATAATTGTCCATTTCATTTAAAGAGTTCTTGTCCACCACACTTGCCTCAGTCATAAGTTTTTGGAAATGTGAGGACCACTCATCTGCAGATATTGGGTTATATTTATGCTGTATATCTAGTTCTGTTAATTTTTGAAACAGATTCCAAATACACTCGGATTTTTGTCCTTCATTGTTTCAAGTTGGTGAACTATGTTGCTTTGATATTCTAAACGTTTTCTTTTTACCATTTTTTTTCTTTTTTGTATTGCCTCCTGTAGAAGTAGAACTGATGAAGGGAATGCTGCATGGTTTTGTGGATATGCCTTATGCATTCCAGCCATGTGTTTCAGGTTTCGTAAACAGGATGTACAATCAACATCAAACTATTTTTTGTTTTTCTTCTTTTTGTATTTTGAAATATTAGGATTTATTATACATTTGATGGTCAGTTTAGCCCCTTTTGCACTTTGGTGGAAAATTTCATCCATCATTTTAACAGAGTGAGAAAACCCGATCAATTTCCCAACTCCTTACAAGTATGCCCACACTGGCACCCGGGACACCGATGAAGACGTATGGGTCTAAGTACAATGTATTAATTATATTTATGCGTTTTGTCTCAGCACTGTACCTACAATTTAGATCTACGAAAAGTACCTATTGTTGATTGATTGATTGATTGATTGATTGATTGACTGAAATTTTTGGTCCAACCCCTAGGGTAGGGATCTCAGTCTTCTTAATTTTCTCTTAAAAGCAAGCAAAGTTGATGCAGATCCCACGTCTTCAGAGGGTGGGAAAGGGGTTTCCCGTACTGGTGTACTGGGGGCTTTTTCTTTACCGTACTGGCGTACTGGAAGCCCTCTTATTTTACGTACTTCGTACTATCCCAAATTTGGAAAGATTTTTATTTTCCGTACTACGTACTCTATGAAAATAATTACCTGTACCAGCGTACTGACCCCCCCCCCCCCCCCTTACCCCCTTCTCTTCAGGCAAATCGTTCCATTTATCAACCACTCGGTTTGAAAAGAAAATTTTTGAAGATATCATGATATGTAAATCTTTTTGATAGTTTTAAAGAGTGACCTCTCAAAAATTTTAGTCGGATATGAGAAAAACTTATCGGGGGGTCGAGCTTGTACAGTCCTTGCATGATCTTGTACGTTTTACACTAATCGCTAAATATTCGAGCGTGGTATGAAACTGGACACCAGTCACGTCAGGCACAGCCACCTCACAGTGGAAGGGGCAGTCATATCGGGTCAATTTCGAAATAAAGCTGTGGGTATACGTGGATTTCTACACTCTGTGCTTTTCAGTCCAATAAGTGATGAATTTGCTACACTGATGTGTCGTCATTATGGATGGTACGTGTGGCTCTGTAAACATTAAAAAAGTATATGATTATTTATCATGTGTGTCTGTCATAGCCTGCACTCTGGTGATAATCTGAACAGCTTAATTGTTCCCCTATCCAGGCTACCTTTCGCCCGTGGAATAGGGGTAGGGACCTTTTGATTCTGGGGACAATATAGAATATATATATATATATATGCCTTAAAAACAAACAAATAACTTGTACTATTAATTAGTAATATCGTTTAACTGAATTTTCCGAAATAAGTTACTGGTCCCGCAATTAAATTTTCTCCCTCTCCCCAATTCAAAATGATGCAATTTCTGTTCAGAACCTTTGGTAAGAGGCAAAAGGCAGAAGAAATATTTCATTATAAATGATAAAAACCTTTTACTCCAAACCATAAGATCTTTCTTGCAAATGAGAAAACTCTACTGAGAATACTTGTTTTTCTTTTTTACAGTGTGGTCCAAAGAATGAAAACAAAATCTTTGATGAAAAAAATGACATTACTTTGGCAAACACAGGACACATTTCCCACTATTCCCATAAAACTGTACCCAGCCCCATTAAAAACGAAGAAGTTGCCATATACATAATTGAGGCTAAAATATGTATCTCACCCAGTCAATTTTTCAATCTTTTGAAGAGTAATTTTTCCTTCTATGCAGACCAAACTCCGTCTGATCATGGAATCGAGGATATACACGGAGATTGGTCAGTAATTGTTTCGCAGGCAAACAGTAAATTAATCTAGGCCATTTTACATATCTGAAACCACGCTCAGAGCAGAAAGGACAGGGCGTACGCATGAGCAAGGGTCCTGACTAGGCAGGGGAGAGGGCTTGTCAGTCATACTGCGCCTGCCCTTCCTTGCATCCATCTTTATTTATAAAGGTCGGTATTAGGGTAATTTTGTCATCACAAAAGGGTTTTGAAATAACTTAGAATGCCAACTTCAATTCCAGTTCATATGTTTCTAATCACATGTGTGCTGTAATGAATGTAGTTTATGATGATGCCTTTGAACAATGCCCAGGCAACAAGAAATTTTTAAAATCATTTAAAATTTACTGTGTCGCTTGCTCAACATAGCTATCGTATTTACACAAATTCATTAAAATTTGTTACTTAAACGCTGGTATGCAATTGCAATAATATCATTTCAGTCCATGAGCCATGCATGGTGTGGAAAGTTTGACTTTGTTCAACCCAACCGGTGATCAATATATATATATATATATATATATATATATATATATATATATATATATATATATATATATATATATATATATATATATATATATATATATATATATATATATATATATATATATATGAAGGGGGGTAAGGGGGGATTTTAGTACGCTGGTACAGGTAATTATTTTTATAGAGTACGTAGTACGGAAAATAAAAATCTTTCCAAATTTGGGATAGTACGAAGTACGTAAAATAAGAGGGCTTGCAGTACGCCAGTACGGTAAATAAAAAGCCCCCAGTACACCAGTACGGGAAACCCCTTTCCCACCCTCATATATATATATATATATATATATATATATATATATATATATATAGACATAGATATATGGAGTTCTGGCTCTTTGAAGTAGACAAGATTAATGAATGACAAATTATTGTTTGATAGGGATATAAACTGACTCATACATCTACGTAGAATGCGAATGTTTTTTCCAAGTAATATGTCCTTGTCAGTAAAATCATTTGACTTTTTGAAATAGCACAATAAAAAAAAAGTTGAAAGCAGATCTTTAGCGAACATTGTTTTATGTATCACTTATAATTTCGCGTGTCTATATAATGTCATACCATTGTACAAATCCGCCAAATTAAATGATTATTTTATAATATTCCGTCTGCGATCAGAACTTAGAAATTGTAATTTTATCATTATTTGTTGTTTTAATGAATAAAACAATAAGAACTTTACTTTTAGGTTCTTATATAATATATATATGTATATATATACATATTTATCGCAAATCATATCCACATTACCGCGGAACTAACAGGAGATACACGCACATTACCAGATGGATACCTTGATGGATGGATGTTTATTAGGACAGGTGGACAGTTGGACTTAGACATACACATCGGCAGATTTAACCTTGCCGTAATGTAACATTGTCACAATGGCATCTTCTGGATAAATCTGCACCTTAAGTCTTTTGTTTTCTGAGCAATATACAAGCATTACTCAAACAGCTGCAGCTTTGCTGCAATTAAGATATTTTCGGGACATAATATCACAAACTTTATAGAATGCAGTTTGTTTGTTTCATTATATTTTTCACTCTATTTATGGCCCCCAGAATTTGTGACATTGATACATGTATGAGATGGTAACTTTCAATTTTGCATTAACTGCTTAATTATTGTGTAAAAGAGCAAATGTGCATAAATTTGTATTTAAAGGCTTTCACCTGCCAAATTCTTTGTACATTGTCTTGAAAATTAGACTAGAGTGATAAACATTTGTACTAAAGTAGAAAAATTGAAGTTGGCAAGTGACATAACGTCTACTCTTATTTCTCAACATTTTCCTGGGTTCCGTATCGGACTATCAACGTGCCAGAGACGACCATTTGGGCACTTACGTCACCATTATACCGGTAATGATGTGCTGCGGAAATTGGATACATATTATAAGTTTTCGATTCGACATAATACGTTTGCATTCTATTTCCAGTTACTGGGGACAGGACGTTGAGAAGTATATTGCACTGAGAGCCCAGAAAATGTCTTATGGAAAGTTTGAGTGCAAATAAGGTCTAACGTCCTCTTACCTGGTAAAACACGAGAAGATGCTTTTCCCATGCTGATAGACAAGGAGACAGTAGTAAGAGGGAGTAATTGTGGCTCAGACATGGCTAGAGGGACTAAATTTTGCTATGAGGTAGTAAGACATGCTTGTTGTGTAACAGGATGGGAGGAGAAAATCAAATACTTGGCAATATAAAAGTAAGATGCATTAAGGTTTTCTTCGGGTACTTCATAGAGATTGCTTATCACCAGATTTGGACTCTGCTAGAGGGCCAAGTAGGTCAATTAGATTGTGATGTTAGGACAAAAGTGGATGTGGATGAAGCACACGGCAGTTCCTTGTACATTGTATATAAGTATGCATCCTCATCTTATAGCCATAATTCATGTTTGTTTGTTTGTTTATTTATCTATTTATCATATTTGCACTTTTTTTATTATATTTGCACTTTAAGAGTTTTTGTATGTTTTGACTTTTCTTGACTTTTTCTTGTAAACCATAACTTTAAACAGCTTCAGACTTATTGGGAATGCAAGTGGACATTATCTCTACCAGATTTGTTCTGTAGATGGCGGTGCTATCATTTAACAAACGAGCAAAATTTCGGTAAAACGGTCAGCAACAGTGATAATGGACTTTGACAAAGGTGACCTCGATATGATCCTGAAGTTCACAGGACCACTTCAGTGTGCACAAACTGAACGCAGGACAGTTACAGCCCTCTTGTTGTTATCGTGGTATGAAGTGGAACTAGGATTATACATGATAAAAAACATTAAATTCGTTACTTTGATCATGATTTGATATGCAACGTACAAATTTACAACAAACATGGGCTGGGCGAATGATCAAATTTTGAATGACCATGACATAATTTTCAAGGTCAAACACAGGGAGATTTCCTATCTTCTTGATCAGACCTTCAAGAACAAAGGAAGTCAATCATCGTGCGCAACAAATATACAAAATACTTTATTCACATACACGCCCTCTAGGGGCCAGATGAAAAGAATACATTAGGATAAAGTACACTTCCAAAAGTACATATTAATTGAGGAGTAAAATGCATAATCACATATATTAAGATGAAAAAAATTTAATTCTCTTCTACTCAATGTACAATCTATGGTATAATTGGTGCGGGATTGCAGTTGCTTCTTCATAATCTTTTAAAACCCTCAGCACAAAGTTGAGCGAACTCCCTTATGGTTTCTCCTTCGCTGGTCAGTTGATACACAAATCTCTCTTCTTGGCTCATACTATTAAAATATTTACATTCTTTGCACACTTGTTTCCATAGTTCAGCTCTCAGGTCCAACACTAGGGGGCATTCCAGCAAGAAATGCATCTCATCCCCCACTGTAGTCAGCCAGCCAACTTACCTCTTCATTTAAAAAGATGGCATTTCTGTGTTACAGGAAAAGTGATTTGCCACAGTTATTTGGCGGATATTTGTGGATAGCGTAGGGATGGAGTACAAAGAAACAAAATGGCCGCCGAAATGGCACCCCAAAGTACAAAAATCTAACATTTCAGCCAATGAACTGTACAATATGTTCAAGTTACCATTCTTTTGTGGGTCCTATGGCCACACAACATCTTATAAGCAGGTCGCATATTCTATTGGGTGTTCTATGTAAATTTTAGGAAATTTCTGACATATTGTGCTCATTTTGGATTCGCTATATAATGCATACACAAGCCAGACAACTAAATAGTGGTATCATACTATGCAATCAGCAAGTCACACCGAAGTCCAAACACTGGCCTAAATTCATTTCGGGCGAGTTTTTTTCTCTGTTCAGTTTTATCACAGAACAAAGTATAACTGGAATGGAATAGCTTTTCTGCGAGCTCTTTTAAATGATCTTTGAGACAGTTTACAGTTTACCAGTAAATTACACTCGTGAAAACCTTCTACAGGTGGGAAAAGTTTATGATAAAAACTATGGATGTATATTTCGTCTCAAAGCTAAAGAACACATAAATCTGTTTCGGTTATTGTCAGCAAAATGCCATATGTGGCAACAAAATTAGTTTCAATTCCTCTGTTTGTCATCTTAATACTGATTAGTTTAAAGAAGTAGAAATGCATAATGCGAGGCCATACAGCAGCGGTCCCTTTGGTGGGGCCACTGCCTGCTGCCTGCGTGGATGACCACATTGACGAGTTGATCTTCAGGACCACCGCACTGATGTGGGTACTTGTCTGTGATGGAAGGGGGCAGATCGTTGCTGCTGATGAATTTTGCATTCTGAGACATTTTTACATTTTACTCTGTTGTATATTTTTGCTGTTTATATATTGTATCTATCAAATTTGGGTTAATTTCACCTCCATATTTATGTATTCATGTTCTCCAGTACTTGGGGTTTAACATGATGATGATGATGATGATGATGATGATGATGATGATGATGATGAGGGTTTTTATTATTACTTTTAATATGCAAAATATAAGGCAGCGAATGATTCAAATAATAAAGCAAGCAATCTGGGTGTTATATATAGGGTTGCCCACCCTGAAGAGGTGGTTTTACGGAGTATCTCTCTGGTGTGGCCACTTGTCTGTGGCAGAGGTGGGACCGCTGCTGCCCAGATAAATTTTGGGTTGTTTTGCGCATACTTTATTTTACATCATTACATACATTTGTCGTTAATATATACTGCTTATTGAATTTGTTTCAATGAAGCTTTTATCTCGATGCATTAAATTTGCTCTGGTATTCGGGAATTAACATGATTATAATTGTTATTATCATTGTTATGAAATCCAACGCAGCGTATGATTGCAATAATAAAGCAAGCAATCTGGGTGTTAGATATGTGGTCGGCCACATTGAATAGGTGATCTTAAGGACCACTGCTTTGGTGTGGCTACTAGTCAGTGGCGGGGGGGGGGGGGACAACTGCTGCACAGATGAAGTTTGCGTTGTACGGTATATATTTTATTTCACTGTATCGTATAGAGGGGGCGTAGGCGGTTCCCTGGCAACGCTTTATGGGAATTTATTTACAATTTTATGTTTTACAGAAAAACAGATTATTCCTTCCACTTTCCAATAACGGATTAAAAATCTTCAGATTACACTTAACGAGCAATCAGATGAAGGATTACATTTTCGCGCTATATTCTGAGACATTTTTTACATTTTATGAGAATACAATTTTGGCCAAAACACGCTTAAGTTGAAATATATCTTTACGTTTTTCGACAAATAAAACAAATCATGGGTGCAATTTACAACTTTCGAGAAATGCAACGAGCATTTACAACCTTGTAAAAATACCCCTGCACACTCTCTGTATACTTTTGTTTTTATATTGTGTCTATTGAATTTGGGTCAATCATACATGTACTTTCATATCGATGTATTTATTTCCTCCAGTATTTGGGGTTTCATATGATGATGATCATCATCATCATCATCATCATCATCATCATTATTATTATTACTACTACTACTACTACTACTAATCTAAGGCAGTGTATGATTGCAACAATAAAGCAAGCAATCTGGGAGTTATATATGTGGTTCAAACATGTACAGAACTCTCCTTACTGTGGCTGAAATTAAAGTGGCATATCTAACTATATACATTGTAGTTATTACTTACAAAGGCTAATCTCAGTTACTAACATTACCTTATGTACATTTCCTCAAATCAGGTTTTTTAAGCTCAAAATAAAGGTCGTTACGTTTGAAAACATGTAAAGCACTTGCCACAGCATACTTTCAATGGCTGTTTTCAAAGTGACTGGAAATACAGGTTTACGACATGAAAAGGATACTATTTTGCGGCCATTTTGAAATATGGAAATTAAATATTGACCAAAACGACAATTTACTTTAATTTTGACGGGCATGATATGACTATTTATATGAAACTTACTGAAAGGAACAAACTTTCAACATGTTTATATCACTTTTCAGTCTGCAGTGTGGGCATTTGGCGGTCATTTTTAATTACGTAATTTTTAACCACATAAGGGCAAAGTAAAAATTGGTATCCACCCAGGTGGTGACCTGGGAACTATAAAGGACACTTTTTGCTGGTAACTTTAGCTGTAACATGCAAAAGCCATCTAACTAAGTTTAAGCTATCTTTCATAAAGCTGGCTGTTAGACTACAACCTCTGTGTTTAATGTTTTGCAATATTGACACTTTCTGTCCTTTCTTGGAATGTATGGTGTCTCATATCTACCTTTTTCTATCTACAGCTTGTGTGCACTCACCCGAAACTTTGTCAGTGCCTCCCTATGATCTTTTCTGTACACCATGTTCAAATAATTTTCATATATAAAATTCAATTTTACTTTTCTGTAAGTGCACATTTTACCTTCCCATTGTAAATTTCGACCTGTCTGTATTTCCAAAAAATTAATAAAGTCATGTTTCAATTTGTTTCTATTGTTTCTTATTTCTTGGTTGGTCAACAAACTTTATGGATTAATTTTCAATTTCTCACAGCATTTATCAATAAATGCCATGTATGGTGATCTTCCATCATCATGCAAAAGTGTTGATTCCCTCCTGGCATCTTGTACGAGTTTATTGCTGGTTTCCTCTAAATGTTTTTTGTATTTCAACACTGAGATAGCAATATTGATACCCAGTGGGTACCTCCCTAGATCTCCCAATACAGCTGCATTGGTTGTTTTTCTATTCACTCCCAGTACAAATTTTCCAAAACTAGAATTCAACTTTTCAGCGGGGTACATTGCATACACTTTATTCATTCAATCGTGGTCTTGCAATTTTTTCTTTGTTGTTTTTATACATAACCGTATCTCTAACCCATATAAACCAATTGGCTTAACTAGCCAGTCAAATAATTTTAGACAAATTTTTGGGCTTACCTTTGTGCTCCCCACGCAAGCTTTCAATTTAAACATTCCTTTTAATGCTCTTTGATAAATATTTTCTCTGGTTTCTGCAAAGTTTCCTGTAACTGCCAGTAATAGACCAAGATATTTATATTCTTTCACACTTTCTAGTTTCTGGTTACCGTGATAAAAATTCAGTCCGCATGAAGTGTCTCTCTGAACATCATAATCTTTGTTTTACCCATGTTAATTTTAAGTTTCCATTTTTGGCAGTAAGTATTTAACTGATTGAGATGTTTTCGAATGCCATCTGCTGATAATGACAGTAATACTATGTCATCTGCATATAACAATGAGTTTATTTCTGCATCATTTAGTGTTGGGGTTTTATTGTCTGTGCTAATGTAGCCTGGCAAGTCATTTATAAATAAATTGAAGAAGGTTGGGCTCAAAACATCCCCCCGTTTTACACTAATATTTGTTTCAAATTGATCTGAAATTTTGTTGTTCAATTCAATACTCATTTCTGAGTTGTTGTACATATTTTCAAATTTATTAAAAATTAATATTGATTCCTGACTTTAACAAAATGAGGCCTTTGCGCCACACACTGTCATATGCCTTTTGCAGGTCCACAAAGCATGCATATCAACATTTTTGTTCTTTTACCACTTTATCAATACGGGTCTTCATGGTAGATATTATCAACTGAGTGGGCTATCTTCCTAAAACCAATCTGATTGTGTTTTATTACTTTGCCTTCATCTAGAAACCTCTCTAAATGCTCATTTAAAATTATACTAAACACTTTTCCCACTGCACTATTGATAGTTATGCCTCTAACTGTTCGCCTCTGACACACTGCCATTTCTCAATAAACTTACAATATATCCCACATTCCACACTTTTGGGAAGATGTCCGCTTTATACACTACATTGAATAACTTGCATAAAGGTTTCTGGATCCATTTGTTGGCACACTTCAACATTTCGTATACATCCCACATGCTTTATTATTTTTTTAACTTCTTGATAACCATATTTACCTCCTGAATTTGAATGTCGCCCCCCCCCCCCAGCATAGCTGATAGGTTCTTGTTTTAACTATTCCAATATCTTATTTAAGATTGGTTGGCCCGAATCGTGTTCATCCCCAGTGGTCTCCGTAACATTCAACAGTCTAGTATAGTGGAATGCCAGCTCATGTGGGTCCAGTGGGAGATCGTCTGCATTTTGCCTGTCTTCATTGCGGAGGCTCTCAACTAATTTCCAATATGTTTTCGGATTTGTTGTTGCCAAACTCTCCACTTGCGAAATAATATTATCTTTTGATTTCCTTTTACTGCTTTTGATTTTTTGTTTGTATCTTTTTTTTGTGCCAAAAAACATAAGTCTAACATCTGGGTCATTTGTGTTGTCATTTAATCTATTCCCCACATATTTAACCTCTTCTCTTAACTGTTTGCAGTAACCAGTAAACCATTTCTTATTCTTTCGCTTTCTTGTCTTACGCCGAGGCAAGATAGCGTTTGCCGGACACGTTAGGATCTTGGTAAAGTTTTCTGCGTGTTGGTTTACATTTTCTTCAGTATTTTCTTGTACCAAACCGTTTTCAAAATTTCGAAGTTGAGCTTGCATACTTGCACTTTTTATTGCGTTCACATGCATGTCTATTGGGCAATCATGCCAACTGTACCCTGTTGGGAAATATCTCATATTTATCAAATTTGTCTGTTCACACCATTTCATTCTAACTCGTATTGATATCTTGCAGTGATCTTAGAACACACCATTAAAATCATGTACCTGAAAATACTCCACAGATGTAAATAAATCCTCATGTATTTTCCCGTAATCTACATCACTGCACCCATTCCCCTGCTAGCAGGTTACATTTGCAGCTGTGTCCCCAAGAACCCTACCATTCAAAATTTGCAAATTTACATTCGTTCACAGTTCAATCAGTTTTTTATCCTGAAGTACAATTAACATTGTCACTGCTGTTCCGCTGTCTAAATTTGTTGGGTACATCATCAGTGTGCCCAAAGAGCTGTTCTTTAAATTCATCTACCAGTATTGCTTCATTCAAATCCCCTGTTCTTGCATTGAAGTCACCCATTGGCATTATTTTACCCTCTGCAGTGTACTTGAGTATATCTCGTTCCAATATATCATATAAATCTTCATCCATTCTCTGTGAATAGGTCGAGGTTTTGGGGTACCAAGTATACTGCTCCTAGAGAAATATCAAAATCTACATGAAAAACTTCCTTTTTTAAACTTAACCCACACAATATCTGGTATCTAACTCCTATAGAAAGCTACTCCATTCTTCAGACTAATTTTTGATAATATTGTCACTTTTGGCTTTCGCGACCGGGGTCGATCCACTTGGAAGGGGTAGTGCCCTTTCAATACTTTTTGCATGTCCTTGTTTGAATGAGCTCCTGTCAAAGTTATTATGCCGTATCCACTAATTTCTTGTTTAAAGGCATCATCATTTATTTTATGTCCATTGGTTCCCTTCATGCCATTGATGTTCCAGTGGCATATACTTAGACCTGATACCTTATCTCTGAGTTCTTGTATTTTAACCATGTTTTCACTTGTCTTTTGATACTGTTATGGAGTGAAAGGATTATTAATGGACGGACTTCTTGTACAAATTCAGGTTATTACTATGGTTACTTCATGTGGAAGTCGAGATCTGACTGCATCTTGCGGATCACCTATTTTGTCACATCTTCTAAATTCTCACAGTATTAAATTGTCACTGTCAATGTTTATATCATTCTATAACTTACACCTTTTAAGTACCCTGAGTATTGAGTTGTCACTATCAAGTATTTATTTTATAACTTAAAACAAACAAACAAACCTGTAACATGTTTTGATGTTTAACATTTTAGGACCATTCCCGACCCCCCCCCCCCCCCATCTGACGATGGTGTAATTTTATGGACCCCATATGTTGTGGAGATGTAAATTTGTGACCCACCCCCACCCTACCCCCCAATTTCCTGCTCCCACCCCCACCCCTCCGCCCCGCCCCGACACAATGGGAGCCCTCCCCCCCCCCTCCAGGGGCTCTTTCGGTTTTGTTAATTTTGCCTTTAGTGACCTTAAAACGCCAACCTGACATATGAGCTCATATCTTGGCAACTCGGTCTCTCTTCACTTAAAAAGTAACGACACCAGAACTGTACAAAAAGTGTAGACTTTCAAAAGAAAACAATAATGGTGATCTCATAGTAATGTGACCTTGGACATTATTCTTAAGGTCACATGCCCATTCAGTCGTCCATCCAGACCAGCTGAGCATGATGGCACGGGACGGCACTTTGTGGAACAACAGAGTCCCAAATCAGGGAGGGGTGGGGTGGTGGTTTCGCACGTTGGCTGTTAAAACAGACTCGGTTGTGATATTGCCATGCGATGGCACACTGCACTCCACACAACCCTTACAATTATCGTGGACCAAGATTCTGTCCTGTGTCAAACGGGATTTCTCATTGATGAAAAGATAATGGGAAACTAGAAAGGATGATTTGCTGCATAGCAAATCAGCGTGTGTGTCTTCAAAGCATATTGGTATGGCAATGTACAACTAGTCCATAACACAGTAGAAGTTGAAATGGCATCTCTGTGTATTAAATCTTTGAAGTTATTCAAGATTTAAAATTTCGAATACTGCTAATTAACATAATTTAAACCGCTACAACTTTTATTTTAGATTCATTACATGCGCAATGGTCAATAACTCCATAGCAGAAGTTGAAATGACATCTTTATCCATAATAATTTTGAAGATATTCAAGATATAAAATTTTAAATGCTGCTTATTAGCAAATTTAAATTGTTACAAGTTTTGTTTTAAATTCATTAGATGCGCAACGATGAATAACCCTCTAACACAAGTTGGAATGGCATCTTTATCTATTATACTTTTGAAGATATTCAAGATTTCAAATGCCCCTAATTTGCATAATTTTAAACATCTTCATTCCTCTGTATAAAAACTCATTGTATGGAGGTACAGTCATGCCAAGTTTGGAGTTTCTATGCATAATACTGTCCGAGAAAAGTGTCGGACAAATTCACTGGTAAAGAAGAAAGAAGAAAAAAAAGAAAGAAAGTAGAAAAAATTGATTTGTTGCATAGCAAATCAGTGCGTGCGTCTTCAAAGCATATTGGTATGGCAATGTACAACTAGGAACGATGATTTGCTGCATAGCAAATCAGTGTGTGTGTCTTCAAAGCATATTGGTATGGCAATGTACAACTATTCCATCACACTGGAGTAGAAGTGGGAATGGCATCTCTATCTATTATAGCTTTAAAGTTATTCAAGATTTAAAATTTCAAATGCTGCTAATTAGCCTAATTTGAATTGCTACAACTCTTGTTTTAAATTCATAAGATGTGCACTGGTCAATAACACCCTAGTAGAAGTTGGAATGACATCTTTATATATTATAATTTTGAAGATATTCAAGATTTAAAATTTCAAATGCCCCTAATTTGCATAATTTTAGACATCTTTATTTCCGTGCATAAAACGGCCAAAGGCCTTGTATGGAGGTACAATCATGCCCAGTTTGGAGTTTCTATGTATAATAGTGTCTGAGAAAAGGGTCGGACAAATTTGCTGGTAAAGAAGAAAGAAGAAAGAAAGAATGAAAGAAACTGGAAAAGAAAATTTGCTGGAAAGCAAATCTGTCTGCCTTTAAAAATTGTAAATATTAAATGCTACAACTTTTATCCTTTAATACTTCACATGACATTAAGCTTATGGCTGCATGCAAATTTCGAAGTCCAAGTGACCTTGATCTTTGACCTTTACAGGTCACATGTAAATTGCAGTGTTACAATACCCACAATTTAAGCCAAACATGAACCAAATCGGAGTAAAATTGACCAAGTTTTGGCAAGATGAAACTTTCAAAGGGCCAAATGACCTTGACCTTTGCCTTTTTGAGGTTACATGTTCTTATAAAAATGTCCAGTGTAGCAATACCTACAATTTGAGTCCAACATGATTAGAATTGGATGGAGATTTGCCAAGTTATAACTGGATGAAACGTTCAAAGGTCCACATGACCTTGACCTTTGAAGGTCACATGTAAATTCCAAAAATGTGCACGGTTACAATAGCTACAATTTGAGCCCAACATCATCAAAATTGGATAAAAATTGACCAAGTTATGGCTAGAAGAAAGCCACCATAGAAAATGGCCTTTGACCTTGAAATGACCTTTGACCTTGAGATGACCTCTACCTGAACTGAACTTTGACCTCAAAAATGACATTTTGGCTTAAAATTGACCTTTGACCGTGACATTTGAGATGACCTTTACCTTGCTATGATCGAACTCCTATACACTCTGAACCACATCTACTATAGTATGTAAGATATTGAAGATTTAAAACTTTAATTAGCCCTCATTTGCATGATTTTGAAAAGCATGATCTCTCATTATAAAAAGGCCAGACTCTATCCATAGAAGTATAATTGTGCCAAGTTTGGAGTTTCTACATATAATACTTTTCCAATGAAATGTCGAACAAATTTGCCTGTAAAGAAAGAAAGAAAGAAAGAAAGAAAGAATTCCTAGAAAAACAGAAAAGTGTGCGTTGACACACACACTTTAACTAATACATAACATAGGAGAAGCAGTTGGAATGGCATCTCTGTCTGTTATAGTTTGAAAGTTTCAAGATTTACAATTTCTAATGGTGTTACTTAGCATAATTTAAATTGCTACAACTTTTGTTTTTTAATTCATTAGGCGCGCAATGGTCAACAACCCCCTTGTAGAAGTTTGAATGACATCTCTATTATAGTGTTGAAGATAATCAAGATTGAAAATTTCGAATACTTCTAATTAGCATAATTTAAATTGCTGCAATTTTTGTTTTAAATTCATTAGATGCGCAATGGTCAATAACCCTCCACTAGAATTTGGAATGACATCTCTGTCTATTATAGTGTTGAAGATATTCAAGATTTAAAAGTTCAAATGCCACTAATTTGCATAATTTTAAACATCTTCATTCCTCTGCAAAAAAAGGCCCAACTCCTTGTATGGAGGTACAATCATGCTAAGTTTGGAGTCTCTGTGTATAAAGGTGTCGGACAAATTCACTGGTAAAGAAGAAAGATTGGACAGGTCAGAAAAGGGGCGGACAAATTCACTGGTAAAGAAGAAAGACTAGACGGACAGATTTGCTTCACAGCAAATCTGTCTGGGTGCCTTCAAAATGAGAAGCTTGAAATGCTACACACGCAATTGTTTAACATGATCTAAATTTTGTGTATTATGCTGATTTGCATAAATTAGAATGCTGCAACTTTGGTTCTTGGTTCATTGGATGTTGCCATGTCACAAACTTATAAAGTGAAGTTTGAATGATACTACTATGTGTAATAGTTTTGAAGCGATTGTGTATTTGCCTAATTTGCATACATTAAAAGCCTAAAACTTTGGTTTATGGTGCATAGGACGGGCTAAGTCACATACCAATAAATTGAAGTCGGAATGGCACCTCTATGTGTAATAGTTTTGAAATTATTCAAGATTTGAATTTCTTGTATTCATTTTATTTGCACAAATCAAATTGCATAATTTTTTATCATGGTTCATTGGATGCAGCTATGTCACAAACCCATACATTGAAGTTGGAATGGCACTTCTATCTATAATAGGTTTGAAGCCACTTAAGATTTAAATTTTACATATTCACTTAATGTGCATAAATTGAAATCCTATAACCTTGGTTCATTTCCCTACTAGCTCTGTTACCATGCCAAGTTTAAACATTGTAGCTTGCATGGTATCTGAGAAAAGCTCCGGACAAATTACGTGGCAGAAGAAGAAACAAAGAATTTTGAGAAAGCAGCATGTCTGCGTTGGCACCCAGACATGACCAAACAGACTTTGTATTTAAAGTGTGTGTGTGTCAACACACACATTTTTTTTTGTTTTTCCTGAAATTCTTTATTAAAGTGTGTGTGTCAACACACACCTTTTTGTTTTTCCTGAAATTAAAGTTCTTTCTTTCTTTCTTTCTTTCTTTCTTTCCTTCTTTCCTTCTTTCCTTCTTTCCTTCTTTCCTTCCTTCCTTCCTTCCTTCTTTCTTCTTTCTTTCTTTCTTTCTTTCTTTCTTTCTTCTTTACCGGCAAATTTGTCCGACACTTATCTCGAACACTATTATATATAGAAACTCCAAACTTGGCATGATTGTACCTCCATACAAGGAGTTTGACCGTTTTATACAAAGGAATGAAGATGTTTAAAATTATGCAAATTAGGGGCATTTGAAATTTTAAATCTTGAATATCTTCAAAAGTATAATAGACATGTCATTTTAACTTCTACTAGTGGGTTATTGACCATTGCGCATCCAATGAATTTAAAACAAAAGCAATTTAAATTATGCTAATTAGCAGCATGTAAAATTTTAAAACTTGAATATCTTCAAAACTATTATCGATAGAGATGTCACTTCAACTTCTACGAGGGGGTTGTTGACCATTGCGCATGTAATGAATCTTAAACAAAAGTTGTTGCAATTTAAATTATGCTTATTAGCAGCATTTAAAATTTTAAAACTTGAATATCTTCAAAACTATTATAGATAGAGACGTCATTTTAACTTCTACTAGGGGGTTATTGACCATTGCGCATCTAATGAATCAAAAGCAAAAGTTGCACCTATTTAAATTATGCTAATTAGCAGCATGTAAAATTTTAAAACTTGAATATCTTGAAAAGTATTATAGATACAGATGTCACTTCAACTTCTACGAGGGGGTTGTTGACCAATGCGCACGTAATGAATCTTAAACAAAAGTTGTAGCAATTTAAATTATGCTAATTAGCAGTATTCAAAATTTTCAATCTTGAATATCTTCAACACTATAATAGATAGAGATGCCATTCAAACTTCTGCTGCTGTGTCATGGAATAGTTGAACATTGCTGTACCAATATGCTTTTAGGACACACACACTCATTTGCTATGCAGCAAATCATCTTTCCTAGTTCTTTATTAAAGTGTGTGTGTCAACACACACTTTTCTGTTTTTCCTCGAATTCTTTCTTTCTTTCTTTCTTTCTTTCTTCTTTCTTCTTTACCAGCAAATTTGTCCGACACTTTTCTCGGACACTATTATGCATAGAAACTCCAAACTTGGCAGGATTGCACCTCCATACAAGGAGTTTGACCGTTTTACACAGAGGAATGAAGATGTTTAAAATTATGCAAATTAGGGGCATTTAAAATTGTAAAAGCTCCATATCTTCCAAACTATTGCAGATAGACACAAAGTTCTAACTTACACATATAGGTTTGAGACAACTGGCAAATCCAACAGCACACAAACTAAACTTGGGGAATTTTAATGTACGCTAAATTCACCAAATTTCTCCCCAAACCACATGCAGGCTTTCAACTGCCTCCTGTATGACCTATTGCTTGACCTCTATGGTGCCAGGCAACCATTTTACATTCATAATTAATTAGCTTGAACCTGTCTCACAGCTTTCTGTCCATGCATGTTGACTGTACGCTTTGGAAGGTTTGGGTCTTGTAGCAAATTGCGGTGGGGGGGGGGGGGACTCCCAACAACTGTGTAATGAGGCTCTCAATAAAATACAGAGGATCTCTTTCTGTTCATGCAAGAAACATACCTGCTGCATGTTCACACTAATGCTGGACAGTGCTGTAAGTACACCATGACTGAGACTGACCAGTCAAAGTGTCCTGGTAGCTGGTCTGTTGTACCCTGAGGCTAGGAGTGTGCTGGGCTTATCAGTTCCATCAGTCCCAAGGGATCAGACGGACTGGACTTCTAGGCAGAACAAGCCTGGCAGAGTGTACCCTCTGTTAATGGTGAATTTTGAAAAAGTTTTTGGATTTGTGTCATCTCACTGGACACTTTCATGTCTTTGTTTTCTTGTCACCAGTGAGATGAAGCCTGTTCTTCATAGCCATTCACGGAGTCAGTATAGTGCATGTCTCAGTTCACAGGTACATGCACATGTAGTTAAAGTGTGTGTGTCAACACACACTTTTCTGTTTTTCCTCGAGTTCTTTCTTTCTTTCTTTCTTTCTTTCTTTCTTTCTTTCTTTCTTTCTTTCTTTCTTTCTTTCTTTCTTTCTTTCTTTCTTCCTTCCTTTCTTTACCAGCAAATTTGTCCTACACTTTTCTCGAAAACTATTATACATATAAACTCCAAGCTTGGCATGATTGAACCTCCATACAAGGAGTTTGACCGTTTTATACAAAGGAATGAAAATTTTTAAAATTATGGAAATTAGGGGCATTTGAAATTTTAAATCTTGAATATCTTCAAAAGTATAATAGATAGAGATGTCATTCCAACTCCTACAAGGGGGTTATTGATCATTGCGCACCTAATGAATCTAAAACAAAAGTTGTAGCAATTTAAATTCTAATAAATAGCACCATTAGAAATTTTAAATCTTGAACAACTTCAAAGCTATAATAGATAGAGATGCCATTCCACCTTCTACTCCTGTGTTATAGAATAGTTGTACATTGCCATACCAATATGCTTTGAAGACACACACACTGATTTGCTATGCAGCAAATCATCTTTCCTAGTTTCTTTCTTTCTTTCTTCTTTCTTCTTTACCGGTAAATTTGTCAGACACTTTTCTCGAACACTATTATACAAAGAAACTCCAAACTTCGTATGATTGTACCTCCATACAAGAAATTTGACCGCTTTATAAAAAGGATTGAAGATGTTTAAAATTATTCAAATTAGGAGCATTTGAAATTTTAAATCATTAATATCTTGAAAAGTTTAATAGATAGAGATGTCATTTCAAATTCTACGGGGGGGGGGTTTGTTGACCATTGCGCATCTAATGAATCTAAAACAAAAGTTGTAGCAATTTAAATTATGCTAAGTAGCAGTATTCGAAATTTTCAATCTTGAATATCTTCAACACTATAATAGATAGAGATGTCATTCCAACCCCCACTAGAGGGTTGTTGACCATTGCGCACCTAATGAATTTAAAATAAAAGTTGTAATAATTTAAATTATGCTAAATAGCACCATTAGAAATTTTAAATCTTGAATAACTTCAAAGCTATAATAGATAGATGTGCCATTCCAACTGCTACTTCTGTGTTAAGGAATAGTTGTACACTACCACACCAATATGCTTTGAAGACACACACACTAATTTGCTATGCAGCAAATCATCTTTCCTAGTTTCTTTCTTTCTTTCCTTCTTTCTTTCTTTCTTCTTTACCGGCAAATTTGTCAGACACTTTTCTCGAACACTATTATGTACATAAACTCCAAACTTGGCATGATTGTACCTCCATACAAGGAGTTTGACCGTTTTATACAAAGGAATGACGATGTTTAAAATTATGCAAATTAGGGGCATTTGAAATTTTAAATCTTGGGATATCTGCAAAATTGTAATAGCTAGAGATGTCATTCCAACTTCTATTAAGGCGTTATTGACCATTGCGCATCTAATGAATTTAAAAAAAAATGTTTATTTAGCAATTTAAATTATGCTAATTAGCAGCATTTGAACATTTTAAACTTGAATATCTTCAAAACTATTATAGATAGAGATGTCATTTCAACTTTTACTGGGGGGTTGTTGACCCTTGTGCGCCTAATGAATCTAAAACAAAAGTTGTAGCAATTTAAATTATGCTAATTAGCAGTATTCGAAATTTTCAATATTGAATATCTGCAACACTATAATGGATAGAGATGTCATTCCAACGTTTACAATGGGGTTGTTGACCATTGCGCACCTAATGAATTAAAAACAAAAGTTGTAGCAAGTTAAATTATGCTAATTAGTAGTATTCGAAAATTTCAATCTTGAATATCTTCAAAACTATAATAGATAGAGATGTCATTCCACTTCTACTAGGGGGTTGTTTACCATTGCGCACCTGATGAATTTAAAATAAAAGTTGTAGTAGCAATTTAAATTATGCTAAATAACACCATTAGAAATTTTAAATCTTGAATAACTTCAAAGCTATAAGAGATAGATATGCCATTCAAACTTCTACTCCTGTGTTATGGAATAGTTGTACATTATCATACCAATATGCTTTGAAGACACACACATTGATTTGCTATGCAGCAAATCATCTTTTCTAGTTTTTCACTGTATCTCGAGCTATTTGCACTGGCACATAGTGTACAACATTTTCCAATCTAGCCTGCAACAATACTTATCAGTTTTTTGCTATTAGAACGATAGAAAATATATAGCCCGATACAACAACTCTCAGTATCCTGTAGCAACAGTGCTCTCTCTCTCCCTCTCTCTCTCTCTCTCTCTCTCTCTCTCTCTCTCTCTCTCTCTCTCTCTCTCTCTCTCTCTCTCTCTCTCACTCTCTCTCTCACTCTCTCTCACTCTCTCTTTCTATATATTGATAGATATATAGCCTGATACAACGGCGGTTAGTGTTTCACAACTCTCATTCTCAATAGTACTCAACAGTTTTCAACAAAACTCGGTATACAAGTTCTGGATAGCTCTCAACAGGTTTCCAATGTGCTTAATTCTACTCAAAAAATCTCATTGCTCTCTAAGTATCAAAAGTTTAACAACAGAGGTATGCAAGACAAAAAAAGTCGGTATCCCTTTGTCAGTTTTCTCGTACAGTCAGTCAGTGAGTGAAGTCCCTGGGATCATATGACCTTCATGAGTAATAAATGAGGTGATGTGAATGAATCTTTATTGACTGCGCTGTTACATAAAATACAGCAATATGTCAAATATACAACATGTACACATGTAGAGTATGAAAGAAAAAAAAAGAAGAAGAAAATCACATTAAAACATGCACACAATCAAAAGAAAAATGTAACAAAAACAGTACAGACACGTACAGCACAGTACAGTACAATAAATACAAAAGATTTACATAAATCACTGATCACCTGAAATGAAAATAGAGTGCAGTCATCAAATTGGCACGGTGTTACATGATTACAGTGGTTTCTCTCTTAGGGAAATGGCTTTGTCCATGAAATTTTCAAATAGGTATACAAGTTCTGTGTCATGCATTACCAAAATAAATTTAAACATACTCTGAACATCATAAGCATCCGAATTACAAAATATTTTGCGTATACTCTTAAGCAGATTTTCTCTTGGATTTTGAAATTTAGTGCATGTCATAACAAAATGAAATTCATTATCAAGTTCTTGGCAAGTGTCACAAACTCTCTGGCTAACACGAACTTTGGTAGGACGCTTATGTCTTCCTGTTTCGATATGTAAATTATGTGCACTGATGCGTAATTTAGTTATATTACTCCTTGTTTCGAAATTTTTTACAACATCTAAATAATGTTCAAATTTAAGTTCTGTCTTAAAAGATGTATACGTTCTCAATTTAGATTTGTTATTTTGATTCAACATTTCATTTTTCCACTGATTTCGGAATTTGTTTTCTGTTTTATTACGGAAAAGATTAGAAGGAAATTCTTGAAAAAAAATCATCTTGGTTATCCCAAAGTTCCTGCAGCCCGAGCAAATTAAATGTATCTTTTACAGAATTTAACCAGGTTGATTGACTTGCTTGAGATAAGTCAACATTACATTTGTATGCGTTAAATAATAATGAATTTTGCTCCATATTGACGATTCTAAACCAGATTTTATAGACAGAAGATAATATTCTGAGTTACAAAGGGGTCTTTCCTAGTTCTCCGAATACTGCAATATTGCATGCTTTACTATGTACCCCGAGACAATATTTAAGAAACTTTGTATAGAATTTTTCGAGCTCAATTTTAAAATAACCAGAAATATTATCTTGTACAAGGATTTTTTGACGGAATTACAGTATAAGCGCCCCATATATCGGATGCATATAGTAAAATTGGCTGTATAACTTTTTCGAATAGAGATAAGTATAGTTTTATATTCGTATCTCGTAGTAAAAATATCCTCTTTATTCTTGCCAAAGCTTTATTTGCTTTATCACATAATAATTTTATTGCACCATCAAAGGAACCAGTTAAAGACATTTGAATTCCAAGATAAAGATAAGTCTTGACAATGTCTAGTTGAATACCATCAAAAAAGAAATTTCTATTAATTAATTTGCCAGTTTTGTTAAAAATCATGACTTTAGTCTTTTTAATGTTGATATTCATTTTCCAATTTTTGCAATAATCACTCAAAATATTTAGACAATTTTGTAGTCCTTAATCAGTTTCAGATATCAGTATTAAATCATCAGCATAAAGAAGACAATTGAATATTTTCTCGTTTAAAAATACTGGATCACACGATTCATCAAATTGGGTTGGTAAATCATTGATAAAGATGTTGAATAAAGTAGGGCTGATCACACATCCTTGTTTTACCCCTCTTTGGTTCATTATATTGTCCGATAAACCGTTAGAAAATTTTATTTGTAAACTTGAATCATAGTACATATCTTGAATTACTCTAAACATATAACCACTAATACCATTTTTCGCTAATTTGTAAAGTAGTCCATCATGCCAAACAGTATCGAAAGCTTTCTGAAAGTCTACTAAACATACAAAAAGAAATTTGTTTTTTCCTAATAATTTTGTGTATTTATCAATAAGAGTTCTCAATACAAAAATGTGATCACTAGTTCTACATTCAGAAGTGAATCCTATTTGAAGTTCTGTCTGTATACTATTTTCTTTTAGATATTTCTTCAGGCAGTTATTCATGATGGTGCAAAAAAGTTAAGAGACAGAACTGCTGAGACAAATACCCCTATACATATTTGGGTCTCGTGTAGATCCACCTTTATGTACAAGCACCATTAGACTTTTCTTCCAAGACATTGGGAAAAATCCCGAAGTAAATATCGAATTAAACATTTTAAGCAATATCTCAGACAGAATCGTTTTACTATTTTTTAACATTTCGTTTATTATGCCATCCTTGCCCGGTGATTTTTTGTTGTTCAATTTTTTCAAAGCCATGATTATTTCTATTTCTTTAATTTTGAAATCTAATGTTGTGAATGGCATTTGTGAAGTTTTCAGATTATTCAGTAATGATGTTACTTCCTGTTCCTTCGGAGATTTTTCTAATACAGTATTTCCTGACATGATGTATCCAACCATCGAAGAGCACTCAGTCATTACATAATGCAGCAATGTGTGAATTTTTCCACGGTGAGCTGGTTGTACAACACGGGCCAAGTGAAATAAGTGGTCTGGCTTTCAAAATAGGTTGTCCTACGCAGTGAATGCTTTAGTAGAGCACTGTCTGTAGCTATTGTGTAGTGTTGCAGAAATCTTTCCGCAAAGGCTCACCTTTTACACAATATTTAAACCACCAAAAGACAAGCTTGAGCACCTGCAAGAACTGGTACGAGGAATGTACACAATGTAGGCTGGTTAATATTTGCACAACGAGCTGGCCAAGAAGGCCCCATATATCTTTGGAAATTGACATCACTTGTTCCTTGGCCAAGCTAAAAAAGGTCCATAATTAGCATAATTTGAAATTCTACAACTTTCATTTTCTCTCCATTATATTGTAACAAACCTATAAAGCATATTGAAATTTTGTATTTATCTGCAATAGCACAAGGTGCTGTCCAAGAAGGCCCCATATATCCTTTAAAATGATACCACTTGTCCTGAGCCAAGCTGAAAATGCACCTAATTAGCATAGTTTGGAATTCCACAACTTTCATTTACTGTCAATTGTATTTGCAGGTACCACAAACTTAGACATGAACATTGAAATTTTGTGTCTATCTGCAATAGTTTGGAAGATATGGAGCTTTTAGATTTTAATTACCCCTCATTTGCATAATGTTTAAAACAATGGCTTTTCCAAACCGAACGGCAAAATTTCATTTGTAGGTCAGTTACCATGGTAAGTTTGGTGGTTTTTGGAATAATAATGTCTGAGAAAAAATCCGGACAAATTTTGGTGCCATGGATGCGAGGAAAAACAATATGTCTGGGTTGAAAGAACGAAAGAAAGAACGAACGAAAGAAAGAAAGAAAGAAAGAAAGAAAGAAAGAAAGAAAGAAAGAAAGAAAGAAAGAAAGAAAGAAAGAAAGAAAGAAAGAAAGAAAGAAAGAAAGAAAGAAAGAAAGAAACCTTTTTGCTTTGGGGCGACAAAGCACAAGCAACCGAGGAACTGCGGAAATTTCGTGCAGGTCCTGTTCACCGGTTCGAGCTAAATCGACACATTCCTATATTTGTAGAGCTCTTGGGAGTCTAAGAAACTTGCCTTTTGGGAAAGACTCGACCTTCATTGATTCCGAATTTTATCTCGCTGGAGTTAGAAGACCTGCTTCGCAGACAACGGAGAAACAAACAAACAAACAAACAAACGTAGAAATGGGCTTTTCAGCAAATTTTGGAACTGTCAGATTTTAGGTCTACCTCACGGTATGCTAGACCTACACTTTGAAAAGAAACAGTGGTCTTGTAATTTTCAACATCTGGTGATCAGATTAAGGGATCATAAATAATGCTTCAGAGACTTAAATTACTAAAATGATACAAGTATGCGTGGTTTAAAGTCATGAAACTAAACTGTTCCAATCTTAGGCTTCAAAGTTTCCATTTTTTCCTAGTTAACAAGGTAGTCTTTGAAAGGGAATAAAACTAGGTCTTCCCTTACACGTTACTTTTGTCTGCAAAGCTCAATATCAGTGACCTTGACCTCGTGGCAAAACATATATTACGTAATCATTAATGATGATGTACAAATATGTGTGTCTTTCATAACCTATTTTTCTTCCTATTTTGTAAAATACGACTGTTATAACAGACTTGGACTGACATACTTGGAATATAATTGTGTTGCTGTTTTGCCCTGACCTCAATTTTTTCCAACTTTCGTTATTTCAATTAAGGATGCAGCTATAATGTTTTGTACATAAGGAAATTGTCTTTCAAAAAGTACGACCTTATCTTTTTGACGACACACACACAAAGTTTCAGGTTGAATTAAAAATAAGTCATTCGGCTATTTATTTTTTTCACGTTTTCAGCTTTTAAGGTCAATTATGATGACCTTGACCTGCAACAGAATGACTTTCCATTAATGTATCCTTGCCTTCTTTTACTTTTGTAAATGTATAAAAAATTCTAGCTCTGTCTTTTAAAAAAATCCCACAGTTACAACAAATTTAGTAAAATTTGGTACGTATAACATTTTATGCATTTTTAACCTTTGACCCCAAGTCCCAAATTTCCCAATTTTTACAAGTTTTTTTTTGGGGGGGGGGGGGTAATCTTGCCGCATATTTATATGGCCCAAGGTGTTGCCTATCAAACAAAATTAGTTTCATCCCTGGGTTCACGTGAGCAAGGTTGCTCGAAAACTAAGAGACTTTTCTCGATCTGGCCTCTGGACTATTCCGTGACGTCACGACCCAGTGCCCGCTTGATGGCCAAAAAGACGCAAACTCGACAACTTCGTACGCGTCATGGGCAACAAAATTCCTTTGCAAAAAAAGTTATTTTCATGTGTGAATATGGATTTTTTTTCAGAAAAGTGCTATAATCCGCTAAGTCCTTCACTTTGAACAAAAAATAAATCTTTTGGCGTTTGGGACCATTAAGCAAGAGCGGCGATCACTCAAACAACTTATATATGCAGCCACAGCATTTTTTTTTATCACAGATTAACTTGCATGTTCTTATATTCACAAGAATGATCACAAAGCTTATACAAGTGCATATTCTAGCTTTGAAGTATAAAACTCAAACGTTCTTCTCACAAACCAAGGTTTGAAAAGAAATTCTCTTCTCTAATCGCCTCGTCTCGTCTCGTCTCATCTCTTTGTTCGTTAAAACTTATAATCATTGTTCTCGCCAACCAAGGAAAGACATCTTGTCATCTTAATTCTCTTCTCTTCACTTATAGCCTATAAGCTAGTCGTTGTTGAGAGAGAGAGAGAGAGAGAGAGAGAGAGAGAGAGAGAGAGAGAGAGAGAGAGAGAGAGAGAGAGAGAGAGAGAGAGGAAAAAATAGAGTTTGAATTCATGACTTGTAAGAAATAGGGCTTCTTGTTTTAACATACCAAATTTGTAGGTTGCACGGAAAAGCAACACAGATCAGCGATGGACTTTATGAAAAAAGGACGGATATATATTTCCGTATAATACAAACTGATGTAGTGTCTACCATCTAAATCGTAATATCTTAATACACACAGCCGAATACACAAAAAAATGGAGGGCTACTGGAGCTGTGTATTCCCATTGAGTTGTATCTTATAATGCAACTTTTAATAGAAATTGTAAACCTGGCTTCTTCTTCCAATAAATGCCCTCTTTCAACTAATTGAAGATTCTGGATTGTAGCTATTATCAAGGGATTTACAATGGTATTTTCCCTTTGTGGAAAATTTTACCACAAGGATGTTTTGAAGTTTGTGCAATGTATATTTAACTTGACGTTCTAGGCTGCAAATTGCAGTGTAATTAGCTGTTTTGCACTTTTTAACTTGTAAAGACTTCTTATTTTAAGAAAAAGCATGTATTGCAGAAGTGTAAATCACTTGAACAGCGAAAGTCCAAATTTGTGCGTGTTTGTGTAACACAGGTATGTTTTGAAAGCTGGAAGTCCAGTTGATTTAGACCTGATTACTCTTTCACTATGACTTGTGCACAATTTACACGCAAATACAACATAATATAGATTCGCCGTTTATTTGCTTTGAAAAGCATTACAGACCCAGTTGAAACCTCTCGAGTAAAAGTGTAATGCATTTTAAAATGATTTTCTTTGTTTACATGTACATTCTTTACATTATTTCAGTTAACGTGCCTAGTTTAATTCAAGTTAGCAAGTTACTTGAAGTCAGTTAAATGTCACTGGCATTCACCCCTGAGATTAAGAGTTAAAATCCATAATTAGGCCTATATTTGGATATATCCCCCTATAATATTTTGGTCATCAAGAAGTGTCCGTGCCGGTGCTTTCATGTGTCTCGGGGAGAGCCTTTCGGTGTTGTCCCTTACTCTGGTTTCCCATTCTGTGCTTTTTGGTGCCATCCGGTACAATGGAAGGAGCCTGGCGCTGCTATCCTGTGCCTGCCTGTGCTTTCCTGTGTTTGGTGCGACCCAGATTGGTCCGCAGTTTTCAAAATGGCAGCCAACTGCCGGTGATACGATTCGATACTGTGAAGAGGTAGTATCCAAAATCCATGTGCGATTGGGGCTAAGGGAAGGTTAATTTGTCGAATAAATGTAATGTGCAATATATATTAGGACTCTTCCAGAGTGAGCATAACCTGAAAATGTAAATACACCGCAATACAAACATCAGCGGTGGGCCCCGCAGTATGTATTCTGTATCAGACGTAGAAGTCGCCCTGGGGCCATAAATTTTAGTAGGACTCGCCACGACCCCCTGATGTGTGAAAGCTGGAGCTTGGGCGAGAAGGATATCCCGATGATGGAGGTCCGAAAGTACTGGCAAGTTTTTAAATAAGTGGTAACCAGTGGTCTAAATTAAGACCGGCTCGCCACGTTTAATGCCTCCAAAACTAATACTATGTTGATTTCTCGTAAAATAAATTCTCCAAACCATCCTCCTTTCCATTTTTACGGGCATGTCTTGCAAGATGTCAAGCACCACAAACACCTTGGTGTCACTTTACGCTCTGATGTAAGATGGACTCCTCATATGACTGACATATTTGATAAAGCTATGAAACTGGTTAATGTCATGAAGAGCCGAAAGTTTTCTTGAAGCAGAAATACCGTAGAAACTATTTTTTTCATCTGTGAGACAAATACTTGAATATGCTAGCCCAGTTTGGAGTGGTTGTACAGTGACAGATGAAACAAAATTGGAAAGTGTGCAATCAGAAGCAGCCCGTATTGTCACTGGTGCAATGCAAGGTACTAGCAATGCAAAACTATACGAGGAAACAGGCTGGTATACTTTAGCCAGGCGGCAAAAAATATCCAAACAAACAACAATGTATAAATTGGTGAATAACCTCACTTCAGATAAGTCGTGCTCTATGATTCTCGCTGTCCCTGTCTTCAACACACCCACTTAAATTACTCGTCAAGTGTATGACGTCGCACATTACAAGGCTCGCACTGACCTATAATTAGGCTATATGACAAATCCTTTTTACCTTCCACAGCCAGACTGTGGAATGAACTACCTTCAGATCCGGATTTCTCCTTCAGTTTGAGTATTCAAATCCAAGATATTCCAGCCTGTAGCACGACCTATAAAATTCACTGACTTGTAAAATTTGGTAACAGATTTAGAGCCATTCAGCATACTTTCATACACGACTGCGCTTAAGGGCTAGCCAAGTAAATTCTCACCTGTTCAAAATTGGTGTAAAGGATGCAGCAAACTGCTCATGTGGCTAAGCTGCCGAAGATACATGACACTACTTTTTCTCTTGCCCTCTATGCACTGTTCCACGTTCTAAACTACACACTGAAATACCTCGATACGCTCCCTTCATTCTTCATACAGTTCTGTATGGCTCCGCAAGTTGTTCTCCTTCCGAAAACCTGAAGAGTTTCTCAGCAGTTCATGAACACATTCTCTTTTGTGTGTCTGTGCCAAAGCAGTGAGTCAAATGTGACACAACTTCAGACTCCATACATATACACATGTGTACGTACTTACAAATGCTGACAAGTAAACGTTTTCCAGCAAATATTTAAGATTGGTATTAGAAATCATCATATTCATTTGTATTTATTTATAGCAGTTTGTACACCTAATTTATCAAACGACCATCCAATATCACTGATATTATGTAATGCCACTCTGTCTGTCTCGTCCCTGTGCCTACCTGCATTATGTATAAGTGCGCCCCGTATCGTCCTGTGTTTTTCGCCCTTTTTGCCGCAAGAGAAATGTATATAGGGATAAGCCCTCTTTTCCAATCTTTATAAACCAGCCGTTAATTGACGATTTCCATTTGTTTTTGAATGAAATATGTTTAAGTTAACCATAATAAGCAGAGTCGCCGACCCAACTGCACCATAGGTGCATCCAATGAACTATGAACCAACATTTTAACCTGTGAATTTCTGCAAATTAGTCAAATACACAAAATTCAAATCACAAGCATCTTCAAAAACATTATAGACAGAGGTGCCAATCTAATTTAAATCAACAGATTTGTACTATAGCCACAAAGATAGACCATATGCAAAGTGGTAGCATTTTAATTTGTGCACATTAGGCAAATACATAACCTAAAACTTAAATATCTTTAAAACGATTATAGAGAAAGGTACCATTCCAATTTTAATTTATATTTTTGTGACATAGCCACTTCCAATGAACAAAGAACAAAAGTTGCAGCATTTTGAATTGTTCAAATAAGCGGAGCACATAAATTTAAACCTTAATTATTTTCATAAGTATTTTAGACAGTGTTGCCATCCCAACTCCTAATTTGTATAACTGTGCTAGGACTAATCTGATAAACAATTATCACAAGCTGCAGCATTGGAAATCATGCGAAGTGACTTATTATAGGATAGAATTTTGAAAATGTTGAAACCGGTACCTAATAAAGATTAATATGCCATTCTATTTCCTAGCTGCCTGTTTAGTACAGGGGCATATCATTCACACTTCAAACAAATATAGCTTGAATTTGGATAATTATGCACACGTTTCAACATTCAAAACCTTTTAATATAATGACAGAAGTCAAGGGCGTAGCCATGGGGGGTTCAAAGGGTTCGGATGAACCCCAGATTTTCAGCAAGAGGTCCAACTTGGACTGATAAAAGAAAGAGAGAGAGAGAGAGAGAGAGAGAGAGAGAGAGAGAGAGAGAGAGAGAGAGAGAGAGAGACAGAGAGAGAAAGAAAGAAAGAAAGAAAGAAAGAAAGAAAGAAAGAAAGAAAGAAAGAAAGAAAGAAAGAAAGAAAGAACACGAATCAAAACACAGCTTTACTTACTAGCATGACAAGACACTTCTTCATTATTACCGTGATTGGTGTGGTTGAACCGAAAACAGCAAAAGAATCCTTGTTTGTGATCATTATAAAATGGCCTAAAATCTTGTTGGTGGCTAGACCTTATGTTACGGCTTAGTTCCAGTTATGTTGATCAGCAAAATGTTATACATGTAACAGAATAGCAGCCTGCATACTACTTCACGTCTTAGGTGGTGTATCTGTAGCTTCATAGAAGTTTAGCCTCAGGGTATAAGGTCCAGCTTTGGAAAATTGTTTTAAATCGCCTTCCAGCAGAAGAGTCTTGAAGTCCAGAGTGAGAGGAAATTCCCTCCGCCCTCAAGTTTTCACCCATAGAATTAATTTGATACAGCTCACATCATGACTAAATATACATCTACATGTATTTTCAAAACGTCCCCAATTTACAATTCGAAGACGCCAATTTAAATTCCTGGTCACTTTTCAACTGTGAAGACATGAAATATCTGTAATTTATATCTGAGAAAGTTTAGGATTCTACTTCAGAAAATATCCATTTTTTTAAAAAAAAAGGGAAAACAAAATTTGGATGAAAGAATTACCTTTAATAATACAAGATGCATGATATATATAGTACATGCATATAATACTTCTGAACCCATTAGTTTCAAATTTTATACAAAGACCTGTGGGGGGGGGGGGGTCTAGGGTTGTCAGTCTGTCTGCCATAAAATGTGTAGCAGGTACTTAAGCCTTGAAATTGACGGGAGTCCTCAAGTCTCAATTTTAAGGAGGATATAATATTGGAAGACAACCTGGCATACAGAGCATATATTTGTTGTTGCACACAATGACTATGGGTATCTCTAGTTGAATATGGTTTCTTGAATATGGCACCAAAGCACAAGGCCTTCATGGTCCTCGTGTGATTTTTTTGAATATTTTTTATCTTACTCATTGTCCCATAACATTTTTGTGAGCTATGTTGCATTAATATGGTGCATTGTACATCTTGTGGGGCCTGTGTTGCATTTATACGGTTTCCCTCGTCCAGATTTGTTTGCATCTTAATACAGTCATCCATCCTTTGAAAGAGCACTCATAGGGCAGGTCAAAAAGTGGTCACATGAAGTGGGTGGCTTGCAATAGAGATTCAGTAACATGGGGAAGATAGCATTAATGTTACGTCAAAAGTTGGCTCTTAAAGATGATTTCTCAATTGGGAGACAGTGCGCCATGCCGGGGATATATTTGTTGTCGCGCGCGACGACTATCTTTAGTTTATAGGTTAGTTTCACGAGTAACATTATATAGTGTGGAGTTTATACACGTTTCCACTTCTCTGTATGTACATTGAAATTTTCATCCCACGCCGTTTGCCCTGCAGCTCTTACGTCTTTATACTCTTCTGAAATTTAAGGACAGGTAAGACACCAAAAGCCTTTGCATGGCCGATTTTGAGATTTTAACGGTTTTACAAGATGAATGTCCTTTCTATTAGTTGTCAAAATTTCAAGCTTTTAACTAAAGTAGAAATATGAGAAAAACGCCAAAAACTACACAGGCATGTGGACATCGAACGTCCATGTGTCATTCTGTCGGTTTTCAGCCTCCAAACGGAACAATGCCACCCGTCAATCACACTTAACAGCCTGTCACGTGGCTGCAGGTAGCAACGGCCCATGGCAAAAGGAGAGTGGTATCAGGGTGGCAATGCGAAATAAGCCGACATGCCGAAAGTATGTTTGTGGTCACAGAAAAGATGCAAACATGCCAACATATTATAGCTTTAGTGGTTTACTTTAAAGTTATCTTGCTTGTTTTGCGTTCTAATGAAGGGAGACTTTAAATGTTCAAGAGGAGGGGAATCGTCAGACGATGTCCCTTCAAAGGCCGTACCACAATGGATTACCCCAGTGGTCCTGCACACCAAAGACAGGCGGGGAAAAAACTGGCACCTTATTCAACAAAACCCACTTACAAAATAATATTTTATCGAAACCCAGGGATGAGGAAATAAAAGTACAAATAAACACATCGAAATAAGCATAAACGTGAACAGCAGAGAAAACACACAAAATAGCGTTACAAAACTCAGGTTGGAAAGAGAAATGAAACTCATCGAGAAAATAACTACAAAATAATGACAAGCTAAGTAAAGTGTACAGACAAGTCCAACAAGCTACCTACAATAGGTATACAGATAGGAGTAAATACAATAAAATACTATCCCTAAAAAAACGGGATAAAGAGGTAGAGGGCAGAAGACCAAACCCGCCATCCGTGCACTGACCGCGAGCGGCCGCCGCAACGAAGCAAGGCAACACAACTTTCGTTTGCCAGGCTTGAGGTCACCGGGCCCTAAGGGCCGCCTCCATGACGTCACACTTTGAAACCAGACTGTCGCTGTCGGCGTTTGACAGATCGCTGAATAATGTTTTCCGTACTTCAAAGGCTCTTTTATTTATGTGATTGTAATGTGAAGTACCAAAGGGTAAAATTTGTTGCATTTAATATGTACAACTTTTGAAGGCACACGCACAGATTTGCTTTGCCGCATATCTTTTCTAGTTTTGTTTCGTTCTTTTTCTATGAAATGAAGAAATTGAACATCCTGAAAAATTAAAGGGAAAATTGAAACGTCAAATTTTGAAGATGGATATCAGAAACACGAAACTAAACATAAAAAATCACAGGATTTTTTTTTTTTTTTTTTTTTTGCCAGTATGTCAGAATTAATATACAAGTGTAATTATGATTTTATCACAAATAATTAGGGACTTATATCGACATTTATGGGATGGATGCTTTGCGGTCAACTTTCAATTGTTTATTCAACAACTAACATCACAGACACCCAAATATGGGACATATAAATTCTTTGGAGTATCACGAGTACACACACATATATGATATGTTATCCTGACACAAATACATTTTGAGCTAGAATTGACTTAAAGACGTTCGGTACACCGCGATATGCACAACCATTTATGGTCCAATGCCTCCATACAGTTAGAGCTGGTATTTGTCGATACCTGCACTAGCTGCTGTTCGCTTTTCCTATTTTGCACAGTTCCGTTTGAGAAACAGGATTGTTTACGAAGAGTGAAAAGGAAAAAGAATGGGCGGTTTGTTAACAAATGCCAAAACAAAGGACTAAATGCTTTAAAACAAGGCAGAATACGTCGAAACACGGCAGTGGTAGACCAAAACGCATGTACACAATCAGCGAGCGCTGACCAAGCCATCGTCGAAAGTGCCACGCCCACCCCCCGAATGCCACATGCACATGTAAACACTGATAGTTATAACTGGGACGAAGGTCGTAGAATAGTGGAACTAAGTGTGCTAGCCGATAACCTTGTATGCGAGGAATGTAAAAAAAAAAAAAAAAAAAAAAAAAACATTGTCCCTAAAAAATACAGAATAAGAAAAACGATATGGCTTGGCCAGTGTACTTTACATTTCTTGTGAATGTGGTACGATAAACGCTGTCCCAACTGGGTGGCACAGGCATATTTGATAATGTGCTGCCTGTGTTACCATTCGACAATGTATTAAGGCAACTATAATTTTGATATTCTTATTTTTACCTCTTTTTTCCACATTGCTGTATTGCACTATGGAGAGAATCTTAAAATGTTTGCCTCTTATAAGTAAAAGTATGAAAGTATATATTATGACTGGAATATAAAATTAACGACGTACTGCCGTTAATTTAACCTAATACATGTATATTGATATGGTATCGAAGTTAGACAATGAATGGATACCCTGTACCTCTGAACTTAGAACAAATTAAGTCAACATGCATGCATTCTTTGTACAATTGCGGAAAAAATAGTACCGTATGATATCTTTTTTTTGTTAATCAATGAAATCAGTACATAGTTTGGAAACCCCTACAATTTTTCAGAGATTTGTAAATATTTTTTTCTATTTCAAACTTAAAAAATAATGTGAGCACTTATACATTTTTGCAAGACGAAATGAATTTAAAGTCACATTCCAGCATGTTTTGTCTACATATTTGTTATTGAAAGGATTGATATACATTGCATACACTCATATTGAGTTACTTTATGCATATTTTTGCATCCTTAATTTATTTATTTATTATTTTTTTTTTGTTGTTGTTGCTTTTACCCACATATGTAAGGTGTGCTATCAAATTTCTGTAGTCCTTACATGTAGCGCCACCTAGCGACAAAAGTAGCACCGTGACCTGCCAATTTTTTGCTTGCATTTTGTTTCAAATGCCGATATCTTGGTTCACACCAAAAACCAGAGATTTCTAAATTCTTTTGACCAGTGGACCGAACGTCATTAAGTGGGATTTGTTTTTGGTGTCTTACCTGTCCTTAAAAAACATGGTATATATTACTTTTGTATTTAAAGTATGTCCTGCATTACTTCAGATTTTATCAGTGCAGAAAGAATCTTACAAAGGCCCATATACCTCACACTTTACTTTGAGTTGAAAGAGTCTTCATGAAGTTTCACCACATGTGCACATGTATCAAATCTGTTTATGCAGGTCACTTCCGCAATTAAACAATGATTGAGCAGAGTACACAATGGACTGGCTGGCATTTCGTTATTAAAGTGTGTGTGTCAACATACACTTTTCTGTTTTTCCTGAAATTCTTTCTTTCTTCTTTCTTCTTTCTTCCTTACCAGCAAATTTGTCCGACACTTTTCTCGAACACTATTATATATAGAAACTCCAAACTTGGCATGATTGTACCTCCATACAAGAAGTTTGACCGTTTTATACAGAGGAATGAAGATGTTTAAAACAATGCAAATTAGGGCCATTTGAAATTTTAAATCTTGAATATCTTCAAAAATATAATAGATAGAGATGTCATTACAACTTCTAGTAGGAGGTTATTGACCATTGCGCATCTAATGAATTTAAAACAAAAGTTCTAGCAATTCAAATTATGCTAATTAGCAGCATTGGAAATTTTCAAAGTTGAATATCTTCAAAACAATTGTAGATAGAGATGCCATTTTAACTTCTACTTGGGGGTTGTTGACCATTGCGCATGTACTGAATCTAACGCAAAAGTTTTAGCCATCTAAATTATGCTAATTGGCAGCATTGAAAATTTTAAAACTTGAATATCTTCAAAACTATTACAGATATAGATGTCATTTTAACTTCTACTAGCGGGTTGTTGACCATTGCGCGTGTAATGAATCTAAAACAAAAGTTGTAGCAATCTAAATTATGCTAATTAGCAGTATTCGAAATTTTAAAACTTGAGTATCTTCAAAACTATTATAGATAGAGATGTTATGGAATAGTTGTACATTGCGATACCAATATGCATTGAAGACACACACACTGATATGCTATGCAGCAAATCATCTTTCCTAGCTCATTTTTACACTCCTGGGAAGTCGATAAAATAATAGGAGAGGTCGCAATTAGCAATTGTATGTGTATTTGGCTGAATATACAACCCAACACACAACGTTTTTGCAGGCTAGTGGAGTGTATTCCCATTAGATTCTATGTTAAAGTACATTCAATTCATTGAATAGTTGTGCCGCAAAAGTCAACAAATTTACAGGAGTATTTTAACTATATACAAGCATGATTCCACGAAAACAGGGAATAAATGGAAAGACTGGAAAGAAAGATCAATTTAACGATGAATGCACTTGGTATGACATTACAAATTTGGACATTTAACGCATTGGACTTAACTCAAATACAGCAGACCAGAAATCCCTCACATAGCCAAGACAGAAACAGAACCCATCACACTGGAGGTGTGTCAAATTACGACATTCTCATAAAAAAAACTAGGTAATGCACTGTTACCAAAGAAAAATGCAATGTTCAGCCGTTATCAGCTGTGGAGTATGTCTTCAAAAAACTGATGAATCTTTCCAGTGCATGCCTATGCAAAGCAGGTACGTGAAATTAATGCTCATATGCGAGTATAAATGTGGATGATCAGAAAGATATTATTAGAGATTGGATTGTATTTGGCAGGAAAGACATAGATCTTCAACGTAAAGCATTGCAAGAAACGAGGGACATTGATAGACCATTAAATTGCTTCTATATGTATCGATCTTTCATTGAAGTCCTAAGTACTAATATTGTGTGCATTTTAACTCATTCCACCCAAATGACACTTTTTCCCGCTAATGTCTAAATGTTGTCTGCAAATGGTACTTTACTAATTTTCGGATTATTTTTCAAAATTTTGGATGAAACTTGCACGGAAAATCATTCCAAATTATATGCTCATGGTCAACAACTTTCTTTGGCGCGGATATCTGCTGACTCAGTCTTCTAGCAGGGTGGATTGAGTAGGCCTAAAGGGTTTAACATTTTTAACATGTCTTATATACATTCTATCAGCTACATGTTTTGTACTGATGTACAACAAATGTGGTGAAATGTGTTCATACATTTGCTGTATATGAGAATTTAGCTGTCATGAAGAATCTTCAAATCAGGGATCAAGTCCACAAGAATGTATATAGCGGAGATACTGATACGATTCTGAAATACAATAGACCTCCTAGGATGAAAGAAGATGTAGAATTTAGGCAAAACTACAAAGACCAGGAGAATGGTGAACAATAATTTAAATGAATTTTTAAATGGGTATAAGTGCCTTTGGCGATTCATAAGGGATGTTGTACTCCCAATGGTAGGGTCTTTCATGGGGAAAGGAAAGCTTGAAAATGCCCAGTGCACGTGTCCCCCTTTTTATTGGGACATGCTGGCTGTATAGCCAGGGCCCTAGCAGCATACGTTCTGTGCAATTATGCCATTTGGCAGTGCCATTTTTTTAAGGGGGGGGGGGGGGGGGGAGGTTGCAATTTTCTGACTTGTTAAAACAAAAAACAAAACTATTTATTGCAGGGATGAAGCACAGAAGGTACACTTTAAGCAGTATTCGTGCATTCTATTTTGATTACCAGATAGGCCAAAATCGACATAACAGTAAAGTAAAAATGAAGGAATGCAGCATATCCAGATCACTTCAATTACTAGGTAGTGGAATAAGCAAGTAAATAGCAAAAAGCTTATATGACATCCATTAACATTCCCAAAAGAATTTGATCTGGACGTGCTGTTTTCATGCTGATCAAAATTTGAACTTTTCTACTCAGTGACAGTGAAAAATTGACAATTTTGATTCCCATTGACAGACAGTGTCAATTAGCTAAAATTGGTTAAATGTAAAAACATGCAGATCTTTGAACACAGGATTACAGCCGAAAACACTTCTGAATAATTTCCCAACCACGTGTAGCGCAATCAAAGTTTCTGAGCTGCTTGAATTTACCATATTGGCGAAATCTGGGCACTAAGATTGGCGTAATCAGGGCACTAAGATATATTGTATCACTGTATGAACCGCTGATAAACCACTGAAAATGACACCAGCCATCTGAATCCTCCAATGCGAGACGAGAGCTCCCGATGCGCTTTGTTTACATACGCGCTTTGAATGTCAGCACCGACGAGTCATGCATAGGAAGGTCCAAATTCTAACAACCTCGAGTTAAAGATTTGTAAAAGTTGACATTCAATAGTTTGAAGCACATTTATACGATTCATTTATCACAAAAACGTCCTTGCTTGCCAGGTCCTAATTCCAAAACCCCTATCGAGTCCCGCTTGGTGATGTTTTGGAGAAATGACTGCTTCGCATTGTGATTGACTGAAAATACGATGGCTGCCACATGACAGCCCGCTAACGCACGTCTTTCGGTGTTCATTTTTTTATCACTTTTTATCACGCTTTCCACCTTTTCTGGATGACTAATACAATAATATTAACGTTTCCGTGCATATTGCATCTATAGTTTCGAAAATTCGCGAATCACTTCAGTGTGTGTGCAGCCGTCACACTGTTTACAAAGCTATCCTGCTAACCGAAAGTTCAATGATTGACACGCGGCCGGGTTAAAGGAATGCTACAAAAAGCGATTAAAAATGATACAAATTAGTCTTTAAAACCAGTTTCACGAATACAGTTTGATAGATTAGCCATTTCACTATTCGGTCGGGTGGTCATTTGGTTGTGGGAAATTTTCATTTACTCCCCTCAACGTCAAATCACTTCGGTATGTGAAGAATGTGGGTCGTGGTCAGACGTGACGTGTGCATGTAAAAAATGATCGATTTTGGGTAGATTTGAAACCTGAAAATATGAAAAACTCGCGTAGTCAGTTATATTCGGGGCGTGGCATAATGGATTTGGTCATATATACATAGCAAAGAGTGTTTGGGGGCAAAAATATGGGTCCAACTTTCAGGGGGCGTGGCTTCATATTTTCGGGAGATTTCTTAATATGGTGTAACAAACATTTACCACAAGAAATTTGGTGTTTTACCGTAGAGTGTTTTTATAGTTACATAAGTGCATATTACAATGGAAACTAATGGAAATACACTTACCTGGCCCGCCTGCCTCCAGAGCCCTCTACTGAGAACCCACATGAACCAGCTGACCTTGACCTTACCTATTATACCGAAACGGGAAGACATATGACGATGAAATGCTGTTCCCACTTAATAGTATGTGTTTTCTTGAGAGTCCTAAAATGTACATGTTAAAAAATAGCAATGTGAGCCCAAATGCATTTTGATGTATCAGTGGATGATTTTTGCAGTAAAGGGACGGAAGCAATATTATCATCTGAAGTAGGCAATTGGTAACACCAAGGAGGCTACACAAAGCCTCTTGGTAACAACAATAATGCTCCTGGCCAGCAGCCAGATTGAATAAGTACCATGTTGTCTCACTGATGAAAAATTTCTATGACTGGTGCTTATGAAGTTAGGAATTTTTTCTGTTACTCAGGACTTTAGGTTGCCGTAGAGGAAAAAAGGTAAAACCATTAGGCCCGTGTCAGGTTCATAGAAATAACAGTGTTATTTTGGAGCATTCTTATATTCTGTACACTGTACCAGCGCATTGCTCCCTCTCCCTTTCTTTTCATTATTGTAACTCCGTATTAATTATTGTTGATATGATGTTGTACTAGCTCACATATTGTCAAAGAGCAAATCTTATGCATACTTAGAATGATTATGACAGTTGTTTCGACCTCACGTTTAGCCACTCAAATGTTGTTGAAACATTTGTGCGAATCAATTAAAATGAATGAAATACTAAGCCGATGAAAATCAGTTTAAAATATTGAATGACAAACCAGTTAAACTCAATAAAGACTAAAGAATCGGGAGTTTTTCAGCTAAAATGTTTCCTCCCTTATCCATCCAAGCGCACTTGGTAATGACATCACCGCTGATAAAGACGAGGTCGAGAGAACCAATCATGTAGCACTCGACAAGTCTGACACAGAAATTTATCCAGGCTTTGCACACAAGATTATTTGCACTGAGGAAGATTTTGGACATCAAGCAATGCTCTGAAATGACAGTATTGATGTGCTGTCGATAAGTGTATCAACTGAAGAATGACACGCCTCCAGATGAATTTCCAGGATTTGTCCTTTTGACAAGAAAATGGACGATTCCACGTGAGTGAGACACACCTGAGACAAGGAATACTGAGTATTCCTTGTCTCAGCACACACACACACACACACACACACACACACACACACACACACAGAGGCATGTATACATACACACGCACACATACATATATGTTCGAACATTTGTGACCACATTACTGTGACGAGCATGTTGTATTTTCCTAAGCCGTCATATACAAAATTATATTTTACTTACCTAATTATTATGTGCTACATTCCTTGCGCGTATAGTCAAAGCAAGGTAATAAATGATCAACCCAACTGTCTGCGTTTTGCTGTCTCATATTAATGCTAATGTACAGAAGAAGGCGAGCTTTATTGACATAAACCTGACATAAGTCAGTGTTAAGTTCAGCGTACAGAAAGATAATGTAACAGCTGCAGATTGAAAGTAAACCAACACACAAGTACGATTGGTTCACCAGGTTTGGTGTTCACAAATACACCCCCTATCTCACCACTCGATTATAACACTGCAAACTTCAGTATATCGCTTGACAGGTCATGTTATTGCCTGCCACGGTTATGATATCATGATCTTGTTGTTGTCATACTGGTGCTAGACACACCTATACTCTTTTCGTCTGGCGAGATATGGAGTACCTTTCTGCTCTACATGGCTCATAATTTGTACCAGTTAATGTACCCTACGAAGCCTGTTTTTTGTGTCAAAGGTCCGCGGCGTACAAATGTATAAAGACAAAACAGTACCAGTATGCCCGGTCATATAGACATGCAATTCAGACATAGAAATAAAAAAGTATGTTGACAATCTGGATCAAATCCCCACTCACCAACTCCTACTTTATCGTTCACATTGCCGGACAGCTAGCTTTATAACCCCGCCAACGTTGTTTTGTCTCTTATTTCTACATTTTTTACACGTTGGACCAGATGTTTGGTCGTGAATGGCACTGCATCGTTCATATTTTCCCATACGTCCCCACTTTGTGCAAATTTTATGGGTGCATGAACTTCTCAGCTACTCCTTTAGTCAAGGATCCTTGCATTAGTGGAGTGATTACAAGAGAATATAATGACAAGGCCTCAGTCCCGACATGTAGTGCATCTGTAATGAAATTTAAGGGTCTTACTGGCACTATGCATTATGAGTTCCTTGTAACACACAAGTAGACCTCTTGGAGATTTCTCAAGAGTATGGCCGCTTGAAAGTAAATATAAATATCCTAGCTAGCTCTCTTGAAAGGCAGTGAGGATTTGCCAGACACCGATAATGTGTTCATCTTTGAGGCTGTTCAGACATTCATATAAGATTATACACGTTTTATTTACTAATTTGGCATCTGATCTAATTATAAGTTTCCATTATTTGGCATCAACTGTATTATCCCTGTACAACCGGTGAATTTAGCCTTGTGTTCTCGTCCAGTGTGCATTGTATATATTTCTGTGAGTCCTTTTATGTACTGGAGAGCCTCCTTATTAGTCTCCGTATACTATTAAGCAATCCAGAGAAAACAAATATGTTTATATTAATATATATAGATAAAGAGAAAATATTTACAATTCATTTTCTATTTTGCTGTATCGCAATTCTATAGTTTGACGCTGGAACTTAAGGTTTTTATCATTGGTTTGATATGGCCCTGAATTGTTGTTCTATTCAGTGTGTGCATAACGCATTCTCAAACACACACACACACACACACACACACACACACACACACACACACACACAAATGCGTTCAAATAAATGTATGAGTTGATTATGTCAGAGATTTGCTCTCCTCTGACACAGTTTACCTGTTAGGAAAGTTATGTTCTTAACCCTGTCGTAGCCAAAGATACGTTTTCGTTGTTGCCACTATAACACTGCGTTAAGTGACTGTCAGCAACTGGTATTTTCAAATGTTTACTTTCGTTTCATTTTTTTTTTTACAAAGTATATTTACTCTATCTGACAAAAGACAAGTATACCCGCGTGCTCCACGGTATAATAGCAATCTAAGGAAAAGCCACTGTATTGACTCCCCCGTACATAACTGTGTATTTCAAAGGGTTAAGAAGATAAACCGTGCTTTTCATGGTGGACACACTAGATACAATGGATCGCTGTAAACAAAACATATACTAGATAGAAACTGTTACACATTCGTATCTCTATGACATCTTTAAACGCGTCGTGCACCCATAACAAATTCTGGTTTACTTTCCGCAGCAACAGGCCTGGTCTGCCGTCCAATATGGTTGGATCGTCAATTAGACCAAATGTGTCCAATCGGACTGTCGACCCATGCATCAATCAAATCTATATGCCCACTTACCTACACTCGTCTGTTGCTGTTGCTGTGAGTAGAAAAAATGAACATCACGTTTATTATCTATAAGATAATGATTTATCAAGAACAAAAACTACATACTAGTATTAAACAGGATAAGCACTTAGACAGCCTTGTAATACCGTGCACATGTTGAAGGTCAAATTAAAGAGCTGTCCAGTTTCGGCGTGAAATCTGCCATTCCACAGCAGGATATCTGTGAACTTCATTGTTTTCTGTACTCCAGGACAAGAAATGTCTTCTTCTTCTTCTTCTTCTTCTTCTTTTTTTTTTTTTTTTTTTTTTTTTAGCAGGTTATTGCAGGCTATTGGTATTTACACGTACCCTATTTCTGTGTGTCACTTATCTATGCTCTATTGTATTCGTTTTCTGTCTGCCCGGGTTGCTTATTCTCTCGCGGGGAGTGATGTGCTGCTCGGGCAGGCAGGTCTCGACCTGACGTGAGCTGGTAGTTAGTACCTAGTTACGTGCCGCTACTTTTGTTATTATTATTATTATTATTAGTAGTAGTAGTAGTAGTAGTAGTAGTAGTAGTAGTAGTAGTAGTAGTAGTAGTAGTATACATGGCTGGATGATTTTGTATTTCTTATGTTTTTAGTTGCAGACTGGCCTCTTACTTCTGTGTGTAATCATTGTCTCTCATTGATTTTTGCTTGATTTGTATTATACGGTTTATTTCTGTGTTTTTTAATGTATTTGATGTTAATTGTACTTCCCCAGAGTCCTGGGGGCTTCAATAAAATATGATCATTATTATTGTGGTTTCAGATGGGTATCATTATTATTTTGGCCATGCTTGACGGGAAACGCACGAAGAACAAATGTTACTTCGGAATCGTTGTGTACGTAGGTTTGCCATTCATAAATATGTACAATACGTTTTTTGTTTGTTTTTTTTTGGGGGGGGGGGCTTTGTTTTTGTTTTTGTGAGGGTGGGGGTGGAAATAAAATGGCGAGGGGGAGGGCTTAGAAATAATAATTAACTCTTGAGCTAAAATATGCTTAATCATGCATATCTTGATTCGTTTTCACCTTCATTAATTTAATGTTTGTGTAAAACATTCATTATACATTTCTCCCTTACACTTCTCTCCACAGTGCAATTAATTGTGCTTTAGCATCCTATTGTTGGTTGGTTTATCTTATCCAAATACATTTTTCTTTCACCAGGCCTGTCAACTTTTTAGAAGGCTACAAGAATCGCTGGTCTGTCGCTCTGGTCTTTGGTGCCACCACCAATACATTGGCCACATTGCTGCTGGGTGATTTTGACGGCAGTTGGTTCGACTTTAAAGCTCCGCCTTATGCATTCGGTAAAGTCAGATCATAGAGCCACAATCAAAATTGTATCTCCGTGATCATATGTATTCTCTATATGTTCTGGATGCAACCCCAGACTGAAGAAAGCAATGCAACTTTCTCCAATGCGAAAATCACGTTGTTAAATTTAATATCCCATTAACTGACAGAATCATCTGCTTCACTTACATGGAAACTTCTACAATAATTGTCCATATCATCTTTTTTTTCTGAAATCAAAATTTGCTGGCGGCTACCCACTTTAATCAACGAGACCAAAGTAATCCATGTTGGTATATAATCAGTCATATAAATTGAGTAAAATTAGGAAAACACTTTAGATGCCAATTTTCATTGTCTCAGAGTCCCTGTTCGTTCTATCCACTGCAAATATGTAGGTAATCTATGATCATTAACCACACTGACTCGCATGATAACTACTTGACCCCCTTTTACAAGTACTACAACGATCGTAAGCAAACGCATAAAATTATGGTCCAAGTTTTCGCAGCATTTAAAGTGATCAACCAGTTACCGTGCCTGCCACGAACACTTTACCTGTAACCAAGGAGGGTAGAGACTCCCTCTGCCCTCCTTGCTGTATCCGTACAAGTGGCGTGTATGTTGTCACATGCACTTCTGTAGATATTGCTGCATTCTAAGTGGGGTGTCTTTAATTACTTTTTGCTTGATTTTAGCTCAGCTGACTTGTCAATCAGCTGAGCTTTTAGGAGCATCTGTCGTCAGTTCACAATTACATTTTTGACTTCTCAAAAGCGTCTGCCGGACCCTCTTCAAAATCGATTTGGAAGTACCTGGGCGAGTTTCCACCAAGTTGTTCAAATGGATACGTTCCAATGATATGTTAAAAAAAAAAGCATTTTCTGTTAATTTTTGGGAAAATCTTTAAAAAAAAGTCTGAAACCACAAAGGTAACTGCTTTGAAATTCCATTTTTATTTTACATGTGGTACTTTGATTTTTTTTTCAATGTTTTAAAAAAAAGTAGCTTCACTCCATTTTGACAAATCGTTTACATTCAGTGGCACTACTATTATTTCCTGATTTGTACCATATTTTTAACATTACACAATGAGCAATTAAAATACAAATTAACAGGTTACCTGCGTGTTTTATTAAAATATAAATGCACGTGTATGTTTTCTATTTTGTTCTCCATAACGCTATACCAGGTCCACTTCAAACTTGAGGGGGTGTACCTTGGCAGCCAATAGTAAAACTTGATGTAAGGTCAGCTGAGCGCAGTGCTATCACAGTCTTTTTGCTTACTAAACGAGCTCACTATCGAGATCCATCACTTATAGGTAGCCCGAGAAGAATATAGTCATTACAGATTGAATAAGTTTAGCAAAAGGAAAAGCTTCTTTCATTATATATAGATATACATATATATATATATATATATATATATATATATATATATATATATATATATATATATATATATATATATATATGTATATACATATAGATATATATATATATATATATATATATATATATATATATATATATATATATATATATATATATATATATATATAATGAAAGAAGCGTTTCTCGCATACCCCAATACATTTTTTATTCGAAATAAAGTATATTTAAACTAGATATTCTTTCTACGTTTTTTTTTGGGGGGGGGCTTCGAAACATTAAATGGTCCAACTGTAGTTAGTTATCACATTGCATTGAAGAGAATGGATTTGTACACCAAAACCATTTCCAAACAGACAAATTGGAATGTTTCAATGTGGGCCTGTTGTAACAAAATGTGCCGTTGTTTTGTAGCTGCGCTCACCATGCTGGCCGTGGCTGAGGTTTGCGTCTGTTTCTACCCGTTTTTTGCATGTCTGTGCACTCCATTTCAATTTATTGGCTCTATACTTGGATTCTTGTATGCTGCCCAATGGTAAGGAAATATTTTAGAATATAAATCATTTAAATATATGCACCGTTGCTCCTTCAGGTGAGACTACTCCATAGATAAACCCATTAAACAAACGGTTAACGGAACGATAGCATGGTAGTGACTGTATGAAACGGAATATAAAGTTAAACATATTTGCACATTGGTCTAATATGTTGACATTAAAATTAATCTAACGCAAGAATTGAATAATTACTGGTACCCTCATCTAATGAATTTGATTTATTGAAAATTCTGATTGATCTCAGTTTGGTTTATAATATGCATGAAATCATATATTTTACAGCATTATATATATATGTATATATGTATGTGTGTGTGTGTGTGTGTGTGCGTGTGTGTGTGTGTGTGTGTTCAAAGATCGATAGCAAGACTCGCTACGAACAGTGACAAATGTGAGCACATAACACATGTGGTGCATTACTTTCACAGGTTATAACAGTTTTAGGGCTATGTAATGATGGTAATAATAATAATTACATTAATAATGCTTATTATCATTATTATTATTATCATCATCATCATTGTTATTATTCTGCCAGCCAAAAATGGTCAAATATAACTGTTGGTCTTACATTGGAGGTAAATTTACAAAGAATATAGACTGTTGTGCCATCACAGATGTGGTCATAAAAGCCTGATGGTTCATTCAGCAGTGGCCTTAATTTGCAAGTACCACTGTACATGGATGTTCTTGACCTAATTCCCAAGAGTACAGGGCCACTTTACCAATGAAGTTTTTCTGCTTATCTGGTTGCTCGAGAACCATTTGCAGCAGGACTTGGAAATTGCACACGATGACCGCCTTGTGTTTGTACGTTTTGGAATACGGACATTCTTGTTAACCGCGGTGCTGCTTTATCCCGCATCTTCGGTTGAGACTGCGCATGGGCGACACTAGCATTTAGTCTGCAAGGTCGGCCGAGCATAGGACTCTTGCAGTCGTCTTGCTTTTATTATATTTGTTTGCATTTATTTGCCCTCAAAATGTATTGCGTGAAATGATTTAAGCCTGAATCTACGCTATTGCCTAGCTGTTTAATTTTCAGTAAAGCGCTGGCAGGCAGTAGCAAAATTGATTCGCAATGAAAATAAAATGTATGATATCCCGATAAAGACTCATTCTAAAAACTGTTTTGAAAATACCTTTAATTTGCTTGAAATTTGGAAACGAGTGAATGTCAAGGATCTGTCCATGCGGAATTTCGATTTAGCTGCAGTCCCTATTTATTCAAATAACATAAATTACTTTTTTTAAATAGCAAACAATTGGGCAAATTGAATTGTTCCGGAATACGTCAAGACAGGAACAATGTGTCTTTCGGGCCAGAGCTTATTCGTCCAAATAGACGAATGAAGCAATAAATAGATAGATAGATAGATAGATAGATAGATAGATAGATAGATAGATAGATAGATAGATAGATAGATAGATAGATAGATAGAGAGAGAGAGACAGACAGACAGACAGACAGACAGACAGACCGATAAATAGATCAATAAATAAATAAATAATCAAATATCCACAACAATTACAGATCATCATGACATTTTCAAACAAATCGAACGTGAAAGTCATATCAGTGAAACAGTTGCACGGTAGGAAATCTAAACAGCCACTGTCCACACTTTTTTTATGTCCGTAGGTTCGCCGTGCAGACACAGCGTACCGCCACTTGCATTAATCCAGTTCCTATGGTAAGCACTTCACTTGAGTGTTTCTACCTTTCGCAGCTGATACTGGATTAAACTTTTTGGGGGTAAAATAATTTAAACCTTACACTGTAGTTTTTTTATGGCAGATTCAACCAAATCGCGAATGTTCTTATATTTCACCTGAATCCTAGGGCATGTCAAAGTGGAATATAAATAATGATGATCAGGCTAACACTTTAATACATAATGCATAGCTACAGAATTTTTCTGTTGCCCCCGTGGTTTGATACCGTATTTTTGTCGAATATTTTATTTCATAATTAGTAGTACCCATTGTTAAATATACAACTGCAGCGCATATATTTCACGAAGTCAGATGTCGTAATGTTCCAAATCTGGTATCATCTGATAGGCCGGCGTTACTGTTGGCAGGCATTTAATATCACTGCTCGTTTGTTTACATCTGACCCCAGCTGTTGTACATTTGACTGCCATGTTTACCTGCAGCTCATGCCGTATGTGACCCTGATAGTCAAGCTGCCTGAGCTGTTCTGCTTGTTTCTATTGGTGGTCAAATTCGCCAGGCACCTGTATGATGCCTACAGCAAAAGACAGTTCTGGATTATTGACATTAATGTAAGTTCCTCATGTGCAATAGACTTAAATGTCCAAGTACATGGCTGTTTATCTTGACTTACACCCAATGAAGCAAAACACGGGGTTCGGAAAAGCAACAAAACCTTGTCAAAGAGACCTCATTGTAACATCGTAAGTCATGCTTCCCCTGTAATATCAGTATCTAGCTGTTCTATTTTCTCAAAGTTTATCATGGAGTAACTCTAAAAATCAACTGGCTTCGTAGGCAACAAAAGCAATGCATGCACTAAAATATTTTATTAAGATGTACGATATAAAACGTCTCCATAATAATTTGATCACACGGTTGCACCAATTTTGTATTACGGATCTGAAATATGGGGATACGAAGGTGCATTAAATTTTTATAAGTATATTGTAAATGTCAGATCCAATGTAAGTAATGTGGTAGTTTCAGGTTAGCTGGGAAGATGCCCATTGTCAGTAACTGATATGTTAAGATGTGTCAAGATCCACGTAATTTAAATGGGTAATGATATATATATATATATATATATATATATATATATATATATATATATATATATATATATATATATATATATATATATATATATATATATATATATGTATATATATATTTTAAGTATTATGAAATGCTATATGATCTAGATGAAAAAGGCTTGGGCTTCTATTATTTGGAAATGATTGTGTTCCCTAGGTTTTGGTCAGGCATGGCTGACGAAGGCCAAGGGGGTGGTTGATAAAAAAATATTTTTACTGGGAGTGAAGTAAAGGCCAGGGATGTAGCAAACCAAGAATGGATGGAGAGGTTTCAAGATGATAGTAAACTCAGTTGGTTGTCAAGGATCAAAGATGATTTAAATATTGCACCTTATCTAAGTGTAGTCGTTGTGCGAAGATACAGGAATGCTTTAAGTAAATTAAGATGTGTGTCTCATAATTTAAGCATCGGAACTGGTAGATATTAAGGGATAAAGATACAGGATTGCCTTTAGTAAATTAAGATGTGCGTCTCATAATTTAAGCATCGAAACCGGCAGATATGAAGAAATGCTTAAAGATGAGACGCAATGTTTATGCTGTAAGTGCAATGGAGTACAGAAATATGAGGACACATTTCACACAATAATGGAAAACTTTTACATAGCATCTACAGACAAAAAAAATCCATTCCTAGAGTATGTAATTGGTACACGTTTGAGTGTCTATTAACAAATAACGAAAATTTGATAAGAAAATTAGCTGCCTTTTGTTACAATGTATTTTGTGAAGAAGCCAAATATATAAATTCAGTACTATTATCTGAATATCAGTCAGCATAAATTTCGATATATTATGGTGTCAATCAACTTCCAGACGAATACTTGTGCGAAATATTTACAACGCTGTTTTTCCGGATCCATCGTGCATGATAATAAACCAATATTTTCAGCACAGAACTGCCAAACCAGACATTTTGTTTTACCTTTTGTTCTTTCTTTATCACCAAATATTGTCCGGAGTTTTTCTCTGTAACTATAATGCATACGATCTTTAAATTTGGTATTGGTATAGACGTGTTGGTGAAATCGTGCATCAGATTTGGAATTGTGAAAATGAAAAAAAATTATTCAAATGAAATCTTGTAACTCGCATATCTTCAAAATTATAATAGATACACACAATATTTCATCAAGTGAATATATGACTCAAGTTAAAGTGCTTAGACACTTAAAAGTCAAGTGCTGAATATCTTCAGAAGAATTTTTCTGTCATACGTTTATGAGACAGGTGCATCCAACAAATCTATGACCCAGACTACAGTATTTAAATCTATACTTATTATGAGCATTTGAAATGTTAATGTTTAGTATTTAGAAATAATGGATAGAGATATCATTATAGCTTCGATTAATTTTGTGTGACATGGACACTTCTAACGAACAATGCGTTGAATTTATGGTGTTTTAAAAGAATGATACTAAGTGAATTTCAAAATTCGATTGTTCAATAGCTTCAATACTATGATAAATGGGCGTGTTATTTAAATTTGCGTATGTTAATGATAAAGGAACAGCTGAAGAATTATGTGTAAAAGTTATTAAATTTCAAGTTATGCTCTTCGTTCAATTAAAAAAATTAAATCCTTGATAGACAATAGCTTCAAGACAAAAAAAAATCCCTATGTATTTTAATGGTGACTCTGATGCATGATAATAACTAGGTGGTACCATTTCTAATCGGTTCTCTCTTGAATGAACCCTTTCCTCAGATTAAAAACACACACACACACATTTTGCCTAAACAACACAAACGCAATAAAATAAACACCGGGCACCGTTGATGTACGTGTGTCGATGGTAATGATAAAAAAATACAGTCAGATATAGCTCCTGATATTACCCATAAAGAGCCTCTAATTCCAACTGTGAACAGTTCACAAATTTCTCCGAATTAATATATTCGAAAGTGACAAAAACTCGGACATCTCCGCCATCAAAAATTGGTCTCTGGTTTGAAAATGTTTTACAAGCAAACGAAACATTTGCTGTGAAGCAAATCTTCTTGTCTCCTTCCAACCTAATTCTTCTGGAGGGCAATTATTATAAGGTTTAGGTGAACTACTTCCGAAAAATTGTGTCTACTTGGCCGGTCCTGGTTGCCCAGGAAATCATCTAAGGTCAGCCGTATAATCAACTTAGCCATTACAGGCCCCCAGGTGTTTTCTTGTGTGTTTCTTGAGCAACTGGTCCTGTCATTTCTGAGGAGCCACGTTTTCAATTTTTTTGAACAAAATCAAAATCATCCTCCAAAATAAATATCAAATAACAAATAGAAAAGAAAATTTGTTTCAAAGCAAATCTGCCTGTGTGCCTCCATAACTTGCATAAATTTGAATGCTACAACTTATGTTATTGGTTTATCAGATGCCCTTTCAGCACGAACTACGAATTAAATGGAAATGGAACCTCTACCTATAATAGCTTTAAAGATATTCAACGCTAAAACTTTAGCATAAATTAAAGAGTTCACCACTTTTGTTTGTGGTTCATTGCATGCGCCTATAGCAAAACCATATAGATTAAAGTTGGAATGGCATCACTATCTATAATAGTTTTGAAGATATTCAATACTTAAGCTTTCAAAGTGTCCCTAATTAGCATGAATTTAAATTCTACAACTTTGGTTTGTGGTTCATTGGAGGCGACTACAGCAACAACCTAAACAGAATTTGAAATGACACCTCTACCTATAATTCTTTTGAAGATATTCAATATTTAAACTTTTGAAGTGCCCCTGATTAGCAGAAAGTTTTCTTTTTCTTTTTCTTCCTTCCTTCTTCTCCTCCTCCTCCTCCTCTTTCTTCTCCTCTCTTCTTCTTCTTCTTCTTCTTCTTCTTCTTCTTCTTCTTCTTCTTCTTCTTCTTCTTCTTCTTCTTCTTCTTCTTCTTCTCCTTCTTCTTCCTCCTCTTCTTCCTCGGTGATTTTGTAACTTTTTCTAGCAAACTGTAAGATTCTCTTCAAGCTAGCCCTACTCTGTCTTCACCAATTCTGTTCGCTAAGTGGCAGTGCTGTCCCCGATTTATGACGAATTTTTTAATGATATAATGGTCATCAAGAGTACATGGTGTGCAAGTTCTTTTCCCCGAACATATTGGCCAGATCTACTTCAAATGTCGAGGTCACATGCACACCTTGGGTGGGTCGTTGTTTTTACAGTCTGGTGTTTTTGTGCCACCGTTGTTATCAACAGGATCTATATGGTGTTGCGCAGGAGTACACAAAGCAACATCATTGTAATTGCAGGAATAAATGCTTTTATCAAATAAGCATTCGGTAGATCTTCAAAATTAGTGGGAATGAATATGTTACACACACGTTTTCCTCACAGCCTAATTGGTTTGAAACAATTTACAAGAAGGTGGAGCGTATATATGTTACTAGTTGTACTGTACGGTGAGCAAAAATCCTGCAAAAGTAGATGTCTGTTCGTACACAGAGACTACAGTGCACCCGCAGATTCACTTTTATCGTCTTTGAAAGGATACATTGTACATTATCTTACTGGATCGTGTTATTACATGTAAAGTGAGTACATATATCTCCATCTTCATTATTATTATTCAGGCAAACGAATTAGCCACAGATCACCAGAAAAGTCACGTCCGGGTTCTACTCCAAGCAACGCAAGAAGAGCCCCCAAGGTGAGGGAAAAAAACACTTGTTATTTTCTTAAATGCAAAAGAAGACTGAACCACAAGTGGAATTGTTGTGATTATATAGCGGTTGTGTGCATGTACTTTGTAGCACGTGTGAGGGCACAGAAGCTTCATGGTTTATTTACGAGATAAACCAACCTGAAAGTATTTGAGACAACTAACAATGGAAAGGCAAAGAATCATCAGAACTTTACATGTATTACCAAATGTTTATCTACAAGAATTTTTTTCATGTAATAGATTTATAAGTAGTTAACTAATGGACTGATATTATTGCCGGATGTTTTCTGCCAGAAATTCTTCGATGTACAATTTAATGAACTTATTTTATAGTTAATTTGGTGACACCAAGTGTCTTAGTGTAAATAGCGAATTTTTACTTGGAACTGGAAAAGTATAATAATAATAATAATAATAATAATAATAATAATAATAATAATAATAATAATAATGATGATAATGATAATGATAATAATAACAATAACAATAACAATAATAATAATAATAATAATAATAATAATAATAATAATAATAATAATAATAATAATAATAATAATAATAATAATATAATTTTAACGGATATATTACTTGGTAAAGATATGGATATTACCAAGGAGTATTTTCAAGTGCAATGACATGCAGTTGCTTTGCTTTCCTCCGATGATAACAGGTTGCAATCTGGTGGAGAAAGAATTCTGAAAGCGCTGCATGACACGCTGTACAAACCTTTACCATCCTTCCGTTATTCCAGCCGCATCCTCTCTGTCATGGTCATCACATTTTCTGTTGGTTACCAGGTAACAAATCTATTTTTAGATCACCTGTTGTATGTACCCTCTTTTTCTATGGCAGAAAGGGTTGCAATATACATGTACATTGGTGTCCACTGCAGCTGAAAGTGGACAACTTCATTTTTATGTCATTATATTTGATATTGTGACTCTTGGTTCCAGGTCATAGAAGTTGTATACTAAATATTTACGGTACTCGTGATACTTGTAAGGCTATATGTGCAAGTATGAGGCAATATACCTATAAATATTGACCACCAATGCCAAAAACAGGGATGTGAACGCTTTTATTATAACAGAGCAGGAATGCGTGATGGCATGTCAATGAGCAAAACTAGTGGTAATCCTGAATCTTGCTAATATGATAGTAACTAGCTAAGCAGCTGCCTCTAAAGCGAGTTCAGCATTAAAACAAAGTACCTTTGAACAAAGACTGTAAACGTCGTATTTCCACCAACCATGGACCTACTATCTGATCAGATAGTAGGTCCATGCTACAACCAAAATAAAATTAATGTTGCAATATACGTTACATTCAGGTACATGTACCAGACTGCTGCTATGTTCAAGATTGTGTGTCCAGTGATTAAAGTTCATATTGTTATACATTTCAAACTAAGAATCTATCCTTTCTCGTTTTTTCTCAGATAGGTGTTCTGTATATTTGGCTTTTCCCTGCAATAATACGATTAGTTCAAGATAGGATCCCCCAAGTGGTGGATCATGCTATAGGAACACAGAACAAAACATTGCCCTGGTCCACTCACCAGGCCATTACTAGAGATATAATCCTATCATTCCTGGGTAAGACAAAGCATGTTTGTTTGTGAACTACTGATGAGCAATTTTGTTTCGTGTTTAGGGGTTTGTGTTAAGTAGCAATATGTATTTGATGCAGAGGCACAAATATACTGGTTCGTGTCGGGTTAATAAGAAAATTTGCCCCATCAAGTAGAAGAGAGACCGCGGTAGTACAGTACATTACATTATTATTATTATTATTATTATTATTATTATTATTATTATTATTATTATTATTATTATTATTATTATTATTATTATTATTATTATTATTATTATTATTATTAATGTTGAAAAGAATCTAGGTTGCAAAATAACTTTTTTACAAATGCCGTGTTTATAAAATTTTTGAGGAATTGATTTTCATTGTGCCTTTACAAAGTTCAAAACTACTAACTGGTGCGACATCACGATACCAAAAGCTCGCATTTTCGTGTATCGATAATTACCATAATAAAGCATTCGTTGTTGACGTTTTTTGTATTAACCTGTGCAAAGCTACTCTTATGATCCATAGGAGAATTCTTGGTCAAGTTCAACAACCCTTGGGTCATAAAACCCAAATTTTGCACTTTTGTAACTTTTTTGCCATTTTTTGCCCTGTAGTCGCTTGGTATACAGCCACAGCAATAACAATCCTTGTTGTCTTCGTGTATGCGCTGGACATCCTCAGGTGTTACAGGTAAACAGATTATCAATGCAATAGATAATATGTCAATCAGGCACACCACATGGGAGGACCACTGTTAACTCTATGTCTTAACAAAGTATATACCACTCCCCAGCGACTAGTCTGTTCCATTACCGCAGTATATACTATGTTAATGGAACAGACTGGTCACTGGGGAGTGGTATATACTTTGTTAATGAGACAAAGTAGTCACCGAGGAGTGAGTGAGCTTGCCTGGCAAACACTTTCCGCTCGTCGCAAATGCCTAAAGCTAGTGACTTTCTACAGTAATGAAATGGTGCTCTTGCCTGCGTGGGACAAGATGGTGAACACAATAATTATGATTAATGACAAAGTCGCGTGCTTGAAAACAAGAATACCGTTTTCGTATTTCACAAAGCAATGGCACACCGAGTAGGCCTATGTTACTCAGACAAACTGAACGATTGGGGAGTTGCAAACACCACTTCATTTTCCCTCTATGTTTATTACTGAAGAGTTACTTTCTCCCAAAGGCGACATGCAGTACCTCCTTGGCTATACAAATGCATCCGAACAAAACCTGTTTATCCCCTGTTGCCAGTATGCATGTAGTCTCCCTGAATATGATGTGACTTTAAAACAGAGCTGTTTGCACAGTGGAATAATCATTGTTATGCCTGTTTAGGTAACTGTAAAATTAGATAAAGTTGCATTTTGACGCGCCCTACATATATGCTTATAGCCTATTAATATCATTATTACTTTTTTGCAGGACAAACCTTTTAAGACTTTATAAAGGAGAACATATTACTCTGATGGGAAGTCGATCATCATCATCATCTGCAGAAATAGTGGTATGTAATCTCTCAAAAGAAGTACCCCTTATTTCGCGTACATACATATAGCATGTGGGAATATATCCAAATTAAAGAATGCCCCTAACTGCGCAATGTTTCCTGTCGCAATTTAAATGAATTCCTGCAGTAAAGTGGGATATTTGTTTAGGTCACAGTGTGGGGAGTGTTTATGTTCAGTTAGCCTCGTAAAGAGGCTGTTACTGGTAGGATGTATAGTGTTTGAGATAATATGCCGAGTGTTTATTTGGGCTTCGTAAGCAGGTTGTTACAGGTAGCACATTGTGTGAGATTGTTATAATGTGCCTAGACTTTACTTTGGCTTCCGAAAGAGATGGTCACGATGTTGCTTCCACAGCAGCCTCCCAGACTCGCTAAAGTTACTGATTTGGGTGCTCGTCCGAGCCAACGCCCAGTCACGGCTGCTATGGAGGCAAGTCACGATATGCCCAGTGCTTATTTTGGCGGCATAAAGAGATTGTTACCGGTGGGATATGTTGTCCCAGATTGTCATACTAAGTTCGATGACATGTCAATGCCATTTCAATTGAAGGTCTCAGTTTACTATAATTTATACATGTACCAACTTATGCAATATGAATGGCGATTATTTTTTTTTTCAAATTCGAGGACTTGCAGAACTTGATGCAAGCATTCCAGTAAGACCCCTGCTGTCATTGGATTTAATAATAATGATAATGATAATGATAATGATGATAATAATAATAATAATAATAATAATAATAATAATAATAATAATAATAATAATAATAATAATAATAATAATAATAATTGAACATCTTTATACTGGACAGCCTGTTCAGCCTATGGCTGTTCTTCCACAGGGTCCAGTGGGTAAGATCTTAGCCCCATTATCCCAAACTTAATGTAGGAAGAAACCGGAGATCCCGGAGAAAACCTACGGTGCTCAGCAGGTGTTTGGGACCTTGCCACATGTATAGACTCAAACATTTATTCAAATGTTTGAGTCTACACAGATTCAAACTTGGGAGTCAATGAAATTATACTACATGTATTACTACTACTGCAGAGATTATGTATTGCTATTCTCAGCCCATACTATGTGCGTTCGTTTGTATCATGATATTAAGACAAAATTATTCCTTTCTGACAGTCTTATTCCATGAAATATGGAGGTTATCAAATAGTTTACCTCATCTTTGGTAAGTATTATACAGGTTTGCTAATTGTTCGGAGTGGGGGTGGGGGTGGGGTGGGGGCTGGCTGTGTTGGTTGTGATGGTAGTGGTGGCAGAGGGGCTTGATAGTAAACACAATAATTATGATTAATAGCACAATCGCGTGCCGAAAAAACAAGAATACCGTTTTCGTATTTCATTAATAAACAACTTTTCGATTCTAGACGACATTATAGATTGGAACACGGAGATATCAAACAATTATAGGGAAAGTCCAAGGTAAGACATACTTGCCTCCATAGGATCCCTATTTAAGATATGTGTTTCTGATGTGCTCTCGTCAGCGAGCGCCCACATCAGTGAACGCAATAGCGAGTCAGGGGGATGCTTTGGAGGCAAATAATAATAATAATAATAATAATAATAATAATAATAATAATAATAATAATAATAATAATAATAATAATAATAATAATAATAATAATAATAATAATAATAATAATATTGCTTTATTGAACCCCTGGATTCGGGGAATAAAGATATACATTAATACATACATCAAGATAACTGAAATATATAATATACCAATACATACAAAATTATTATGCTAAAATATAAAGATGTCACGCAAGAAAGTAAAAACCACAGGGTGGAAGGGACATACCTGAATGACGTTTAAACAGCTTTACGTAGCAAAATCCAGTGGCACGCCGGGAAAGTTGGTGCCCTAAGCATGCTGGGTCCGGGTAGGGCTGTTATGACACTATCAGTCTTATCCTGAATAACTGAACCCTAACTTGTGGCAATATTTATTCATTGATTCATTCATTCATTCATTTAATTAATTATTTTATTTTATTTCAAATTGCATCAAAATTGAGTGTTCTTGCAGAGGCAGAGTTTGGAGGTTCAGTTTCTCGTTGCCAATTTTAAGGAAGCTTTTGCATTTTTTGCCTAAATTGAAGTGATTTTATAATGCAGAGTGAGATTTATAGTTGTTTCCGATAAAGAATACACAGCAAAACAATTGGATATCAGTATACATGGTATATCAAAATGGCAAGAGAAACATGGTCAGTGCATTCACCTGTCTTTCTTTGTGAATATTTCAGGTTTCCTCATACTTCAGATTGTCATCTTTATCTGTGGGTTATTGTTGGCAGTTATTTTTGTTCCAGTCAAATATGGACAAACAAAGATATTAATACAAGTTATCACAACTATCTGGTAAGTAGCTAATCACAAACATAATGGCTTTTAATGGGGGTTGTATTTGCTGCAGTTTTCAACACAAAAACGAGAATATCAGCACACGTTATCGTTTATTTGGTATCTGTCTAAAACTTGACACTTGTGGCATTACCTGGTGCAAGTGCACTCAAGCGTACTGAGATGGGATCTTGTTATGATGTCCACCTTTTGAATATCAGCAGAATTCAACAAAGAATGACAACAAGGATTTAACTTTAACAATAACAATATATCTACAATCAAAATCAGTACAAAGTAGGTACACTTATCTTCACTGGTATTTCAGCAGTCAAACAGTCTTACATAAATCCTAATCCCTGGTGAGATTATCCACAGGGTCTGTCCCACAATTCCAAGTCCGATGACAGGTGCCAAATGATCTGGTACAAATCCCACAGTGGTATGGTCTGGGTCCAATGTGGTACTGAAAGATTTAGTGCTGATCCAATCCCACAGAGGTACGGTTTGGTTCCAATGTGGTACAATATACCAGTCCACTCAAAGACAATGTCCACACTCCACAGGTACAAAGTGTGAATGGGTAGCACCAAATATCGAGTTCACTCCCACAGTCCCAATGGCTTGATGACAAGACACCTTCTGTCAGATCCTTCAGAATTCTCTCCTCTTCCCCTCTCTCTGCTCTCTCAGTCAGGAAATATCTGCTTTATATTTATACACAGAAATCTCTAATTTGTTCCAGAGTTTTCCAATTAGTCACACATCCATTGAGACCTGTCTGGGTCACCTCATATGAATGCAGGTCACCATTCTAGCTTCTTCCACCTGTTTACAAGTAACATGTGAGTTACACACAAAACAGGCCAACTCAGTGACCTGCAGTGACCCTGCACAGTATTCATTGAACTCAATGACGTGGCACACACTGAATGAAGACAGTGACCTGTCCAAATGAAAACAAACAGCCATACACATTTTCATGACAGACCTGATTGCTGGGCAGACATCTTGCGCCTTTGCGAGGAGGACAATCATTCTACACCTTCAAAGTCATGTCCTACATTACAACATTGGAATAAAAGCCTGAGCGAACTCATGCTTCTACCACTTGTATAAAATTCGCCAGTACTTTTAGACCTGTATCCACAATCGGGGCAACCTTCTCCATTGAGCTTTGTCTTTGACGCAGTGGGGCACCTGGCACTCAGCCAATTACTGACCCTTATTTTATTGCCTCAGGGCGACTTCTGTGTTTTATACAAGATACTATTTCTGGGGCCTACAACTGGACACTGTCGTTGTATTTACATTTTCAGGTAGGGGGCCTAATGCTCACTCTGGAAAAGTCCCACTATATACTGTACATTGCATTCATTCGACAAATTAACATTCCCTTAACACTAATCACACATATATTCTGGACGCTACCTCTTCTGCACCCAATGTCAATGGTTTGTAAATGAGCATTGGGACGATCTTGTCGAGTGGTGGTGGGAAGAGGGTTAAAATATATGAAACCAAAAATATATATTTCACAATTATTTCAGGACATCAATAATGATATATATATGCTGTGGCCACGATTCACTTTGACATCCGAATCAAGTGTACTTTTGTGAGACTGTCCCACAATCAATGCATTAATTGCGCAATGTTCAAAATGGCGCTCGAGCGTGCCGTGTCGCATTTGGATTTGTAACTAACGATGATAGCTGCTTCAGACACAACCGAGCGGGCATATGAAAGTTAAGATAATTAATCATGTTTTATAAGTACTTTAACGACCGTTTGCCCTGGTAACTCGGAGAACGGACACCTGGAACCGTGCTGAAAACACGTGGCCACGATTTGCTGTGATTTTCCTTTCCCACAATGCATTGCGCCATGCTAAAATGGGCACTCAATGTGCGTGTAAGGGTGCATAATGAATATGCCTGCTATTTCATTTGGATTTATAACTAACGATGAAAACTGCTTCAGACACAACCGAGCAGGAAGATTAAAGTTTAGATTGTAAGTCATCTTTTAAAAAGACGTTGACGACTGCTTGCTCTGGTAACTGGGAGAACAGACACCTGAAACGTAGCGATACTAGATACCGACACCGCACCCATCGTGGCGCTATGCTTTTTCCCCGCCCAAGTTGACCGTCGAGACAAGTTGAAATAAAATGCAGTGTTTGAGTTGACTTTACTGCAAAATAACGGCACACGTTGGCCAGCTTTTCTGTGTTAGCATTGTCTTACAACTTGGTTACGGTTGATTTAAACGACCATTTTTCTTCTTCTTCTTCTTCTTCTTCTTCTTTTTCTTTACGGGTGGTTGTTTGTGGGGTGACTTTGTTGGTCGGTCGCGTGTTGCAGCTGGTCCAAGGTTGTCCGGTTGGAGCATTGTAGCAAAATTTTGCATCGCAGTTCTTGAAAAATGCCACAGAATTTGGCCAGGTCGGTAATTGCCGGTACTACTGTACCATGATTACACCTATTCCCATGCAGAACCTGCCAGGGTTTATCAAATAAATGTAAGAACATTTTCAAAAATAAGGTGAAATCATTCTTGATGCATGAGATGGGAGTTCTGGATAGGGACCGCTTTATATAGTTATAGTTTAAGTATCTTAGTGTTATCAGGGACCTGGAATTTATATATATTATGTAGCAGGTCCCTGTAGTAATAAAAATTACGCCATTGCACGATTTCATACTTGCATTTCGGCTATTTTTATGTTGTGGTCCACCATGGAAAGTAGATAATATGGCGATATTTTTTAATTCATTTTTTACCAATTTTTTACTAATTTTCATCAGATTTTTGGATAATCTGAGGAAAAATAGCCAAATCAGAACAATAATGACTAAAATGTTGTAATTTCGTCAACCATGTGAAGGCAAGATCATACTCGAAACTCCCTAGATAGACCATTTTGCATGCTCAAATTCAAAATTGGGGGGAGGGGGGGGAGGGTAATGCCCCCAGCATGCCGTGTAGGTCACATTTCGGCCACTGTTAAAAATTACAGACATTTTTGGGCCACTTGGGTCTCTGGCTGAGTTTGTAGCACTGGCCTGGGTCGACCAGTATTTATTAGAGAAGGGCGGCTCAAATGTACTTTTTTTGCCCCATAAATTTTAGGGTTGGCCCTTTTCAGTAGGGTCTGTCAGGTTATCGGAACCACACATTTATTTTTGTTAGGCCTTGGGTAATTTGGACATTTGTTGAAACATGTTGAAAATGTATGTTCTTTCCCCTTTCACACATTACCTCTTTTGACGCCAGTGTAATATGTTACCTGGGCAGAGCCGGATGCACTTGTACTAATAAAATACAAGTCTGTGCATCTGATGTGATTGGATAAGCTAAACAATTACTCAATGGGTAATTATTTTGCAATAAACATCATATAACACATCTCGTAGTTTCCCACAAATGCAACAAGCATTATATCCCTGTCCCGTCATGTTCCACATTACCCCGGGTCACGCTTCAGGCCACAGACCACAGTTATAAATCCTTATATTTTTCAGTCTAAAAAAAATCAGCATTTTGATATTTTAAAATTTCGTGAACGGCATTTAACAGATAAACACGGATGGATTTTAAAATGCCCTGCTCATTTATTGGTGATACGAAGCAACACCTGGATTTTAGCTTTATACAGGTGTATGAACTGTGCTCTGGCCGGAATCACATCATTGTCATTCCTCATCATAAATTTCCCACCTGGCCTGGAAGATAGTGCACCTATATAACCACCAATGAAGCAACTCTAACTTAGCTAACGTTATTTAAACAGAAGCTACAGCATGCTGAAAACACAGTATTTTCACAATTACGGACAATCTCCTTTGGGATGCGCAACCAGCCAATCACAACTGTGGTCTGTAACCTTCAGGTGCCACCTGGTGGTGGAAGCTCTTCTGACACCAACCCAAGCTGCGCAGTATACAGTCATGTTATACGAGTCTAACCCAACAGCTTTGCACGATCTACACCTTTTCACATGGCCATATAACATGGTGGGTTTTGTCTCATCCTAAAGAAAGAGAAAGAAGGAAAAAAGAAACAAACAAAGCAAGAAAGACAAAAAAGGAAAAGAAGATTTGCTTCAAAGAAAATCTGTCTGTGTGCTTCCAAAACTAGCATAAACTGAAATGCTACAACTTTTGTTTGTGGTTGATTGGATGTGCCCTCTGAAAAAAAAAAAAAAAACTTTGAATTAAATTGAGAAAGGTACCTCGACCTACAATAGGCATGAATAGATTTAACATGTAAACTTTTCTAGTGCCTTAGTTAGCACTTATTAAAATGTTACAACTTTTGTTTACAACTGTTCAAAGGACGCTTTGGTTGCGTTTAAGCGCTTTGTCGTCACAATGTTTTATGCTTCGCTTGTATTTTACAGTGTACCATTGGGTACCAGCTTTGCCATGTATTACGCGCAAGTCTTACTAGCTCGGTTCATCTTCCTACAAGACAAACTGAACGAACACGACGGAGACAAACCACTAGCTATCAAAAACAGGTATTTCACACTTTCACTCTTCTTTATATAATTATAATTCTCAGAATTTTTTTTTGGGGGGGGGGGGGAGGCTGAATAAATTTATAGTCTGCATGATTCACCTGAGTCAATGTTATGAAATGATCATAGATCATTGCTAATAAGTCATGAAGCACACATTTACTGTTTGTTGTAACAATGAAGTGACATAAAATTTACTTTAATCGCTGCGTCACACAAATGTTGTGAATTTTTCAAATACAAAATTAAGTACATGGCATACAGAGGTCCCTCAAAGGGGTTGTAGATAAAAGACACATTTTCAAATTTAATATTTCTGTGATGATTTTGTTTTTTTTGTGACACATTTTTCTGAGAAACTAACCTTTGATAACAAGAGAATGATCTGTATTAAAATTAGTTTTCCATCATATATATATATATATTTATGTATATATATATGTATATATATATATGTTTATATATGTATATATGTATATATATATATATATATATATATATATATATATATATATATATATATATATATATTTGTCAGCACTTTTTATCTTTGGTTGATTTAACTTCATTCTTATTTTCAATTACTTTAAATACAATGACTTCAATGACTTTGTATTTCACAAGATGTATCTTGTAAACGGTTGACAATTGTTTTTTCTGGCGACTTTCAAACAAACACGTGCGCGCGCGCTTGTGTGTGTGTCTGTGTGTCTGTGTCTGTGTACACAATTTGGTTCCATAATTATGAACTTTAACACGTGCTGTATACAGATTATTATCACCATCATCATCATCATCATCGTCGTCGTCATCATCATCATCATCATCATCATCATCATCATCCCAGTGATAGTTCTCTATGTTGTTTGGTTCTTTTTTTTTTCTTTTTGTTTGTTTGTTCGTTTGTTTGTTGTTTTTATATTTTCGGTGTACGTGTGTGCGTGCGTGTGCGTGTGTGTATGAATGTGTGTGTGTGTTTTGTTATGTTTTTGTTCTTTTGGGGAGGTGTTTTTATTTTATTTTCTTTTGTAATTTTTTAAACTCTTCTTTTTTAAATTCCTAGCCATTGATTGGCGAAATTTAAACGTCTAAGAAATTTATTATTCACGAAAATGGCATTCGGATGAAGACATTTGTAGAATATTCGCAGCTGTGATATGTAATTGGTCAGAAATATGCGTTAAAACAAAAGAGCGTAAGTAAAGTATCTGGAAGTCATAAAGCCACGTGGCTGAACAGTTTACATTCTGTTTGGCCTTGCATGTGTCTTCACAGTTCACAAACATTCTGTTTGGCCTTGCAAGTGTGTCCGTTGCTTCCAAGTAGATTTTATTCCCTGACTTGTCTGAAATTTTTGCTCAAGGTTGCTTCGCAGGCAAATATACTCATGGCATTAGCAACAAGACAGAAAACATTTAGCGAAAAGATATCAAGTCACACACCCACGTAGATAAACACACATGCACACAGACACACACACACACACACACACACACACTTATATACACACACGCACGTACATACATACATAGGGCCTACATCATGCATGCATGCATACATACATACATACATACATACATACATACATACATACATTCATACATACATACTGATGAAAATTAATGATCCTCCTTGCGTGTACAGCGGTGGTGCAATGCTTGTTCAACCATACAAACCTAATAATTTTACAATTTTCAAGCAATATGTGTCTCTTGTATGTCGTTCAAAGATGTTGCTTATTCGTTATTTGAACTTTTCCTAGGTGGCCCCTGAGATAGCGGTTTTTCATAACCTCAGTTAGGGTCATCCGGACTTAAACTCTGTGAATATCATTTATTGATAATTAACCACTCTAGTTTACACATGTTGTTTTACACATATGATCATTGTTAGCTTTGCTGGGTTTTTTAAGTCAAAGAAAACACATTCTGAGTTCTGATTTCTATTAATTTTCATTCCAGGGCATGGTATCACAGCGCAAACTACTTTTTCTGATTTCTATGAATTTTCCTTCCAGGGCATGGTTTCACAACGCAAACTACTTTTTCTTTATTTTCAACATGACGCTAGGAGTATTTGCCTGCTTAGCCCGGATTGGTAAAGGCATTTTTTTCGGCGTCTTGCTGCTCCCGCGACTGGATATGCCAGCGCTTATGGCAGGCTTCGAAGACTACGATAAAGGTATACGGTCTGTTCTGCTTTCGGCTTTTTGCCCTTTTTCCTGGTGTAAATGATATAGTGACAGTGAGTTTATTGGTAAGTTTTCTTTCAAAACCTATTGCTATCAAAGGCGTGACATCGGAGAAATAGAGATGACACGTTAACATGAAATGTTTACAGAATACACACACTTTATTCATGGGAAAATCTTTATTTTCGATCACCATATTGTGCCTATATGGATAGATCTATGTTCTGTTCGGAATGAACTCTCACAACCACCAGTGCTGCCAGTTTTTTGCTCCATTTATGACTGCAGGCAGCCGTTTTTATTGGAGTCTGTTTCTGTAATATTTGTTAGTGTGACAGATGCAATACTGTATCCATATTGTCATTGCCGATTTGACGGTATGTTGTTTCAAGAATATACTCTCACAGCCATCAGGGCTGCCAGTTTGTGCTTTGCCCGTGATTCTGGGTCTGTGTTTCCTTGTTATATATTATAATGTAATAGATTTTAGTGCTTTTCTTTTTTTCTTTTTCATTCCAGGATACTGTGCCTATTTGGGTATGCTGTATATCGAATACAGCCACAACCACCCAGTGCTGCGAGTTTTTGCCCAACTGTTGTTGGACGACACAAAATTTGGTACAAAGTTTGACTTAGCAGTCGGTTACCAGAGTGAACGGGATCTCCTTTGTGAGTCACTGCAGTCCACCGTGAGATGCCAGACAAAATAAATACACAAAAACTATCCTCACTGCCCAGCTCCTGTCCATAGTAACAGAGAAACAAAAACAAAAAAGCAAACTTATTTATTTATTTATTTATTTATTTGTTTGTTTGTTTGTTTATTATTTATTTATTTATTTATTTATTTATTTATTTACTTACTTACTTACTTACTTACTTACTTACTTATTCATTCATTCATTCATTCTCGAAGACGCCAGACCTACATGAGAAGAAGCTTGCCTTTCCTAAGTAGCCTGATTCCTGTACAAGCAAACACTTGTGCATGGGAAATATAGCGTATGGCATTGCCAAAAAGTTCTAACCACAAGTGCAAAGGGATTGTAAATACAGTAATTCATTCCCATATTTCATTGGCTGTTGCCTGATGTCAACTGTTCTGTTATAAAGCCATGCACACGCACAATTATCGGTTTTGTGCGCAAGTGCAGAATGGGTCTAACCTGCTAATTCTACCTTAAAGTTCAAATTTACTCACAGGTTAATTTCTCATCATCGTTTCGGTCTGCAGATATATCTGTTTGTATGTTTATATTCACACTTGTCAACCTGTCAGCTTCGATGAATCCGTTGCATAAAAACACATCACATGACATCGTGTCTGAAACGCTTTTACTTTTGTGTGACTCATAGCTTGATCTGGCGCTCTCACAGCTAATTGAAAGCACGGAAAGACCAACCATTTTGTACAGAAGGGAATGCTGGTACTCCTTTTGAGTAATCAATACTAAAATGTTTATTAAGTGTTTACTAAAACAGTTGATATGCAGTGCATGCCTATTGGTATTTTGTTAGCGGTTTACCATGCTTCAAAGGCTCGTACATATTTCCGTTGCCTTTACATAACATTAGCCCATTGCTATACAGCTGTGCGTCATTGAGCCAAAAAGCCTCGAAAGTTGTCTAACAGGCCGCCTTTGAGCAGAGGGCATGCCAGCTGGTGGGTGCTTATCCAAAGGTCTCTTTTCATTATCCTTTTCACATGAATTCAAAACCAGGGATAACATGCAGTAATTACTCTCCCGCAGGTGCAATTGGAAGCATACATTTTTGTCTGGGTGGAGGAAACTACTTGCTACATCATTCTGTGTTTGGCCTTGACTCACAACCGTTGATCCTCGACGCTCATCTAAATTCTAACACACCAAATTTATTTGCTTTCAGCGATTAATTCACTAGTTGAAATGTTAACTACTTCTTTAACTCTTTCAGTGTCAACTAGGACTAAAGTTGAACTCCTTAAAACCAACTGCTTAGAATTATGATAAAGGTGCGAGATCATGTTCTATGTAAAACGACTTTTCATGGAAATGCCAGCGTGCCTACTACATGGAATATAACAGCCCAGCTCAACAGCTTTTTAGGCGCGCTTCGGGCGCAATGCGCTTCAAGCGCGTGCTGTTGACGTAGTCCGAAATGTGGCACTGGAAGAGTTAATATATACAGTGAATGAATGTATGTTTGAACTTTGGTAACTTTTACCAACATTCAGACGAGAAGCTGTTGTAAATACAGTATGTAGTGCGAGCTTTGCTCAATTTTCGAAAACTTGCACTTGAGAATTCATACAGGAAAACATACATGCATATAGCATACAGTTACTGAATTAAAGAGAACATAGAAGTTTATGTATCTCTTTGGTGAACAACAATATCTCCAAAATGCATTAATTCTTATCCTAAAAAAAAACAAGAAAATGTATATTTTTATAAATGGAAACATTGAATGTCCGAGTAAAACAACTGATTCAGTTTAGTTTCTTGATGCAACTATGGTACTTGATGTAACTGTGGTACTTTTTGTTGTAACTCCTTCTTTTTGCATTTTGGGCCCCGTTATCTTTTGACATATGTGTGTGTGTGTATATATATATATATATATATATCCATGTGGTAGATTGGGGGGCGTGTCCTACCCCATGGCCCAATATGGTTAGGTCTTACCGAACGATTGGATCACTGCAACTTATAACGTAATAGTATATATAATGCCTAATTTCTGAAATCACCACAATTAGTACAGTAGTAGTATATACCCTGCATGGCTACTGAAATAACTATAATTAGTTAAGTAATAGTGTATATCATGCGTGATTATTGAAATCACTACAATCAGTAAAGTAATAATAGTTTATGCCATGCATGATCAATGCACGCAATATCTACCTTTTCCACAGTTCTTTGAATAACAATCATGGTTGTTTTGAATCTGATTAAATGCTGTTTTTCTGATAACCTTATTGCAGGTCAAGTGGAGTATACGGACCTGTAGTTCTTTGTGGACAACTTCTTTCTTTCTTTCTTTCTTTCTTTCTTTCTTTCTTTCTTTCTTTCTTTCTTTCTTTCTTTCTTTCTTTCTTTCTTTCTTTCTTTCTTTCTTTCTTTCTTTCTTTCTTTCTTTCTTTCTTTCTTTCTTTCTTTCTTTCTTTCTTTCTTTCTTTCTTTCTTTCTTTCTTTCTTTCTTTCTTTCTTTCTTTCTTTCTTTCTTTCTTTTTCACAAAAGGTGTAATTCAGTTCAATTTTCAAAATGTGCACTCAAACGACGTTATTTTAAATGCATCCCCAAATTTCCCCTGTATAGGCCTACCATAGCTGCTGTTTACTTATATTGTTGCAACCGTGTGTTGAATTTTGAAGTCACCGCATGCTTCTAGTGTCCGGGTTCCAGTGGTTATGCAGAGAACCTTACATGGCTGAGAGTAAGTTACATTTTTTCTGTCACGGTGTATCGTTGTTGGTGGGCAAAATCACGATTGACTGCAGATAACGAGTGATTTTTCCACCACCAACGATCCCGAGTGAGAGAAAAATAGTAACTCACTCTCCAGCCATGTAAGATTTTGTTATTCTATGGTTAATTGGGTGTTCATCGCAAAAAATGTGCCCTAGGCCTACTTTCAACGGCGACTACGTCAGTGATGCGGGCGCGTCACAATTTAGTTGAAACAATGTTTAGGTCATGTGATCTATTGAGTTACTATACTTTTGAATTTCGTTTTAGAAAATGATAATTCACTTTTAAACATAGAATAAACGATTGCTTCGTGGTGCATGTTCCGCTGGAATCTAAATTTGATACACGCAAACGCTTTTTAATAGCTACAGCCAGTAGTTTCGTTTGGAATGTAAGCATGGCTTTGCATGGTTGATAAGTTCCCTGTTTATATTTTGAGACTGAAAGAAAAAACATTTCTCGTCAGCCTCCTGGGATTTATTTTGATAAAACTTCACATTTCACACTTGAACTGTCGATCAATGTGTTTTGTTGTTTTAGTGTTAATATCAGCTCCAATCTCTGTCATGCAACATGAAATTTCTTTGATGTTTATAAATAAATAGGAAACCACATATCTGTTAAATAAGCCCCCTTTTTGTACAGCCATTTGGCCGTATGTCGTAGCAGCGCTGAATACAAACATTGATAAAGAAATGAAAAAAAAATAAGAAAATAATAAATGACACAACTTTGTTAATCTGTTGCGGATCCTTTTCAGGTTCACAATCACAGTTACACTCAGGGCGCGTCAGGCGACGTTGGCAAATAGCTTACACGCTGATTAAAAACCCTGACCTTATACGCACAAGGAGAGGCCAATGTGGACATGACATGCCAAAGGGGCAAGCCAGCTGCGATGACGACACTGCAACACCGAGCTGCGGTTCCACCTTAAAGTTAAACGTCAACCACATACAAAATCATGATCGACATAATGGTGATGTCAAAAGAGATTTGGCTGTACCCTGAGCAAACAAAAAGGGTGAAAAATATCGGAAATCAAGATATTTTATCCTGTAAATGTATCTGTATTATCACCCTCCCCCCCCCAAAAAAAAAAATGAAGGATAAAGTTGTCCATATCCTCCTAGTTCCAATGTCATGATAGCCTGGTTTCCCCAGTGCTGCTGTGGTATGACCATTGGAAAGGGACATGGAACCAGTTACTGGATAAAAGTAAAAGCAAACTCGTCACACAGACTGGCCGAGTGCTTGGTGACTGACACTCATATGCTCCACTTGGCTGGTTTTACTGTTGTATTTCTTGCGTAAAATGAAGAGCGGTGTGACAGGAATGATGGAACCAGCATCCACGGCAAAGGTTCCCCTCACGTTCGGTGCTGTTTTCAAAATTGACAATATAAACAGCCGTCGTGCATTTTTAAACAGTGGCATTGCAGTGAGAACTAGGCCTATGCAAGTAATTATTTTATTGACAGAATACGTGTCAATCAAGACTCATCAGTTGTACCATGGGGTATGGAGGTATTATACCTCTATGGTTTTGCACACAAACACAGGTACACAATGATACGTATCATTACAAATAGGACGTAAAGGCACTACATATGATCAAAGATCAAGTACATTACATAATTTTGCTGAAGTCAATTCACCCACAGATTATAGTTCTGTCAGAACTGAGAACTATTTGACCTATAAAACAGCCTATTGACATGAAAACAACATACGGTGACTAGTAAAATTTATAATTCCTTGGTCGTTGGTAAAACACAGAGTAACTGACCAAACAAGACTAGTCAAGTGCTGTCTCTACCTGCATCGGAGAAATCTGTTTTAGTTAATAAGAAAGTCGGCTGAGAATGGTGAAGCACCAAGTTGCAGGTACATTTTAAAAAAAAGTACACACGACACATGATGTTCTATGCTCAGAGATCAAGTATAATATATAATTATGTTTGAGTCAATTCCACCACAATTTGTTGCTTTGACAGCCTATATGTTCAGTTTCCTGTTAAGATCTACTGAGCATAGAGTAGAGTCATTCTTTCTTAAATGTATCATATAAACTTTTTTTTTCAAATTTCTTGTGAAGGAGTTATCTTCAACGTGTTGACTTTTTTACCAATGATCACTAAGGTTACAATCCGATAAGATATTGGCAACTGCACCATTCGACTCCAATACAGTATCATATGTATGTTTCAAGACATGATCATCAGATGATTCTAAGATGTGAGCCAGTATTCAATCATTCGTATTTGCTGTCTGATAGACAGGGGAAACCATCCCGTATTATTATAAACATATTTATTCTCTCTGGATTGCCTAATAGTACACAAAGACTAATCTGGAGGCTCTCCAGTAAGTAAATAAAAGGACGCACAGGAATGTATACAATACACACTGGACGGGAACAGAAGACTAAATTCACGGCTTGTACACGAATAATACAATTGATGCCAAATATTGGAGACTTATAATTAGATCATATACAAAGTTAGTAAATAAAACGTCTAGATTCTGATAAGAATGTCTGAACAGCCTCAAATATGAATACATTATCAGTGTCTGGCAAATCCTCACTACCTTTCAGGAGAATATTTAATAAAATGTCACAAGAGCACTGAACTAAAAGAGTCGGATTTACACCCGGAGGGAGTAAGTGACACACAGTGTTAAGTAGACGGACCCCTTGCACAGTGAACTTGGGGTAGAACAAAAGGTAATGTTTCGTATCTTCAGTAGGATGAGAGCATGCACACGTTGAGGCTGAAAGGATATTGACATTATAAAGATAGGCATTTAACAGAGAAGTTAAGACGTAGCTGCGTGTGGCATATGTTTAGAAAACGACTTCCATGTTTAAAGTATGAGGGTTTTTTGTCAACATTTAAGAGTAATAGATTTAATTTAGATTTAAACTGCGGCAGGGAATAGGTGAGACGAGCATCAACTGGGAGGTTATTCCATTTGATAGCAGACGGGAGAAATGAATCGCCGAAGCGATTGATGGTGAACCTAATTTGGCGTAAATCAGTACGATTTCTCAATAGACGCCCAGTAGCGAATGCAACGTCACAAGGAACGAGATCATGTAGGTATTGTGGAGTCAACCTGTCATACTTTTTAAAGAAAAGAATAAGTTTAAAGTATTTCCTCCGATTTGCCAGAGTTTGCCATTCAAGCTCTTCGAGAAGTAAGACACGCGGAGTGTATCTACTTGCGCCAAGGCAGATCCTGGCTGCCTCATACTGCACAGCTTCTATAGATTGTGACAGGTTTTGAGTGCAATTGTCAAACAGGACACACCCATTTTCGAGGATATGCCGAATCATTGTACTATATATACAACAGTATGAGTGTCTGGCGGGAGAGTTTGCATTTGAGTCTGCGTAAAAGAGCAAGCCGTTGGCTGGCTTTATTAACAATGCGTGTTATATGTTGGTGCTATGACAAATTACTTGAGAGTGTAACACCAAGATGTGCATTTAGAGTAGCCTCAGGTATCGGTGTGTTTCCAAGAAGTAGGGGAGGATGAACTAGCTTACGTCGTTTAGCTGAGAAGGTCATTGAGATGGATTTTAAGGCATTAAATATCATCCACCAGAGCTTGCCCCAACGATGAATTAAAATAAGATTAGAATTAAAGCTTTCAGCTGTGGCCATTGGTTAGTGGACAATTTCTAGAATACTGGTATCATCCGCAAATAAACGGATGTCACAGGTGATGTTGACAGTGATGTCATTAATCTAAAGGAGGAAAAGTAGGGGACCAAGGATGGAACCATGGGGCACCCCAGCCTCTATATGGAGCCAAGGTGACGTCTGTCCTCCAATAGTAACTCGTTGAAGTCGGTTTGATAGATGGCTTTCTATAAATAGTAACACAGGATCTGCAAACATGTAGAAGGCATACATATGTATCCACATGTATGCCTTCAGTTTAAGTTTCAGAATGAGCACCCAGCATGCGTTTTAGACAGCATAACTGCACATTTTCTATGAATATCAACACGCCTGTTCATAGCATAGGACTCGCTTCCATGCCCAAGGATTGGCAGGACATGTGAATCAAATAGCTTGACTATACAAGTAGGCGTGGGTTTACCCATTCTGCTAAAATCTGAACCTATAAAGGATAGCTTTATTAATATTTGCCTGTTTGGAGGAAAGGAGCAGTGGATTTAAGAGCTTTTTTTAGAGTTTGAATAAAAAATAAATCCTATATGTTTGATAGCTGCATAACTTCAAGTAAATTGTTATCAAAGTAAATAGTAGGGACACAGTTACGCTTATTAAATACCATTATTTTTGTTTTTGATAGACTCGCAGTTAGGTGCTTTTTTACAGTATTGAAATAATATTTTAATTTGTGATTGGAGACCCTTCTTTTTGAACCAGGTCATCTGCATAAAGAAGATAACAACATAAAAGTTTATCCAGATAAATGCCATAAGCATCCTTCAGTGAGTCATCATAAGACATCAATATCTGACAGGTATTCAATAAAGAGTTGGGCCTGATGATCCCCCCTTGTAAGACGCCAAATGAATTGCAAAGACCTTCACTATTAGTCATTGGCACTTTAAGTTTGTGGTGGATTCCTCAAACCTACTGTTTAGAATAGTTAAGAGTGCACTCGATATACCCGCTGTACAACCTGTTTATACTGCTTCTTCAAACTAATGTTGTGTGAAAAGATATATTTATCAGAAAGATTCTCATCCTAAGCAAAGTTATGGACCATAGCTTTGAATTCTTTGCATCACTCGTAGGGCTGTAACGATACACCTTTTCACGATACGATACGTATCCCGATACGGAACTGACGATACGATACAAAACGATACAATTTGATACTTAACCATAATAGTACAGGGGTCACATTATTTCAGTACGGGTTCGTTGGACCCATCTTTCTTCTTTTTCAGGAAAAATAGTGAGTCCATGAACTGAATCGATGGGTCCAGTCTGAAATTGTGCAATCTAGACTTTTGATGTAATATGATTAATTGAGTTTAATTGGTATAATCAACATACATCAAAATGATAAACAAATAAAACATGCAGGTAACTTAGCCTAGAAACGAACATAACATAGGGTCTATATGCTCAATATAGGACGAGGGTGCGCATGTGCAAGTTGGAGAGAAGTGCCTGAATCTGCTCCTGCTGGATAAATTGTTTCTTACTGACTTACAACTGCCAAATAAGATTTATTATTGTGATATCGGTGCATTCAAGCCAGAGACACCACAGGGAGACTTTCATCATTCGGTACTGTGTATTTTGGCTGTTTTCGACATTTTCTTCTTCTGGCCACCCGGCCCGGGCTTGGCTCTACATTCCACACAATTACCCAGGTCACCAGTGGATTGCGTAAGCTAAGACGACTTCCACTTACATGTAAATTATGGCCGAGCAGGTAAACACGAACAATAGTGTGGGACCTGTCCCTTCAGTGAGTAGAGCCCCAAGGATAGAGTCTTTAAAAGATTTGAAATGTAATGACTCAGAACAATTTACGAACCTTTTTATTGAGAACTGTGACAGAGTTTACCAATACTCTTCTAAGGATGTACATGATTTTCTCAGTGAGGTGGACATTGCTCTACTTAACACCCTGCGTTCCAGCTTGTGTAAGGAAGTCCAAGTTAAGTTCAGTTCACTTTCCAGCAGACGCCCCATTAATCGAAGGGCCAAACATACTGTTATTTCAGACATATTCCACCTTGGCTACAGTCTAATAAATGGTGGTTCCACGAGTGCTCTCGATACTATCTTCATGACTGCCAAGACTGTCGAGATTGAATACCACCCCAGCTCTAAATGTTGAGGAAGTTAGTCAACTGATTGTGTCTGTGGCCACATTATCTAGGAAAGTGGATAATCTCACTAGTGAGAACTCTAGATTACAAGATCAGTTAAACGCTGCCGCCGTCGAGAGATCGGCTATGCAAGCCCAGATTGCCAATTTGACAGCTGAGTGTGGCCCTGTTACCACCTTTATTTCTACTCTCAAAGTTGCTCTCAACAAAATTGTCACAGTGTCAGAAGTCACGGACGTCATGTCACAACATTGTGCCCCTGACATTCCTCAGCGCACTGTCCCGGGACAAAATACTGAGGCTCCTAATACGGCCCATACTGCTCCAAAGAAAACAGATTCATCAACGACAATGACTCAGTCGCCAAATAACCGCTATACATGCTTAACTGTAGACAACTTACACTCTGATACTGATGGCTGCACTAGTGATACTGACACTGAATCCATTTTTTCAAACCCAGAAACTAAATGGGAAAAGGTTCAGAGTAAATTCAGACGTAAAACTAAAAGACGAAAAAGATCTGATACTGGTGTTAGAAATTCAGAGTTGTCGGTCGCGAAGGCTGACGGAGCATGTAGTTTACCCAAATCAGCTACTCAGCAAGTCGATACTTCACACTCATCCCAGGTCCCGATACAGCAAGACCAAGTCGGTAGTCCTACAGTGCATACTGGATCCAGTGTATCACAGGCCGCACAGTCATTGTCTTGTACGGCGCAGCCTGCCCTAAAGACCGCCCAGTCCTCATCCGTCTCTGCTAAACCACTTCGCGGTGCAACTCAGCCTATACAAGGTGCAGCTTCCAATGTTCATATATATATATCGGTGGGGTTAGTCGCACAAATACGACCAAGGACATCATTGCCCACTTGGACTCACTTGGCGTTAAGGCTAGTCAAGGAGCTGACCAGTAAATCCGCCTCATCTAAATCCTTCAAGGTCACTGTTCCCAAGAGAGACGAAGCGAAGGTTCTCTCAACAAGGAACTGGCCTATAAATGAGAGCCTGAAGGTGCGCTTGTTTGAATACAACCCCCCGCCAAAATCCACTAAAAGCTATCGTGGAACCATGTCGACACACTCGGATGCGAGGCCTCACCAACTCTCATTGGGACTTCACGGAGGCTCATCAGCCGCCAGGCACTCCGCGTGGTCAAGACCAACACAGCGCACCTACTACCCAGTCATATTTGACTACCAGCACCGAAGATACCTCGATTGATTTAGTTAAACATGTTTCTAATAAACTTTTAAAGGTAGTTAGTTTTAATTGTAAGGGTTTCCAACAGTCGGCTGATCATATTTTAGAACTTCTTACCCAATGTGACGCTATATGTCTTACTGAGACTTGGCTGCGCCCTAATGAATTATCCTTAATCGAACATAGTCTATCTTGCAAAGACCCCTCTACTCAGTATATGCAAAGTCCGGTATGATAGACTTGGACCCCGAGTACAGAGGCCGACCCTTTGGTGGTTTAGCCATCATCTGCAAACACCAGACTGACTTAAATTTTTATGAACTAGACACTCAAAACGAAAGAACAATGGCAGTAGCTGTTACTGATAAGCACGGCCACATGGCCCAAATACTTGTCAATGTCTATATGCCCTTTTATAATCACGATCATCGACAAACTGATCTTTTTGTTGAAGTTATAGACTCATTACAAGCTTTTCTGGATAGCTTTGCTATGATATGCCCTATTAAGTGCTTCGGTGACTTTAATGTCAAACTTCCTAATAATGACAAGATAAACAACTCATGGTTTCGACACAACGGCTTTAATCGCCATAGCTGTATACTCTACGACTTCATGTGTGCTAATAAGTTGATCGCAGCTGATCTCATGTATACTCAGTCGCCAAATTACACTTACTTTTGTTTTACTAATGGTACTTTTACATGGTTAGATCATGTTTTAGTCTCTTCATATGATGCTTCATCTGTTTCCGAGTGTAAAATAATGGAATTAACTGCATCTAACGTAAGTGACCATTTGCCAGTTTTGACGGAATTCACATTTGACTTGCGATCTGCTTTAACTAAAGGGCGTGCACGTAATTCTCATCCTACATTAAAGTTTTTTCCGACACCCACATGGGGGAGTCAACCTCGTATTGATGAGTATAACCGTATTTTGAAAGAGAGTTTATCATCAATTCAGCCCCCAGTCGTTTGTAATACTTATAGCAGGGATGATATTCAGTCTCTCGTGGATGCCTATTTGTCTGATATAAATGATGCCATCCACCACGCTGCATGTGAGGCTGGGTGTACTGTTAAACATTCTTTTACTCCTAAAAAATATTGGTGCCCTGAACTTAGCCAGTTATCAAAGAAAAAGAAATTCTGGTGGCGTATATGGACAGACAATGGGCGCCCTAATACCGGAGTTGTATACGAATGCTACAAAGGCATAAAAAAGGTCTTTCGTAAGTTCTCTAGACAATGTATGCATAATGAATTAGCTATCCAGTACAACAAACTTAACAATATGTATCGTGAACGCAAAATCCACTTTTTCTGGAATGGTATTAAAAAATTGAAGCGGAAAAGGGTTAATTCCGTTCTCCATGCAGATCAAATAGCGAAATATTATTCGGAAGTGATGAATGATAATTTTAAGAACCTGACCCCACATCAGAGTGATATAGCAGATATTGTCAAGTCTAAATGTCGTTTATTCTCTGAGGAGATTACCTCTTCTCCAGATGACATTAAACTTACTTCTAGCATGATTTCAAAATTTATTCATAAATTGAAGAGAAACTCCTCACCTGGATGTGACGGTATCTCCACAGAGCACCTCATCTACGGAGAGTCCGAACCTCTATTAGATCATCTGGTCACCCTATATTCCATTGTTCTACAATATGGTATTGTGCCGGATGTATTTTTAACTGGTATCACTATTCCTATTCTGAAGAAGAGTACTCTTAATCCGAATATCCAAGAGAATTACCGGCCCATCACTTTGAGTTCAGTACATGCTAAAATAATCGAACTTGCCATTACTCCTGACGATGCGTCCCTTTCTGAATCCCAGTGTAATTCACAACTGGGATTTAGAAGAGGTCGCAGTGCCACGTTTGGTTGTACTTTCTTACATGACCTGGTTACCGTTTTTAATGATATGAACTCGCCAGTGTACGTTTGCACTCTAGATGCCCAGAAATGCTTTGACAGTGTCTGGCATGACGGCCTTCTTTATAAACTCCTAAATATTTTGCCAAAGTCACACTGGTTATTAGTTCATGATTGGTATAAACACTCACGTAATATTGTCAGATGGAATGGCTAGTATAGCCATGTCTTCCCCATCTCGCAGGGAGTACGCCAGGGAAGTGTCATTTCGCCATACTTTTTTAACATTTTTATTAATGATATGCTTAAGACGGTGGATGCTGCCCGGGGTGGTGTCTGCGTGGGTGGAGACACATTTAGTGCCTTCGCCTACGCAGACGATGTCACCCTGTTCAGTGCCACCGTTACTGGATTGCAAACATCTATTGACATTTGTTATGAGTATTCCAAACAATGGAGATTTAACTTTAACCCTGCTAAGTCTAAATGTATTATTATGGGTCGAAAACTATTGAGCCAGTCTCCAATTTTTCTGTTAGGTGGCGAATCTATGGAGGCGAATGAATATGTTGACATTCTTGGTGTAACTTTTACTTCCAAGAACTCATGTAAAGTTCATGTTGAGAACAGAATCAAGAAATGCAGACAGAGTTATTATGCCCTTGGTAATGTTGGCCTCTCATACCCTGGGTTGGACACTAATGTTAAAACTTATCTATGGAACACTATGTGTTCCCCTGTTCTCACATATGGTCTTGATACTGTAAACATTTCAAACACTTCCCTCCGTGAACTGGAATCTACGCAGGGAACTCTAGTTAAGCGCTTCCTTGGTATTGGTAAGCGCTCGCACCATTCTGCTCTGCTGAAGGCCTGTGACATTCAAACCATTTCTGATCGTGTAAAATATATGACTTTGTCTCTGTTCAATCGTATCTTTATGGTCGATTCTCCCCTACTGTCGTTCTATTCTTATATTTTGGCCCAATACATCGTTTCTGGGCGAAGATATAAAGGCACCATAATCGACCGTATTCTCGATCTCGGCCTATCTCCGACCAGTGTTGCGCTTACTGGATTCAACCGTCCCTCGGCTGTCCATGAGTCGGGGCGCCCGCGGGACGGTGTGGTGGACTCATTAGGGTACCTGATTTGCCACGAGAACTTTATTAAGCCATGGGCAGAGGAGCATGTGCTGGCGGTCCTGCTCACTAGGTGTTTCTAGTGAGCAGGCCCGCCTGCCCGGCCTCTGCCTGCCCATAACAGCAGCTCTTCTCCAGATCTTGGTAGTTTGATCCCGGCTTTTTAATATTTTACGAGCAATAATGGTTCGTCTTTGTATATATGTATATCATTATGCGATTGTATATGTGACTATGTATTTATCTGTGTTTCCCCAATATTTGGGGGTGAATAAATTATTATTATTATTATTATTATTATTATTATTATTATTATTATTATTATTATTATTATTAGTATTATGCTCATGTAGGTGACTCATTATTATAAAATTTAAGATTAAACAAAAAGTTACCAATATGCTAACTTGATGTAAAAGGGTCTAAAAGTTGTTTACTGTACCAAGGATGGATTCAATCTGCCCAGGGACCTGCTATTAGGACTAAGTCTATAACACATCCCTGGTGTACCAAAAAATGATTGTGAAGGGGGCTTAACCCCTAGCACGCTGCCACTGTGCCAGTATCTTGTATCGCACAGTTTTTCAACTAGCTTGCACAAGCGGCATGCATGACTGAACATGCCTAGGCTCTGTTATTTTTCCGATTGATTGCACGTGATGAAAATTGAAATGGTCAGAAATTACATGATTTATATTTCGGTGCACTTTCTATTTCAATATACCTGTCAAAATTGTGACAAAATTGATGCCGTAGGTGGTGTTAAGAGTCTGATCTTAAGTGCGGTCACTTTTTTCATCAAGCAACACGGTAGGCCTACAACTTGACAAGCCATGCAACACAAGCGAGTGTACACAGCCTGTCACGGGCATGCACCCAGGCATGGTTTTCCGCTATGTTGAACGTATATTTTTTCCGGCCTTCGATCATAAATTTCATTCCTGCCTTGTTCTGTCATACAGATTTGTTACATTCAAACATTTCAATAAAATCAAAACAACTAAATTTTGTTTAAAAAAAAAAAAAACAACACACCAATAACGGCGTGCCCCATCGGAGACAGTAATCAACAACATCGTGTCAGGCCTTGTGCAAATTTTCGCTTCGTTCACATGTGACCGTGCGATGACAAATGAGCGTACTTTCCTTGCCGTCCGTAATGAATTTTCACTCGTGCCTTTGTCTCTGTCTAGATTTGTTCGATAGAAGTCTTCTTGGTGAAAATATGATGTGAAAATTTAACATCTTGGTCCAATAATCTTTGCGTAATAAGACTTGTACCTTCCCAACATTGCGGGCATGAGACAGGCACATGGGCAACAACGAATTTGATTGGACAGTAAGTGGCACGTGATCAAATCCACACAATGAGGAGCCTGGACGTGCTCTCAGCGCATTTATAATCAGATGAAATGACGTCCATCCGTTCCCTTGGCATTATGGGAATTTTTTGGAAGGATACCCCAGGAATATTTTTTTCTTAGCAAATAAGAGAGCTTGTTACATAGAAAGACGAACATCAGAGGATTCCATCAGTATAATACATATTCATGATACTGATAATGGTCGATGCAAAACACCGTGACCGCATGGGGTAATTTTTGTAGTTGTGTCATTCAAAATGCATTGCGTTTGTGCGTGCGTCCACAGCGACGCGAAATGACAATGTTTTTATTAATTTCCGGGGGTCTCTTCTTCATTTTTGCGTCTATGACGCAGGACGCAAGCTTAATGTGACCCCTGCATAATGAGCGTGCTGCTTTTTCTCGCCGGGCACAGTCATTTTGCTAGATTCAGACTTTGCACACAAGGGTATGACGTAGCGCCACAAAGCGTCATGCATATATTATTATGAAGGGAATCCCAAAACACTTTTGTAGGCAAAAATAGATCATAATCAGAGAGCTGACGAATGGTTTGTCAATTGACGAGTTTACCTTCACAAAATGACGGTAAATCTTAATGAATTATGGCCTTTACTTCCGTATTTTTTCTTTTTAGAGCTGAAATTACTTATATGATGGAATGTATCGTATTTTTGCGATACAGGGGACCTCATTTCGATACGTGTATCGTGGATGGACTGTACCGCGATGCACCGTTATCGCGGTATATCGTTACAGCCCTAATCACTCGTCGAACCATTGATTAGCGGGAAACATGATCTGGCATGAAATTTACACTTAACAAAGGTATGACGTATCGTATGCTTGAAGTCAAAATAAAAATCATCACATGCAGCTTCAGCTGAGCTACATAAACTCATCTGGTCCAGAGACTGAATTTTTCATCGGCAATGTCAGATATAAACTGTTCCAAATATTTCTCCCTGCGTGTATATCCAATTTATAGAAGTAATACCTTGGCCAGTGACACTTACCTTATTATGAGAAGCGCAAATGCGAGCTGAATCTTAGATTAAGATATTCACAATAGGACAGTGAACTGATTATGCTCGGAGACTTTCAACAGGTAAGGTTTTGAGGTATTTCAAGGCTAGATATGATGCTATCACAAAACCAAAAACAGTCTTGTCACGTGATGTAAAGGCGCCCATGCCATGTGAAGCAGAAGCTCATGCCACGTGATGTAAAGACACTCCTGCCACGTGACGTAAAGACACTATTGCCACGTGATATAAAAACACTCCTGCCACGTGGCGTAAAGACACTCCTGCGAGATGGTGAAATGTACCCATGGATGAACTTATATTAATATAAATTCCAGGGTTCATTCTATGCTGTAAGCTGGGGTTTATTCCCCCAGATACTTTTGCCTTGGTAAGAATGTAGGCCTCCAAGGGTTAATGCTGGTCTACATCTTTGTCCTCAGTGGGTCACACAAGTACAGGCTTGGTGTCGGGTGTCCACTGAGGGTAAGGCATGCGGAGGCTGAGATGGAAGCGATCTGACCAATGTTAACGTCACTGGTTTTTAAAAAAATTTAGTCATATTTGGGATGGGGTTAGATTTTAGGTGCAACTGTTTCTGATTTTGGCATTCCTTTTTAATGGGTATGTACTTGAACTTACAAAACAAAGACATTTCCTGCTTCCGAAGTGACCAACAGGAAATGAGTGGAAAAATTCCCAGATTTGCCCACAACTTTTTGTAAACGTTTTAAATATTGAGAAATGCACATGTTGCATCAGTTGCATACCAGCCTCCAAGAAGAGAACAGCAGCCGTAATATCTGGCAAGTGGTCTGAGAGACCAGCATATTTATTATTTGTGTGAAATCTTGTATGCGTAGATGTTATAAGCTGACAAATTTCACTATGGCAAGCGAAACCTGCAAATATTCACCAATAGAGATATCTGGGAGCATTCATTGCTCTCTAGCCTGTGTTGTTGAGATAGAGATATCATAATACAGATATCTGTATTTCTAATACAGATATCTGAATTAGAAATATATATATATATATATATATATATATATATATATATATATATATATATATATATATATATATATACACATAGGCAATATGGAGTAAGTTTTATGGAAACCAATTTGCCACATAGTCGTAGGAGGGCGTCTTGAGTTATTGAAGAGAAAGACTCCAGTCACCTTACTAGAGATCTTTCACTGTAGCGCATGTCCTTTGGTCAACATATGTTGTGGGAGGGAAAACCCAAGTCTTTTGACGTCTACGGTACCAAAGTCTGTTGTCCAGATTTTTGGCCACTGGGCCTCGGGTCACCTTACAGTGTTGCACAAAGGTTCTGTCTAGCAAGGTGAGGCAAACACAACCGCAAACAATACTTCATATCAAGTCCAGGGCATGTGCATTCATGGGGACAAACTGTCCACTTTGCATCATCATCATCATCATCATCATCATCATCATCATCATCATCATCATCATCATCATCATCATCATCATCATCATCATCATCATCATCATCATCATGACATGATTTGACAATAGTTGTACAATTTCACTGTAAACATAAATTTACTATTAATATGTACATAACCAACTACCTGTAAACCTTCAGAAAATGCCCTTTGTTTGGAATCAAGAACATAAGCATGATACTTGGCAAAACTTCGATCTCTTGCTAATAGATGTACATGTAACCATGCATAGTCCCCCCCGCCCCGCCCCGCCCCGCCCCCCCCCCCCCCCCCAAAAAAAAGTTGAAGAATTCATGTAAGATTGTAAGATGTAGTGAACTTAGTTTCTGGACCCCTGTTTGTGCAAATCTCCTTCAAGCACTGCTTTATACAAATCTTAGTTAACTATCACAAAGTTGATATATAATTTCGAGAAAAAATAAGAAGAAAAAAAGAAATGGGATTAGATTGATCTTGTTGGCCCAAAATTACCCAATGAGGGTACAGAGCCTGCATCGGGATCCATCATTAACTGTACCTTCACCATGTGGCAACACAAATAGAGATATCTGTATTTGTAATACAGATATTTGAATTAGAAATACAGATATCTACATTAGTCTGGAAAGACCGATATCTGAATTAGAAATACAGATATCTGTATTTGTAATACAGATATCTGTATTTGTAATACATATATCTGGATTAGAAATACAGATATCTGTATTAGAAATAGATATCTGTATTTCTAATTCATATATCTGTATTAGAAATACAGACATCTGTATTTAAATGCAGATATCTACATTTAGAAATACAGACATCTCTATTCGTGAATATTTGCAGGTTTGGCTTGCCATATGTCACAGTGGCATAGATATAGTGATTTGTATTTGGTTCTATTGATATTTCTTGAAATTTAGAAGTCATTTTGGCCTGCTGTTGGTTAATTCTGTTTTCCTGTTCATGTTTAAGTCATGCATATATTTTATTTCATTGATACCAAATCTAGAAAGTCACAGTTATGTTTTCTGTAAAACATAAGAGAATAGGAATGTTAGGGATTTATTTTACACAAAAAGGCGGGACTAGATACATGTATCTATCAGTAATGACATATTAGAACAAGGATGGGTAAGTATGACTTCGTGCAATATTGAACATGTATACGCTTTTGATTGACAGTGCACAGACTTGTACAGAGTGTTACACTGCTGTGGCATGCTTTTGCCAGCCTGATGTTTCGCACACTGGGGTGATAATTTATATATAATTTATTTGAGCTTTAGTGTAAACATGGGTAATATAGGGGTTTACTTGCACAGAATGAAGTTCGATTCGTCATGCAGTTGCATGTGCAAAGCTATGTTTATTGTGGTTGACAATTTTTCATGTCTTAGGCAAATGAAATCATGCCTATTTAAGGATGTAACGAGTGCAAATATGTGCAAGTGCTTCATTAGTATACTAGTCCATGAGCTGAGGGGCCAATTTTATACAGGTAACTTAGAATGTATACATGCATGCGTTAATTAAGCATTGAAACATGGGCTGTATTGGTATCGGTTGTGGTTGTAACCTGCTTGGAACACCATGTATTTTTTACTTGTGTGGATATGCTTGAACATGAATACTGTTTATGTAAACTGAAGGATTTGTATGACACGTTTTATTATGAATTAAATGTACCTACTTGGTAATTAGCTCTTAAGAGAAGTACTTATGAGAAATGTTGTCGTGTCTGTGTTGACCTTGTGTCATAAGTTGGAATTTATAGCTTGTTTAGTGGATTTAAACTGATGAAAACATATGAAGTATTTGAAACTGTCACATTGTGCAACATGAATAGCTTCAGCTGATACAACTTTATTTTTATTTCAGTGTCATTTTGGGTCATTTCGGTTAATATTCCGCTCATGTCTTTTCAGAAGTCTTTTCTGGGGTCCTTGTTGGGTCTTCCAGAAATTGGTGGATGAAAGGACCACAGCAAATAAAGGTCGTTAAAACATCATAGGACTAGTGTTGTCCTTACCCTACGTTACATATATGTTAAAGTGAACAAATAATTCATACTGTACAATCCCAATCCCTATCCAAAAACGCTGTCTGAGGACCATCACAGACTTCACATCTGTGCTTCATTTTTCATTTCAAATTAATTCTAATTCACTTCATATTCCAGTGGTACCCACAACAGAAGTTACGCTGAATGGAATTATTATAATGATTACACACACACACACACACACACACACACACCTACATACATACATGCATACATACATACATATATATATATGTGTGTGTGTGTGTGTGTGTGAGAGAGAGAGAGAGAGAGAGAGAGAGAGAGAGAGAGAGAGAGAGAGAGAGAGAGAGAGAGAGAGAGTCCTCTGTGTGTTTCGTGTCCACCCAGAGTACATCGAGGAAATCTGTTGACGGAGTCGACAACTTAGCAGTGAAAGAGTTAAAATTACATACAAAAGTATATCGTTTAATTTGCAGTTCGTACATTTAACTCATACGCACATTGAACGTTTTAATTTCATGTGATGCCAAGCGTTTAATAAAATATAATACTGCAACTGAAACTGTCGGTGTGGTGGTTAAACACAAACGGTAGACTCGTAACTTAGATGGCCTATCTTCATTTTTGTTTCACCTGCCTTTATGTAATAAGTGGGATAAAGAAGGACAACCCCTTTTTTCCTGATTGTATCCACTTTGCATGAGGCGAATGTTTTATTTATACTTTAAATTGACGTAAGAAATACATTTAAACCCATCCACATTTCACAGACGACTGTTATGCAATACCAAATCATCTTTGATTGTTTGCGTAACTTACCTTTAATGTATTACAAAAGTCAGCGAACAGCCTTTTTCGACACTCCTTGCACAGATCTCAGATTAAACACCGAAAAAAAGTCATGTTTACCCTTAGAATCATGCACTGTTGTTTATAATAAAAATGAAATGACAATTACGGTTATCTCTCTCGTGAAAACATAAACATACTGCTGTGTGGATTTACACCAGGGGTCGTACGCATAAGCGTAGTCGATCTCTTTTCCAGCTAAACCGTGGTGCAAGTGTGCTTGATTACATATACACATTGACTGGAGTACACCGTGGATTAGTTACATTACGTTTATGCACTCTGCCCCTGAAGTTGATTTCAGATGCTTGAAGCGATGCAGGGAGCACAGTAAAAGACATGCATCAGGATCCAAGCCAGAGTTGTATTAGAGAAAGGAAAATTACTTTGTATGGCCAATAAAACAACGTTAACATTTATTTGTTCAGTATCTGCCCTTACTTGGACTTACAGTAAACTGTTATTTTTGATGATTATCACATTTTCTGTAATTCACTTGTGCCGAGTACTGTATTCCAAATTCACATACCGAGCACTAAAATTTCAGCAACAAAATTTGATCAAGAAATTACCAGCAGTTCTAGATTATACTATATGCCTAACAGTGCAATTATTAAATGTTCAACGCGGCAAAGGTCGTTCCCGAAATTATGTAAAAATGAGCAAACAGTTTTGTAAAAATGCTATACCTTAAATATACGCCCGTATGGTCACAAAAGAGCAATAAAGTCGCGTGTATCATGTACATTTGTCTTTTTGAGATGGGTATGTCGATAAAGCGTAAAGTCAAAATTGTTTTTGGAAAGAGAGAGAAACAAAACAAGTGAGGGAGAGAGGAAAACTACCATAACATTCAGAGGACGCTGGCTATCGGTTGTTGCAGTTCGTGAGAAGAAATGCTATTTCTATACGATGTGTGTAACCGAAATAGCAAGTTATGTGCTACACCTTTCAGTAGATGCAAATTAAGGTTATTACGGTCATTCGACAATCCTGCAAGAAAAACTAGGGTAACTGATAGTACCGATAGAAAACTGGAAATGATGACTTTTAATGTCCGCTTCAGCCTTGATCTTTCACAAATATTTTCAGCACACACTTTTTTGACAAAACACACCAAAATGTTGCCTCGCCCATTTGTCAAAATGTAACATTCCAGTGGGGGCGTTCTGTGCACCAAAGGAAGATATCATCCAACGGTCGCTTGCGGTCTGTGTCAAGCAAAGATTTGCGATTGGGTTTCTATCTTTCTTTCTTTCTTTCTTTCTTTCTTTCTTTCTTTCTTTCTTTCTTTCTTCAACAGCAGTTTTGTCCGACAATTTTGTCGGACACTATTACACTTAGAAAGTCCCAAGTTAACTTTGTATAAATAATATAGATCCATGCATGAAGTCGAGCTTTTTTGCAAAGACAGTTTAGTGTATTCAAAATTATGCAAATTAGGGGCATTTGAAATTTTAAATCTTGAATATCTTCAAAACTAGTCAAACAGTTGGTGAAATTATCATTAGCAAAAATAAAAATTCAAAAGTATTATATCATACTGGGGGGGGGGGGGGGCTACTCCCTATACCGAGCGTAATGGGGATGTGCCACTCTGAAGGGTGCCTTTTCGCCGGTACTTACCCCAACAAAGGTATCAATTTCCCCAAGACTTCCCTAACGAAGGTCCATAATTTTTTCTGAGACCCCCTAACCAAGGTCACTGATAAAATCAAAGGGCCCTAATCAAGACCAAACGATTTACGCTCCAGCACCCTGAACAGGGCGCATGCTGTAAAAATGATTGACGCGCCCTAATGAAGATCCATTAGTTGGTAGGATGGGAGCCCTAATGAAGGGTCATTCTGAAAAACTTGAGCTGCACACCCCCACCTAAAAATGTAGGGAGTGGCCCCGGGATCATACTACAAAAATAGGGAGAGAAGAGAAAAACTAGGAAAGATGATTTGCTGCAAAGCAAATCAGTGTGTGTGTCTTCAAAAGCATATTGGTATGGCAATGTACAACTATTCCATAAAACAGGAGAAGAAGTTGGAATGGCATCTCTATCTATTATAGCTTTGAAGTTATTGAAGATTTAAAATTTCTAATGGTGCTATTTAGCATGATTTAAATTGCTACAACTTATATATCTAATTCATTAGGTGAGCAATGGTCAACAATCCCATAATAGAAGTTGGAATGACATCTTTATCTATTATAGTGTTGTAGATACTGAAGATTGAAAATTCAAATCCTGCTAATTAGCATAATTTAAATTGCAACAACTTTGTTTTAGATTCATTACATGCACAATGGTCAACAACCCCCTAGTAGAAACTAAGATCACATCTCTATCTATGATAATTTTGAAGATATTCGAGTTTTAAAATTTCAAATCCTGCTAATTAGCATAATTTAAATTGCTACAACTTTTGTTCTTATAAAAAATGTCCAGTGTACCAATTCCTACAACTTGAGTCCAACATGATTAGAATTGGATGGAAATTGGCCAAGTTATGACTGGATGAAATTTTCAAAGGTCCACATGACCTTGACCTTTGAACTTTACAGGTCACATGTAAATTTCTAAAATGTGCAGGGTTACAATAGCTACAATTTGAGCCCAACATGATCAAAATCGGATAAAAATTGCCCAAGTTATGGCTAGAAGAAAGCCACCATCGAAAGTGGCCTTTGACCTTGAAATGACCTTTGACCTTGAGATGACCTCTACCTGAAGTGAACCTTGACCTCAAAAATGACATTTTGGCTTTAAATTGACCTTTGACCTTGACACGACCTTTGACCTTGACATGACCTTGACATTTGAGATGACCTTTTCCTTGCTATGATCGAACTCCTATACACTCGGAACCACATCTACTATAGTATATAAGATATTGAAGATTTAAAACTTTAATTAGCCCTCATTTGCATAATTTTCAAAAGCATGACCTCTCATTATAAAAAGGCCAGACTTTATCCATAGAAGTATAATTGTGCCAAGTTTGAAGTTTCTACATATAATACTTTTCAAATGAAATGTCGGACAAATTTGGCTGTAAAGAAAGAAAGAAAGAAAGAAAGAAAGAAAGAAAGAAAGAAAGAAAGAAAGAAAGAATTCCTAGAAAAACAGAAAAGTGTGCGTTGACACACACACTTTAAAAATAGAAAGAAAGAAGGAAGGAAGGAAGGAAGGAAGGAAGGAAGGAAGGAAGGAAGGAAGGAAGGAAGGAAGGAAGGAAGGAAGGAAGGAAGGAAGGAAGGAAAAGGAAAGGTAAACCACAAATGAAATTAAGGGCGCAGTTGCATATATCCGAATTTATGTGGGCCTTCGTGGTCATTCAAAAGTTTCCGTGAACTTTGGATCGGGTCAAGTCCATCGTATAGTTAATTTCACTGACGACAGGGGGAGCTTCAAGAAGCAAGCTGCGAAACTGATTGATGCAATGTGAAGCAGTTGATTTCTTCATTGGGTTGCGGACACTTCTGTTGCAAGGTTGACACCAAGTTGGTTTCCTTTCATAGCTCTGCAAAAGGTATTTAAACATTTGCTTTTAGACTATGAATTTCCGCAAAAATGGGTAATTGCACCGTAGTTGGTAGGAGTTCACTTAATATCGCTCAAAAACTCGCCCCCTGGACCATCAATGTCAATGTCAATGAAGAATGTGACCACATGCGAAACAGTAAATCATGTGGTTACTGCTGTGCATGCCACACAGCAGCTGTAATGGAGCGAGACTCGCCCAAGCTGACAAACTGGACTTGACCCAAATGAGAGGCATCATGTGAGAAGACTGACAACTGGCGTCTGTCATCACGGTTGGTACGGACGTTTGACAGTTCCTCCATGGTTTGTTCCGAAGCAAAGCCAAAGCCAAAGCAAAGGTTGTAAGTTCCTTTGACACGGTCCTTGGACGTATACAGTCTTTGTAAGTTCATGGCATGGTGCGTTTATGGGGTGGCTAGACTTGATAAAGTCGACATCGAAGACGTGTATTGACCAAAGACTTTGTCTTTGGCATTTAAATTAGTCAAAGACCAAGTGCGACTGCGTGGTCTCAGATACTACATTAGAGGATGGGGAATAAACTAGAGACTACTTCTATAGTAGCTCCATGGACTTGTTAAGGCTTAACTTAACTTAGCTTGAGTTGCTAGCTCATGTATATTGTTGAACAAAAGAATTTAGTTGTACACCCAGTGTTCCATGCTCATACTCATAGGTTCTAACTTTGACCAAGTTTTCTGACAAACTAACCGAAATTAAGCACCCATACATGTATTGTATATCCAACTTGATGTGCATAAATGATCTTATATAAAAATCTTGATAGTATTGAACATTTGAATAAGAATTTGGAATGATTTGTACATGCCACAAGAGTAGAGTGGCAGAAATAATGGCCAGGTTGGGCACAGCTTGGTCCCAGCAAGGCTTGGGTGCCAGGTGCCCAATCCTTGCCAAGAAAAGCTGTTGACATAATCTGAGACAAAATGATTTAATATTTACAACGCTTGTTGTGTTTTTGAGATTCACTATGGTACTGATTTCACGTTTTTTTTGTGTGGCAGTTGGATGCAAGAGTAAAGCGCATTGAAGATGCAGACTCAGCTAGGACATGGCTGGTGAAAACATATTTGACACAGCAGAACTAGCAGGTCTAGTTTATGGTAAGGTAACACTTGGTTATTGGCATTTGACTGACTTCAAACTTTACGGTTAATATATGTTTGAAGAATTATTACTTACAAACAATGTGCAATGAAACTGGGAAAACCTCACTAACATGTTACATCTTTTTCTCTCTTTTTCCTGATAATCAGTCAAAACCAGCTGGTGTTCAAGTATTGTGATTGTCAATGTTCATGACTTATTTTCAACAACAGTAGCCAAAAAATGCTGTAAAGGAGAATCATAGATCAGACATATCAGAATATTATGCCCTAGTTCAGTTTTCCTTTGCGCAGATTGGGTGCTTGATGCTCAGCTTGCTCCAAGGAAAACTGTTGACAAAGTCTCAATCTAAGGAAAAAAGGTTCAACATGATGCAAATAATTGACAAAATCCTCAGTCTCTTTGTACCCCATACTCACAGTAGATTGATTCCCAAAAATGTTTATCAGGACAATTTTCAAAATAGATAAATGAACAGTTAAAAAAAAAGAAAAAAAACTGTGATCAATGATATTGTCCAAACCAAACTTTTATAAAGAGGTCTGTTCAGGATAAAATGGACAAGGAACCTGGTGCAATTTACTCAACATCTTTGAATGTGGTGGTATAACTTTCTTTGTTCAGAATAAAAATGAGTTGACAAGGTCATTGATCTTAATTGTATATCCTAGGTCTCATCTATACTCATCATGTATGTTTCTGTTCAGAAGAAATTGGCAATAAAGACATTGAAGCAGGTGACATTAAGTTCGTTGTGGTTGCCTTGAATGAGGAAGAATTGTTGCCACATTTCAGACACCATAAGGGACATCCGTGACCCAGAGAAGGATGAGACCTTGGAGGGTCTGGAGGTGGTGTATGAAGACGGGGTACAGGTGCAGCAGTTGGACCCAGACACATGTCTCGTGCAAATCACATTCATGCCCACAGTGCCACACTGCTCACTGGCCACCCTCATAGGTAAATACCTTCAGTTGTCTTCTCTCTAGACCTATATCATACCTGTCAAGTCCCCCTGCCCTCCATTTGGTTGGAGTCTCACACTTTTTGACTGCAATTTGATAAATTTTAGACAATCTCCCTTGTAAAATTCTATTTTTTTTCTTTGTTAAAAATAAGATTATACCATGGGAACAAAAAAGTCTCCCCCAATTTCTTGCCATAGGATGTTGACAGGTATGTTATACTGCACCGTGTTAAGTTTTAGATACCTAAAAATTTAGAGAAAAAAGTTTGGTTTCATATAATTTTGATTTTGATGGTAATGTGTATGAAAAAAAAGAGCTTTGTTGTATAAACTGTACATGTCTTAATGATAGCTGATCACAGTCTGTAAAGGGTATTGAAAATAGATTTTGCAGCTATGGGTACAGTTGGGTATTTTGGGAGGGGGATAGCTGAAAGCAGTTGAAGTCAAGTTATGAAATAGTACAGACCTTTTGTGGTATCTTGAATCAAACTTTAGCATGGGACTATGCAATGGCAAGAAAATGTACATATCCCAGCTTACAATAATGTGATTGTTAAAGAGGTCGCCCTATGCAGCATGCACAACAACGGATACATGGACTGCACTATATATGGCAAAGGCAACATGACATGTAGCAGAAAGAGCAGCACATACAGCACCACATGTTACAGATACAGCATGTATGGGACCACATATATAACAGATGCAGCATCATACACAACACCACTTCACATATAGCAGGTACAGCACCATATGCAACACCAATCCACTTTTCGCAGATACAGCACCATATGCAACATGAGTGCATGTATCAGAGATGTATCATATGCGACACTAATCCATGTATACAAGAAGCAGCAACATGTGCAACACCAGTCCATGTATAGTAGATAAATATTCAAACTGTAGCAAATGCGGGTATCTGGGCCCACAGAACACCCGAGTCTATTCTGTGCGTCCAGATACCCAAACAAGCTATGGTTTGTATTTATCTCATGTTTTACAGTGAAATAAATGCACAAAAAAGTAATATCAAGCTGTGTTTTATTCATATCAATGGCTCGATTGTTACTCAAACGACACATGGCTAATTTGCATGTATCGCAGATACAGCACCATGTGCAACACCAGTCCACGTATAGTAGATTAGACCCTATATGCAACACCATGTATAGAAGAGATAACACCATATGCAACACTAATCCACATATAGAAGATATAACACCATATACAACACTAATCAATGTACATGTGTAGTAGATACAACACCATGTGCAACACCAACCCATGTATAGGAGATACAGCCCTGTATGCAACACCAACCCATGTATAGGAGATACAGCCCTATATGCAACACCAACCCATGTATAGGAGATACAGCTCCATATACTACACTATAATCCATGTTCAGAAGATCTATTATACACAACAGATACAACACAACATACTAATGCATACTAAAATAAAAGAGTGATACATGTATATGTAAGTTCATACAAATTTATCTAAAGAAGGACAAGAATTTTATGTATGTCTGTATTTCCAATTTTGGCAACAGATTTCAGAAGTCTAGATCTGTGCCTTATACAATGTCCATAAGACCACACCAACACATCCAACAAGTTGTATCAATGACACAAAAAAATAGAGGCATTAAACATACACTCCTGTTGACTCACTTATCTGACTATGTTGGATATTGATTTTTTTTTTCAGACTTAACTTTTATTAATTTCAGGTCTTTGTCTCAGAGTAAAGTTGGAGAGAACCTTGCCAGACAAACACAAGGTATGTAAAATTACTTTTACCGAGTGAGTATTTGACATACAGTTGTCCCACTCCAATGAGAAGACCATGTTACTCAAGATCTTAGTGCTCTATTCTCCATGTTACTTAGCATCCTTTGAGAGACTACCTCATTTATGTGACCACTTTTGGACCTGTCCCAAGAAGCATCCATGCCTGATGGTAGACCATATTGCAGAGTGAAAAAATTATGGCCTTTATTTTGTCAAAGGACTGATGCTGTCACCAGTAATATGTTTTTTGCACTGTTGTATGGGACTTGGTAGTGTCATTGTGCACAGTTCATGATGCAGTATATGTTTCACCTTCAAACAAACGCTTACAAGAATTACCCAGGTTGAAAGTGTCTGAGAACAGTTTATCTGGAAAGAAATGTGCAGTTTCGGTGCATTTCAAGAAAAAATATAGGGTTTGATACACAGTTGTTGGCCGAGATTAGGTATGAGTAGCAATAGCATGGTTGTAAGTATACCTGATGCTTTTCAAAACGATCAAGTTGTACAGCTACCATAGGTGGTGAGGTTCTTATCTGTAATGCCAGAAGAGAAGCCCACACCCAGTGAAAGTGACACTTGTCTCAGGCATGAATTCCTTTTTTTTTTTTTTTTTCTTGGTATACAATACATGTATGTATGTGTAATCTCAGGTTGTTGCTTTTTTCCCCTGTAGTTATTGCTGTACAAATTGTCTGAGAATAAAATAAATCTAATATGGTATAAGCAGGTTTGTCTTGACATTATTTAATTAAGTTTGCATTGGCTTGGCTATCTTATTTTAGTTCTGATTAGAATTTCAGAGAAGAAATAATTTTATGTACATACCGATTGAAGTTTAATTTAGTATTAATTGTATTAGCATTAATATAATTATTTTCTTTGTTGTGACAGATTGATATATACATCAAAAAAGGTACTCATGACACTGAAGAAGAAAGTAAGTACAGTCATCAATGACCTGTAAACTGGTAAAATGCACCAGACCACATAAATTGTTAGTGAGTCTGCCCATACATAAAAAAAAGAAAACAAGAAAGAAAAATATTGCACAGGATGGGAAGTTTGTTTTTTCCTATTGAATGACAAAAACCTCCCAAATGTTTTTATTTTTGTTTTTACTATGTTTGTCATGAAAGAGACAAGAGTAAAGCAAAAATTACGCCAAAGTTACATTTTTAGCTCAGCAGAATTGTCAGTCAGCTGAGCTTATTGGATGAATCTGTGTCTGTCAAGTTTTTGACTTCGCCCAAAAAGTCAGATCAACCTGAGGCATGCAGGGGATGTACTTTGAGTGAGTCTTTACCAAATCTGTTCGAGTGGTCATGCTCCAGTGATGTTAAGTGTAGCTGATTTGTCAGTCATCTGAGCTTATACAATGGGTCTTTGTCCATCTGCCATCTGTCTGTTTGAAATTGCATAGGGACGCCTAGACCTTAATGATTGTTCAGCAGGTAGGGCTGATATTATTATAATTTTTTGATAATCCTTTATGAATGCTTCTGTGTTTTTGCTGTTTTTGAATTCTCCAATACAGTCAATCAGATTGTTTAGAAACTTGAAAATAAATCTTGTACATGTTGTAGGAGGGTCAATTACAGTTGTTCACTAGGTTGTAATACTCCAGATTCTTGATTCTAAATGAATTTTTCAATTAATGTACCTTGTCTGTTAAAGTATACAATTCTATTTATGTCTATGATTTATTAAATGATTATACTTGTTGGTGGCAAAAGTTTGTTTCAATCCGATTGCAAAATATGTTGTTCCCGACCACCGAAGGTGGCAAGGGGGCACACAGAAATAGTAGGGATAGTGGAGTTGGTCTGTTTGTCCATCTGTCCTGCCATTTCATACCATAGAACACCAGTTTTTTTTACCATAGAATATCATGAACAGCTATTTTCCACTGAATTTTAAACCCGTGGATGCATTGTTGCAGTCTTAACCAAGTATAGTCTGGCAGGAAACATATATCCTTTAGATTATTGTATTCAATGATTTTTGGTTATTTTTACTTTGGGGGGGGGGGGGGGGGGGGTTAATCCTTAAAAAAAAAAATAAATGAAAATAATGTTTTTCACCAAAATCGGTTGGCCAATTGCTTCAAAGTTGCATAGGGACACTTTTGGAGACCCCAAAACCTTAATTTGTTCAAAAGATGGCGCTACATTTTTCAGATATATTTTCAGGAGTTTTTATGCGTTTTTGCAATTTTGACTTCCCCACAACTGTCACTCAGGTTTTGTTGAAACTGGGTGGAAATGCTTTCTGTGGGAGGGTCAAACAAAATTGTTCACTGTTGATTATCTCTGATTTTTAATGATTTTTTTCAGTACCAGTACTTGTTGATTATTATATATGTATGTCATTGTAGATTTTAATGGCAATTCACATTTTCAACTTTTCGGAAACCATCTGCCAAGTTTACTTCAATCTTGGAAGAAATGTACCTTGGGTGTATATCTGCCAACTTTGTTCAAATCGTCATGCTCAAAACCAATGCTCCAACATTTGGGGGGTCATTTTTTGGTAAAACCTTTAAAAAAATTTCTTTTGGAAAGTACCTGGCAAATCTCTCAAATCTGAGGTCCACCCTTGCCTAATATTGCACATGATCTGGCAATACATCTCCATCCATAGTCCTGCACCTAATGGCATCTTCTCCCAGTGTCGTCATTCTGTTGATCAATTTCAGGACCCAGCTGATGAGCTTTTAACACAAGCTCTACAAGCACAGCTTTGTTTCTCCCATCAAAGGAAACTCCTCTTCATTTTAAGTAACTTTTTGGCCGTGGCAAATTCTGTAGTTTGAAGAAATCCACATCCATTTTGAGACCATATAGGACTTCACATTGCTCACTACACATAAACAAACCAAGCTGCCTGCATATTACCCTTGCATGCAATATTAGCTTTTCCAGGGCAAGGGGCGACCTCTATATTTGTGTATGCAAGTGTGATATTGGTTCAAAGTTGCATAGGCACTCTTCTGCATATAAGGGCAAGATTCACCTTGTATACGTGTGACCTTGACCTCGTTTCCAAGGTCACAGAGGCCCTTAATGACTTTTTATTGTGTCACTTGATAAGTTGAGAACAATTTTAGCTAGGTCTTTGATGTTGCTGGTTCTCTATGTAGGCCAGATTTACAGGGTACAGGAGTGACCTTTACTTCATTCCCCAGGTTATTCATATTCATGAATCTTACTGTTCCCTTTAGCAAGGAACTATATGAGGGTAGGACTCTATTGAGCCAGTACTTGGCAATCTATGCATGACAATCTTCAAGTGAAGTGACCTTGAACTAATTCCAAAGGTCACAGGACCACTTGATTGTATGCATGCAAGGTCAGCTGAGCACAGGACTGTCGTGGTTCTCTTGTTTTGATTTTTTGAAGAAAGAAACCAGGTTGAGGTGTGGCTATTAACCTTTCCCCCTTGAGTTAAGACCAAGTCAACAGCTTTCTTTGGCGTAGGTTCAGTGCTATGTGCCCAACCCACAAAGAAAGGTGTTGCCTGGTCATGTTATCTTGATAGGTGTCATCAACAACTGACTTTCATATTGTTTTTCATTACTGTTGTAAACGGCCAAAAAAACATTGAAGCAGACGACATTTAACCACCAGCCAGTTTTGCCCAGTTCAAGGGGTAAGGGTTAAAATATGCAGCACATAAGAAACTCACTTCCATTGCTTTTGTTTTATGATCAAATGTAAAAAGAAGGCGCACTAACATGACAGAGCTCATAAGCTTTTTCTGTTACGGGCGACCATAAGTATAATCTTGTCAAACTGTGAATACATGTACACGAAACAGCAACTTGAGTGATAAGAATAGCCACACTCCAGTCTATGTTGTCAGCCATCAGCCAGATCACTTCATTGAACTGCTGACATACATGTAAAGCAGATGTTACTGATTACCATATTGGGTGTGTGTGTGTGTGTGTGTGTGTGTGTGTGTGTGTGTGTGTGTGTGTGTGTGTGTGTATAAGCAATACATTTCTTACAATTTCCAAAACTATTACCCAAACTTTGAAGCTAGATGTACATGTGTGCTTATACATGTATTGTCATTTATCATCAGCCAATCTGTTATTATTATTATTTATTTTTGATTATTTTTGCGTTTTTCTCCCCACAGTCAACAAGCAGATCAACGATAAGGAGCGAATAGCAGCAGCCATGGAAAACCCAAAACTAAGGCAACTGGTCGATGAATGCGTCAACTACGAGGAGTATTAAACTTGTGCCTACTCAGGGGCACTGCTTCGTGGACAGTCATTGAATGTTGAACATTGAACTTAAGGGGGAAAATGTCATGCAAAAATAGTATTACCCATAAGAAATGCACAATTAAATGCCATCCAAAATTTGAAACTCTCAAACATTCCATACATGTTATATTAAAGCTTGGAAATTAAGGAGCTAGTGCACAACAATGAAATTAGAAAATACTATTTTGTGTTAAATATTGTGTATTCTACAATTTTCATGCGAACCCATAAAAACTATATATCTTATGAAAGTGGACATCTTGATGAATGTAAAACCACTAACAGATCGTTTGTAACTGTTCAGTCATTAAATTATAATTAGTTTTTTAAATTACAATAAAATTTTCCATATTTTGAGTATAAACAAAAATTTGCTTAAACGTGCTTCCAGATAAACATTTGGTTTTGATCAAAACTGACAGAGTATTTTGTTGGTTGCAAAACAGTATCACAAATTTTTCATCAAGAGTTCAATGTAAATTTCAAGTTTTATAAACTTTATTCATTTTTTTTAAAAAATTCAATGATCTATAAGAAGTTGACTTAGCTCTATTTTAAACAATCTGAGAGACGTTGCTGCAAGTGTCCAGGGACATGTCTGGTTATTACCTGTGCCTGATTATATCGGCGGGGATGATTGGAGCTGCAAGGCTCCTGATTCAGTATAGTGGCTGCTGTAAGAAATGCACTCACAACAGGTCACCACACAGATGTCTGGAATGGTTGGTTGTGAGGTGCATGTTAGAGGGCCCCTGGGTAGATAAGCATCACCGTACCAGGTTTTTTGTACCCTCTATAAATAAGCTCAGTCTCTACCTACCTACCTACCTACCTACCTACCTACCTACCTACCTACCTACCTACCTACCTACCTACCTACCTACCTATGATATTGGAGCATTTGTGGCAATTTTGGGGGGAATAAGTTCATGAGGCCATGAATTGTGACAAGAAAAATGTGTTGACCTGAGTCAATATTATGTCATCATAATACACATAAAATGTGCTCAAGTTTTGTGTGTAAAGATATTCTTTCTCAGCATTGTACAAGTATAATGTAGACTTTGAACATTTGTTGCCATGGTGAGATACTTCAGTTTTATTTGTAACCTTTGAACACTCTGGTTGCCATGGTAATGTATATGAAAGTACATGACGCAGCAGAAAACAGTATCAGTTTTCGTGTAGCCTCATTGGTTTTAAGTGGAAATGTGTGAGTGAAGAGATGAGCATCCACTTTATGTTTGGATGCCTGTAGTGAATACATTACTGATCAGTTTAACGGGGAAGTCTGTCAAACTGAAAACAGCCATGGCAAATGCTGTCTGCATTAGTGTGCAAGACCTGTTAAGGAGTCAGCCAGTTATCAACATTTTCAAAAGTGTACACAGAGTACTCTTTCTTGTCCGTCCCTCCCCCCCTCCCCCCCCCCCCCCCGCGCCAATGATTACTATTTTTGGCTAAATATTCAACATTTCCAAATTAGCTAAAAACATACATTGATCTTGACCCCCTCCGCCCCTCTCCCCCCTCCCCCCCCCCCCCCCCCCCATGTACTAATGTGAACATGTTGATAAAAATGGCTCATCCCTGACTGGATCTTTATGAATGTGAGTGGTACCCAAGGCTGAGAAATATGCTTCACATCAGCAGCTTTGCTTGGTTTAAACATATTTTAAAAAAAATGATTGGAAAGCAGGCACCATGCCTATATGAATTCCTCTCGTGGAACAAAATGTAAATGATTACAGTTATTGCTGTTGAAATACAACTATACTTATATTTTAATCCGGAACAATATCATATGCAATGTTTACAACTCAGTCGGCATCTAAGAGTAATCATATTATGTGCAATAACAGTAAGCTTCCCTTGCTGTAGGTGAGGTGCAAAGGATCCATCGCATTTAACCCTTCCCCTCATAAACAGACCAAAACTGGCAGAAGGTAAACTATCTTCTCCATCAATATATATATAGAGAGATTTTTTTAAAAATTCTAGTGTCAATGAAAATAAAAAGAATGACAATTGTAGATGAGTCATATCAATAGGTGCTTCAGGTCAACAGCTTTCCTGCACAATCTGCCAGTAGGAAAGCTGTTCAGTCAGTCACTCAAGTGGAAAGGGTTAAAGGTGAACTACTGACTTGGACGTTTTTGTAACCACTAAAGAGTCCATTTTTTTTTTTTTTTTTTTTTTAAATTCAGGTATTAAATAAGACATGCATGCTCTTAGTCAGATGTTTGCATGTGAATGTGGTATATTCAAAGCACCAAAACTGGTCAAGGAAAATGGTTAACCCCCCATCAAAAGGTGTACAGGACCAGAGAAACTTTGCATGGACATAATCAGGGCTGTCCAACTGGAGCATTGTAGTAAAATTTTGCTACAGTGCTCTTCAAAATTGCTACATATTTTCTAAAAAATAAGTGTTTCTTATTTGAAGAAGTAGAAAAAATGCTACAAGTAAAGAAAATTTTGCTGCATAGATTTTTAGCTGGACAGCACTGATAATTGCAGTGTCAGAAAGCATGAAATGCACAGACATTTTTTCTTTTGGTTTGTTTTCAAAACTTAAGCATATTTAACCAATACATGTATATTCACACACACATGTATATATATATATATATATATATATATATATATATATATATATATATATATACACACATATACATACACACATATACATATATATATATATACATATACATATATATACATATACATATATATATATACATATATATACATACATACATATATATATATATATATATATATATATATATATATATATATATATATATATATATATATATATATATATATATATATATATATATATATATATATATATATATATATATACATATTATCATAGTTCATCATTGGTTACCATTGACATGTTTTCACTGCTGGGCGTGTCCAGAAATTATGGTAACTGCTTGTTGCAAATTCCAAATTGTCTCCAAAGAGACTGAAATCCTTTACTTGTATAAGTTCCTTTTTGTATATAAATTTCATTGTAAGTGCATTTAGATGGATCTATAGTATTCATGGTAATGCTGAAGTGGAAACTTATTGTATTAAAAATGATGAAATGTTTTATCATGTAAAGTAAGTCATTTGTGACTACACTGAGATTTTGTGTTTGAAAATGTGTATATATAAATTGTCCCATAGTGTTTGTAGTTTACACAAACTTTGTACATGACAAAATTATCATAATGGATTTTATGGGGCAAATTTCACCGATGAACTAGATATAGAATTGTTTGAATATATTTTTCATACACAGTTGGAAGAGAATATACATAGACATCCAAGTTTTTTGGTCAATCCCTGTCATGCATTATTGGTATTTGCTTACATCTTTAAATTAATTTGAAAATTCTGTGATGCAAATTGTGACGGGCAGCTACATATGATTGGGTGTTCCAATACAGTATGTCACTAACAGATGGAGCCACCAGCACCTTGGAATTTTGCTCCATGCTGTACTTTTTTACAAAATCTTTAAAAATCTTCTTATCTGAAATCACTTAGCCAATTGCTTTCAAATTGCACAGGAGCACTTCTGGGGATCCCAAGACCTTAATTTGTTCAAGAGGTAGCACTGCATTTTTTTTTTTTAATTAATTAATATTTTTATGTTTAAGCTGTTTTTGACTTCTCCAAAACTGTCACTGAGATTGTTCTGAAACATAGTATGTAGCTTGTGGAAGGAGTAAACAAAAGTGATCACTAAGTAGTGATACTGTGCATCTCTGATTTTTAACGAATTTTTCAATTTGGGTACTTGTCAGTCAGTACATGCATTCCTATTGATTACTATGAAAGTCTATGGGGATTGCAGTGGAAATTCACATTTTCAACTTCTCAAAAAAGCATGAAACAGATTCACTTCCAATGTGCCAGGAATATACCTCAGGTGGGTTTCTACCAAATTTGTTCAAATGGTCACCCTTCATTGATTTTTAGATTTTTTATGAATTTTTTGGTTTAATTTTTGGCAAAATCTGAAAAGATCTCCAAAATTACGGAGCCAATCGGTTTGGAATTTCATTGGGACACTTCTGGGTACCCCCAGATCTTAACTGTTCAACAGGATGCACTGCAATTTTTTTTTTTTTAATGAATTTTGGTGTGTTCAACTTCTCCAAAACTGTCACTGAGATTGTTCTGAAACGAAGTTGATATGTATAGGTAGCTTGTGGGAGTGGGTAATATAATGTTCACTAAGCAGTGATACTGTGGATCCCTGGTTTTTAACAAATTGTTCAGTTCGGGTACTTGTCACTTTATGCATGCATCCCTGTTGATTACCATGAAAGTCGATGGGGATTGCAGTAGAAATTAACATTTTCAACCTTTTCTCCAAAATGGTAAACTAGATTCACCTCTAATGTGGTGGGAATATACCCAAGGTTGGTCTCTACAAATTTTTTCAAATGGTCACACTTCAGTGATTTTTAGATTTTTTACAATTTTTTTGTTTATTCGTAAAAAATCTTCATCTCAGAAACTGTTCCGCCAATTGCTTTGAAATTTCACAGGCACTCTTTTGGGACCTTAATTGGGTCAACAGGTGGCACTGCACTTTTTTCTGTTTGTATGGATTTTTTGTGTGTGTGTGTTTTTCCCATTTTTGACTTCTGCGAAAGTGTCACTCAGATTATTCTAAAGTTGGTCAAAATGTAGCTTGTGGGGAGATTAATCAAACTTGTTGTGATACTCTGGCTCCCAGATTTTTAATGAATTTTTCGATTTGGGTACATGTCTGTCAATCCATGCATTCCTATCGATTACCGTGCAAGTCAGTGGGAACTGCAAGGGAAACTAACATTTTTACTTCCTCTCCAACATCCTCATCCCCCAGAATAGAGTGGGATTTATTATGGATTGAATGTCAAGGTCAGCTGAGCACAGATGAGAACATTCAAAATGCCATTTCAGGGACACTTAAGTGAGGACATCAGGGACAGAGCATACTTAACAAAGAATATATTAGAAAATGCTCAGTTTCAGTGCGGGGCAAACATCGTAAAATTGGTCAAAATCTAACCTAATTTCAGGGACTGTCCCTGGCGATGAGGGATGGTTGGCATCCCTGGGTGAGGATGGGCTGTTCATACATCGCTCTTGTTTAAAAAGTGTAACTTGATGCAAGTATCTGCTGACAAGTGAATGCCACAGCAAACAGGGATATAGATTCTTTTTAACCATTACATGATACCTTATCTGGAGCCCTTTGTGTAACAAACAGGTGAAACCAACTTCTTTGACAGCTGAGATGTTAAGAGATTCACTAGTTGTGCACGGTTTGTATAATTGTGTCGGCACAACAGAACATAGGGACAGGCAAAAATGTCAGTGGCAAAGATCAGTACTTGAAATACACAAAAGTGCATGTCTGTGATTCGAAAAGTTCATGTATAACTTTCAGGCTTTGCATACGTTTGACGGTTGATTAGACTCCATACAAAATAGTGACAGCAATTGAAACAAAAGAGTCATATTTTTCATATCGTACTGTATACAGCATTTTCACCATGGAATTAAAACAAACTGTTGGACTGCATTACAGCCTTTCTCAAGAGGGAAAATGAGAGACCTGTTGGACATTTACATCAGTGCACATGTGAATGTGTAAAGTTTAAAATAAAAGTTTTGATTGCCAAGAATTTCTAAACTGCTTTATTTGTGATTGAACAGATTACAAACCCACCAAGTATACATACACATAGACAGAATGACAAAACGAATCAAACACAAACTGGCCATCCACATGACCAAGTACGTCATGTGGACTGGTACCTAGAATTCTGGAAATTCTATATACATGAATATGGAAATCCTTTAGGGAATCACACTTCCATATATTATATGTATTAGTTACGTAATGTTACCTTTTGACTACCATTTGCCTAGACCTCTGTGTCTTGGTCAAACACCCATGAATAGACATGAGTTTGACTCCCTTGATTTTGAAAACCTGATGGTCCCATGGCGGCATCTCTCGGTTCTTGTGGAACTGATAGTGACTCCTGGTGCGCACACTCCCTATCTTGTCCTTCCTCTTTGAGTGCCATTTTTGGCTTGCCTTTTCGAGTTGAAGCTGCTTGAACTTTTGTTCACACTAGAAAACTGATTTCTGTATTCGGATACCACTGAAATAGTAGGTGCAAAGCTCTTTGGCTTGGAACCTAGATTTTCAAGATGGCATCTTGACAAACAGATCGCAGAGATAGGGAAAGCAGTGCACTCCAGGCTATTGCCTTCTTTCGGAATCAGGCCATGGGTGTTGATCCAGTGACCACTTTGTCTGCATCCGCATCCTTGTTGGATCGTGAAGATGGATTCACAGAACCACTACACAGCAGCTTGGGATGACCATTCACACTGCTACGGTTGTCACTTGCAGTTGGGTCAAGTTTGCTGTCGTGGGCGAACTTGCAAATACTGTCAGGATTGGGGAGAAGACAAATGGCTGCTCTTTGAGCAGGCACGAAGTCAGATCATGCCAGGCATTGGCCGCAGGTCACAGCTGCCAAACGCCCAGCTGAGATGACTGACTCCATTGAGTCTTCATCACAGACACCCCACCCACCCCCATAAGAAAAAGCGTCAACTTCGGTTCATCTGCAGTCTCATGTGGCTGATGGTAAAGAGCTTAGACTTACTTTGGTGTTCGTGGTCCCAGATGATGGAGGTTTCTACACCTGATACCCCTTGAGAAAAGGTGAAGAGATGTCAGAGTTGCAAGTCGCAAGAGTTCACAACATGGGGATCTTGCATGACCAACTTTGCCCCAAATGACTGCCACTTCAGCTCTTGGCACTGATCCAAAGATCGCCCTTGCTTTGCAACCTATGTCAGAGAGCATGAAGATGCAGGCTGAGTTGCCCTGTGTATTGCTTGCCCCCTTTTAGCAGGCTGTTTCTTTTTTGGACTCTGCACCAAAGAAGTCAGCCAAGCATAAATTGAGGCTGTTGAGATCTCTGTCCTCTGGGTCTCAGTGCTCAGACCACCAGCGATCACACAAAATGGTGCATATGGAGTGGAAACATGAAGGGTTTCCGTCTGGATATTCCGGAACCTCTGCCAGTTCGAGTGCTCATGTCCAAGCACTCTAATCATAAGTCCAGAGTGCCGGCCAAAGCACCGGTGACTAAGCATTCTTCCTGAGGTCCTGGGTCTGAGAGCGCAAATCGTAAGCATACGCAAAGGGGAAGTAGGAGGAAGATACCCAGACTTGTAGGGGAGCCTTCTACTGTTAGTGGGTATTTGGCCGCAGCGATGTCAGCACATAAGGTGGTCCAGGCAAAACCTTCTGTTCCCCCAACAGGGGTAACAGCAGTCCCTTCTGCACCTCAGGTGGCTTTGCCCCAGAGAGAGCAGTTGGCGATCATGCTTGTTTCTGCGTTTGAGCCGGGTATGTTGCCTCACTCTCTGGAGTGGCAGGCAGAACTCGAGCTCCACAAGGATCAGTTGTTGCATGAGAGGCTGTCTTCCACATTGGCCACCTCTGCTGTTCCTCAGTCTCAGCACACTCAGTCAGCGGAGAGCAGCTTGCTGCTTCTGCCTTGAGCCAGCTTTCACTTTGACATGAGGCCAGGGAGTTCTCTGCACTCTCTCCGGACCCCTCCTGCCTGCAGACTTCTCAGGAGACGCCTTTGCAGGTGGCTACCAAGATCTCAGCACATGAGTTTTCCTTGCCCCAGTCTAGCCCCACATGGGGTGATCAGGTGGAGGTGGGGTCTGTCGAGGCGACTACTTCTGCAGAGGTTCTCGCTACCCCTACTCCAGGCATGGTGACAGATCCCTTGCTGTCACAGGCAGCCACCCATCACCCCCAGACTATGCATAGTTTGACGAGGCCTTGGGCATTCCCGCCCCCCCCCCCCTTGCGAGTCCGGAGTCTTCGGACCTGGACACTGAGGCGGAGGATGGGTTTTTGTTGTTGGATTTGTCCATCATCAGATCTCAACGTAGGTTGAGGGCTCTCCACACATGCTGTTCGCGTAGTTGAGTTCTACAACCAGCTCACAGCCAAGACTCCCAGCACATGGGTTCCCATGGAGCCACCGACGGTTGGCTACTTGAGGCAGGGGTGACTCCTCCCGAAGCCGGATGTCCTGGGGAGGTAGTACTCTGCACCTGAGCTGATCTTCCCATCTGGTCCCCTGTTGGTGGACTTGGGACTGGGAGGAGTTTGATGCTCAGCCGCCAAGAACCATCACTGCATCCACAGAGGCCTTCAGACAGTTGGAGGAAGATGCCAGTGGATCCCTCCTTACCGCATCCTACTCTGATGTGACGTTGGGCACTTTGGGGTCTCTTCTTGGTGATCTCAAGGGCTCCATTGAGATCACGGAGGCAGTACGAGACTGGTTAGACCATGCAACACTTCTCTGGACTTCGATGTTGCCAGCTGTTGAAAACAAGGTATGAACTGCTTGCACACCGGAGGTGAACCATCATTTGTTGCAGGGGGACACCTACCTCCAGGGTCAGAAGCTGCCTGACCCGATCTGTCTTAAAGCCCACATGGGGCCACTCTTCAATGGAACCCTGTTCATCAGAGAGATGGGGGAAGTGGTCTGCCAAGCACAGGACTTTTGGGCCTGCTCGTCTGACCAGGCACACTCCAAGGCGCTGACTGACTCTGCTTGGTCGTTGTCATACTTGGCTGCCTCAGCCCCGAAACGCAGTACTTCTGAAACTGCATCCACCCAAACCTTGACTCATGCTCCCTCAGGGAGGCAACAACCTGGGAAAGGCGCACAGCGATCCTGGAAGGGCAAGCCTTCCGGTACAGACAAGAAGTTGGGAAAGCCTTGGCATTCCTGACTCTTGTATGCCGGAAAGCAACATCTCAGGATTGCCAACCGCCATACTGTTAGACTGTGCAGTGCCCAGTTGGCGGCTGTCTCACCACATATCGCACGCAAGGGGAATCTATCATGGATGATTCATGTATCTTCAATATCCCGAGACACGGCTACACATTTTGGCAAAAACAAGCCTCCATTAAGCCCAGAACCATGGTGGTTTGCACTACCTACCCCGCAACCCAATGCATAGGCGTTTCTGGAGGTAGTTCAGCGATACAGAACAAGCCTTCATACAGCTGGTAGAGAATCAAGGTTCTCCCAGCTTTTACAACTTACTCTCCCTGGTCTCCAAGGGGGACGGCAAATGGCACCCGGTCATAGACCTGTAGACACTGAACACCTTTGTGGAAGTCCCGTCCTTTCGGATGAAGGTCCACTAGTCCGTAGCAGCAGCCCTACTGCCCTCTGAGAGGATGACATCATTCAATCTCATGGATGCGATCTTCCATGTGCCAAGCAGGGAGATTTCACGGAAGTATCTGCAGTTGGCATTTATGGGCCAAGTCTGCCAGTTCAGGGCACTTCCACTCAGCCTTGCCACGGCACTGCTGGTGTGTACCAGGTTCACATAGACAGTTGCTATTTGCCTTCTGTGCTCAGCCGTTTGCATTCATGTGAGCACTTCAGCGTCTGGATTCGCAGCGTCACACACAGATCGTTCTCAAACTCTGCCAACGCTAGGGCCTGATAGTAAATTTATTTAAGTCGTCTTCGGCCGGAGCAGACTTTCGTCTTTCTCGGGATCCAGTTCAACCTGGTTGCATACATCTGTCGCCCTTTGGAAGACAGGTAGGAGAGACTTCAGTCTCTGCTCAGAGCCTCTCTGACTGGCAAGGTCCACCCGGCACAACAATGGCTTGCCCTGTTGGACTCCCTGCTCATGATGGACTCCCAGGTCCCACTCAGTCATCTCCACCATCGCCCCATGCAGCAAGTTCTGCTGGGCAGATGGATGAGAGACCAGGGCTATCAGGTCAGGCAGGCAAGATGGGGAACTCCACATGTGGATCTGTTCACGACAAAAAGAATGCGAAGCTGCCGGTTTATGTCCCGCCTGACCCCCAAAGCCCTAGCAGTAGATGCTCTAGCCATGGACTGGAGCAACCTGTGAGCTACACCTTTCTGCCCTGCCAGATCCTTCTGAGGGTACTGCGCAAAGTTTGGGCCCACGATTGCAATCTGATCCTGGTCACCCCCTGGTGGCCCCAGAGCGATTGCTTGGTAGACCTACTGGAATTAAGTGTCGAGCCTCCTGTACCATTATTGGCATGGCTACAACCTGTGCTGCAGTTGCGGACGAGTGTGTTCCACAGGAACCCTCAAGTGCTCAACCTTCATGCTTAGTGGTTATCTCAATGCACATCCGCGACAGAGGCTTCTCGGAATCGGTCTCAGAAAGAATTGCCGGTGGAGGGATTTGATCTTCTATAACTGTTTACTCGGCTGGATGTAATGTGTTTTCCGACTGGTGTGCCAGTAAGAGAATTCACTCTTGGTCTCCATGCATTGCAGACATTGCCAACTTCCTCTTGTATCAGTGGGAAGTTTGACATGTAGGCAAGAGTTCAAGAACAGTGGAGGGTTTGCGATCAGCCATCTCTTCCACCCTTGCCATTGTCCTAGATGTTCGCATCGGGTACAATCCTTATCGGTAAGTGCTCATTGCGACCTTCTTCACCAATGGGCCGGCAACCCAAGGGGTCCTGCCCAGGTGGCAACTACTGCTGGTGTAAGTCATGTTGAAGGGGTGGTCATTTGAGTGCCTTGAGGTTTCTCTCAAGTACTGGATGTGGAAAACTTGTTTTCTGTTAACCATTGCTTCGGGGGCTAGGAGAAGTGAGATCCATGTTCTGGCTTATGACCAATTGCAATGGTCATCTGACCTCTCCCAGGTGACCCTGAGGCCTCACTTGGGCTTCCTTGCAAAGAACCAAGTGGCTCGAGATCCGGCTACAGCTTTTAAAGGTTTTACTCTCCGTGCTACAGATGCCGCTCTTCTTCCCAAGGGAAGAGCCCTGTGCCTGGTGAGAGCTCTTCTCTGTTACATTTCCCGCATGCACGGACTCGGAGGACGAAGATCTGCCCTCCTCTGCCACTGAGTAACCTGAGTCAGGAGCAAGTTTGCAGAAACATGATTTCGCCATGGATTAAGCAGACAATCCTGGAGGCCTATGAGATCTCGCTGTCTCAGCCAGAACTCGCAGGGTAAGAGCCTTCAATGCCTCCTGGTGCGCTCTTCAGAATGTTGTGCTTGTTGACATTCTGCAGGCCTGTGGCTGGCGATGGTCTACGACTTTCGCTGAGCACTACCTGCGTAACATGATTTTGCTAGAGGAAGGCACGTACATCTTTGCAGGCATAACAGGCTCTTTTGCTTAGGTTCCGATGCTCATGCGTTAGGCCTTCCAGATTCCCTCAGAGCAGCCACCATGTCGCAGCTTATGGTGCTCTTGTGGTTTAGATTCAATACAGGCCTATAGGTCAGCCCATTTCTTTGTGGGCCTTGTAGGGCTTCATGCTCAGGTGACCTAACCTTGAACAGTACCAGGCAGTTTGTCCTGTCGTCCCGGCCTGTTGCCGGTCTGACATAGGAGTTCACTGTCCATGGAACCATATACCACCCCCACCCCCCTCCGGTGCCTGGCAGTTTCACGACTAGGACCTGTTACGATCTCCAGGCCTGTTGGAGATGAAAACTGATGGTGTCTACCCATGAGGCGGACAGCTGTCATGTTGGTGGACAAGCACCAGGGGCTTTAGTGCGGTCTCATCCTGGTCAGTAAGGAGGGTCTCTGGTTTCGGTTGTGTTTTGCTGTCGGCGGCCTCAACCCCACGTATCTTTGAGGTTTTCCCTGCCAAGGTTGCTTCCTCACACGGACTGATGGTTACCTCCAAGCTGCTGGTCCCAGCAGTCAAATGAGATCAGTGTGCCAGTAACGTTACACCCTCCACCTTTACGATTGTATGTCGGCAAATGGTCGTCGAGAGATAACGTTACCTAACTAACATGAGATATTTGGAGTAATATAGGAATTGAAATCAGACTAGATTGCCAAGTGTAATATTTTTGGAGAATGGCCAGAAACAATGCCAGGATGGATGGTTGTCATTACCATATCTCCCCACCTGCCCCCACTTCGTGGGTGGGAGATAATGACAAGAGGGCTGTGAACAGCGCATGCTCAGCTGACCTACAGATTCATCATACTTGTGGCTCTGTAAACTTTGGATAGGATCAAGGCCGTGCTACCATGTGCTGAGTAAGTCTGAACTTTATGGAACAACACTAAAATGTGCAACATCAAGGTCCCAGTTCAAGTTGTTCTCACATTATGGTGAAGAGTGAAATTCATGTATGTTGCACTGTGACCTCAGAAATGAGGTCAAGGTCATTCAAGTACTGTCTAAGCATGACCTTTATAAAGAAACATTAACATGTGCTGAGTGTGGCCCTTAAAGAGAATTATAACCATGTAAAACATCAGTCCAGGCTGAAATAGTTCTCAAGTTATCATCTGCTGTGTTAAATACACCTAAGTGACCCTGTGACCTTGATGATGAAGTTAAGGTCACCCATGTACCCATGTGGTACTCCCGCTGTCATGCCCTCAACTGTTCCTATGCAATTTTGAATTATTGGCCAAGTGGTTTTGGAGGTTTTTTTAAGATTTGGCCAAAAAATGAACAAAAAAATTCATTAAAAATCCAAAAATCACTGAAACGCGAACAAACTTAGTAGAGATCCACCCAAGGTACATCCCAAAAAAGTTTGAAGTGAATCTGGTCAGTGGTTTTGGAGAAGGAGGTAAATTGTGAATAACCAAGATTGCAATCCCCATTCACTTACATAGTAATCAATAGGACTGTTTGCATTAACTAATAAATACCCAAATTGAAAAATTCATTAAAAATCGGACATTCACAGTCAAACCATCTCGTGAACAAGTTTGATTGACCCTTTCTACAAGGAACATTTTCCACCAAATTCAATCCTAAAAACTTACTGGCAGGTGACCATTTGAACAAAAGTAGGATAGACCCACGCAAGATACATCCACATTTAGTTTGAAGTGAATCTGGTTAGTGGTTTTGGAGAAGAAGTCGAAAACCTGGATTACCATTGCAATCCCCATTCACTTGCATAGTAATCAATAGGACTGTATGCATTAATCGATAAGTACCCAAATTGGAAAATTCAGTAAAAATCAGGGATTCACAGCAACTCCACCTGGTGAACAACTTCAGGGTCCCCAGAAGTCTCCCCAAACAATTTTGAAGCAGGTGGTTAAGTGATTTCAGAGATATTTAGCTCAGCTGACTTATCAGTCAGTTGAGCTTATGGGATGGTCTGTCTGTCTGCCCACAATTCACATTTTTTACTTCTCCAAAACTGTCAGCCAGATTCACTTCAAACTTAGTGGATATTTTACCTTGGGTGGATCTCTACCAAATTTGTTCAAATGGTCATGCTTTGGTGATTTTTGGATTTGTTCTGATTTTTTTTTTGGGGGGGGGGGGGGGGGGCAAAACTTAAACAAGAAGCCCATGGGCCTAATGCACAGTGGCTATATTGCACCTGTTCAATTCAAAGTTGCAAGTCCTCAAACGGCTTCTGAACATATAAAGCTTATATAAATTTGGTGTTTAAAATGTCCACCAGATTAACTTGGCTCCACATGTAATCAAAGCTTATTTGTGCAATTCCTGTGACGGATATTGTTGGTGTGCCAGGATAACAATGAGTGAGTCCCTAACTTTATGTCCTCAGTGACCTTGGGACAGAAGATCAAGGTCACCCAGATTATGTAGTACAAGAGGCCCATAGGCCTGGTGCTGTGCTGACATTGCCATTGATGTCCAAGCTACACCCTCCCATTACAAAATCACCTCTTTCAACTTTAAAGGCATGGTGACCTCCCACAAATCAGTCAAGGTTACTGATATATTAAAAATTCTAGCTTTGGATATTACATGTCTATACATCCTATAAATTTGGTTAGTCTAATCCAATTACTTTTCAAGATATGGAATTTTACATCTTAAAACACATTTTGGCTCATAATTTCAGTCAAATTATAAGTGGCACCCCTAGTATCATTAGCAACTTAGACTTTGACATCCCCTGCCAAATTTTGTGAAGATCTGCCAAAAATTTAAGATGATAAAGTATTCACAAGATTTTCATATTTTGACCCCTATATTGCATAATATTGTAGGTGGCACCACCAATATCAAACTGAACCTAGATTTTTATACCCCTTATGAGTCCTGAAAGTTATATCGGGCTAAGATGAAAACTGTTGATGGTATAGTGGTCACAACATGTTCACATTTTGACCTGGTATTACATAATACTATAGGTGGCACCACCAACATTGATGTTGACAAATATTTTTATACACTATTAATTCCTGAACATTATATAGGCCTATCTAAAAAATTGTGGGGTGCAGAGCATTCACATGATGACCCCTATATTCAAACTGGCCATTTGACATTGACCTACAACTCAGATTAAAAAGTTATGTTCAAAATATGCGCCCCACATCCAGCTTTCCATATATAATCTGTTTGCTCAAATCGGGTTATAACTTTTTAAGTTATTGACAAAAAACAATAAACTTGGACAAGTGCCAAACTCCCTAATTACTGGGTCACAGTGACCCCAAGAGTAGGTCACCAAGTAGTTTTATGTATTATGTTATCAAGTGCAATTTTGATATGGAGGCTCAATTCTCTTTGCCATTGATGTCCAAGCTACATAATTTCTGTCAAATTATAGGTGGAGCCACTAGTTTCATTAGCAACTTAATCTTTGCCCCCCCCCCCCCCCCCCAAGTTTGGTGAAGATCCACCAAAAATTAGAGTTGTTGAGTGTTCACCAGATTTTCACATTTTGACCCCTATATTACATAATAATGTAGGTGGTGCCACCAATATCAAAAGGGGCCTAGATTTTCATACACCTTATAAGACCTGAAGGTTACATTGGGCTTACTTGAAAACTGTGGACAGTAAATGTATTGTGCTAACGAGCAAAAGTTCACAGACAGACATGAGCAGTCACATCAGCTCTGTGACCTTGGGTCAGCAGAGCTAAAAATCTTCCTTCTCCGAAACCACGAACCCAATTACTTGGATATCACACAGGAACACTCCTAATTTGTTCACCAGGTAGCACTGCAATTTTATTCTATTTTTTTATGATTGTTTTTGTGTTTTCACTATTTTGGACTTCTCCAGAACGGTCACTCAGATTAAGCTGAAACTTAATGGATATGTTCCTTCTGGACAGGTCAAAGTTGTTCACTAGGTGGCACTGCTGAGCATTTTGGATTTTTAACGAACTTTTTCAATTTGGGTACTTATCGGTAAATGCACCTTTCCTATTGATTGCTATGGAAGTCAGTGGGCATTCTAATACTTATTCACATTTTCGACTTCTTTGCCGAAACAGTCAGACAAATTGACTTAAAACTTACTGGCAAATGTACCTTGGGTTGGTCTCTACCAGGTTTGTTGAAATAGTCCTGATCCCGTGATTTTTTTTTTTTTTTTTTTTTTTGCGGTTCTTCTTTGGGACAAATCTTAAAAAAAAAAAAAATTCTCCAAAACTGCCCACCCAATTGCTTTGATATCACACAGGGACATTCCTAGTTTTGAATTTGTTCACCAGGTAGCACTGCAAAATTTTTTGTGTGTTTTCGTGGTTTTGCACTTCTCCAAAACCATCACTCAGATTAAGCTGAAACATGGTGGATACATTCCTTGTGAAAGGGTCAAAAAAAGTTGTTCTTTAGATGGTACTGCTCTTCACTATAACCCGAGAACTACTTGAACTGGGACCTTGATGTTGCATGTCAGTGTTTTTTCAGACTTACAAACTAGAAGTACATGGGTGACCTTGATTCTATCCTAAGTTCACAGACCACAAGTGTGATAAATCTGTAGGTCTGCCAAGCATGGGCTGTTCACACAGCCCTCTTATTAAAGATTTGGCCACAAAATGAAGAAAAAAAACATCCAAAAAATAGTGGAGCATGACCATTTAAACAAACTTGGTAAGACTCACCCAAAGGTACATCCCTACCAAGTTTGAGGTGAATCTGACACCGGTTTTGGAGAAGTCAAAGAAAATGTGAATTGTGCATGCCGATGGATGCCTAACCACCACATAACAGTCAGCTGAGCTAAAAAATGTAAACTTGAGACAAATGGAACCTAGAAATTCAGTTTAGCATGTAGCTGACAGATGGGAGTGTCAGAGGAATGTGGTGGAGCATTTTTAGAATTAAGTGTAGGAGGGTTGCAGTTTACACTGTACATGCTGACAAAACTTGTACTGCACCAAATCATGTACAAGAAATTTAATAAAGACAACTCAAAAAATTGTATAAAACTGATTTAATACTTCACCATACAGATATATAATTATATCATAGTACATACAAGCTCACATTTGAAGATAGAATGTAAACATTTCACTTTTTTAAACAAGGAAAATGATCAAAAGAATTTACACAAGTTATTTCAGCTGCCTAATACCTGTATACAATTAATATATTTTTGGTGAACAAGACAGAAAGTGGACTTTACCAAGTTCTCCGGTGGTTTAATATGCCAGTTGTTGTGCATTTAGAATAACAAGCTTTTTCTAAACTCTTTGACAATCCAATGTCACCCACAACACCATTTCAAAGTTACACAGTTCTGTGATCTAAGCATGCTATAACTATGGATCACTTTTGTCTAATGGAGTACATGTAACTGATCTCAGTATGTGCAGTGATCACTGCCCTCTCTCCTACTTCACCCGATTACTGGTGTCCTCTATCTAGGTCCAATCAGTGACCAATGCAACATTCCTCATGTACATACACCTGATGTGCCCAGTCAGTCACTCTGACCTGCACTGTCATTCACCCAATTCACACATAGCGATGCTGTCACCTACCTGGTCAGCATACATACTCATGCTGTGTGATCCAACCAGTCATACTCACTTATGCCATGTATGCAGTCATCCCGCCACTCGTACTAACTTATACTGAAATGTGTTGCCAATCACATCTATTCTAGAATAGTTTGTACATATATCTATAGCTTCTTGGAGCTTTAAAATTACACACAACTGGCAACAGCAAATCCATTCTTACATCATAAAACTAAACATATGAAACAAAGAGAGGCTGGTCCTCATAATCTATGTCAATCATAGACTGGTTTCTTAATCTTAACTCAAATAACCTTCAACCTCTGTCACACAAGTGAAAAACGCATTTTGCAACACAAAAAGCCATTCACATGAATAATAAGCATCCTAGTGATATAAACAGATATTTTACTTTATGTTTATTTGCAGAAACATTGTGGGAACATTTACAAACCACTTATTTCAATACTGTTAGGGTTTTCTTTTTATCAAACATAATATCATTACTGTAGCCTCTACACATAGCACAAAATATACACTGCATTCATGAAAGACAACATTTTGGGGCAGTTCTAATTGTGACCTTGAGTAAGTTTTAGATTCATTATCACAAGATATGAATGCGACTGCTACAAACCCGCTTAGCCTGGATAAAGCGATACATGCAACATGGTTGAACTGACTGTAAATTGCTTTAAAGCAATGTTTCATTCCAGTGTCTCCATTATTATAATCATTCTTACTTTCTACATTATATTATTTCTGTCCCAATCAATTATTTGCTTAAAATGAAGGCTACACACAAGATAACACAAATGCTCAGGTTACAAACATTAATTATACATACAGCAAAATATTGCAGGAGTGTTGTTCAAGTTATCTATAGGCTAATCATACAAGCATAGTAAGTTTCTTTCAAGTTGTACAATTTACTTTCAAGGTGGACCAATATTTAGGAATGGCATTCTCAGAGGTGTTATTCCATACAAACATCAGCATACAAGTCCCCATGGCTAGGGTACAAATATGATGATTTCTGGTGACCTTGAAAAAAGGTCAAGGTCACTGACTGTCCAACTCTGCCAAGCCTCCAATGAGATGCATTTACAGTCCAAGTACATGTTTTATGATAGTAGCTCACCTTGTTCAAAAGTTGTAACACCCGAAAGGGCAACAAATGAACCAATGTATGCATGCAGTGACAAAACCACAACAATAGCCGACTGGCTGATAAGACCAAGGGGACAAAAATGATGCTTATGTATGTATACCTAAATGTCTCTATATACAGGTATATAAACAGGGAGCAAGTATTCTACTGCATTTTCTACCACTCCCCGTACTCTTCCATTTCATTGCAAGCTTTCAATTGGCTACCATACAGGTGAATCATTGACAATGGCCGGCACTCCTTCCTGAACTGTTCCATGTGGTCACAATGGGCAATCAGTATTGTTCTCTATGCCTTACTGTCAAACATCGATTTTTTTAACCGAAAAATCTACCATCAGAAACCTAGTTTCAACCACATTAACTTTATTAGCCTTAATTTTTGTCCAACTTGATGGACAGGCTTTTGTGGTCACCTTTCTTAAACAGAATTTACCATGCGTTATTACTCTACTGGACACAAATTTGGCCCTGGGTGGGTCAACTTTCTGACACTAGAGCCATTCAGCATTTCAATTTGTTCCCAACCTGAGGTAAAATTACCACAGACTTGGCTTTAACTGCAGTGCCAGTATGTTCTACTCTACAGTCTGCTTTGCTTTGATTCCAATGTCAGTACCTTCTACTCTTGTCAGCCATGCTTTCATTCTAGTACTGACATTTTCTATTCTGCAGTCAGTTGTTTTCATTCCAGTGCTGACAGGTTCTCCTGTACAATCAGCTGTTTTCACTCCAGTGCCAACATGTTCTACTCTAGTCAGTTGTGAAGTCAGGCATTCACACTGACATATTCTCTATATTTTTCCATGACCAAAAAGAAATAATTAATCGTAAAGTATTTATAAGTCCATTTAATTTCTCAACATGTCACATTTCTTGAATGATCTACTGAGCAGTACAACAAAACCTCCTACCTTGCACTACAGTGTTAAAGTTCTTATCTAAATCCCAGGACAACTTTTTTTTGTTTTTTAATTTTTTCTTTATGTTTTCTCATACACCTAAATACTAGTACACGTTAAACACTCACAAAGACTGTAGCACCTTGAACAAGCTGCTCTCAGATGCAGCTAGTGAGCTAGCTTACATCATACACATTCCATCCAGCCCCATGTCCTCAAGTCGTCCAAGGTCTTCTGATATAACTAAATCTAAAACAATGCCCACAAGTACTTCATTACAGCACAACTGGCTCCAGCTGCATTCTATTGTCACATGTACATAAAGCCTGCCTCACAAACACTTGTTCTGCTGCTGTGCAATCCAGAGACAGTCTGCTGGGCAGGTCAATATGTAACAAATATTTTTTTTTCCCTGCTGCAGGGATTTTCTGTCACTGGTCTTGCCTGGTTCTCACTATGTAACAAATATAGCCATACCCAAAAATGGATAAAAACCATCAAATCTAAAATCATTTTTCAACAAAAACAAATTCATTGCAATTTTTTTTTTTTTAAACACACTTCAATAATGTACACTTTCTGAGCCCCGTCAATTTGCTTTGGCATTTTGTTCTACAGTTACGGAATCAAAGGCAGGACACATTTAGCTGCCAACTCGGGGCTCTGTGAGTCATTTGCTCTCATACACGTACATCTATGCACAGAGCTATAAACCTGATACTTTAGCTGTTTCTGCACATAAAGTCACATCACATGTGTAGCTACAAACACGTCAAAATATTCATCCAATTGAGGGAGCCGTGTCACTTTACTTTGAATACAAAGTACATGAACAGGCTCATCTCAAAATATGATGGACAGCTTCTGGCATGGTGTTTGCAAGAAATATTTGATACATGTGCAAACATGTTCCAATTTTCTCGCACAGTACCACTCCAATCTGAAATCTGTTTCAAACCAAGATCTGTGGAATGTTTTTCACCTTTCACATTAATCTACATCCATTAATATATGATCATGTTACCAACAAATTTAACCAAATTATAAATTCCACAAAAGTGAATAACAAACCAAATGCCAAACATATTTATTCAGTTTTTTTGTAGGAAAGACAATGGTTTGCATTGCTTACGTTCTTGTCCTTTTCAACTTACAATTGTCCTGAATTTAAATTACCTTTTTCATTACAAGTGCATATTAATGCAATAGCGACACCATACAAATGCATAGAAATGCACTGTGAAACAGGTCAGGTCACTGCATTGCCTGGCATAGCAACTTTGATTTTCTTGGCAGCCACCTGGCCAGCATGAGGTAGGTCTTCAAGACAGAGTACCTGCCCTGGTAGGCATCTCATTCATGGCAGCACAGCTGATCAACATCTCCTGTTGCCCAGTATGCAGCCACTTTTCAACCCTTTCCCCCTTGAACTGGACAAAACAGGCTGGTGGTCAAATGTCGTCTGCTTCAGTGTTTTCAACTAATTTCAACAGTTGTGAAAAACAATTTGACTGAAAAATGTACATGAGACTTATCAAGATCACTTGCCCCAGGTCAACAGCTTTCCTTGGCATGCGTTGGGCACTTAGTGCCCAACCCATGCCTAGGAAAGCTGTTGACTCAGTCTTAATTCAAGGGGGAAAGGGTTAATGGTCCCTCTTGTACCCTGAGCGCTCAAAAGTGTAACAAATTTACTTGAAAATGAGTCTGATTGAAGCTCTACCCCAAAATGAACAACTATGAATGCAGGGTGGTTTCCAGACTGTATATAGCTTACTGTCTCTCTTTCTGAATTGATATAAGACTGAATATGTTTAGTACAATCGTGCATTCAATTTGTGTGGCGTAAATGATGCATATAGCGATCCCTGTGCGTCTTCTGACTCCTGGCTCACTTTGAAGGCCACTTTGGAAAGTCATGATGTCGTACTCTTCCAATGTACTTTACCCTGTCATGAGGGACACTTTTAACAAACAGGTTTAATAAGTCAGTACGTTGAGTTCACAAGACTATGCTGATATCTTCTGCTGCTTCGTCTGTTTTGCTCGCATGGACTCCACCAGGACATGTGGTCCTTTGTGTACGGTCGCATTACAAAGGTTTCCGAGTAACTCCACTTGAACCTGACTGCCCGGCTTGCTCAGCTCGATGGGTACGTATGCAAACGCAATACTCTGCTTGACGGTATAACCATAGGCACCAGAAGTAGTCATGCCCACCACCTGCAACATAGACATGCTCAAAGTTACAGCTGCATTTATCACAGACATCAACTGTGGGAACATTATTCTGTACTTTTTTTAGTTTCATTTGGTGTACTTTTTCAGCTCAACATACCTATTGTACAATTAAGTTGTTTGTAGAATTCCAGCATATGACCTGGCAAGAACATGCACATGATGCATGCTATACCTGAATACTTGGCTTCAAACAGACACAGAATCCCATTGCAGGCCCTCAATATATGCAGACATTCTTGAAATTTTCAAGACACGCAGAGTAAGGAATATTGAAGCAAAATTTAGTTTTCTCCAGCAAACAATTTGTATTTTTATCCTTTTATCCCTAATGTTCAAAAGTTTACATATTTGAGACTCAGACTCAGAACACTTTTATTTCACCATAATACACAGATCTATACAAATAAAAATCCAACACATGTGATAGGTGAGGACACTCCCATTAAGGCCAGGGATGCCACCATGATGGAAGCCAGGAGAAGCAAAGAACATCTTACTCAAGAAATTGTTACGAATGCAGTGTTGTTCTTATTCATTTACCAATAAATGGGCTACATCTTTCTTGAAAAAATGTTGCTCTGGCCAATCGGACCAATCAGACCCTTAGGCTACTGCCCTAGTACCAGACTATAAAGAGGGAAATGTACTTACCTTGCCTTTATATGCAACTGTAAACAGGGAGGTGTGCCTACTTCGTCTTTGTACCAGACTGTAAAGGGAGAGGTGTACTTACCTTGTCTTTGCACCAGACTATAAAGAGGGAGATGTACTTACCTTGTCTTTGGTACCAGACTGTAAAGTGGGTGATGTACTTTCCTTGCCTTGTGCAAGACTGTAAATAGGGAGGTGTACTTATCTTCCCTTTTTACCAGACTGTACAGAGGGAGGTGTACTTCATATCTTGCCTTTGTAGCACTGTAAAGAGGGAGGTATACTTACCTTGCCTTTGTACCAGAATGTAAAGAGGGAGGTGTACTTATCTTAACTGTGTACAAGACAGTAAAGAGGAACATCTACTTACCTTGCCTTTGTGCCAGATTGTCTCATTGCCTTCTGGATCAACATCAGTGGTGTCCACTGTCAAGTGCACAAGTTTACGCTTGAGACCTTCTGCTTTAATTCTCTTCAGGGCTGCTTTGCCTACAAATTCTGTTGGCTGTTGAAAAATTTAAGACAAAGTTGGTCAGCAATCCAGACAGCAGTACCAGAAGACATGGAACCCTAATCATCTTGTTTTTGTCAGTATTGACTCTTTTGTACCATAATTACACTCAACATGCCATGTGTTAATTCATGCACATAACATAGTCTTTTTTGCAGATGACCATGTGACATTTGTCAAAGACCAATACAGCTACAGCAAAATGCAGAACTTCGTGTAGCTTTTAATCCTTAAAGTGCTAATCTCAGCTATAGTCATTTTTTCATTACCATTAAACATATAATGGTTAAAAGATTCAAATTCCTCATGAGCATACCCTTCATTCCAATACCAGGAAGCCTTGCCTAAAGCAAAACGTAGTCTTAGTCAACAGCTTTCCTCGGGACACTTTAGGCGCATTGTGCACAGTGTCCCAAGGAAAGCTGTTGACTCAATCTTAAATCAGCACTTTAAGGGTTAAGGGCTCATGCCTGTCAATTCTGTCCTGTGTGACAGGAATCTCACACTTTTTTTACCTTTCATTTTGCATCCTTGGACATAAATTAGCCTTATTTTGAACCATATCTCCCCAAGGAAATAAATGATTTTTTTCTTTGTTAAATATAAAATCTCCTCTATGAAAGCAAACATATCTTTCTCTTTCTTCTCAAAGGATGTTCACATGTATGAAACCTTACAAGAAAGTCAGTGTAAGTTAAGTATGCAGACAGATCATGCTCCGGAGTGTCTTGTTCCACAAAGGCACCTCCTAAATCTGTCATAAAAAGAAATTTCAAAAAATGCGAAGTCCATCTATTAAAACTGAAATTCTCAAAAATTTTAATTTCTGAGTTACATTTGTTGAGTTTGTTACGGACTTTTGAACAGATAGATAGATAGATAGATAGATAGATAGATAGATAGATAGATAGATAGATAGATAGATAGATAGATAGATAGATAGATCTACTTGAGTAGATCATCTATCTATCTATCTATCTATCTTTCACATGAATACGCATAAGTTTCAATCTGTTTGCTCAGTTTAACAAACACATTTTATGTGATGACAACATTTATAAGGTACCTTTTTCAGTTTGACAAACATTCCAAGGCCAGCTTCCAGGGGATTCTGATCAACTGTCATCTGAATGAAAACAAAAAAAAAAAAAAAAATATATATATATATATATATATATATAACAGGAAAGTGACATAAAAAACTTGCCCTTTATCATTTGTTCCTGTTGTTTGTCAAGGGGATAATTTAGAGAACATGCATTGAGAGCACAAATTATTTCAATAATATTTATCCTTGGCACATCAAGTGGAGGAGAATATTGTTGTATTCTGTGTTATCCATCAGTCCATAGCTACAACGTTACATGATAAAATGGGGCAATGCCATATTCAATACTTCATAACAATGAACACACAACCCTAATATCAACCACGCCATTTACACATTACCACTCCCACTGAGCCACTCCCTTTCCCCTCTACCTACCCCCCACCCCTACCCCAAGAATGGGGATATCCCCCAGTGGATAATCATGTTTCCCACTTTCAGCTTGGCAATAGGTGCCAAAGGTTTAGGGATTCAAGACCTGGTCATTCCATGGTCAAAATGTAAAGATTACACTCAAGACACAGCTCGGGATTTGGAACCTTGAAGTTAAGATGCTCCTGGTGAATATCAGCAGTTTTTTATCACATAAATTACCAAAATCTCAGATTTAACTAATAAAATAAAAAGCACTGAAACAAAATCAAAATTTTTGGGGCAGGGGTAGGGGTTACAATTGATTAGTGCATTATATTTGCACACAAGTTCTGAAATTATAATTTCTGTAAAATGCTTGAATGGCAAAACTTTTTCATTTTATAAGCGTGAAAATAAGTACATGTACAATACCTCAGATCCCCAGGCTCTGAATCCTTTCTCCAGACGCAGGGACGCCAAAGCATAGGTTCCAAAGTCAGCCACCCCATAGGGCTCCCCTGCCTTGAGCAGTGCTTTATACACAGCAGCCATGTCATGGCGGTCCATGTACAGCTCCCAGCCAAGCTCACCTACAATACATGGCAGCTTTTATATTTTACTATTACTGTATTTTACAGACCTGCTCTCATCCACTTTGTTGATAGGCAATAGAACTAACAGTGCCTCCACCATGATGAGTGAACTTGTACCAGTCATGTTACATGCATCCAGAAATAACACCTTTGTTACCAAAATATGAAACTTTTTAAAATATATTTAGTATCCTGTATGTTTTAAAACTTTATAAATGACTCTTCTTAAGCTTTTGCTTTTCTTGTGTTGTTACCTCTATCATAGGAGCTTGTTTGACCATGCTTGTTACATGGATCTGCCCTCATTCCTGTAGGCTATAGGTGGCAGCACAAGATCCCATTTAACATGAATACCTCCTATTGGACTCAATTATATTCCGACTGGTGTTTGCACATGTATTTGCCACACGTACAACATCTTAAATCACATTCAATGACACATAATGGTCTTTATTACATGCACGGATGCCAACATTCAAAATGTCATTTCAGGGCAAGTAGTCAAGACAACCATGCAGGGACAGAAAATAATTAACAAAGAATACAGTAGCAAATACTCAATTTAGATGAGGGCCACACACCGTAAATTAGCAAATACTCAATTTAGATGGGGCCACACACCGTAAATTGGTCAGATTTTCAGCTAGCTGTCCCTGATGATGAGGGACAGTTGGCACCTCTGTATAACATGTCAAGCCTCCAAAACAGCAACATACTGTAGGTATCACCCTAGCAGTGTAGTCGCAAAAATGACAAGTGACTGCATGAACAGCCCATGCTCAGGTGACCAACATAAGCAGAGCTTCAGCTTCACTTTCACCATGATCTCTGCTCAACATATACAGATACAGGGCAACCCAAAAGTTTACCTCTGACATTTCAGTTTTTGTGAAGCTGCAAATGTCAAGATTATTGAAGTAAGATGTTATCCAAAACAACAAGACCATGACAGACAGTGGACAGAGGGTGGCCTACTATAAGCCCAGCTGACTGACAAGCCAACAGAGCCCAAAACAACATATCGGAAGTTTTTTACAATTGACAACCACATTACAGAACAGGAAGTTTTGCAGAAGCAAGATTACAATTGAAAGTTGGGAGCAGATACTTGTGATAAGACAGTGACTTGCTGTGCCAATAAATCAGCAAACATCTGCAAAATATTCCCATTTAGCCATGAAGACCTAGCGTCCACACATAGGCATGCACATAAACCTCCCATTGACAGTGTCCTAGGTTGCAGATGTAGCTTGCTTCTTTTTTTTCTTTGTCATTAACTATTTCCTCTCAATGCGGCAAAGTGGTAAAATGTTGTCTACTTAAGTGCTTTTGACGAATTTCAACCGAAATGAAAAACTATTTGAATGAGAGTTCTAACGTAGATGAGACCTATGTATGTAACATGACTCAGGTCAATAGCTTGACCTGGCATGGGATGGGTGCTTAGTGCTGCTCACTCTGCCTTGATTCAAGGGGAAGTGTTATGTGCCATACACCCAGGCTGATTACTGGATTCCTGGTCCAGAGAGCAGACATTTGTAGAAATTATATGTCACATAAAATGAAGGTAGAATTGTTTCATTTTAAATTCCTGTTTGAAAGTCTGGTTAAGTATAATAAATGTGGTAGATATGTACATTCTTGTTTCTTCTTTTTGACTGGGACTGTGGCACTGTCATTTCTGAAATTACTTGGTAATCTGCTTAGATTATTGTCACGGACTGCACCGTGATAATTTTTGTATCACTCAGAGAATTAGGTGGCAACTAGCTGTTCCCTGGTCACATGACATGTTCAACCTGAAGCAATGTGAGTACTGCTGCTGAGCTCTTTATCTTGTAAATTATTTTGTAGTGCGTGGCTTTAATACTATGATGGTGAATCATACAGCCTTTCCAGCTATTTGTGAACCAGTAGCTTCATATTATGCTTGTTTTCACGTAATGTTGTGATGACAGAATTTCTTGACATTGGTGCCACATGAACCACAAACACGACTTAACCAGCTACACAAACACAAGACTTCAGAGTTGCTTGTCCTTTCAATAAACTTGTAGTGAGATTAATTCAAGTCTCATCTACTTTCCAGGGTACATCAGTGGACTAAGTGTAGCACGTGTCAAAAATACTTATACAGGCATAAGAATATCCCAAATTACAATCCAACTGCAATACAGAACTAACCTGTGTAAGAGATTCTTAGGGCTCCCACCTCCACCCCTGCTATCTGCACCTTTGCTGCACGCAGGAAGGGAAATGCTTCATCAGACATGTCTGTAGTGGTGACCTTTGACATGATGTCTCTTGAGTAGGGACCAGCCAATCCCAGGCAGTGATAGCGGTCTGTTACATTCTCTATTGTTACATTGTATCCCTTCTTCCAGGCATAATCATCCAGCCATCTAAGAATAGAAATCAGAAATGCTAACAAAATCCTAATGCAAGAGAACATGTACATTGAGGCTGCTTCCACGCCTGACAATATTGTAGAGTGGCTGCACTAGCTTCATTTAAAACAAGGAAATTTTGAAGGTGGAATATTTGTCTTCCTTTAACTTTAGAGGTTTTATGTTCTGGAATTACATGCACCTAGTCTTAAATTGAGAGAAACACTTTTATCACTGATGTTGAAAATGTTCAATGCACGCAGATATCCCCCAAATTGCAACAAAGCTGTTGCAAACAAACGCCGTATGTACAATCACATTTTCCCACTCAAATATAAAAATGAAGGCAAACCTGAGATCATGGAGCTCGGAACCACTGCCAGTGATACAGAAGAAATGATTGGGTTCAATTTGCGTAACGGTAAGCTCTGCATATACCCTGCCCTGAGGGGTCAACATGTGTGTAATACAGGTTTGACCTTCCTGAAACACATATATACATACAGTAGTGTATTATGTAACACACACACACACATGTATATATACAGTGGTACCTGTCTTGAGAGACCCCTCCAATGAGAGACCACATATCTTTTTAAGACTGCTCTCTCAGAACACTGTGCTATTTTTTCCATGTTATTATACCTCTAATGAAAGACCAGCTGTTTTGAGAGACCACATTTTGACCTGCCCTAGGGGTGGTCTTTCAAGACAGGGACTGCTGTATATATATGGTATTCCTACAACACAGATACACACAAAACCTGTCTTGAAAGATCATCCCTCGGGACGACCAAATTATAGTCTGTCAAAACAGGTGGTCTTTCATTAGAAGTATAAATAAGATGAGAAGTAGAAAGCAAAGTATCTCAGAATAGTGGTCTTCCAAGACAGGTGGTCTCTAGTTGGAATGGTCTCTCTACACAGGGGACACTGTAGACAAGTATATGTGGCCCTTATGCAACATGTATGTCAGCACTTTCTTGTGACAAGTACAGTGGAGCCTGTTTTGAGAGACCAAAAAGTGGTCACATAAGGCAGCTGGTCTCTCAATAGAGGTGCAGTAACATGGAAAAGATGGCAAAAGCGAGATGGTAAACATGGTCTGAAAAGGCAGGTGGTGTTTCCTTGCCGTGGTCTCTCAAAACAGGTTTCACTGTATACACATGTACATGGAGAAGTTTCTTGTAATACAAGTATACACATGCACATGTAGGAGTTATTGTAATACAACACAAGACTATACACACGTGCATGGAGGAGTTATTGTAACACAATATATGTACATGTAAAGCTTTATTTTGTGAGGGTGGCTCAGTTAGTGCTAATGGTAGCTGATCTCCCCAGAGTTCCTCAAGAAGAAACGTGCTAAAAAGGTAATTTTTCTCTTTTATGGCCCAAAATTTGGGAAAATTTCCCTGACTAAGGTCAAAGTTTTCTCCCTGGAGCACTTTTGTCGCCAATTTGGGACCATATTTTCTACTATTTTGGTTGAAAATTTCCCTAACAAAGGCATCATTTTTGTGAAAAGTGCCCTAACATAGGGTGGGTTTTTGAAAGATCGAGCCACACACCCCCACCAAAAATTTGGGAAGTACTCCCCCCCCCCCCCCCTTCCCGGGTGAGACACATATGACTTTCATGCAAATAGTTGCCCTGTGATGCCCAGGCTAATATGAATTAAGCTCTGTGTGTGACTGAAGATTCTTTAGTGCACACCGGATGTACAATCTGGGCACTTACTTTTGGAACAGTATTGGCAGTGACATAGTCCAGGAATTCTGCAGCACCTGTGCCTTTAATATCAAACTTGCCAAAGGGACTCAGATCAATGATACCAGCCCGAGTCATCACCGTCTCACACTCACGCCCAACTGGCTCAAACCAGTTTGCACGTCTAAAGCTGGGTTTGTAGCCTGCATCATCTCCTGGAAGAGCAAACCAGCTGGGCTGCTCCCATCCTGACAAACAGAAACACCACAGATGTTAATCATGATGAAAATAGTTTACAGCTGGGTACTCTAGGTTTAAAGGAAGCCCCCATGTACTTTATAAGCGTAAATTTTTGCGAGGGATAAATAATCCTGAATTTTCTTGAGGAAACTCAGGTCCGTAATATTAATTTTAGGAAAACTGTAGCAGATTGAACATGGAATGAAAGCCTGCATAACATCGGGAATACAAAACCTGTGAAATTCTGATTTGGAGTGTATTTGGGAAATTTTGTGCCCAGAAATATAAATGATTTTACAGTGGTTCTACTCTTTATTTCCCATTGAAGTAAGAGCTCAATTTACCATGAGCTACTTTACATTTGTGTAAAGTTGTGAACAGGTCTTAATCTACATTAGTTTTTCACCCACAGATACGTCAGAACTGCTAAAATGGATGGCAGTCAAATTGAATGGAACAAATTATTACTTCTTTTATTTTTGACAATTTTGTCTGTTACTTTGGTGAAAATTGCAAAATTAAAGAAAATCAAATCATGTTTTCTCACACTTCACTGAAAATTGGCTGTTGGTTGCCCTACCCTGTATCATTTATTAATGTCTAATGTCTAATATGGTCATTCAACCTTATTCAGATATGATGGTCAGTCACTGTGTGCTCTTATCCACTACAGCTGGAGACAGACCAGAGGGATTCGTATTTGGGTTGCTTCCTTTCAATCACTTATAAAGCAATATTAACTGTCAGCAACACATATGCATTCTCTCAGAGGATATAGTTTGAAGATTTGAAAATTTTTGAGTAAGTGCTGTATTCTTTTGGTCCTAGATTAAAGGAATATGAGACAGCAGTATGTCAGTGCTGTCCAGCTTAAAATATCTGGAGCAAAATTGTAGCATTTTTGCCACTTCTTTACAAAAGAAACACTTATTTTTGAGAAAATCTGTAGCAATTTTCAAGAGCTTTGTAGCAAAATTTTGCGACAATGCTCCAGTTGGACAGCCCTGGTATGTGCAGCTATATAAGCATGGATTGGATGTTCAATAGCCGTCTTAGGGACTTTGGACCCAGTTATATACAAAGTCTCTTGCACTGCTGTTGTCCTGGCATTATGGGGAACACAATTTTGAGATACAATGAAGTGCTCACATATGACGAAGCACAATCACAACCAGATTAATCATATCATTACAAGTGCTTTCCTCTAGATCTGCTGTGTGCATGTACACGATGATACACCACAGCTAAATGGCCATGTTTTCACTTCAAAATGAGGTCACAATGTGTAATATATGGGTATACAGTTTAATAGGCACATAAACTACTATAGAGTAATCTGGCTTAAGCTGATGGTGCCAAAGATCCCTATCTTCAATAAGGAACACTTATCCACTTACTTCAAGAACTTTTTTTGTTTTTCCCTGGTAAAACTATACATGTTTTTAATTATTACAACTGCCAGATTTTATACATATTTTAATAAGTATACCTTTCCTGGAAATATATTCATCTCTGCTAATAAACAGGAACATTTTCACACAAGCATATTTCACCTGGGAAGCTAAATTTTGAGACAGCTATTGAGAAAAACTTTCCATTTGTTCAATCCAAAACTAACTGACTATCAAGTTTAACATGTTTTCCATGGATGCCTTTCTTAATTTTTTTTTAAAATGTCAACTATCTGTTTTGTAAGTTTGAGTGTCAATATGTCAAGTTTGTCAAATTTTTAATTTAGAAGTGCTACAAACTGAAACTACAAGATATCTTTGAAAATACAAATATGCTACCCTGGGAACTACATTATCATTATTTTTTTGGAGGGGGGAGGGGGGAATTTGTCACTAAGTTAAGTATCTTTGATGAAATCTGCACTTGGAAGAATATTCAGATTTACCACCCGACACGAATATTGCCAGGAAAACTGTTTTTATTAAAATGTAAATATATTCTAAAGATGATAACAATTCCAAAGTAATTATATTATTTTTAAAGCTTTATTCTATTTTATTTACTTTTCTTTCAACTAAAAGCACTACAAGCTGCTTGAAGTGAATACACTGGTGTTGCTGATTGAAGAAGGGAAACTTTACTGCCATCATCTCAAGAACAAGAGAATATCCTGTTTTCCTGCCACATCCCTATGTGGCCCCTTTATAGGGTTCCAAAACCTACCTTTTACTGGCAGGTGGCAATACAGACTGTCTGTCAAAAGGCTATTTACAAACTAGACCTGTATTCTCACTGGACTGCATATTAAAACATTGAATAAACTCATTTCTTTTACTTTTTAGGAGCAATGCCTCAGTAAAGGCAACAAAAAAAGAAATGTGCACAAAGTACGACACAAAATGCATTGAAAATGATTTCATCCCACCAGAGCTTGCACATATGCCAAAGTTCCCACAAGGAATTATCCCACCAAGGAAATCCTTAAAAGGATCGAAAGAATCTACAATCATTGTAGGTAGAGCACAGCTTATACTTCTGCAGGACACCCTTCAAGAGACCTGATTAGGCCATTGCAATGAATGAACTAGCAAAACCTCAGTACTGCTATGGACCTGATAAAGAAGGCGTATACAAAGTCAGGGACCTGCTGTCTCAATTAGTGGGAAACCAGAAAGCCAAAGTGTTGTCTTGGATGGAGAAGAACGTGTCTTCTCTAATCACAGAAAAATAAGAAAATAAGAGAGGGCAATGATCACATTTTCGTCCTATCGGGGCCAAAGCAAGTCTTTTCTCTTTGACGACTCAAAGGAAACAAGAAGAATTTTTGCATCCACACATAAGCACAAAGAGACCAAAACAACCAAGCACCATGGGGAACACCTGGAGGAGAAAGTGGGACAACCTTAAGTAAGGTACTGCTCTCCATGAGAGAGAGCTATTCCACAACAATGGTTTCCCCGGCAATGTGAGAGATCACTGTAGCCAAGCAATCTCTAGCTCATTATGAGCCAAGCAGAGCTCTTAACAAAATTTGCTGTCATGCTGGACCAAGAATGACCATTATTGTCACCGGGGTCAAGAATGCAAATAAAGCTGTCTCCATCCCATGAAGAGCCTTGGCAACCAGAGATGAAAAAGAACTCTCGTTCATCACAGTTCAGTTCAAAGCTGGATTTATTTTCTTTGTTGGAAGCTAGTTCTGATTTGTTTAACATTCCAAACTGTAAGAGACAACTTTCGTTTGCCCGTTGAGCTGATCAGTTCACATCATGTAAAGAGACAGTTAACTCACAGGAAACTCTACACAGAAAGGACCAATTCTCATCATGCACACAGGAACATGGCGAGGACAGCCAAACCTTTAGTGAATTTTCATAGTGACACAAGTTAAATATATTCACGTTTGATTTTAGTAACTCAAACAATATCAAAGATAATGCGATCTACTTATCCCTGAAGATTTAATGGTCAACCTTTCAGACTTTGTTCTTACAGAGTCACTGAAAAGAGTCCTCAACAAGGGTCTGAACTTTTGTCCAACAGTGAGGGAACCAGACATAGGGCAAATAAATAGTGACTTTGAAAGATTTTTCACAACTTTAAAACTTAAGTGTTTCTTTCAGAACCTTGAGAAAAATCAGGGGCCTCAAACTAGAGAACCCTTGAGAGCTTCCAATAAAAATGTCAGTCAAGTTTGTGATAGAGACATATCTGCCCCACAAACCTGCAAGTTAAAATACTGCAAAGCAAATTCACGCCCACTGAGGCTGAACTGGTTGACCCCGACCTTGAAGCTTCTTGCAGGTTAATTAAACATGATCTGGCAAAATTCCAACCCAGAGTGCCCAGGATATATAATTTATGAAGGGAAGATAAAACGGGTCTTAAAGAAGTTAGGACAAACTCAGACATAGAGATCCAAAACAGCAGATAAAGGCTCAGCCACCATGATAACAAACACAGATGACCAAATAGCCTCCGGTTCACCCAATGCTCAGTGCAAATGAGTGTCCCACAGAATGAATTTCAGCTTATGTCGAATTTCTTTCTGAAACCACTGGTGAAGAAGATTCCCAGTGATATCACAGACGCCACAGATTTTACTAACAAAACTGAAGTGTTGCCAGCTCTACCAGAATATGCTTTTCTGGTCACCTGAGATGCACAATCTTTGTACATTAATATTTAGACCAACAGAAGCCTACATAGAGCTGCCTGAACTCTATCACACAATAGAGACCATTCAGACAGACCCAGTCCAGCTGAGTTGACAAGTTTACGCACACTTGTCCTTACCTGTAACGATTTTCAGTTTAATGGCGACCATTACTTCCCAATCAGTGGTACCACCATGGGCGTCCATCTTTTGACAATCTTTTTATGGCAGATTTAGAGGGAAGCTGTTTACTGAAGTACCCACTATCACCACCAGTCTGGTGGCCATTCATTAATGACATATTTTGTATATAAACACACTCAGAAGGAGAATTAACAGATTTTGTTAATCACCTAAACTCTTGTCAATTTTTTCTGCAATCTAGACACAACAGTGAAAATTGACATACAATGTAGAGCATATATACCACACTCTATGCAAAACCCACTGAGACTCACACTTACCTGCATGTCAGGTCATCCCATCCCACACTCAAGAACTGGAGGAAGACAACTAACGCAGATTAAGAGAACTGGCAGTAAGCAAGAAGACTTTGAAGAGAATTTAAAGAAACTTCTAAAGTATGATGGTAAAAGAGACCACCTAGTTCATACACTTTCAGGGTCAAAGAGGAAAGGCGACTCCACAAACAAACAAACCTTTTGGTGCGAAGCTAAAATGAAGGAAAACAGCAATCAAGAAAATATTTTTGTATCATTACATCGTACAATCCAACCCTTCCTCCAATAAGAGAAATCATCCAATGAAATTGGAGGACTCCAGAAGCCTGACTGTATGCTGAAACTCCAGCAGACCAGTCACCATAGGGTTTAGACGCCCTCAAAACCTAAGGTCTTGGACCAGTAAATACTCTGCCGGTGCAGGTGTGTCAGTCACGCAATGAATACAGGAACTCAGATGACAGGCTATTAAAAATTAGGGAGCACAGAAACTCTTACCCATTTCTTGTCATATAAAGGGAATAAATATGCCTGATTATCTGTGGGTTTGGGAAGGTGTCACTTCAACATTTAATCCTTGAACTAGAAATCTTGTTGGGCTATTATTTCATTAAGGTTTGCTTTGGAACTGTAACTATGGAGGTAAGCATAAACAATGCGCATGTAGAAAAGAATTTAATTGGTTTTGCCCCCATTTTCTATTCATAATGTAAGTGTCATTGAAGTAACCTTTGAGAAAAATGACAGGTACAGTGTCAACGAAATTTTCAAATGTCATAGACAACCTGGCAAACATAGCCAATTTAACATGCAACTCTATTAGGTTTTGATTTACTGGTCCAAGACCCTAAGAGACTTCTTGATTCATTCCAGAATCAGAACACTCCAGAGCTGAAGCAGAGAATCTAGCTATTCCATGCAAGAGAAAACAGAATGAGTGTAATTGCCAGAATTGCAAGTATTGCATTCGGCTAAATAAATCAGAGCATCACCACCACAGAAACAAAGCGAACATGCAGAGTTCCAAGAGGAGGCTGCTGTGAAAGCTCCAACCTTGTTTACCTCCTCACCTGCAAAACGTGCAAGAAACAATATGTAGGACAAATGCAGTGTCCTCAAAAAGACAGGTTAAGAGAACACTTCCGTTACATCAGTTGCAGATCGAGTGACCACCCAACCCCTGGGGAGACAGTTCACCCCGGAAGGAGGTGATGGACTTAATTTAGAAGTCATACTACTGCAGAATACATCCAGACTCCACCAAGATTAGACCACACCAGAGAGCTGCAACTAACTCTTGAACAACACTGGATGCACCAATTTATGTTGGACCGAGTCATTCCGCCTGAATATCATGGGAAAAAAGCTGCCTTGCTGAGTCAAATGCTAAATTTTTATTGTCTGAGCTTATTTTTCCATGCTATGTACAACTCAATTAACACACCCAATACTAATTTGGTGGCTACTCCATGTTTACAAACAGGCGAACGCAGTTTTCTTAACAGTTTGGTTTCGCAACTGATAAAATGCAGAAGCATCAAAACTAGCCTTACATCGAAAAACAATAGTCTCTTCCATCTATACAGCCTTTAATTGTCCCATCAGATTGCTCTTTTACATTTTAGAGGTTCTAAAATTTTCACAAAAGTTCAGCTGACCACTGACAGTAGGCAACCATGAGAAGTTTGGTACTTTTGAAATTGTACACAGCAGTTTTAAAGTTGTTACATTCTAAGCTATAATGGATATATACAGCCTAGTTCTGTCAGCTGAAGTGACCTCTAGTGAAAGGCTTGAGAATCTTTGCGTCCTCTTCCTTAGTTTTACCTGCATGGAAGCCAAACTCTGCACCCCTTTCCTTCTGCTGGTCATATATTCCAGTCACTCTCTTTGTGGGTCTCCCAGCCCACCGCTCCTCTTTTGGATACACAATAATGTTGTTTAGACCATATGATTCTCGAGCCTTCGCCAATGTGTATTTCCTGCAAACGAAGCACATGTATCATATTACTGAACATTTGTACGTAAGATCCAACACTTAGAATCTACAGTTTATCTGCAGTACATGGTTAAAGAAGTCTACATGGGTTTCTTTTTAAATTATCACTTGTAAATTATTTTGTTAAACTTACTGCAATTGAACTTATTCAATTTTATTACAACTCACTCGTTCACTGTGTACAAATGTACATGTAATGATCATAAACTATTTGCCATTTTAGATTAATGACTTCTGGCAAATAAATTGTTTGAGCTCGTCATAAAGGGTGACAAAATAACGTGGCATGTTTGCAACATACCCACAGTTCTACTCTATACACATGTGCACATTTTGTGCTGACTTCACAGAACTTATCCTGTGACAGTACCTATACAAAATATGCAGCCACTGCAAAAGTTAATACAGCACTGCAAGAAAAAAACCGTTGAAATTTGATCTAAGCAAGGATTTCCGTCAGTTATTTTTGCCAATTTGATTTTGTACACACTCGACTTTCTTAATAAATCTCTTTATTCTCACTTTGACTATAATTACGCTGTGATGGTCTTTGTTTACAGACCTACCATGGTTAGGTCCAGTTAAGCTTGTTTTATTGGGTTAGTGTCGGCACAACTTCACTCTTCAATCCATACGTGGGGAACTATATTCCCGTTCAGGTCAAACTATCATATGGCACAACAGATCTTGAGTACCTATTTCACTATTCTTTATAAAAGTATAAGGTAAGCGTAAATTACTTGAATTATGCATAAAGCAACTCATCTTAACAAGAACAGATTAATTAAGGGGCGGCACCTTTGATGACATTGTGTCAGTCCTATAACCTTAAAACTTAATAAGTATTCATGCGCACAACTTGGAGGCTAGCAACGCAGCATCAGTGCAGGGTTCTTTGTTGAGGTATGGTTTGGGGGCAATTTTGGAGTAAAAAGACAGGTTAAATGGGAATAAAAACAGAACATAGCTTCTGTGAAGAATGATACAGTTTATTGCACCCTCCTTGGAGGAAACGTTTTGCTGAAGTAATCGCCTGCGGCAATTTCAGTAGGCTTTGGCAAAACGTTTTCTCCTCGGAGGGTCCAATAAACTTTATTGTTCTTCACAGAAGCTACATTCTGTTATAATATGTTGCAGGGAACTCACGTGTCTGTCCAGTTACTAAATCTGTTTGGATCCACTTCAATGAGATCAAAGGGTGGTTCCCCATTGATGATCCAGTCTGACAAGTACTTCCCCACACCACCAGCATGGATTATACCATACCTAAAGAGGGGAAAAAACAAACTCTTATATTACTGTTTCTATTATACAAGCAGCAGCTATGTGTCCAAAATAAAGTATTTTTATTTCCATGGATTTAACATTTAAAAATATTTGAAAGAAATGTATGCAGTAAAATCAATTTGAGCAGATTGACTATGAAATGTTTAGTATTTCGCCATGCCAAACTGTCTCCATTTTTAACTCTTTAAGTGCCAATCATGTCTAAAGTCGATGTACTAAAGTGAAACTTGTCTGAATCACCATTAGGATCTCAGATTCATATTCCTCGTAAAAGTACCTTTCATTCAAGTACCAGCATGCCTCTAGTTCCAGAGTTAATATCCCAGGTCAACAGCTTTTCTGGGCACGCATTGGGCACATTGTGTGCTGAGAAAAAGCTCTTAACCCAGTCCAAAATTTGGCACTTAAAAGAGTTAATTGGTTGCACATGATATTGCTGGAAAATAATGCTGTTGCCCACTTTACAGACCAATCACCCTGTTTTCTCCTACCCACAATGCAACCGAAATAATATGGCTTCCAAAGGGGGGAGAGCACCCAAGATTGTTAATCTTACAGTTTTCTTTCTATCTGATATGAAAGGCCATGGTACTTAATTTCCCTCCATGTTGAATTTGAAACAACAGAACAAAAAAAACAAAACAAAAATTAAATCATAGGAAGTCACTGACCATGTGAGGGAATTATCAGCCTTCAGAATTAGGTAAAGTTTAATTCATGTCAAAATGTCAATGTGCAGTGTTCTAAAGGAGATGCGATTGAACAGTAAAGTCAACAAATGATAGCAGTGTTTGTTTTTCTCGGGATATTTGAAACTCGTTCCAGGTCATCCCATGAACTGTTCACATCAGAGACAATTGTTTTTGCTGTGGTCAAGTGGTGCGCCTGGCCCACTTGATCTGTGAGACACAAATCAAGTGCCCCAAAGCACTGCCGGTCTGCTCGGTGGTTAATACAGCACAAGCATGTGCTGGTCCAGACGCACTGTTCCACGAGACTCCGCGAACTGGTTCAAACTGCCCTCCTCTCACTTAACCCTCAAGCACTGTACTGATATCCTTTTTTTGTGTGTGTGTGAAGTGTCATGCACATGTTTGATATCCGCTGTAATCTTATCTTTTATGTAATGTACATATGGATGAGTAGTGAAAAGGAAACAAATGGGACGCAGATCTTCCCTTAATCACTCCCCCATTAAGAGGACTTCAATCTGCACATCTTGCAGCATTTCTCTGACCTCCACCATGGCTAATACATCATATGTGTCATACTCCCTCTTCTTTCTGTTATAAATTGTAACTGTGAGATCCAGAGTTGATCAAATTACTACAAAAACACATTATCTCCAGAAGCTCTACACATGAAATGGATTCAAACAAAAGCAACTGGAAAGTTTCCAGTGTAATCTAATAATAGATCCCCTCATATCATCTGACCACATCTTGAAAGTTTTTAAATGTGGGTTGTCATAAAATCGAAGGAGAGAATAATAACTGGGACTTCCTTTTATCAGAGACTTCCACCAGGAGAGAGCTAATCCACTGCCAGGTAACAGTGTGCAAACGCCAGACAGTGTGTTGAGAAGGGCACTACTTGCCCTACTCCTCTCTGCTCCCTTTCTTTGCTGTTGCATCTCTATTGCAGCGATTGAGTTGTATTGGATTAGCTACATCGAGTGTCCTCTTGTGTTTATTATGAAAAGAACATTGCGTATGTGCACATAATCAGTTTCATCTTCTGAATTGCAATTCTCACTGTATTGACGTTTTTTTTTTCAAACTTGACCGCCAAAATTTAACTGCTTGCAATTTTTCCTCCCAAACGTAAAAATGTGTTAGTTGCATCTTCAGTAACTATCTATGCTATACTCAGCTACAATAAAACTTCATTTCCGACAGCGTCAGTGCCAATGTTAGAGAATATTTGGTACCTCCACCCTCATATTTGTTTCCCAACATTTGCCCCATCCCAAACAATTGAGAACCATGGGAATCTGCATGTAATTGAACACTTAGTATGGGGAACAATTGTTCAGCATGTATTAGCTCCCCAAATCCTAATACAGCACACAGTTAAAATGAAAATTGGCTTTACAAGTTATTATAAAGTCACTATATAACTTAAAGCAAGGGAAACATATATTAAGTGAATGGTAGTTCCCCTTGCATTGGATGACAAAATGTTCATAGGAAGGAATAAATATTTAATCCCCGGAGGACAAATTTTCACTGGGTCTTATGTTCCTGGGGAACACATATTCTTTGACACCAGTAGAATCATATTTTCTTTAAATTGTGCTTAGTAGTCCAATGGGCCAAAGTGTCTGAAATAAATCTTTGAACTTTGGAAATATAATCATGACGGTTTCAGCTCTCACAGCCAAGTATGGTGTAACACTGAACTTTGACTACAAGATTTAGGTTGTCACTGCACTCGGCCATCTTGGTTGAAGTGTGAACAGCTGATTATGAACTGGTGAAAGTTTTAAAATTAAATGATGACCACCCTGTTAAACAGACATATTATACTTTATTTGCTATGGACTCTGTGGGTCAACATGATTGGTGCACAAAAGTCAGAAATTTGCTAAAAGGACTGGGCTATGTTAATATTTTGAATGACCAAAAGGTTGTAAACAGTGATACTTTTTCAAAGGATATTTAGTTAATGTTGCAAATCTCTCTACAAAATAAGTACATACCAAGTATTGAAAATTCAGACTCCGGAGCAAAATACATGTACCTATAAAGTTTTTATAGAAGTGTTCTGTACAGAGCCTTATCTGTCAATGATATAGGACCCCTGCTCCAGGACCACCCTCCGTAGGCTGAGGCTTAGCTCACACAATTTACCCATAGAGACAGGCAGACATGCTAATCTCCAGTGCTTGTAGCTAACAGGATTTGCATGAAGAGCAATACTTATACGATAGAAGATGACAGTCACTTCATGTTGATCTGCCCCAAATATTCCAAAGTAAGAGAGCCACTCCTAGGTGAACTGACTAAGCTAATACCCAACTTCTTGGGAAATTTGTATATGACGAATTCAATGATGTAAACAAATAAAAGTCTATCCATCACATGATCAGATTGAAGGTTCCCGACAGAAATGTGAACAGTGTATATACAAGATGTGACTGATGATTTGTCGTTAACTTAGAGTAGTGCTATAGACTAGGACTACATACATGTGTATTTACATTTTTGATTTAATGTGGTGCTGTGAAGTACTGAATTGTGCATAGATTTGTGGTGCTGTAAAGCACTAGATTATGAGGAGTGTTTCTGATGTATGTTTATTATTGTATAGGTAGTGATAGGAAATTGATCAAATGGTTTTGTCCACTATACCATATCTTTGACTTAATGTGGTGCTGATCACTGATTATTTATGTAATTGTACTACAGACATGTAGGTCTGAACTGACCTATCTATTTTATGTCTGAAATAAAATTATCTAATATCTAATAATGTTAAGATAGTTTTATTGCTATGCATGACAGACCAACTAAGTTTCAAAATTTATGTCTATAATGTTCACATTGCATGGTCTGTTCACAATGCTTATACATGTATATGTTTGTATCACATACTGTATACATGTCTGGTACCCTGGGGTAGATTAGCACTTCTTGCACTAACTGGATCAAGGCCCTCTCAAAATATGCGATCGAATTGTTTGATCAAGTCGACCAGGTGGTGGAGTTAGAAAAATCAGAAGTTACGTCTGACTTTTTCTAATCTTCTTTATGATATTTGAGACATTTGTTATCGATATTCTGTGTTGGGAATAAGAAATATTTACAAGAATAATTCTGTACGTTGTCTAACTTGTTTATTTTCCTTGTTTTCCGGGGGGGTGGGGGGGGGGGGGGTGCCCTTGGAACCCCTAGCATGGCTTTGCGCCTTTGGCGCTTGCAATGTCAGAATTACGGACCACTAAAAACTGGGCTGGTCCACTAAATATTAACACTTACTGGCCCAGCTGGACCAGTAAGTTTCTTGTACTGTTTTATGCACTGCATATATTTACATCCAGTTGAACTTTTAGCATTACAGTATAGGCGGGAGCCTTGTGTTATCAGACCACAATACATGAGCCTGGTGTGTTATAAGACCATGACACCTGTCCTGCCCGCATTCCAATAAGCCAGGCCCACCTGGGTTTGTGGAACTCGACACTTTTAACATGCTGGGAAATCAGTTTCTAGTTGTTTCACTTAATCGTATGTGCTGAATTTCTAAATTTTGTGTAATCGAGCAGAAAAAGTAAGGGGCAAATGTAAATATAAGCAATGATGGTCACTTTTGTGTGTGTTATGGCATAATGTGGCACGTGATTCAAGGTGGTATCGGGTGAGGTGCACTGGCGTGCACCAAGCCCACAATGCCAGCTTCAATCACTCTCGCCATTATGCCATAAAACACACAAAAGTGACCATCAATCCTTAAATATAATCACATCAGCATGAGCAGCTTACATGACATCTGCTGTAAGTGTCAAGTGCAAGCTTGTTACAAGACATATCAAATAACCTGGTCCGCATGCAAATGTCATTTGGGATGGTAGCATAGAAGTTTACCTACCCAAAACCACAAGCACACCAGAAGTTGCTTAAGCCCTGGTAGGGTCCTACCATGGGTAATGCATCCGGAGCATATGTGATGGGTCCCGACACTACACGGATGATATTCCCTTTCTGCAGTGCTGGGACCCTTTCCATGGCCGCCTCCAAGTAATCCTGTATTCTGTCCAGGTCCGCATCAAACAGCTCCATGCCAAAGTCTGATGAATACCATTGAAAAGAAAAAAAGAAAAACGGATTTGAAAAAAATGATTTCTGTCATATGGCTGCGGCTGGGTCACGACTTGTTCTCAATACATGTATATGTGCAGTTGTGCAGTTTGTTAAAAAGTAGCGCCTTACCTTTAATTTATAGTGGCATTTAACCATGTAAGTTCATTCATGCACAATCATAATATCAACAGAACCTGGGTGATGTCTATCAATAGCACACAGAACCTTTAAATCAAACATGAAACTCTGTAACCATGACTTCCTGTAACATCTAAATGTATACCCCTTACATTTGTGATGCAGCACAACTACGGAAATATTTTTCTTTGTTAACAAAAAGAAAAAACTTAACTTTCAGAAATAGTACCACAAATAATTCGCAAGACACTTAAAAAAATTATCACTTAATTATTTTTACATTCAAACTTCCCATAATTCTATACAAATGATGAATTTCCTCACATTTATAGGTTAATTCAATGTGAATTGCACATAGTTGTATAAAGTACCCACATGCTTCATCTAGTCATTGGTTTGCACTCCCAGCTAAAAAACCATAAAAACACCAAGCTGAAAAAAGGTCTGCAGCCACCTCAGTACAGTACATGTACATTTAAAAGTGGAACAATCATGGTACTGTGCCCACTCACCAGCAGGGGGCGATCCAGTATGCCAGTCATCAACCAGCCTCATTTTCTCAGGTGCCTCGTATGGCCCCACCAGCAATCCCTGTCTCTCTTGTCTCAGGTAGTAGGAGTTTTCAAGGTCCCTGATGACAGGTAGCTCATGGGTAAGTTCTTCTACCTCAGGAACACTTGAAGTGATCATGTACTGGTGATCTACTGGTACCATGGGTAGGTCCAACCCAACCATTTGGCCCACTTCACGGGCCCAGAAGCCTTAAAAAATGCAAGCAGTGTTGATTCAGGCAGCACGCAAAGTCAATTTCTGACAAACAATACATACACAACAAAAGGATCATGATGATCCTGTGCTCTGCTGACTGGAATCTGCTTTTACAATATTGCAATACATGCACTGTAGTCTGTAAGGCTGTGTACATGTACTGTGGTAACACTCAAGCATCGTATTTGAGAAGTTGAAATTGTAAATACAAAAGTGCAATATATGCACTGAATTGCCATATATACATATACAGTGGCAGCACTCAGTCACAAAGTTTGATATCCCGTAAATTTGTCAAAAATTAACATATCCACATTATTTCGGCAAACTTTTATTGTCTAAAGGCCAACTATATTCTGATAAAATTGTGAACAATTCTGTTTAGCTATTCTGGACAAATTATTGCATCATCATCTCCTTCGCAAACTTGCAGAGGTCCACCTGGGGCACATACATCCATGTGCAAAATCAAAACACTCCATGCAGCGGTTTTTGAGAAGAGGACGAAAATGTAAAAAGTCTAACCACGGATGGACGACAGACGCAACAGATTCTATAAGCTCTGCAGACTGACAAGTCAGCAGAGCTAAAAATAGTAACATAAAGTTGAAATAAAGAAATCTATATTTTCTGTGAAATAATGGTGCTTTGTTCAAAACAATAAACTAGTGTTAACATTTTGTTGAATAACTGCATGTACAAAAGGGAAGAAAAAACGCTTGACAGCTTACTATTATAATGGTGGCAGCAGAGTCCACCGAGCACATGGGCTTCTGGCAAAGTAATTTACAACTAAGAGACTAACATGTACAAATCAAAAGTGACCTACAACAAAGTAACTGACAACACTGAAGCAGTAGGAAGAAAAGTCAAAATATGAGAAAAGGCTCTTGTAACAAGCAGTGTTATACTTTGGAAGCAGTGAGCACCCTTCTCTCAGGAGAGTTTGCACAATGTGCACAAAACGTCCCGAGGAAAGCTGTTGACTAAGACTACTTTTTGCTTTAGACCAGGCTTGCTGCTATTTGAATGAAAGGTATCTTAACGAGGAATTTAAATCTTTTAACCATTATATGTTTAATGGTAATGAGAAAAAGACTATAGCTGTGATTAGCGCTTTAAGGGTTAACATAAAACTACCGGGTATGGCAGTGTGTACCTGCTGCATTGATGACTCTGCGAGAGTTAATGATGCCCTGTGGTGTGCTGACATCCCATCCTCCATCAGCCCTCTGTTGTAGACCTGTCACTGGTGCATTCTGAAAGATCTGTGCTCCATTGCTCCTGGCTCCAGTGGCAAGGGCCTGGGTCAGGGTGTATGGGTCAATGTGGCCATCACCTGGATTCCAAATCCCTGCCAGAATCTGTAGCATGCATACAATAAAGCACTATGGAAAAGCATTTCTTAAATCTTAGTATGTCACAGTACTCAGTCAGTTTTTAATGTCATACACAGAATTAAACAATGGAAATTCCCTTTTATTTTACTTTGTGACAGTATGCAATCAGGTTTTATGGACATGGGACATGTAATCCTATCATAGTTCCACAACCTGTTGTATCTTTATAGCAGAAAATACAAGAAACATGACTTCAGTTCTTGTAAATTTTTAACATAAAACACAGTTTTAACTTATAATCATTAAAGTGGAAAATTACTTTGCATCCATTACAAGTATTCCCTATAACTTGCTTTTGGGAATGCTTCTTTAGTTCTTGGTGTTGATTAATATGCCCCCAGAGGAAAAAAATAAACAGCAAGTGAAGAAACTGGGTCATGTTGACCTACCTGTGACTGTTAATCTGATTGGTTCATAAACCCTTGCTTCAGTCTTGATCACTGGTGCATTGATTATCAAGAATTCATGCTGATGAGAGCTTAATGACTTTTTAAAGAATCTGACAACCACAAATTATAAAAGCTGTTTTATGGACATATGCACTAAAAAGGCAGTTACTGTTTTGTAAATTCTGATTAACTCTGGTACTTCTCGTTCTACATTCTGCCTTCAGTATGCATGTGTGTATGCATGCATGCATGTACATACGTATGTATTCATGGACCTGAATTAGACACCTTGGAATGATTGATCTAAGTGTACTCACATTGTCCATGTTCAAAAGTGGATGTAGTTTTTTGATTTCGTCTGGCCAGACAAGCCTTTGGATGGCCTTGTTCCAGCCTTGGCGTGCCTGCTGGTACCGAAATTCGTCCACTCTTTCAGGAATTTCTGCCAATCGTATACTTCCACAGCTGTGGAAGCCAACATTCTGAAACACACCATTACATACATTCTACATTGCCAAAGCTGTGAAAGCCCACATTCTGAAACACACCATTTACATGTGTAATATATATGTTGTCATAGCTGTAAAAAGGGCACATTCTGATCCATAAGCATCACCACCTATCAAACATCTCTGTTTCACCTTTCCACAAGGTACATTTCCACCCAAGTTTCAGTACACTCTAAGTAATGGTTTTGGACAAGAAGTCAGAAATCGTGGAAACACACTAAAATACATAAAACAGAACATGGGGACTGTGACAATCCTGTGCTCAGCTAACCTTGCATCCACAAAATGAGTGGCACTGTGCCTTTTGGAATAAGGTCAAGGTCACCTTTCTTGAAGACTGTCCTGCACAAAATCAAACAACTGGCTCAATAATCAAAGGCCGAACTCAAATAGTTCAAGTTGTCAAATGAACATTAAAGTTCATGAAAGTGCCCATTTGACCTTGGGAATGAAGTCAAACTTTCAAAGCAATTGGCCAAGCCGTTTTGGAAAAGAAGAGTTTTCAAGCTTGCCAAACAACTGAACAAATTCATGACATTTTTAAAAAAATCAATGGACCATAACCATTTCAACAAATCTCACAGACATCCATGAAAGGTAGATTCCCACCAAGTTTCAAGACGATAAGGCCAACGCTTTGGAAAAGTCGAAAAATGTCAACAAACCATGGCAATGACTGTAACGACAGACAAATGACAGATGGACATCCCAATATAGCATACATTGCCAAGAATGCACTTCTATGATACACTGATCCAATATCTCAATTGTAAAAAAATAGAAAACAGAGGTACGTGGACTCGATGCCACCAACAGCAGAATCCCAGTCTAAGCCTCAAAACCCTCTTTATTGACCAGCATGGACCGCACCCCCCCACCCACCCACCCCCCCATAGCCCGCCAACCCGATAGCTTGTGGGTGGGCACTGTCGATATCTACTCCTCTGGTCCTGCAGATCTAACAAGACAGGTGAGTTGTGAAAACTGGTGGGTGCCAGGGGGCTGGTATAGTGTACGGTTCCGAAAGACAGTGTCCAAAACTGGGTGACATGAGCTGGAACACTGTGACACCCTGAGGGGACGAGGGAAATCTAAGGACAAGTATTAGGAACCTGTGCAAAGGAGAATGATACACCAGCAAAGGTGAACATGCCCTCCTCCAGCACTCTCATATCGCGCAAGTATTGCTTGGTGAAAGTCGTGGATGATTGCCAGTGGCAGCCCCAGAGAATGTCGACAAGGGCAACATTCCTTAGGGTGTGCCAGGAGGCATTAAAGGCTCACACCTTGTGAGCCCTAGCTGAGACTTGCTATAAGGCTGCAGGCCTACCCAAAGCATTCTCGTAGGCCTTCAGGATCATCTACTTAATCCAGGACGAGATCGTGTTTGCGCAAACTTGCTCCTCCCAAGGGTTACCGAGGGGCAAAAAAGAGGGTGGACCTCTGACACCGTTCATGGGTGAGAGGTACCAGCACAGCCCTCTCACCAAGCAAGGGCTTTTTCCACCATGGGAAGAGCAGCGTCCATAGCATGAAGGGTGAAACCCTTAAAGATTGTAGAAGGATCTCAAGTCACTTGGTTCTTTGCAAGGAAGCCCAAGTGAGGCCTCTGGGTCAACTGGGAGTGGTCAGCTGACCATTGGATGTCATGTGGTAGAGCATGGATCTCACTTCTTTGAGCCCTCAATCTTCAAACCTATTAGAGAGCTGGTGCAGGACAACATGCATGCGCAATATGAAAGCCCTACATGTATGTCAAAAATTTTTTGAGTCATTGCGTGAAACTGTCTGGAGGGACACACGGACACACAGACAAAGTATTGCTAAATGCCCCTTACTCCTTCGGGTGGGGGGCATAACAAGGTGTTGGAGAGGAGGGGCCCGATACTCGTTCTGTGAAATGCCCCTGCAGGTAGGCATCCATGCATAACAAACACAGGTTAGCCTTGAGCGTACAGGCCGTCCTAATCTGGTGATGAATTGCTTGCGACAATGAAGTCGCAAGCAATGAAGCCCAGTCAAGCAAGCCAATCCCCAAGTGACCTGGGCAGAGCACTGGCGGTCCTCCAGGAGAGACCTCAAGGCCACCAAGAAGACGTCAGAATAAGATAAATAAGGACAGAGCCCCAGGTATCTTCGTCAAGTCTCAGATGCAGAGATGGACTTCGGCTGTCCAGCATCCTCCAAATCCAAATTCACTGGAAGAGGATGCGAGGAAAATATCTGGCTCCAGCACAGATTACCTCTTCCCCTGAATGTCTTGCCAGAGGAGGAGTCGCCCTTCCCTTGCTGTAGATAGCCAGCAGTACAGGTCTCCACGGTAACCTGAGTACCTCATATCTTGGGCATCAGCTGGTTATAGAACTCGGCTACGAAAGGTGAGAAAGGAATGGGGGTTTTATGACAGGTGTCTTCCAGGGACAAGCCCAGGCTGGACATCACGACAGTCCCACCCTTCTCCTCCGCTGGGGGGGGGGGGGGGGGGGGGGACGACGACGATGGCCTTGTCACCCATCAGCCTCTGAACAAGGGTTTTGACATGGTCCAAGCCCTTGGGTGTAGCTGGATTGGCATTCATGGGGGTAGAAGGAGGTTTCGCCTGTGCCACCAACGGAAGCCAAGGAGCTGGGCCGCTCAGAGCAACAAAGACATTGTGAGGACTGGCTGGAAGCCCACAGCCTGGACCCACAAACAGACAAATCTGAAAGCAGGAAGTCATCCGCCTCCTTTGTGCAAATGTCTGAAGACCCAGCAACCACAAGAAGGCATGGCTGCCCAAAGCCTCATCCAGCAGAAGTTCATCCGAAGCCCATGAGACGGCTGCTCGTGACAGGACCTCTGGAGGACATGGTGTGGGAGCCACAAATGCCGCTGACTTGGAAGTCTGCAGGCCAGAGAGAACCTGCTAGAGTTGTGAGAACTCCCATGTCTCCAGGAGGCTTGATGCCCAGTCCACAGCTGTCGCCGATCTGCAGGTCTGCTGGCTGGAGGGAGCCTCCTGGAGCTGCGAGAGCTCCTGAGCCTGAGGGCCAACTAAGAGGAGACTCCAAACACAAGCAGCAAGCTGCTCATCCATGATGGGCTCCTCAGGTGCAGCAGAAGTGCTGGCAGGGGCGGATGAAGATGAAGACTCCACCCACAACTGCTGCTCCTCAAAGAGCTCGAGTTCCACTTGCTTCTCAAAAGAGGGAGGCAGGGTACCCAGCTCAAACTCGGGGTGCAGTGGAGGCACTAGCTGCTCAGTCCAGCATGTACCCGGAGGAACAGCCTGCAGAGCCGGCACAGGAGCAGGAGGGGCCAGAGATGGCACTTGGGTTATGCAGGGAGCCATGCACCATCGCAGGAGCCAAAGGCTCACTACTGGTGGAAGATGCCACCACAGACTCAGGTACCTTCCTCTGTGCTCTGAAATGCCCGGACTTTTGACACGAGCTCTCGGACCCAGGAGCCCCGAAAGTTGGTTTGGGTTTTGGTGTTCAAGGAAGTTATGATCTGACTGCTTGGGGAATCGGCGGGGGTTCTGTAATGCCCAGATGAGAACTCGGTTTGGACTCCAAGCAGTCAGACCTGGGGAACCAAGATCTTGGAAGATCCAACTTGCGCTTCGCTTGCCTCTCTCGCGGGGTACCCAAAATGGTGGGTAGAGAAGGGCCGATCAGTGCCCTGAGCATGTCTGCCTGCATCTGCGTGTTCCTACCCACAAACTCCATGGCAAGGACAACCTTAAGGTCATTGGCTAAAGGAGCAGTGGTCATCACCAAAGGTTGAGCTAGGCACTCGTGATCACTATGAAGTGATCTCTTGCTTCCTTGCTTGCAACTACGTCATTTCCTCTCCTTACTTCCCTGGGTGGAGGTGGGGTTGGGGTGGGAGGTTCAGGTGTGGAGACGGCAGCCACCTGAGCCTGAGAATAAGACTCATGGATTCATCTATGCTTCTCTGGTGGAGTTGCGGGAGAAGACTCAATGAAGTCAAGAGTCAGAGTTTGGCTGCAGGAACTTGCTGCCTACGTCTAGCCTTCTCGCTCTTTCTGCAGGCTTGCTCGTAGAGCAGCCAGTTGTCCTCTCCCCAACCAACACACAACCAGTGCTCATGGTCATCCCAGGCAGCTATATAGTGGTTCCATGAATCCATCTTCTGGCCTTTACCCAACAAGGGTGAAGGAGAAGTGGTCACTGGATCAATAATAACTACATGCTGCCAAGCAGTGATTGGCTGGTGGGCACTGTCCACCCTATCTCTATAATCTCATCATCAAGATGCCATCTCAGAAAACTTCAGTTTCAAGCCAAATAACCAGCTCTACTTCCACCTTTCCAAAGGAATCTGCAGATCAAATATAAGCTATCTTTGCCTCCAAAGAGCCTAGGACTGCTCAGAAGGGAACGTGTGTAAAGCACCAGTACGGTGTTAGTGAACAAACGTTCACAGAGCTCCTTTCTCAATCAACCACGCCATTGTGTGCCCAAGGAGGAAGGAAGTACAGGGGAGCATGCAAACTAGCAGTCACCTCTGGATCCAAGAGGAACCAAGAAATGGCACCACCAGGACCATCTTGTTTTTGGGAACAATCGAGAGAGTAACCCAACTCAGCTGTGTCAGGCGATTTGGCCAGACACGGAGGTCTTGGCAATAGTGGTTGAGAGATCACATTACATAACTAAAAGTAAAATTAGGGCAATCAAAATTAAGTCCAGAATTTTAAATGGCTGACAGGGAGTTACCATTTTTTCTCTCACAAGGGATCGCTGTTAGTGAAAATCACCAGTTACCGAAGGTCACTAGTGATTTTCCCTACCAACAGCGATCCCACGTGAGAAAAATGGCAACCCCTGCAAGACTCTCTATTTAGTTTTGCAAGATTTTATTATGTTTGGGTGCTCTCTCTCTCTCTCTCTCTCTCTCTCTCTCTCTCTCTCTCTCTCTCTCTCTCTCTCTCTCTCTCTCTCTCTCTCTCTCTCTCTCTCTCTCTCTCTCTCTCTCTCTCTCTCTCTCTCTCTCTCTCTCTCTCTCTCTCTCTCTCTCTCTCTCTCTCTCTCTCTCTCTCTCCCTCTCTCTCTCTCCCCCCCCCCTTTGCTTTCTTCCTCTCGATTCTTTTCTTTTCCTTTCTTTCTTCTTCCTGACCAAGTTCTCCTGGAGATTATCTCCAGCACTATTTTTCCAAAAACCACCAGACTTGCTATGGTGACTGACCTAACCTGTGAAATTGTGCATCTCATTTGGAATAGTCATGATGTTTAAAAGTATGCAAATTTAGGGGCAATTAAATTCTTTAAAGGCTCCATATCTTCCAAAATATTGCAGATACTCAAAATTTTAATGTGCATATATGTTTGTGACACCTGCCAATATAATGGATAGTATAAGTTAAGTAGAATTTCAAATTAATCTAACAAGGGTTTTTGAAAAATTTCAAAGTTGAATATCTCCAAAACTATTATACATATTGTACGTGCAAACTTGCTTTTATAAGTTTGTGACATGGCCACATCAAATGAACCAAGAACCAAAGTTGTAGCATTTTACTTTATAACAATTAGGCTAATACACAGAATTTATATTATCAGTCGAGATGCTGACCTGGGTTTAATGAGATGCGAGATTAGGGGTCAAATCAGCTGCCTCGTTCTCGGTTCCATTGCTGGGCAGTGCTTATGTAAACAAAGACGCATGCTATTTGGGAGTGTTGAGGTGTTCGCGGATCACATGAAAGGGGTGTGATATAAGTCATTTACCACTTACCGTAAAACCTTCCTATACCGAACACCCTTGGGAACTGAAAAAAGTGTTCAGTAAGGGGAGGTGTTCAGTATAGGGAAGTTTGCTAACATTGGAAGTATACATTTGGGACCAAGAAATGGTGTTCAGTATAGAGAGGTGTCCGGTATATGGAGGTGTTCGGTTAGAGAGGTTTTACTGTATATAACAGTCAGTGCATTTATTGGGTTACGATTAATGGTCATTTTACGAGCATCCTGTCACCCGATACCCGCTGAAGACACAAGAGATGCCTGTTTGGAACACCCACCAACCAGATACTGCTCTGGCATTTTAATTTAAAACAGATCCATGACCCTTTCATGCTGTAACTTGACCAACAAGTGTTCATGCTTTTCAAGAGGGTATAAATTTGGGCTGGATTGGGTTAAATTTTCAAGATACAAGTGGTCCAATTTGAATAACAGAACAGTCCATTTTATCAGAAGTAATGGGGGTTTAGAACTACTGATAAAATAAAACCTTTTCTGTAATAACATAGATTAGGCTAAGTTTCATACTTACTGATATTTTCAGTTGTGAAAAGAATATATTTGAGCATTCTAGGGCAAATTGTAGAGATTTGATCAAAATTCAAAGGGCCCTACCCCCTAAATATGTCATTTTGGGGTTCCTTCGTTTTTGGCTGAAAGGTGGACACAGGGTTGTCACTATCCCACCACCCCCACTGGATTATGGATCTGTATGCTTTGGCAGTGCATTCTTGGTGCAAATTGCCAGGAATAGACCCCATGGTACAAAAGTGGAGCTTTGTAGAAAAAGTGGATTTTGGAGCAAGCTTGAGGATTAAGGGTACAAGGTTTGTTCAGCTCAATGGGTGTTAACACTTTGACTTCAGAATGAGTCAGTGTCAACCGTAGTTCCAAACGGAGGTTGGAGCAAACACTTGCAACAGAGGGGCGTGGTATCTATACTTTACATGGGTGATTTTCACGAGTGGTACACGCAGTAAATGCAGACACAAACATCGATCAATTCAAACTGTCTACCCGAACTGATTGTCAAGATCAACTGTGTTGTGTATCAGCTGCTGTTAAATGCAATGTTTCATTAATCTCAGACATGAACATGAACTGTGACAGTATCTTATTGATGTCACAATCATTCGATACATGTTTAACCCTCTGGATTCCAGAGGGGTGTTAATGCTGATGTAGTAGCTCTCAAGGTTCCTGGGGGTTAACACACATTGCCAGAGTCTGCAGTATGGGAAAGGCATAAACAGTAGTTTTATTTCATAAATATGATATCACTATTTGCTATAATTTATAGACTTGATGAAAATCATTTCAAGCTGTGTTGTCCATACATTTTATACAGTCTAAAATATTTTATTGAACTGTTACAATTAAAATTTATTTAAGTCCATATAAAAACAAAAATAAAAATATGCCTACTAATTACCAACTTTTTATCTTACTAATAAACATTGCCAATCAATTTTTATTTTACCATACAGTTAAAGCTGTCTTTCAGTTGTAATTGACCAAAAATATATTTTTTGCTTGGATTCAACCTGTAGAAATCCTTGACAACACTTCACAGTTGTGAACATTGGCCCCATGTACCTCTTCAAACAGAGAATGTGACACTTGAGTATATGTAATCTGCTGACTTTGCTGTGCACTGTATTTTGTAGTTTGTAGCAAGTATGCCTGTCACAACACAAAACAAGAGGGCTGTGTGAACAGCCCGTGCCTCAGCTGATCTTGACATTCATCACACTTGCAGCTCTATGAACTTGGGAAAAGATCAAGAACACCATGTTCTGAGTAAGTCTGACCTTTATAGAAGAACACCTACATGTGCAACATCAAAGTTCAAGTAATTCTCAAGTTATAATGAAGAGTAAAATTCATGTATGTTGCACTGTGACCCCACAAACAAGGTCAAGGTCATTCATGTACTGTCTCAGCATCACCTTCATACAGAATAATTAACATGTGTAGCTAACTCAAAACAGATCTCAAGTTATCAAGTAAACAGTAAATATCGTGTCAGTTGTCCTGTGAATTGGCATTAGAATGCCCATTGACTTACATAGTAATCAATAGGAAAGCTGCATTGAACGATAAGTACCCGAATTGAAAATCCATAAAAATTAGGAATCCAAAGCAGTGCCACCTAGTAAACAACTGTTTGACCCTTCCACAACAATATATCCATCACATTCCAGCTTAATCTGAGGGATGGTTCTGACAACAAGTGAAAAATAGCAAAACCATACAAAAGATTCATTAAATAAAATTGCAGCGCCACCTGGTGAACAAATTGGGAACTAGAGGTCCCCGGGAGTGTCTATGTACGATATCAAAGCAATTGGGCGAGTGGTTTCAGAGGAGAAGAATTTTGAAGGTTTGCCCCCCAAAAAACAAAAAAATTCATAAAAAATCCAAAAATCAATAGAGCGTGATGATTTGAACACACTTGGTAGAGATCTACCTAAGGCACATCCCCACCAAGTTTGAAGTAAATCTGGTCAATATTATTAAAGTTATGACCATTACAAGAAATTCCCATGTTAAGTTTTCCTATTAAAACTTTTGTAGAGATTTTTGAAAAAAAATCATAAAAAAATCCAAATTCATTGGAACAAGACCATTGGAACAAACCTGGTAATCACCCACCCAAGGTACATTGCCACCAAGTTTAAAGTAAATCTGGATGATGGATTTGGAGAAGAAGTTGAAAATGTAAATTAGCATTAGAATGCCCATTGACTTACATGGTAATCAATAGTAAAGGTGCATTTACCCCAAAGGAGCCGACTTGAAAAAATTATTAAAAATCAGGAATCCGCAGCATTCCAACACAGTGAACAACTTTGTTTGGCCCTTCCATTAGGAACATATCCACCAAGTGTAAGCTTAATCTGAGTGACGGTTCTGGAGAAGTCAAAAATATCTATAATACACAAAAATTCAAAAAAAAAAATAGAAAAAAACTGCAGCGCCACCTAGTGAACAAATTAACAACAAAGAGTCCCTAGATGTCTTCCTGTGTGATATCAAAGCATTTGGGTAAGCAGTTTCGGGGAAGAAGATTTTTTCAGATTTGTCAAAAAAAACAAAAAAAAATCATTAAAAATCCAAAAATCACTGGAGCATGAACATTTGAACAAAATTGGTAGAAACCCACCCAACGTACATTGCCACAAAGTTTGAAGTTAATCTGGATGACGGTTTTGGAGAAGAAGTCAAAAATGTAAATTAGCATTAGAATGCTCATTGACTTCCATAGTAATCAATAGGAAAGCTGCATTGACCGATAAGTACCAGAATTGAAAAAATCGTTAAAAATCAGGAATCTGCAGCATTCCCACATAGTGAACAACTTTGTTTGACCCTTCTACAAGGAACATATCCACCATGTTTCAGCTTAATCTGAGTGATGGTTCTGGAGAAGAAGTCGAAAATAGCTATAACACACAAAAATTCATAAAAAATTAGGAAAAAATTGCAGCGCCACCTGGTGAACAAATTAAGAACTACGTGTCCCAGGGAGTGTTCCTGTGTGATATCAAAGTAATTGGGTGAGTGGTTTCGGAGAAGAAGATTTTTTAAGATTTACCCAAAAAAGAACAAAAAAATTCATTAAAAATCCAAAAATCAGTGGACCGTGACCATTTGAACAAACTTGGTAGAGACCCACCCAAGGCACATCTCCACCAAGTTTAAAGTGAATCTGGCTGACAGTTTTTAAGAAGAAGTCGAAAATGTGAATTGTGGACGACGGACGGACGGACGGACGACGGACGGACGGACGGACGGACGGACGACGGACGGACGACGGACGACAGACCCTCAAAAAACCTCAGCTGACTGACAAGTCAGCTGAGGTAAAAAGGGTGCCACAGAGCAAAAAAAACAAAGTGTGAATCACAGCGTATGTAATACGGGACATGCAAATTGATTTCCATGCCACGATCTTTGACCCTGTCACCAGGTAATCGCGACAATCATTTCCCATCACATGGGCATGCTTTTGGGTCATCCTATGCCAAATTCAGTATCCGTGCCTATATAGATAGACCCCCCAGGAGAGCCTGTATCCTCCCAAGACCCAAAGAGTCAACGGAGGATACAGGCTCTAGGGGGATTCACACAGGCAAGGATACTGAATTGGGCATAGCATGATCCATGTATCCTCAATACCGGTATCCATGATGTGGTTCTACAAGAAAAAATAAAAATGAAAATATTAAAAATTAAAATTTTGTCAGCCAAAATGTCCTTGCTGGTCTGTGAAGGCTGGTGTGGCTGGTTGTCAGGGTAACAAAAAAGGGGGCATTCTCATTGGCTAATGAAACAATGAGGGATATACTGACTTTCAATGCTATTTTAACAAGTAGCCGCTGACGCTAGCCGTATCCCCCGCCCACAGTAATCATGGACAGATGGACGGACGGACACACGGACGGTGCCCATTACCATATCCCCTCTAAGGTCTACCCACCATAAAAAAATCAAAGGGCTGGCATCAATAATTTAGAAGATATGGCCCGGACAAAATTTGTATTGTATCTTGAGCTTGCTTAATGAACTTTGTTAATTAATTAATAAATTGAAGTAATTAGCCACACAAAACAATGCGTATGCACACATACTACCTAAGGTCTACACACCATAAAAAATTCAAAGGGCTAGCATTAATAGTTTAGAAGATATGGCCCGGACAAAATTTGTCTTGCTTAATGAACTTTGTTAAATAATTAATTAATGCAAGTAATTAGCCACACAAAACAATGCCTATGCACACCTACTACCTATGGTCTATCCACCACAAAAAATTCAAAGGGCTAGCATTAATAGTTTAGAAGATATGGCCCGGACAAAATTTGTCTTGCTTGACGAACTTTGTTAAATAATTAATTAATGCAAGTAATTAGCCACACAAAACAATGCCTATGCACAGCTACTACCTAAGGTCTACCCACCATAAAAAAATTGAAGAGGTAGCATTAATATAGGGAAGATATGTGCCGGACAAAATTTGTTTCTGTATATTTACATATCGATCGGTGACCCAAATATTTGACCTAGTGACCTAGTTTTGCTTTATGACACTTTCTTAGACTAAGCTTCACATTTGTGTAACATTTCATGACTCTAAGTAAAAGGACAAAAAAGTTATGGCCCGGACAAGATTTTTCATACATATGTATTCTGTGACCCAGATATTTGACCTAGTGACCTACTTTTGGCACACCATTCACCTCTATCCTAGGAAGTACAAACACATTAAATTTGGTAGCTGTGGGTGTTATGGTGTTGGAAATATGGCCCGGAGAAGCTTCGGACGGAAGGACGGACGGACGAGGTGCAAACCTATAGTCCCCCACCAAGTGGGCGGGGGACTAAAAAGTGGATTTTTTTGCAAAATGGCAGATTATAGAGGTTGAAATTCAAAGTCAGGTCACAAGATTATTTCTTTCTAATTTGGACCTACATCTTACTGCTTGCATCAGGCAAGTATTTTTGCAGTAGATGGAAAAATATTTTGTCATCACATTGCTTGTACAAAATTTGATCAAATTACATGTACATGACTTCTGGATACTAGGGTCAGCAATGGCTGACAGATCAGAAATGAAATGGACATATTGGACTACCATGGCCCTATTATTAGACTGGAATAATACCATAATGTTGATTTAAATCTGTGGAAAGAGAACATATAAAGGTAAGAGATTATAACACATCTTTTTGTACCACTTTTTACAAATTTCTTATTTGTATGTGATACCAGTTAATATCATGGCCGCCATGTTGGATTTTGTGTATTTTGGTGACGTCACAGCCTAAGGCTTAGCTTGGAACCGAGGCGTGCTGGTAGCCAATCAATCTCATTCATGTCTCAGCATTTCGACTGTATGTTGAACAATGGCAAAGTGTAGCATTTCAAACTGTTCTCATTTTGAAGGCACCCAGATTTGCTGTGAAGCAAATCTTTTCTAGTTTACTTTATGCTTAATTGGGTATTCATCACAAAACTATGCCCTAGGCCCATACACCAACCTGGTGTGCCATGTTTGTTTACGTTCATTGCAGTTGTTACAGGTGTGATGTATAATCAAATATCTCTTGCATACATTAATGTAAATGCACCACATCACTGACGCTGCTGTGTCACAATTTAGTTGTGACAATGCTTAGGTCATGTAATCTACACTGAGTTTCTAATTTTAAATTTCACCCTAGAAAAAATCATTTGCCTCCAAATATAGAATAAAAATGCCTTTTTTGTTAGCCTAAGAGTAAAGTATTGGTACATGTTCTTTCCATTATTCATGATGTATGACCACAAGTTAAAACTGAAAGGTTCTCTCGGGGATTTTGATCTCTCCAGTCTAAACAGGTTGCACCCACCCCAGTGCCAAGAGATAAGAATGGTAACACCCCCTTAGACATGTACCTCGCCAGTCAGTTCAGGTTTATGCCAGCAAACAACTGCGTTCTACTTGCTGATGTTGATTTCTAAACCAAACATTGATAAGTAACTGATTACACATGGAACATACAATAACCTATGTACATTACCCCCGCCTGCATACATCACATACACAATGCTTTTACTGTATTCCTCAACACCACCAAAGATAATGAGACACTATGTATACACACTACAGCAAAATGACACTGAGTCAGGCCTCAGAATAGAGACACCCATGCACCCAAAACAAGAAATATAATAGGGTCACAACTCACTTCCAACCAGTGACCAACTGACCAATTTTGTTAAGTTCGGTTTTTTTATGTCGCAAGGGAATAACAATCAGAAAGAACAGTGGAATTCCACACAATATGGGTTGGGCACTGATGCCCACCCCTCATTAGCAGGCAAGCTGTTAATTGACCTTGGCATGCTGTTTTCACTAGTTTCCTATATTATTCTTTGTCAAATCATTTTATGTAACTGTTAGATAAAGTCAAAGACTGGAAGCAGATGATACAGTTGATCACCAGCCAGCTTAACTCATTCCATACCAGCCCCTGATTTTTCCGTATATTTACCTAGATTTAAGACGACAATTGCATATTTAAATTCTTCATGAAAAGAGCTTTCGTTCAAGTATCAACATGCCTATAGTTTTAAGTCAGTGGTTCTGGCACTGCCTGGCAAGTCATGCTGCAGCTGCCCTTGTGGCAGCTGCAGCATGACTTGCCAGGCAGTGCCAGAACCACTGACCAATGCTTGTCACCATAGTATGGAATGAGCTAAGTAAATGAAACGGTGAACATCAGTCTTGTTGTGCACGTGTATTTATGAGGCCATTGGACAGAAAGGCAGACCATCACAAAGTAAAGTGGATGATCATCGCATATGTGAAGAATGTCAAGAATAAATTTTACAACAGCCTAATGATTGCCACTCTGACATGCATCACACAAATCTTAACAAACACAACAAAACACACCCCAATTACACAAGACAGACCATGAGGCAGGGGGCAAACAGCAACTGACACCAATGTTTTCATTTATTATTTAATATATGGTTATTGAACCATGATAAAATAAAGTATTCACCAGATGTATATAGCATTTTTACATTAATATTGAAACCAACTAAGCAATATTTCTGTCGGACTATGTTTTAGTCATGCACGGACAGAAATATTACGTAGTTGGTTTCACGAGTGCATCCAGAGGAATCCTATAAGACAGTTTCAAGTCAAAAAAGGGCATCAGTTAATACTGTGTGGTGGTCACTCTGAGCACTGTAACCTGATAAACAACAAAATCAAGTATTGCATGGCAATATTGGAGGCCTACATAGTCCCCCACCAGAGAATACAGAGCAAGGTTGACTTTATTAGTAAGAAATCTGTTTATGTGTGACAACTACTGAAAAAAAACACTCACCAGAACTTGGTGTAATGTGATAGGATGATGTATCTGGGAGCTACCTAGCTTGGGGTAGTACCTGGGTCAAACTTTAAGGGGATCAAAGGTCAAGGTCAAAGGCAACAGTAACCCAATTTTGGTGTGCAACATACCCCTATCCTATGAAGTGTCCACACACCATACTTGGTAGCTGCAGGTGTTATGGTATAGGAAATACTGTAAATTGCTTTATTTTCGCGTATATAAATTTTTGCGGTTTTCCCCACATTGACAAATTCGCGATGTCTTAAATTTGCGATTTTTTCTTTCATAAAATCCTATTAGAGGGCCTAATCGCAATTTTCCACAATGACTACTAGTATTTTTTCTCCAGCTGTCTGCTCATAGAGGCTTGTATTGGGGGTAAGTATAGAGCTCACGAGTGAGCATAAGTCTGCGTTAATTAGGCACAAGCTATGCAACTACAAGTACAATGACAGGGCTAGAAGAATGCGAGTTTAATTTCTCTCTTGTCAACAAAATGAATAAAATGTACTAGTACTAGTACTTAATCGCCAAGTTGAGATCTTTAGCTGTACACAATTAGGTCTATAACATGCGAGTTTCTTGGGAGTGTCACGGAGCACAACCTGCCTTCATGTCACTATGAAACTGCAGAAAAAACATTTGTGTCACAGGATTACCGGTGGCATTTCCTGGCATTCACGAATAAGTAACGCTGCAACATACCCTTCTATATCAGTTCCTGACAACTACAGTAAAATGTCGTTACTCAAGTGGCTGAAGTCAGCGAAATCGCCAACATTGCCAGGTCTCCCGGACCCCAAGAAATGTACTACGGTAGAAGAAGCGGTCGCAACCCAGGCTGCCAATGATGCAGTTGAGGCGGTGATGCTTGAGCCACCGGCAAAGCAGCCACGTGGTGAATACACGAATTACAGTGCTGAAATGCGGGCAAAGATTGGAAGATCAGCGTGTGAAATAGGTGTCGCGAAAACTATTCATAAATTCTCTAGTATTCTGGGAAAAAAGCTGAATGAATCTACAGTTAGATCCATGAAGAAAAGTTACGTTCAAAGGAAAGTCCAAACAGGTGACGACACAGATGAACTGCCACGACGCATGCGCGGACAGCCCTTGCTGCTCGGTGACCTGGATGCACGTGTTCAAACTTGGGTCAGAAAAGTTCGAATCGCCGGTGGTGTCGTCAATGCACACATAGTGATGGCAGCAGCATATGGCATTGTAAAAAAGTGTGATCGCATGAAACTGGAAGAATTTGGTGGGACTATACGAATCACCAAGACTTGGGCTTTGTCATTGCTACGTCGCATGGGATTTGTTAAGCGAAAAGGAACAAAGGATGCCAAGAAATTGCCTGCTGATTTTGACGCAATAAAAGAAGATTTTCTTCAGCGCATGCATGAACAAGTTGAGGAACAAGATATCCCTGATGAACTTGTATTCAACATGGACCAAACCGGCTGTAGTTTAGTTCCCGGTGGTGAGTGGACTATGGAGCAGGAGGGCACCCGTCAAGTTTGCATCAAAGGGATAGATGACAAGCGACAAATCACAGCAGTGTTGACAGTGGCGAAAACAGGCCTCTTGCTTCCAACGCAGGTAATATATGCCGGCACTACCACATGCTGTCTTCCTCAAGGTGTTGATTTTCCCATGGGGTGGCACGCGACCCACACGGATTCCCATTGAAGCAATACGGATTCAATGCTATTGTATATTGAAAATGTTCTGTTGCCGTACATCAGGGAATACCGTCAGAAAACTGGTAAAGTTGATCAGCAAGCACTTCTGATCCTGGACCATTTCAAGGCTCATCGCACAGATGAGTTCAAAGAAAAGTTGATCAAGAATGGGATCAGTTATGTGTATGTGCCTGCTTGTTGCACCGACAAACTTCAGCCACTAGACTTGTCAGTGAACAAATTTTTCAAAGACGAACTGAAGAAATGTTTTCATAATTGGTACGCTAGTGAAGTGATGACACAAATGGAAGCACAAGAAGATGAGATTGGTGAAACTGACATGTCACGTGTAACTGTTGACTTGCGTTTGTCACGTGTGAAACCGATTCATGCACAGTGGCTAATTACAGCGTGCACTGCTGTTGAACAGAAACCAGGCCTGATTATGGATGGATTTCGCAAGACTGGATTATTGTAAACAGTCTAAAACAAAATTTGTTGCGAATCTTCGCATACTAGTATTAGGCCTACCATACTGGATATTGATTCAGACCAAACTTGAGATGGAAGCAAAGTGTGATTAGCCAATGCAGGTGAATAAACATTATTTCCAGCTGATTATTTCTAGTATTTTTTAAATCATAGTTTGAATTCAAGTTTAGTACTTCAGTGATCTGCTTCGGGACTGTCTCAATTTCAATTGATGTGTTAATGTGTGTGGTACACGTTAATGGCGATTTCTCAAAGAGACTGACGTGTGCCAAGTACAATGACATTAGGCCGACCTGTGAATTACAATTTGACAACCACGGTATATGCTTATGTACATTGTATTTTTTTCAACAAGTGTGAGCTGGAATAAAATGTAAATATGTAAAGACGTGTTTGTTATGTCCTTTCATCATTGAAGGGTTAATCAATGTTGTTACTTGTGCTGGCAGTTCTTTGACTCCATCTGCAGTAATGTAGTACTAGTACTTACTGGTAATGACTCATGTCTGATTCAGGACAAAATTCTTTCAGATTTTCGCGGTATTTATAAATTCGCGGATTTAACAAAACCGCGAAAACAAAACAATTTACAGTATAGCCAGGACAAGCTAAAATCTTTGTCGGAGGTCAAAGGTCAAGGTCACAGCGACCCAATTTTGCTGCACGATACACACCTCCCCCATGAAATATGCACCTACCAGATTTGGTAGGTGTAGGTCTAACAGTATTACTAGACATACCTAACTGAAGGATCCGCCATTTGATCAACTTAGGTCATGGTGATCATGTCTTGAGAGACTAGTATTTTAAAAAGACCAGGCCAGGTTCATAATATTAATGAGGCTTACAACACAGTAACAAATTAAAGACATAAAACCAAGATCCTATCAAATGCTGTCTTTCAAACCATATAATCGCTGATACTCTGATATAAGCAGTCGCTGCCACTTTTCCGACTTCATTATACCTTTTGCTGGTGCTTTACTTCTGAATTTTTGCCATCCTAACATTTGATGATAAATCAATACTGCACATTTGATGTTTTTTTATTAATAAAGTGTAACTATAAATTATAAAACATTTTCCAAATTTTTATTGTGCAAGTGTGCCAGTTGGCACTTTCACTGTTCCATCAGTCAACTTTGGATGTAAGTAAGTTGTCCCTGGGGCAAGTGGTGTATCAGAAAATTTGTTCCATGAATTTGTTGTCATCCTGGACAATGGGCCAGCCCTTAATTTTGATTGCACTGCTTACAAATTTGGACAAGTTGAGTGTCAAACTAACTTGCCCATATCTAATTCACCCGTCTCAGAGAACTGGATAAGCCTCATTTCTAACACTGCTAGGTACAAAGTCACATCAATGTATATAGGCAAAACTCCACAAGATATCAGCCTACCTGCCCCGTCTCAGCCTCCAAGGCATTGTACAACTGTATACTGTAGTAGTGCAAGTTCTTCACGTTGATTCCTGGATGAAACGTTGTTGTAAGCCCTGCCTGAAGACACAAAACACCAGGTGATGTAGAATTCTTGTCAAATTGTCAGGACTCAGGACAATTTTATTTGATCAAAACAAAGTATACATTTATCAGCTAAATATAAAACATAAGACTTTTTTTTCCAAATACACTCTGAGGTCAGGGACTATCCTATTATGATAAAATTTTATCGCTATCACAGGAGCCACCCTAAAGACTTTTTAAAAATATAACATATATGAAATGTCAATTACAATATAAGTAATAATTTTCAAAGCAGAAATAATAAATGGTGTGTCAGTTTAGTTTTAAAACAAAAAATACCAACAAGTAACCTATAGGCAGAGCATGAAAATAATGATAATTTTTGTTGTTGACAGACATAACAATCCAAGATTGTACAATTTTCTTGATACTTTTGTATGTAATACATTGGCACAGTTGGCCACACCTTGTAAGCTATAAATAAATATTCTTTCATGAGCAATATGGGACAAATTTTTTACAGGGTACAGGCTCCAAAACACGTTCTGAGTACAGTTACCCGCTAAAGACCCTTAAATTTATTTGGGCTAATGCAGCCTATGTCAAAATTCCACAGAAGAATGTGTGCAATATGGATTATAGTACTTCCACATTTATATAGGTTGGCAGTGACACATTAGCTCATGGAGTGTGAAGAGTTCAGACTGGAATTGGGTAATGACTACCAGGAAGTGGTTCTGGACGAAATGACACAAATACAATAGTCAGGCACATCAAACCTAACTCACTTTTTGGCCTTTAACTATGATAATATCTTGAGAGCTGTACATTACTACATAATCTGGTGTTGTATTTATGCACTTCTCGGCTTATTTGAAAAAAAAAAAGTAAAAGTGTCCATATATGTCAAAACAGTTTGAACATGATTGAATAACGAAACTTTACCTCAAGAAAGTTTTCTCTAAATTTCACAGCCCATGTTTAGGCTTTCATATTTCTCTCCACATTTAAAATTCTCTCCGTAATACTGTAAATTGAGCTTCCCCAGCCCATGTTGTCCGTTGTATCATTCACATGTTCCTCTTGACTCTACTTTCTACTGTCATATGTTAAAGATTTTTCTCTATTCAATACTTTTCATTGTACACCTCACATTTAACCATACAGACAAACATTTCCCACAATCTATTAAGTATGTATATCAAAGATGCCCACAAAAAAGCTTAATTTACTGAACAATAAGCCCTTTAACCTTCTGAGGCTTGAGTCAACAGGTTTGTCAAACAAATGCTTCCAGAGTGCACAACAGAGAGCCACAGACTGATGATACAGTACTTTGGATTATAAAAAGCAAACACATGATACAGTGTATTTACAACACCAGACACTTGCTGATAATCTTGAATGGTAAGTAGGTCCCTCATGCTTAAATTTACTACACAGCTCCTACTTTTTATGTTTTCTTTTCTTTCTTTTTTCTTTTTTTTTTGGGGGGGGGGGAGGGAGGGCAATCAAGTGGCAAGGCTCCAATGAAACTGACACTCATGTTTATTTTATGATACGATGTATTAAAGACAAAGCTTCAACAATTTCAAGAATGCATTAATTTTCAAGCTGACAAGTCTTTTATCTTATACATTACAGGAATAAAAGGATTTGCCACGTAGGCAAACAACCTCCAAAGTAATTAACAAATTTATTATGTTTCATATTTGCTTTATGAACAAATTTACCCTAATTAATGCACTTCAACAGTTGTACCTGACTGATACGTACAAACAGGATCACCAGGAAGCCAGCTACTCTCACAGACTATGACAGGATGTACAAAAGCATTTTAAAACAATCAGAGGGATTTATTGTCGAGTGATAGTAAAGATCACATCAAAATCGAATCTTACCAAAATAAAACATTATGACAGATCAGGTATCTGCATTGCCATATCTCCAACTTACTGCATGCCATGTAGAGCCAGCTGTGAGCTCTGTCTTTTCGAGTAGGATCACCCCCTTCTGTCCTGCCTTGGCAAGGTGATAGGCCACACTGGCGCCCACAACACCTCCACCAATGATGACAGTCTCGGCTGTGTCCCTCCAGCTCTTGTGCAGGGCTTTGTCCTTATTTCTGTAGCATGCACAAAAAAAAAGGTATCTGACTATTTGCGTGCATGTTGCGAGAGGGAAAGATGTTGATACTTGTTTTAAGTTGGTGACTACACCTTTAATCTTAATATCTATACACATTTGCAAACCATTTTTGTGACACTGAAATTTCTCATCAACCTCTACAGAGGGAGATATACTGTGAAGCCTCATTATACTGACACCATTTGTTACAGGCAAAATGTGTCAGATATCTGAATATATCAGATAAATGAGTCAAATAACAAAGAAATTTAACTTTTAATTCCTTCAAAACTTGTGTCGCTAAGTGAATATGTCGGATATCTGAGTGTCGTTATAATGAGGCCTGACTGTACTACATCCCCCAGTTTAACCTGTGGTTGGAGTCCCATGGGCATCCAACATTCAAAAGTGAGCTGGTGATCATTAAATAAATAGGCTAAAATTAGATATGTTCAGCCAAAATATCTGGAGGGTTTTTCAGTTGAGAATTGTAGGTGCAAATGTATGATACTGAATGTCACTCAGAAAAATGATATTACGCTTGAATTTTTAAGAAATATTTTTCCCAGTAATGAAAGGTCATAAGCCATATGGGACCTGAACATTGACCCAGATACCACTCAACATACTGCAAGCCACCCAGCAATGCAGAACAATGTGTACACGAGAGTCAAGGAGGGGCACAATGGTTGTGTTCAGCCATACCACTGAGTTCCAGCTGAATGCATGGGATCACCAATACACTGCTCCCACTGACATAGTTTTCCCATTACTTCTATGTTAAAAGTCCCTCTGTTATAAGGCGGTTTTGCTACAAGTCTCTTCTGTGGATCCCCACAGCAGCGTTACAAAGAGGGAGCACATCTGATGCACCGCCTTCCATGTGTCTAGGTTCTAGGTACATTATGCATGTATGGGTGCAAGTCACTTTCGTAAGAGCAAGCATCTCTCTCTCTCTCTCTCTCTCTCTCTCTCTCTCTCTCTCTCTCTCTCTCTCTCTCTCTCTCTCTCTCTCTCTCTCTCTCTCTCTCTCTCTCTCTCTCTCTCTCTCTCTCTCTCTCTCTCTCTCTCTCTCTCTCTCTCTCTCTCTCTCTCTCTCTCTCTCTCTCTCTCTCTCCCCCCGCCACACACACACACACACACACACACACACACACACCATAATAACTCAAAACCTGCATGGTGTGTTGCAAATTTGGCAATTTGAAATTTTACTTGCTTTTAAGCTTTCTGTTATGTAGCTATTCAAAGTTCAAGATAAACTTTCTTTTATATGTGTATAGCTTTGCTGTCAAACAGATCTTCTTTTCTGGTTCTGCTACTTCATTTTATCAACTGCAAGCGTCTTGCCATTGACTTGATTCCACATATTCCATACTGAATGTACCCATTTAGCAATCAAAATATTAAATTGGCTGAAATGAGCAATATTTAGGGGTGTCATGGGCGAGTGCAGGTTCATTCTGTATATTTGAGTTTGTTGTTCATGCTTCTTTCATGCTTCTTTCCCGCCCAGGTCTCTGTTTCTTCATTCCCTCAGGGTGAAGATGTGTGTCCGTCCAGCTGCAAAGTTCAATTTCATTTTCCATCTAAGCAGTGTACAGTTTATTAGCTAGCCAGGTGTGCTTTGCACACCCAATTTCACAAGACCCATGCACACTGGAACATGAGCAGAATGAAGTAGACAGGCGATGCACATCCAGTTTTATGGGAAAACAGGAATTCACACACAATCCTTCTCCTCCGCCTCTTCCAACATTTTCTTTTCTGTCCTCATCACAATAACTTTAGAATGCAAAGAAACACCTCAACCAAATTGGGTATGTGAAACCCTCTTGTGCAGAGCTTGGTTATATGATTGCATACAGTGACCTTGACCCAGTTCCAAGGTCACAGAGGTCAACTTTGTCGTTTTTATCTCGTATTTCTTTTCATCACCACAACTAAGGACTAAAAATAGCTACATTAACCAAATTTGGTGTGTACAACCCTCTTACAGACAGCTTAGATGATAGTGCATATCAGTGACCTTGACTGTGTCAAGGTCACAGGGGTCAACTTTGAAAATTTCAAAGTCAACTAAGGAATGGAAAGAGCTTCTTCAACAAAAGTTACTACATGTGTTCCTGAAATACATTGCTTTTGATGATATTGTATATGAGTAACCGTGGCTTCATTTCAAGGCCGTTTGTCAACCTTGCCATAGTAAGTACAGAAATTTGGTTTATATCCTGTCAATGACGAATCTAGGGCCCGAGAATACTATTAAACATGGGAAAATACATATGCAGTTTCTTTTGCTGTTATCAATTTTGACTTTGAATTACCTAGAAAGGTCAAATCAAGGTCAGAAGCATTATATTGGTCTGTGTCTCAAAAGCAGTTCTCATCACTTAGAAATGCAAAGAGCTATCTCAAATATATTACTTGTGTGAGGACCCTTCTTAAAACAAGAGGGCTGTGTGAACAGCCCGTCCTCAGCTGACCATGACATTCAAACCATAACAAGCCTCACTCTGGTCTAGGGGATAAGGGTCTTGGAGATGTAGTGAAAAATGTGACTTTCCATTACAATTAAAACGCATTCAAAGATTGCTAGATCTATGTCCCCCAGCTCTGTGACCTTGGGATTTGGGTCAAGGTGATCCATCTTCAAACTTATCTCAGACTTTATGCAGGATTAAAACCATATCCAACAAGAAAGGTCTATGTTAAAAACTTTTCAATTTATTTGAAAACCAAATTCACTAAAATGGTTCTGTGATCTTGGGAACTGGGTCAAGGTTACTTATCTTCGAACTCCTCCGAAACCTTATCCAGGAATATATAAGTGCAACATGAAAGCCTCAAGCAAAATGCTTTTCGAGTTATCAAGTGAAAACCAAATTCACTAAAATGGCTCTGTGACCTTGGGAATTGGCTCAAGGAAAAATTAAAAATCACTGGAGTGTGATGACCATGTGACTAAACTTGACAGAGACCCACCCAAGGTACATACCCACCATGTTTGAAGTGCATATGGTTGACAGTTTTAGAGAAGTCAAAAATGTGAATGAGTAATGCCCATGGAATTACATGGTAATCAATAGGCTAAAAATCAAGGATCCAGAGTACAGAGTATCACCTCCTAGTAACCACCTTTACTTGCCTCTGCGTTTAAGAACAATCTGAGTGAATGTTTTGGAGAAGTCAAAAATAGCACAAATACAAAAATTTGTTCAAAATAAAAAATGAAAAAAAAAAATTGCAGAACAAATTTTTAAGCTACATGCAAGTCTTGGGGTCCACATGTCCTGATCATTTCAAAGCAATTACCTTTGTGGTTTCAAAAAATTTTTTTTTTTTAAAGATTTTGCCAAAAAAATGAACCAAAAAAATCATTAAAAATCCAAAACTCAATGGAGTGTGACCACTTGAATAAACCTGGCAGAGCCACCCATGGTACATTCTCACCAAGTCTTAAGCAAATCTGCCTGACGGTTTTGAAGAAGCTGAACATATGAATTGTGGATGCCATACAGACAGACGGATGGATGGATGGACTGATGACGGATGCCTGACCCACCATGACCTGAGATGACTGACAAGTCAGCTGTGGTAATAAACTTGAATTTAGCAACCTTGACCTTCTTTCAGGTCATTGGAACCAGATCAGTCATCTCCTTCAGGGACAAAACTTCTGCTGGAAGACTTTTGATTTTGTGTTTCCAAATGAGTAGCTTCTAGCCTTTATTGATGATTAGAAAAGAGTCCTATGCCATGCTGCTTAAACGCTTTTTGGGGGGGATAAAAATGAAACACATATAAACAATCTATATCAATAGAACAATTGATATAATGTGAAAGAAAAAGACCATCGGAGCAGTGCACTTCCAGACTCCCAAATCCTGACTATAATGCACCCAACATGTCCAAGCACATTAATTCAGCTGCCATTGAGTTTGTCAGAATATATGATCTGCCATTGCACTTGCATCCATGTACAGTGCATGGTCTCTCTTGAGAGACCACTCCAGTTTGAAAACTACCTGTCTTGATAGATCACCCTTTTGGATATTTTCCAGAAAAAATACCCTACCTTATAATGCTACCCCTGTACTATGATATATTACTCAATGGTTTTCATGTTGAGCCAGTTACATACATGTACAGGTCTGAGGGCAGCCGTATATATTGGCCTGGGACAGAAGGTCAATTAAAGGCCAATATTGCCGACCAAGGACCTGTAACTAGGCCAATATGAAAACCCTTGATTAATGATAACTTAATTTCCTAATGATAATTTAGCTTCAATACGTTACTTTTGGCCAATATGAAAGCCTTCTGCCCCTGGTCTTCAACGGGTGACATTTTGTGATCTGCTTGACCTATTTCCAGGCCTGGCCCAGGGTACATATTTTGAGTGTCCATTTGTGGGTAAACATATTTTGTTGCTAAATAATTTGGAAGTTCTTGTTCTGCTAGATGATCATAGCTAGCACATGATGTTGTGCAATTAATTCTAGCTAGCACATCTTCTCTTTTTCTGGGGCACTTTGCCACCATCCGTTCCAATGCCTCCACTGAAGTTTAAGTTGGTGAAAGTACATACATGTAGTTAGAATTTGTGACATCACTCGCATGTAGGCAGAATAATATGATCCACGCTTGCATTGTTAAGCACAGCAGTGGTGCACACACCAAAGGAAGCAGGAACCACATTATGATTTGATGCTATTTACCCATAATCTGTTTATAATAATAATGAACTGTTACACATGTTGCAGCTCATAACAATCAGGAATAACAGTGCTGCCACCTAGTAAACATGTCTGGTGAAGACTGGGCTGAGCTACATTGCCACCAAGTTTGAAGTGAATCAAATCTGCTCCGGAAATGAAGTTAAAAAATTACAAAAGAGCACGCACAAAAATCCTTTAAAAATAGAACAAATTGCAGCTGGTTCAGTTTCACAAATACAGTTCTGGTGGTACCCACAATGTTCCAATGCAATAATAATGAATTCCAGTTGTGTTGTTTGAGATTTTAAATCATTCTCCCAAAAATGAACAATAAAATCAATAAATCAATAAAATAAATAAATAAATAAATGAATGAATGAATGAATGAATGAATGAATGAATGAATGAATGAATGAATGAATGAATGAATAAAAATCACTGAAGCATGATTTATTGAATACTCTGCAAAAGACCCACACAAGGTGCATCCCCACCAAGCCTGGAACGGTTTTGTGAAGTGAAAATTGTGAATTGTTGACAGATGATAATGGGCACTGCACAGCATCCTGTAAGGTCAGCTGTTATTTCATTTTTTTTCATTTTATTTTTGTTTATTTTTTTTTTTACTGCAAAAATTCTAGACACTTTGCAACTGTATGTATCCTGAATACTGTTACTGAAAGCTGGAAAAAAAAATTTAACACAACCATAACTTGATATGGTTCCAACATTTTTTTAATTCAGCCCATGAAGAGTTTTGATGAAGTGCTTCGTACAACAGAATGTGAAAAACTGACCTTGGAGTTACATCACTTTGGTCTAGCTGACCTTGGATCCATATTAAAGACAAACACCCCATACAGTCAAATAAATGTATCATTCCTGTGAGGTCATGGCATCTCTACAGTGCAAAAAGTACACTTCATTGATGAATGTTTATCTTGAGGATCTTCAAACCAGTTTAATCTAGTGTCAACATAAACATGGTCAGTTATGGACATAATCTACAGCAGATGTGACGTGTGAAAACAGAACACTTAAGTTGTTACATAAAGAGACATATACATCATCAGTCAAAAAGTCACTGTGAAAAGTTCTCCATCTGCTTATGTGTATTTGAGCAAGTTCTATCTTATCCTTTCTTTTCAGGCCGAAACTTAATTCCCTGCGTGTTGTTAACTATATACATGTTATCATTTCTGACCAAATAAATTGCTTTTCAGTGTTTTGTTCATAATTGGAAAACAGGCAATGCCTATATTTAGACCTGTTGCACACAAACAAATAACAGAACATCTAAGATAACCAATAAATGACGCACAACTTTGCAAATCATGTTGACTGAGGGAAAAGGACATATGAGTAGGTGTGTATCACTGATTACATTGACATATATACATGTACATGTATGTACTTTGTGGTCTGGTAGTAATGTATTTTCAACATTTACTGATCATCCAGTTGATTTACTGTTCAGGCTCAATTTCACTGATTAGCATTTTGCACAGTAATCTGGATGACTGTTTCCATGAAATCTGAATGGCATCAAGTGCATTTTTGAGAATTCTGTCATGGGTGCGGGCAACAGCTAATCAGATGGCTGCATTTTAATCTTTGACAAGGGTTGGTATCAGCACTAGCCACTGCTCTATCAAGCAATCTTTTTGGGTTTTTTTTGTTTTATGAGGTTAAATAACATAGATCAGTCTATCCAAAAGAAACTATAATTTTGTGTGTCCATGCTTTAAATTTGAAGCAAACAGTTTGGGGTGTTAAATTTTTTCAGGGTAGGCCGGAACACTTTCTTTACATACATGCAGCGCCATCTGTTGACAGAATTGCAAACTTCCATTTGAAACAGTTGGCCTACCATTTTCACTATTTGGCATTCCTTATCGATTCCAAATGAGTTGTTAAAGTTGAACACAGTGTTTACTCATAGTACAAGTGCTTGTGCATGTGTATGATGCTCTAAGGTTGGTAGAATCAATGGGACTCTTTGCTGGCATTAACTTAGAAATGCTTAAATTCAGAGTGGTAATTTGGCACTATACGTAGTGATGGTACTGAAGTGTCCCTTTGCTTGAAGATCAGCTAGGTGGTTGGTAGACCTGTGCAGGCCTACTATGCAAAAAGTGCTGCATTGGGAGTAATAAGAGATTGATAGAAGTCTAGCCATAGAAAAAAGACTTTAATACTCGATCCCCATCAAGTGATTGTGTGGGTTCTATGACTGATGTAGGTCACAGAATCACTGTTAATTTTGGACTGAAGTGCTAATTTGTGGTTCTGCTTACACTCTGCAAGTGGTCACCAGCCTGCTTCAGAACATACTTTTGCTGTGACCTGGCCACGTAGGATCATCAAATTAATACCTGTAGTTGACCAAAAGCCAAAAGTTGGAGGCAAAAACAAGGTAGACCAATCAGGAATGTACTTTTACGGACAGGTAAAACATCAGAGGCTTCTTTTTTTTTTGTTATTACTATCTATCAAAGCTCACAGATTGAAAAATATTAATGGAAACATGAAAAAAAATGCAATGGACATGATGCAAAGAATCAAAATCTGACTATAATAATAGAACCACTCAAGTGTGAGTGCCAGACCGTAACTTCTGCATGGCAAAAGTGTACTGGTGGAGCAATAGGATACATGAGGTGTGGCCTGCCGAGGGCGGGGCCATCGACTGTATTCTGATGCTCCACCAGTATGCAAATTCCATACAGAGTCAGCCAGGCATTTTCACCACTGTTGTTTTATATTCTTCCCATGTATGTGTAGTCCGGAGTCTCTCCGGAGTAGCCATAATCTGAAATAACAATAGGCACATCGGCCTTATGCTCTGCTAGCACCGTGCACCTGCATCTTCACTTCAAAGTTGCGAGTCTTCAAGTGGCTTCTGTATTTTGAGCACACCATTGAGTGTAAAAATTCTGCTAAATAATTAAATTTCAGGACAAATAATTGTGTAAATAGGAAGAATCAAATGTCTGGGGGGGGGGGGGGGGGGAAACTCCACTGACCTCATACATCCCACATCAAAAAATCTTAATTGTCTTTGAGTGAGTGAGGTGTGAAGGCATAAAAAGCTTTTGTACATTTAGTGCATAAATTGTCCAGCAGATGGCACTTCGCTCCACATGTAATCATAAGTCCTGGTCCAGTAACCCCTCAAGGTTGGGTCAACTGATCCACAACTTTTGATAAAGTACTGAATACTGTTCCTGTGTCTATTGGATGTTAATATCACAGGAGCAGAGCATATTCTCAAGTTAAGTCCCATCATAATTTTGGAGGCAAAAACAAGGTAGACCAATCAGGAATGTACTTTTACGGACAGGTAAAACATCAGAGGCTTCTTTTTGACCTCCACTGACCTCATACATCCCACATCAAGAATCTTAATTGTCTTTGAGTGAGTGAAGTGTGAAGGCATAAAAAGCTTTTGTACATTTAGTGCATAAATTGTCCACCAGATGGCACTTCGCTCCACATTTAATCATAAGTCCTGGTCCAGTAACCCCTCAAGGTTGGGTCAACTGATCCACAACTTTTGATAAAGCACTGCATACTGTTCCTGTGTCTATTGGATGTTAATATCACAGGAGCAGAGCATATTCCCAAGTTAAGTCCCATCATAATTTTGGATATGAAAATACTTATCAACTGTGAGTTTTAAAGAGGCATTGTTACTCTAGAAATATTTTAAATCATTTGATAACATTGTGTATTTTGGGAGACATATTTGGTGTTTAACAGTCAATCGTGGAGCTAACTTGCACTAATGTGGCCGTAAAAAAAAAGTCTAATCACATGACCCCCATTTTCTTGGGTTTTAATTTGTTGCTATCGAAATAAATTTGAAGTAGAATGCAAAGGAAGCTGTGATTTTACATTTTATACAGGAGAAATAAGCCATCGAATGTCACTAATTTAACATGTGAATGCATTAGGCCTAGGTTACTGGTTCAAGACCTATATTAGCTTATTTGTGCAATTCCTTTGATGGATACTGTTGTAAGTGCCAAGACAACAATGAGGGAGTCCTTCATTTTATGTCCTCAGTGACCTTGGGACAGAAGATCAAGGTCACTCAGATTATGTAATACAAGAGGCCCATGGGCCTGGTGCTGTCCTGACATTGCCATTGATGTCCAAGCTACACCCTGCCATTACAAAATCACCTCTTTCCACTTTACAGCCATGGTGACCTCACAAAATTGGTCAAGTTCATTGATATTATATAACATTCTAGCAATGGACATGGTCTACATATCCGATAAATTTGGCAAGTCTAATCCACCTATTTTTCCAAATATAAAATTTTATATCTTGAAACACATTTTGGCAATAATTTTCCTCAAATTATGGGTAGCGTCACTTGTATCATTAGCAAGTCACATTTTGACCTCCCTCATAACCCCACCAAATTTCGTGAATATCAACCAAAAATTTAAGATGCTAGAGTGTTCACAAGATTTTCACATTTTGACCCCTATATTGCATAATATTGTAGGTGGTGCCACCAATATTGAAGGGGCCTAGATTTTCATACAACCTGTAAGTCCTGAAAGTTATATTGGTCTGACTTGAAAACTGTGGGCAGTATCACGGTCACAAGATTTTTTCATTTTGACACGTATATTACATAATGCTTAGGGGGCGCCACCAACACTGATGTTGACGAAGATTTTTTTATACACTTTATAACCTCTAAATGTCATAAATTAGGACAAGCATCAAACTCCATATGATAACTGGGTGATGATGACCAAAACAGGCAACTCACTCAGGGCAGTTTTATGTACAATGTAACCATGTGCAATTTTGACCTGGAGGCTCAATTCTCTTAGCCATTGATGTCCAAGCTACTACCCTACCATTACAAAATCACTTCTTTCAATTTTACACGCATGGTGACCTCACAAAAATAGGTCAAGGTCACTGATATTGTGTAACATTGTAGCATTGGACATGGTCAATGTATCCTATAAATTTGGCAAATTTAATCCAATTACTTTTCCAAATATGGAATTTAGATAAAACATATAAAATGGCTCATAGTTTCCATCAAATTATAGGTGGCACCACTAGTATCATTAGTAACTTTGACTTTGATTTGCCGCACAATCCCACCAAATTTGGTGACAATCCAGCAAAAATTAAAGAGGCTAGAGTGTTCACAAGATTTCACATTTTGACCCCTATATATGTACATAATATTGTAGGTGGCACCACCAATATCAAAAGGGACCTAGATTTTCATACACCCTATAATTTCTGAAAGACATGTTAGGCTAAGATCAAACCTTTTAAAGTTACCGTGCTCACAACCCAAAGTTTACAGACAGAATGAGAGACATGAGGGATGCTATAAGCAAAAACTTACATTCTACTGATAAATGAAGCTTTCATCATGTTCTGACAAAACAGTTCCCTGGAGAGTGGATAATGCACAGCGTGAGAGGGCAATTGGCAAAAAATTCTACATAATGGCATAATGGATGGTCCACTGCTACTCAGAACTACACAAGCAGGATAAAATTTCAACCTTTGCATCCAATTGTTAAATTTCACATTCAGCTTTTTGACAAACAGATCAAATGTCAGACCCCTGTACAAATATGGGTATTATAACTGTTTACAGGTTCAATCAAATTGTATTTGTATTTCGTGAGAGCCTATGTGGCTCAAACCATATCATTGATTTTTTTCATCAGTGTTTGTTTTGCATTTATGAAAACCTCAAACTGGGGTATCCATATTTTGGGTTTCCTCCATTTTTGAAAGCACATATTCAAAAGGCTACACAAAACACATGTATAAAAATAACACCAGTGAAACCTTTTCTTGTACAGTCAGGCCGCCTTAAACCGCACCCTTGAAATTCGGCAGCAATGAGCTATGAACGGAATTCCCCCATTGATTTACTATATGATAATCCGGCACCCTTGAATTTCGTCACCGGCATGTTAATTGCAGAACAAAGGGCTTTTTTCAATGTAATTTGCCTCTTTAGTCCGTCACTTGATATTCAATAGAGCATATACCTTGCAATAACATACCTTATTGCATCGTACAGCAAAATCAACAATCACCTGATGTGTTCCAAACAAGTTCCGAGTTGATAAGATGTTTAATTGTTCCTGCCTGAAATGATTAAATTTTATTGCAATGGCCAGAATTCAATGAGGGATTTTGTGGTGACGACGTAGCAAAGTTGGGCGCAGAGAAGAACAGTTAAAAGATATGAAAAGTGAGCGCAATATACAAAAAAGATTTCGGATTTTTTTGTGCCAAAATAAGCTATTAAAGGCAAAATATGGCCAAATACGAGTGTGAGATAAACATTAGGGTTGAGACATTTATGCCCGCTCGCTCCAGTGATTTTGAACGTAACATTAATTGTACATATGGATATGAATACGCTGAATAAAGTTTTTTTGGGTTTTTTTTCCTATGATTTGCACGTTTCATTTTTAAAATTTCATATGATTGGTAATACGTGTATGTGATTATGTTTTTATTTGTTCATTGTTAGGTGCAAATTTGGTCTCTTGTACTCTATATATCCTGGTGAATTATACTGTGATTTGTTAATCTGGCAGCCTTGCTAATCCGGCAAAATGACCGAAAACAGATGGTGCCAGATAAACGTGGCCTGACTGTACAGTGTATTCGTTTTTGCACAAATTCATGAGTGCCTATGTGGCTCAAACTGTATCACTGATTTTTTCATCAGTGTTTGTTTTGCATTTATGAAACCCCCAAAGTGAGGTATCCATATTTTGGGTTCCTTCCATTTTTGAAAACATATACTTGGAAAGCTTAACAAAATATAAAAAAAATCCCTGTGAAACCCTTTTCTTGGTCACACTGGTGTTCATTATTTCTGTGGAGAAAGTTGGTAGCAGTCACGGTACTTAATCAAAAATGTCTTTGGTGTCTTAGCTGTCCTGGAGCTATTTTGCTAAAAGTGGGAGGTGCAGAAAGTCATGCAGGCATGCAAATGTGTCTCCCACTTCCTTGTTCAGAAAAAAAAACAACTTTGATTTAAATTATACACAAAAGGGCTGTGTGAACAGCCCATCCTGAGCTGACCTTGGCATTCCACCCAAAATAAGTCCCACTCCAGTCAAGGGGGATGAAGATTTTGTTGAGGAAGTAAAACTTAAAGAGTTTCCATTGCAGACCCCATTGACTACATGGTTATCAATAGGAATGTATGCATTAAGTGATAACTACCCAAATTGAAATTTTGTTAATAATCAGGGATCCAGAGTGTCACCACCTAGCAAACAAATTTGATTAATCCCCCCTCACGCTACATTTCCATTAAGTCTCAGAACAATCTGTGTGAAGGTTTTGGAGAAGTCTAAAATGGGAAAAAAACACAAAAATTCATTAAAAAATAGACAGAAATTTCAGTGCCACCTGTTGAACAAATTAAGGTCTGGGGGTCCCTAAAAGTGTCCCTATGCAGTTTCAAAGCAATTGGCCAAGCAGTTTTGGAGAGGATTTTTAAAGATTTTGTCAAAAAAATAATCATAAAAAATCTGAAAATTACTGGAGTGTGACCATTTGAACAACTTCATAGCCCTACCCATGGTAAACCCCCACCAAGTTGCAAGTGAATCTGGTAGAGAGTTTTGCAGAAGAAGTCTAAAATGTATATTTCCATTGCAAACCGCATTGACTAACATGGTAATCAATAGGAATGTGCAGGCACTAACTGACAGGTACCCAAATTGAAAAATTCATTAAAAATCAGACATCCACCGTATCACTACTTAGTAAACACCTTTGCTTTCCTCTCCCATAAGCCATATATCAACTATGTTTTGAACAATGCCAGTTTTGGAGAAGCCAAAACAGCCCTAACACACACAAATTCATAAAAAAAAAATAGAAAAAATTTCAGTGCCATCTCTTGTAACAAATTTCAGAAGCTCTGGGGGTCCCCAGAAGTGTCCCAATGCAATTTTAAAGCTGAGTGGTTTCGGAGAAAATTTTTAAGACTTTGCCAAAAAAATTAAGAAAAAAATCCATAAAAATCCAATATTCAATTTGGACCACGAACATTTGAACAAACATTTTTGAGACCCCCCTACGGTACATCCCCACCAAGTTTCAAGTGAATCTGGCTGATGGTTTTAGAGAAGTTGAAAACGTAAATTGCTGACAGACAAACCAAGGACAGACATTGGACTAGCCTGTAACTTCAGATGACCTGCCCGCTGAGGTAAAGAGCTGGTTTGCAATTTATTGATTTTGATAAGCAATTATGGATGAAATCCACTTAATCTGCATGTGCGCTGAAACAACAGATATGTACCACTATAAAATTGCTTTGTCTTTGCATGCTATTAATGTTACTTCAAAAAAAAAATAATAATGACATGACTCATATACAACACCATGCACGTGCACAATGTATGAAGTGTAACCTTGCAGCGTGTGGCTACCTTAGAAGTTCAGAGCACTGGATAAAACGTTGATCCATTTTGTTTTAAAAGTAGAGAGTGCACTAAAATTGCAAATAGGAATGTATGTATGGTATAAAGATACACTGTAGTGGTTGAAATAATGCAAGTCCTTCAGATCATAACTGGCAGTTTTCTGGCAGGACTGTGTGACAATTTGTGTGATATGCCAGTCCTGTGGACTTACTGGGAAACATTTGGACACAAGATTGGATCAGATGACAGTCTTGATTGTTCTAGCTTTCATCAGTGTTTGACAGTTCAATATCTTCAATTTTGTTCAAAAATAAACAACTAATTTATGAACAAAAAATTGTAATTTTAGGTAGGCTTTTAAACAACACCAGGTCATGAACTTATTGAAAAGAAGGGGCTGACCAGAGCCTGAAGGAGTGACATTAGGATCATGCAGGAAGTGCCACTCCTGTAGACTGACAGATCCTCTGAGTATATTTCATCCCCAGCACAGCTGGCCCTCACTTGTCCTCTTTCATTGGTCATTGACCTTGTTCAAGTCAACTAACACAGCCACACTGCTGCCTGTCATCCTGGTTGTTATTAATTCTTTTAAAATTATGTAAGGTCCACCCTGCCGGGCTTGACCTTAAGAATTGCCTGACTGTCTTGGAGGCAACTAAATTTTTAGATTGGAACATGTTAAAATCTACAGCCTCAGAGGAAAGTCAGCACTGGATTTCAGTCTGCGCCACAATTACTTTTTTAGGGTGGCTGAAGAAAATGTCTTCTTGATCAGCATCCAGGCCTTGCAGCATCGCTGGCAAAAGTGTGCAAACCCAGAAGGGGACTATCTAGAGAAATAAATGAAAACCATCAACTTTGCACGGGTCATTCACAGCTAGGCTTAAAACTTTTCAGCCAGCCCTCATATCAAATGAAAACTTCTTAATGAAAAATATTCCCAAAAATAATCTTTTACTGTTTTCTCTTCAAGCACCTAACGTGAATTCAGTTAATACTCATATAGGAGTTCTATAGAACTCTTAAAACTCGAAGCGGTCATTTTGGGGGGGACTACAGCCATCTTAGATATTCATTTATTTTGTGTTGAAGCCATGGCTTTTTTAGTCTGAGCAAAAAAAAAAATCTCACAAGATTTGTAGACCGACAGGTAAAGTGCATTCTACCCCCATCAGCCAATAGCCTCTCACAAGATTTGTAGACCGACAGGTAAAGTGCATTCTACCCCCATCAGCCAATAGCCTTCCTTGGAGCACTCTACTCTACCCATGTAGCAGCAAGAAGAGCTACTGGCAGCACTATTGATACAATATACATACACATGTACATGCACCCATGTTGAAACAAGAGGAGCTACTGACAGCACTCTAGGTACAATATACCCATGTTGAAGCAAGAAAATCTACTGACAGCACTCTAGGTACAATATATCCATGTTGAAGCAAGGCAAGCGACTGACAGCACTCTAAGTACAATGTACCCATGTTGAAGCAACAAGTGCTACTGCCAGCACTCTGGGTACAATGTACCCACGTTGAAGCATGGACAGCTGCTGATAGCTTTCTAGGTACAATATACCCATGTTGATCAAAGCAAGAAGGGGTATTTCACGGTATTGTGAAACAAAGTGTGACATCAGAGGTGAAATTTCAAAACTATTCATGCCTTTTCATTTTGCTGTCATTTCAATGTCCTATATGTGTAGTTATTAAATTAGTATAAATTAAGATAATACTAAGAAGAATTTGACTGTGGATGCATCTGATGTGACACCATGTCTTAACCTAGAAAATAAGCATATTTTTTCTTTAACGAACCTAATGCAGTATTATAGATTGCCAAAACAGGTGTAGCTCATTTCCAGATGTGAGGTAACAAATATACCAATTATCATAACACAGAATTGTCTGTTACTGTTGTGAAATTGAAAAATTATTCAATTTTTACCCATTTTAACATATTGTTCTTCAAAACTACCAAATGTAACTTCTCATTTAAAAATCTTTATTGAACAGATGATGAAATAGTATGTTGTGTAAAGTATGGCTACAGATCTCAGCTTCTTATCAAAAAAAGAATCATGCTTTTAGCTTTTCATTTTACAGAGATGTAGAACAGAGAAGTTGGTGTGGAAATATTGATCACCACCATTACTTACGGGACAAACTGTCCCATACCATCATCAACAAAATAATTGAAAAGTAAATTTCAATATTCCTCAACACTGAACATGGTTAACAACTAGATTGAATTTTACTGACAAAATACAGTTGCAAACTACATGAAAAATGACAAATTTGCTTCATTGAGCATATCAAACTTCTCAAAATGAAACCTCACTCAGTACAATTTTTATCATGTACATACTTTTTATCAAAATACCTCTTACAGTCTGGTGGAAATGCACTGGAAGGTCACCAAAACTTGATTCCTGTGTCAATTTCAAAAACTGGGCAAGGCGGGAACAAGGAAAAAGACAGTAAATCAAGTAAAATATAACATTACTTTCGGGACAAATTGTCCCATATCTCATAGAATGAATTTTGTACAATATTTTTTTTTAACAATACCTACTTCATAAATTATAAACATGGTTTACAACTTAATTATCAATAAGTTAAGAAGGGTGAGAAATGTAAAATTGTGAGAAGGGATGAATGAGCATCATAGCAAGATTGAAACAAAATATGTACCCACATGGTGGGCCTGTACAATTGTGCAGATGGTTGTTATGGACCACCTATAGAACATTCAAAACATTGTTTGGTCCCTAAAATTTATTACGTTATGAAACCCAAATGCTAGATTACAAGAAGATGAAAAAGAAAAAGAAAAAAAGAAACCTAGGCTGATCATTACTTAGGGGACAAATGTCCCATATCATTTAGTTTGAAACAGTAGATGTAGTCCTGTCTGTCCTATTTGATCTTCTCATGCTTCTTGCCATCTTGCACGTGATTTTCATTGTGTATAAGATTTTTAAGAGCAAGTGACATTTTTAATGTTCTTTAGGTGGTTCCTAACAACCATCTGCACAATTTTACAGGTGGGTATGATTCATTTCAATGAAATACTCGGCAAGTGCCAAGGAGGTGAATGTGCCGGTTAACAAAATCAAAAGTTGCTCTAGGTAACTTAGAGGCCTGTAGAAGCAGTCTGACCAGTTTCGTCCTGAAACGGACTCTTCAGAGACTGGTTTGTAACGGACACAAACACCGGTATTTATACCATAACGTAACTGACCCTGTGGTAACCTATTGTTACGTTTTGGTTTTACCCTATTTTGTGCGTGCGTAACATTGGCTAACGGTTGGATCAACGCATCAGCCTGTGGCCCAGATGGTACGTGTAATCTATCAAGAGAGAACACCACGTGATCTGGGTTGTGACGTAATAGACGCGGGGGAAGCCCATGTTCTCCCCATCATTCTCCATGGAAGGAATGGCCCACGGAGAGGGAATGTCCACAAGATACATGGACAAATTGATACAAATAATGGGTGTGCATGAGATAGTTACATGCTAATTGATGTAACGTTTGATTGAGAAGAAAGTCCCATTAAAACTGTGGTCCGTATACATACAGATAGGTTTTACCTGTAAGATATTTGTCAAACCATGTCAGGGGAAAGCAAGCATGGGAACTGAGAAATTTAGCATAATACTTAGCAAGTATGCTTACTTTCCCATGACATTCAAACCAAAGGGTTCCATGGTGCACAGTTGGTGGATCCTAAAATATTCTCTGTGTAGCCTGAGTGAAGTAGTCTTTTTCAGCTCGGGCGGTTGGGGGGGGGGGGGGGGGGAAGTAGGAGTGTGCTCTAGTATCTGGACTTGAAGGTCCAGATTCTGATGGTCATTTGTGGCAAAATGTCTCCCTAAAGGTTGGGTTATGTCCCTCCTATTTATGTAATAGAAGTGTTCTCTGAGACGGTTCATTAGTGGGCGATAAGTTTGCCCCACATATTGTTTCTGGCAGACACCACAGGTTAGCAAATACATGCACACCAAATTATTGTGTTTACATGAACCACCTGTGGGGGTGTTGTAAGTACGCCCTGTGGATGTGCTGGTAACTTTATCTGTTGTGCTCATTTTGTTACAGTATCTACAATCCACAGTGGGGCGGGGGTTCTGTTCCGTCACCCCTGGTACAGAAACACGGGGGTTGGTAGATGGATATCTAGTGCAGGATTGCAACAAAATATCTTTCAGATTTTCGGCTCTTCTGAAACCAACTACAACCCGTTTGTTCCCCAGTACGCTTGCACATTTTGAGGCTTGGACTGTGCCCCAATTTCATGAGATGATATCTCTCACTGGTGGCAATGCAGGGTTATAAGTTGTGATCAGAAACAGTTTTTCTCTGTCTCGAGTTAAGATCTCGTGATCAGATCTGTGTTTGAGCAGGGGGGCTCTGTCGAGAGCCCTCACCTTAGTTAATGCTTCCTGTAATTGGGGCATTGGGTAGCCGCTTGCTGTATAATAGTTTAATATTTTTTCAATGATTTATTTCAACCTGATTATGGTACTCAATCAGTCCGTTTCTCATTTTGACATATCTATACCTTCATAAATAACTGACAAGCATGTTTTAAACCATATTTATAATTTGTCACAAGGATTTTGTTTAAAATGTATTGTACAAACATTCTTCCTAGGAGATATGGGACAATTTGTCCCTTAAGTAATGGTTTTATGTCCAGTTTAACTGATAACTGATAATGGTTACAATTACAGATTTGTCATAAAGCTAATTTCTCTATCAATACTTCATCTGTCAAAGAAAGAGGTGTAGTTTTGAAAATTTCCCAAGGTGAAACAAATCTAGTTCTGAATACTGCAGTGATTCAGATCGCAATAAAAACTTTAGGTGTACCTGAAATTTCAAATATATAAATAAAATAGAAAAATTACACGATTTACAAAGCATGTTTTCATTAAATATTACAAAAAAAATGAATATCTATCAAATTTGAGTTGGAAATTACTTAAAAAATTGACAAAACAAACTCCATTCTTTGTACCATTACTTACGGGACATTACTTACGGGACGGGACACAGATAGTTAATGTCTAGATTCAGCACAGTGTTTTTCAGAGAGATGAATCAAAGTCATAGGTATACCCTTGACATTGTGAGGTGATGTGACCAACAGGAAATAAATTCATTGTTACAACTTATTGTCAGTGCTGGAAATGGAAAGCTATGCATTACTTACATTAAGCAAACGGGACACCATCAAGGAGTATTTACATAATGTGTGCTGGTTTATGGCAAATATTGTACAAAGACCAATGATTTTGTGATCATTATTACCAAGAACTGTAACCTTTCAAATAATCATATTAAGCACTAAAATCAATACTGCACAACATAAATATACCAGAAGAAAGTTAGATAGAAAAATGGGGCACGAAAAAATTACACCATGGCTAATATATGTATTGGCATGGTGTAACTCACAAATTGCGACAATTTCAATATTTCTTTGCACCTGTGAACACAGGAGTGTACCAATGTAAAAAACAAACAAAATATTTCACAATATATTTCATTCATTTAATACAGTGCTTAATCAATTGGTTTATTATTACATACATGTCACATTTTGATGATAAATTCTGGGTCAGTTTCAGACTTCATATGGCCCTATCTCGGAGAAAAACGAATATATGTTCATGAAATTTTCAGCAATTATTATTCTATAAGTGTATTTATTAATGACAATTTAAAAGTAAAATTCTATGCAGGAACCCAGTTTTAATACCCAGTTACCTAATTTGTAAGGTTTTGTTTCATGTTATTGTGAAATACCCCAGAAGCGCTACTGACAGCACTCTAGGTACAATGTACCCATGTTGAAGCATGGTTAGCTACTTAAAGTAACATCTTTAAAAGCTAAAATATACATGTGGCTGAGTTTATTTACCTGACCCATACGGATAATTGGGCTGGCAGTAACTTTATAACTTATCAAAGTACAATGTTACAGTGCTGTAAAAATAGCATAATGGTGTGGTTTGTGAATAGTAGGGCTCTACCCAGATGTAAATGAGATAGGCGAATAATACAGAACTTTTATAAACTTCTTATAATGGTCAGCATTTAAATTACATCTTGGACAGTCGTCTTTAATTGTGTTATTATATTTGACAAGCAAGAGTGAAAAACACCCACACCGGCAAAATTGTTCAAGAAATTAACAAATCTTTAGTAGAAAATTGTGAGACCAAAATAGTTGTTTCTAGCCCTGACACGTGTCACTTTGGGAACACTCACACACTTTTTTTTTTTTTTGAGATCTATGTACACACCCTGCTATCATGATTCAATATATGCAAAATATAGCCAGAGGTCAACCTAACCTTTCCTTGCAACTATGCATCTTTGGAATATGTGTCAATTAACTGTCATGCCCATTGCTGAAAGCTATTTTGACATGATAAGCAGCAAACTAGTTTAAACCAGCCCAACATATATAATTCCTGGACACTTGACTTCCACTGAGCATACACCACATCAAGGAAGTTCTCCTTATGACTGGGCTTGCCAGCAGCTGTGTGTGTGTGTGTGGGAGAGGAGGGCTCTGCAATGACCAGGCTGATTCACAGTTGCTGCAGTCTGATCCCTTTGGGCTCCAACTTTCTTGTGCTGGGATTCTATACATACAGTAATTTTTATGCCAACCTTATGTCTAAGCAATGATTTTAAAGTGGTACTTTACATCATTTGTACTTTTTCGTCATTTCTTACATATGTAGTTCCGTATCATAGTTCTGTACTGTCAGTCATTCGTTTTGTTGCCATCCATTTCATGTTCAATAAAGTTGCCCCCTAATCAAACAGTTTAGAACAATTATTAAGTACTATAAGAGAAACACGATGTGTAGTTTACTTGTCATTGAATTATATAAAATGTTCAAGTAAAAATAAAGTCTTTCACGTAGTTGAATACTGAAATTAAAATAATACAAAGGTACATGTAGTTTCCACATTTTTCCACTGTTCAAATTTACACTGTACTTTGGTAGACTGTTATATGTGTCTATAGCCTCTGACAAGATGCCTTCCGATCCTCCCAGTATGTGTATTAAAAGTTTCAGATATTCACCATGTTATAAATATGGAGGTAGGATGTCATGAACAGTTCATGCTTTGTAATCAAGTTCTGTGTCATAACATGCAATAGTGTGCAAACTAGCAACATAGTGCAGCTGATATTCAGATATATATATGGAAGTTGTACTGTTTAATAATTCATGTAATTCATAAAACCCAGGAGTTTCATAACAAAGCTAAGGGCACTGTACATAAAACCCTGTGTTTTACAGCAAGTTATCCAGGGTTTTGAAGTGGAAACCCACGGTTTTGTCACAAAACACTGGATTTTGTAAAATACCTAGATAACATATCAAGTGCATTTCTTATACTCTGTTCAATACTACGCACAAAATGCTGGATTTTATTACAAAACCCAGGGTTTTGTAGACTAAACCTTGAGTTTTATATAAAAAAAAAAAATGTAAAAAGTTAGCAGACAGACAGATGGACACACAGATCTATGCAAACGGATCCCACAAGCTCTGCAGACTGACAAGTCAGCAGAGCTAAAAATCATTTCCTGAACTGCATTTCTTCCATGACCTTGAGAAAGTTTTGGAGAAGTCAGAAATATAAAAGCCTGTGAACAGACACATGGACAGTTGGATTGTGGACAAGAAGTTGCATGCAACTTGTGATGGACAATGAACCATCCTATAACCTCAGCTGACTGACAAGTCAGTTGAGGTAAACAGTACGTCAAGGTCACCCATATTTGGCAATATCAAACTTCAATACATGATACACATTTGTGGTATATTTGATAGTTAGCCTATTCTTTCTCAACATGATGAATTTAGTGTCCTTTATTAAGTGCTTAATATATGTCAAGGTCACCAAAATTGACGTAATTTGATTATTGGTCTAATGCATATTTACAGTAAATTTTTTCTGGACCAATCTGAATTTTTCATTACCCTATTTGAATTTAATGTGTTTCTGACAGCTATGATGTTAATGGATCCAAACAATACCACTGGTCAGTGGAACCCCTATGACTCCACACATCATAGACTTTAGTGTGTATAATGTTTCTATGAAAATATGTCTGCAAGCTCGGATGTAATGACTATCACCAAAAAAAAAATCATTACTGAATTGCCCCCCCTCACGTGTAATATTTAAATTCCACACGATACACATTTAGTACACATTTGGTGAAATCAGACTTATAATTTAGCAACATAATAAATTTCATAATCTCACCACATATTAATTTGTATTTTCCATTCACCTAGAGGTGGCACTACTAGCATTCTTCTTCTTTGACATATGATTCCAAGAATCTTTGAGCCAAATTTCATAATGATCTACAATGTATTGAAAATAAAAAACACCTCTCATTTTTCGATTTCTTCACTCTTTGGTTGCTGTTTTATATAGTCCACTAGGTGGTGCCATCAATACGGACAGGAACTTACTTTTTTATTCATAGATCAAAAAAAAATAATAACAGGCTAAATTAAAAATTTCAGATCTATACGACATTGTATCATGCTGAAAGCAATTTTATGCACGGACAGACAGACGAGTGATTGCACGCCACTCTGTGACCTATGGTCCGCAGAGCTAGTGAGTGGCCATTGTAAATTTGGAAATATTATTGGTAATGGAAGATTAATCTGACTGCATGGGAATTTGACCTTAGACAAGATGAATCCTAGTGATGGTTTTGCCCTTGACATCCTTTGTACTTCAGAGTTACATAGGGGCTCTCTCCTGTAACTTAAAACTGCTGTAGGGCTAAGTATTTATTTTAAGGAAAACACAATTTTTCCAAGAGGCACAACATTCTACAAATACAGCAATATATAGGAAAATGTTACCAAAATATAGGGGAAAATAGGAATATCAAAAAAATTAAAGGAAATATGGGAAGCATTGGGATGCCTGTTATTATTATTATTTTTTTTTTCCCCCAAAAAATTGACCCATGAACGGGCACGCCCGGATGTTTTAAGTTCCTCCCACTCTTTTACTTTTGGTTTAAACGTATTTTATTCAATAAATGCATAAAACATAATACAATGAGTTGAAACAGCAATTGGGAAAAAGAACTTGACCCTTTATTAATATCATTTGCAAGAATACAAAAGACAGGACAAATGTTCACACACACATACACAAGTATGCCTGGCGTGCTGTCTGCCAGCCAGTCATGTCACAAGCGAAGAAGCAGAGACATGCACCAAAAAACAGAATGAAATGCACCAAGATGCGGACAGACCGAACATTGATTAGATTGGCATTTTGTGCAATTAAGTACCCAATTGCAAAAATCGTTGAAAATCAGGGATCCACAGCAGTGCTACCTAGTGCACAACTTTGTTTGACCCTTTCACAAGGAACATACCCGCAGTGTTTCAGCTTAATAATCTGAGTGATGGTTCTGCAGAAGTCAAAAATTGCAAAAACAAACCAAAAAATCATAAAAAAACAGAAAAAATTGCAGCACCACCTAGTGAACAAATTAAGAACTAGGAGTCCCTAGGAGTGTTTGTGATATCAAAGCAATTGGGTGAGCGGTATTGGAGAAGAAAGTTTTATAAGATTTGCCCAAAAAAGGAACAAAAAACTTCATAAACTAGACATACCTTCAATGCAAGCATCGACTGGAGGGGTCCGCCATTTGCTCAAATTACATCATGGTGACACCAAAATCTAATCAGTTCATCTTTCCAGGTAAGGTAAGCATATTGCCAAGTTTGAGCAAAATACAGAGGCATTCTGTAGATATCACAGTAAGGAGAATGTGCACATCCGGACAGATGGACAACCCGAAAACAGAAAGGACCCCCCATGGGATAGACCCTTAAAAATCCAAAAATCACTGGAGTGTGACCATTTGAACAAATTTGCAGGGACTGCTCTGACCATTAGTCAAGTAGCCAGATGCCAATGTTTCTTGAATTTGGCTAATGAAATGTGTACATGTCTAAAATATTTTAAATAAATTATTAAAGGGCTACAAAATTGTTGTTTTTATGCTTATATCCACAATTTTGGCTACAAATAGTCCAGATCTGTCTCTGAACTTGGTCAAGACCCACCCAAGGTACATTGCAACAGTAAGTTTGAAGTGAATCTGGCTGATCATTTTGGAGAAACAGTCGAAATGCGAAGTGTGAACGGATGCCAGACGAAGGACGAAGAGTGATGGCATGAGCTCTGCTGGTTGATATAAGCCATAAAAAACCTCCCTTCCTCATCACTTTTTTGGAAAACCACTAAAGATAAACCCGGACATTTTTTCATGTTGCCTCATAAAATTGTCGTGGAGGTACCAATATTCATAAAACTGTTAAACATACATCCCACATCAAAGCTTGGTTGTTGTTATTGGAGGTGGTGTTTATGTTATGATTGCCATTGGAGTGAGTTTAACCCTTTCCTGCCTGCGCCTATCAAAATCGTTCACCAGTGAACGATTACTTTGACCCCAGGTTGAGAGGTCAAATTGGACCCAGAACAATAAAAAAATTTCTTAATTTTTTCTCTCTAGCCTAGTTCTACATGTTTCGTTCTTCAAGTCCATCTGAAATTGCATGTAATTAAAAAAAATAACAATTTTTCGAAAGTAAATAAAGTATCACGTGACGCACCATCGCAACCGTTTATTTCCGCAAACATGGCGGCCCCCTCAGATCGCCCCGTGCGTCAGGCAGTTGACAGAGCGAGGTGCCTATTCCTTACTGGATTCCAACTTCCTGAATCTGACGATGGAATGTCCAGTGACGAAGAGGATGTTCTAGACTGTGAGTTAATAGCCGGGAGTGATGAAAATAACGAGTCTAGTGATGAGGAAATGGTAGCGGCAACAGATAAAAGCAGGAGCCCAAACCAGGATCAACGTGCATCAGAACACAGGTACGTTGAGAGGCTTTTTTGCATACTGCCCACCAAATATACCTGACTAATATGTAAAAATTAGTGATAAGTGAAAGTGTCTGTGGTTTGTTTGTGGTTTTTGTTTGAGTAAACCTAAAGTATTGAAGTCACGATCAGCAGCAAAGTGGGCGATAATGGAGTGACGCCCCCTATTGAGATCTGCAGCTTCATAAAGCACACTCATCGCATTTACGTTTGACACATTTGGTGCAACAACTGAGGTCATCAGAATAACTAGGGTATGTGGTTCCATGTATTTATTGACCACTAGTGATGTAAAATACTATCAATCTTTTTTACCTGTAAATATGGTCAAAAGAGTCACATTTTTTTTACAGGACATTCAACTTCAAGGGCTACAGTGATGCAACAGAGATTGGTCCACAAGCACTCTGTACCATGGTTTATGGGCATGGCCTTTCAGGTCAAGAGAGAGGTAATGACTATTTACCTCTCCACCACCCCCACCCCCACCCCCCGAAAAAAACAAACAAACAAAAAACAATTTCCTTCTTGCACCTGAATCAGTAAATTCCAATTATTGCATGGCTAAAGGCTCAGCATAATATGTTAACAGAGAGGTAAATGACCATTTATCTGCACCCCCCCCCTCCCCAAAAAAAAAAAAAAAACAAAAACACCTGAACCTGTCAATTCTGTGGACTGTTAACTCATTTCATGTTCATTTAACGTTTTGTCAAATATCTTTTCCACCTATACATATACTGAACTATATAATTCTATTACTCTGCATCTGCTTTCATGGTTCCATGAAACTTAATTTTTTTTCTATGACACAATGATGGTGTTACTAGTTAGCATTTGATGATACTGTGCTCTGTGTGTAGCATTATGACACAATAATTATATCAACAATATACATGTACATATGATATGGTTGTCTGTGTGTTGCAGATTTAAGGCACTGCTTGGGATGCTGCATGTATCTGATCCTAGTCAGATAAACCAGGATGACAGGCTGACCAAATTAGGCCTTTGATTGATCACATGAAGATGAAATGCAAGGAGCTTTATCAGCCAGCAGCAGAGTTATCTGTCGATGAGAGGATGGTAAAGTCCAAAGGTCGTTCAGGCATACGGCAGTTTGTACCGAATAAACCAACTAGATTTGGCTTCAAACTGTGGTGCCTATGTGAAGCCAAGACAGGATTCACTTTGAACTTTGAGTGAGTACAATTAGCACAGAGAAAAAATTGAAACTACTATTTAGTTATACACAGACAGGAGTTAGACTGAAAGAAGCAATAAATTGCCCTCCATTGAAATGAATCCGCTGTTACAAACTTGAAAATCCATTTTGAAATGTTAGAGAAGGTATTGCTTGTGTAACTTTGGTTGTGTTTAGTATGTGGAAAATGCCACAACAGCATGACATAGTGTTCAGTGAATGTTATTGCGTAGTCCTAGTAAAACATACAATGTACTTAAGCATGAAACTGGACATAATACATTTCACGTAATATAAGTCTTGTGTGAAGAAACATTTTTACCTCCTTGGCCCATTCAGTTGAAGGGTGTATGTATTGATGTCATGTCTGTGTGTCCGTGCACGTTGTGGATGCCATAACTTTTTAACAAACTGAGGTACTTCCATGAAACTTGTGTGGTGAAAGTATCTCACTAGGGCTTTGGATGAGATCATTATTCCCAGACCTTCGCATACATATAATTTCAAGGTAATACTGGCCAAATGAAGTTAGTTATACATGTACACCCATGACCCTGGTAAGAATGGGTCCTAAGGGTATTAGCCCATAATATTTGTGCTGAGAAGACAACTGGATCACTAATTGGAAAAAGTACTCACAGAATAAAATATCTTCATAGTAAGTAATCTTCAAGTGTTTAATTTTGGTGCAGCCAGTCAAACTCAGTGTTGCTTGTATATATACATTGTACATGTACATGTATATGAATTCAGATTACTTTCTTTTCATAGGGTGTACTTCGACAACTTCTTTACTTCCACGTTTCTGATTGAAGAGTTATACAGAACTGGATTTCTCTCCTGTGGTACTTCAATGGTCAACAGGCGGCACTTCCCTGATATATTGAAAGATGTAGAGTGGAAGAACAAGTCAGAGCAGGGGAATATGCGCTTCGTTAGGCAGGGAAAGGTGTTATACCTGCAGTGGAAGGACAACAAAGTGAGTTGGACATTCACATGAATATATTGAAAACCCAATTCAATATGCCAAATATTAAGACATCTGATGAGAAACATTATACACTGTATATATTTTTTGAATTTTTATTCACCATGTATTGAAATTGACATGTAGATTCAGCAGTGTCTCATTTTTGTAGCGTAAGAAAAAAGTAGATATTTGATTCCACCATATTATCTAAAATTAACTATTGTACTCTCATTCATTAAGAAAGCAAATCACAGTTTTGTTAATTGTGGTTGCAAGTTGCAACTTAAAAGTTATCTCCCCCTTCTTCCTTTTACATATAGGTGGTCACAATTTGTTCTTCAGCCCATAAGGCTACCGAGGCGGAGTGGGTACGTCGCGGTGTCAAAGTTGGAGAGGAGTGGCGCACAAGGTTGGTGAGGAGACCGGCAATTATTCATGACTACAACCAGTACATGGGTGGAGTAGACAAATCCGACCAGCTGCTAACCTCATACAACTTGCTAATGAAGTCAATGAGGTGGTGGAAGACTTTGTTCTTCCACATGGTTGATGTTGCAGTGCTAAATAGCTATCTGCTCTTTCAGGCATGGAGGAATCTGCATCCAGAGGTTCCAGAGCTCCAGCGGAGCGCACGTAAGTCATTACATAGAAACAGCAAAAAAATCATATCAGGTTACAAACAAATTTCTACATTGTAACTTTAAAAAAAGAAAATTACAAAAATGTGTTATTTAAATATGTTATCCATAAATCTCATACTAAATTTTTTTTTGTTAATATACAACATCCTACATATTGTGAATAACATGCTCTATTGAATTAATTTCAAATGTGGGAAGTAAGTTGTAGTTGTAATCAGAAGCATTTTTTAGGGAGAAATGTCCAAGATTTTGCCAGACCTTCAGTAATCTCAGTCTCTGTCAGAAAAAAATTTACTTATAGCCTAAACAGATAACTCAAGCTAATGAAAAAAATTCTGTTAAATAAGGAAATCTTTCAGGAATCAGGTGGATAGGATTTTTATATTACTGGTATTATGTTGCTCAAAGTTGCAGACTGACCCTGAGTTTAATGTTTTATTTGTAGGAATATGTTACTGCTTTGGGAGATAATCATTATAATGGAATGTGTATTTGTCACACTTTGTAGAGTATAGTCACCTGGAGTTCAGGGAGGAACTTGTGAGGCAGTTGTCTGGGATTGAAGACACAGAGGAGGTGCCAACCTTTGACAAGGCAGTATTCCCACCACACCAAAGCTACCTCACAGCACATGTACCTGTGGCTGTTGATGGGAGGTTCAACTGTCGGGTTTGCTTCCTTACACAGAGGGAGGCAAGTGGGAAACCCAAACAAGTGAAGACCAGCTGGAGGTGCAGCATTGCAGTGTGTGTCAAAGTCTATCTGTGTGTGAAGCTGGACAGAAATTGTTTTGCCCGTTGGCACTCAGCCGAATTTAACAACAAGCGACACTGAACAGGGACACAATTTCAACATGGGAATAAGAACTGAATGGACATGCATTTGCCTGCTTTATCTAGAGTAGATGGGTGTGGGCTATAGCAAGTAATGTACAAGTGAACATAATGAACATGATTTAGCTCTTTTTTTTTCTTCAGAGTAGCATGTTCTCATGCATGGACAGCAATGGCACATAACATATGCTGGCGATAGGTGAAGACAGTTGTCTATCCACCTCCCGCCATTCCATTACCCTCACCCCATATATATTTATTGATAGTTCCTCCCCCCCCCCAAACATAGAATATTTATTTGATCATTGCAATTATAGTTTAAATTATTATACTCAACATACAGGATGATATTTTACCCACTTTTGGTGTATGTTTTGTACTATTGCTTCATTTTCCTCCAACCAGTATGATAAATCTCGGGGTCCCAGCCCAAATATGTGACCTTTTACACTATGAGCACGTTTTTATCTCTGTGTGGAAGCACAATTCAGATTATCATATATGGTAATGCATTTTATTTTACTTTGCTGGCAGTCAACTGTGAATAATTATACATTTATTGTGTTAAAATTAACATGTGTCCCTGCTCAGGAGCCAGAGGTTAACTGCATAGAAAATATACAGCAACGTTGTATGTAATGTCATGGCACATTTGACAATGGCATATATTTATGTTGTCATATCATTGTACCCTTTGACCTTGAAATGCCCTTGAACATTAGTGTTTCATAAAACTATATGCCACACTATTTTCTGACCTGTAAATTAACATTGATGAAGTATTTGTAATGCAAGCATGCAGGCTTATAGCTAGCACAACATTATAATTTGTATCATAAATATGTATCATATACTGCGATTTTACCGGCATGAACACACATAATGCGCTTATCATTGTGGTTGGAAAGGCCAAGGTCAACAATGGAAATATGTTAGTACCATGTTTTTTTGCTTCAATTTACAGGTTCAGGTCTATTTCAGCTATCAGAGCCAGAAATATGGTTATCTTGAATATATTTTGGGTCTTGGGGAATAAAAAAGGTTTAAATTTAATGCAAATGTTGGTTATTATTGTATCCGTGTCCTATATTCAGGTCACCAGATGACCTTGAAATGACCTCAAATTAAGATGATGGCTATAACTCATAAAAGCCCCATCACCAAAGCTTTAAAATGATATATACTTTGTGCAGTCAATTTTTTATATTTTTTTCAATAAATCATCTTAATTAAATTCTGTAGGTGAAATTTGGTAAAATGGGCAATTCGTGACAGGCAGTAAAGGGTTAAACTAGTTTAATTGCTCCATGGAGTGAGCGAGCGATGTGCGATTGCTTTTGAAAAGGTTGTAATCGTAACTTTTGGCCAATCACTGAATCGGATTCGGCATCCCGGCCAATGATGCACACGTGTCCCAGTTGGTTACAACTTGCGTGTCAGTTAATGAGTTACATGTATGTTTACGTTGTTGGTAATTTATGTGTAACTTATGACGATCTTGTATGTTTAAATAATTTGCGGCAATAATCTATTGCCGTAAAATTATTTCACATCCCTTTCCACTGAGTTAGTTTGAACTGATTGACGCAACATTTTCATCTCAATTCTCATGACATTATGACTTCATGTTTCATTTCGACGTTGAAAACTGTTAAAACGAGACTCTACAGCAGTGGTTTCATTCTCGAGCAGAAATAGCGACGCCTGCACGTCGCTGCAATAGTGACTATTGCTCAGCATTCACTGTCAAGGCTGACAACTTGCTCAGCATCCGCATATTGACCGTAATTGTCAACGCTGACAAAATTTATGTTCATTGCATTTACTTACCCCGAGTCTGCATCACTAGTTGTCGCTGCAGTTTTCAAGCCTTGCTTTACGAACTTCGGGCGACGAAGGTTACCCAAACAAGAAAGGCGCCCAATTCTCCAGAGAGACATGTCTAACCTGCTAACTCAATTGCTTCGAACAAGTTGTCTTCTCCCTCAATAAAAGGTCATGTCACCGCAGTTTGTCCCACTTTTGTCGCGGCCGCAGATGTTGTGACTAGTGTTTACAAATTTGCGAGGAAATAGGCCGCAACGTGGCTCTGTCGAAAGTGCGCGCAAATTGACGATTTTTATAAATTAGCAACCTCTCTTGTGTCACAATGACATACCAAATCAGAGTCTGACCAAATTTTGTTGATATGGATTTGTTATCCCCATGTGGTGTGCAAAAATTTAGAAAGATTTTCGGCAGCAGCTTCGAGGCAGCCAGAACCGGCTGAGGTCACCTAAGTGCTGGTGAAGATCAAAACAATGTCACGTGCATCAGAACTGTCAACAATGTCACATGGGGGAGACAGGTTGCAAAATTCATAGCACACATGATAGCGCGATGTGAACAGAAGTTAATTTAGATCCACTTCATTGGGATATAATGAATAAAGGTGATTTTATTCAAGAGTTAAAAAATGTTATGGTCATCTAAGATGTCGAATTTAAGACACAGATCATGCATTTGTCTGAGATCATTGTGGAGAAAAAGTTGCAAACATAAAACCATAAATCCCCTTTAAATAATGAACATATTCTGCAGGAATCCACTATAAATACCCAAAAGCCACTCAATACTGGGAATTGTGACAGGGTTGGTCAGAGGAAGCCGTGCGTAGACGATATAGAGTTCTTTTCTTCAGTTGCACAAGGGTTTTTGTCAATAATGGGCGCACCGGTGAGTTTTTCACAATTTCTTTTCAAGTTTCACAATTTTTCATCAAGTTTTGTTGAAATAATTGACAATTGTTCCAAGAACAAAGAAAACCGTGCATTACGTGCGGTGCATTTTTTTTTTTTTTCACCCGCGAGGCTAGACTGGCCTGGAGTCAAGTCCACAGGCACAGATCCCGCGCAACTTCTCCACATGAAAAAGTATAGACCTATATCTTTTACATGGATTGCAAAGCAGGCCAAGCCTATATTAATCACTCTCTATGGCACAGTATACTTCCTACCTACATGTTTGGTGGAGGAAACCGAAGGACTCGGGAGAAAACCACCGTGCACAGTCAGAGTGGTAGGAACTCTTTGCACTTGCTTCCCCGGCCGTGAATCGAACCCGGGCCGGGGAGGTGAAAGGCGAGCGTGTTGCAGCTCGGCCAACCGTGCACCCAACTTCTCCACATGCTACAAGTACAATTAATTATCACGCAAGTGTTCATTTTGATGAATCATTCTTATTTTATTTAGACTGTATACTTTAAATGGTTCAAAACAGCACTACTTGATTGGTGAGGATGATTAAGGTACATTGCGACAGCAGAAAAAGCGTTTTAGATCCTTGCAGTCATACCAGGCGCATTATTCGATTCCGAGGTCACCAACTGAAATTAGTCAAAACTTTTGCTGAAAAGACATTGGGAAACCTATTTTCAATATCTCTGTAACAAGTGACTGAAGTCTGGAATGGAATAGACAATGGTCAACCAGAACTCCAAATATGGAAATCTTGATTGCACATAAACCAATGTTCTATCGGTACATCAGACAGACTGATAAAAAAAAAATACAGTAAAACCTATTCTTGTGGACACCTGCTTAATGCGGACAGGTTTGGCCAGAACCGAATATTTTTAAGTCATTTTCATATTGGTGATACCTGTCTTCAGTGGACACCTGTCTATTGTGTATTGCGGACACTTTTTGGGGTACCAAATGCAAAAACAACCTGTCTATAGCGGACACAATATATCATTGCATTTTTTGTAACTTGTTATGCTCCAAGCTGTAATGCCTGAACAATGCGGTGCATGTTAAGCTGGAATCAAAGACTAATTAGTCCATTGTTTATTGGCCTATAACACATAATAAGCTCACTCAGCCAAGAGGTTAGGCTGCAATGCCTCAACAGACATGCCAGGTGAATGAATGAATCTTGATTGACTGCGCTGTTACATAAAATACAGCAATATGTCAAATATACAACATATGTAGAGTATGAAGAAGAAAAATAAAACACATTAAAACTGCACACAATCAAAAGAAAAATGTAACAAAAACAGTACAGACACGTACAGCCCAGTACAATAAATACAAAAGATTTACATAAATCACTAATCACCTGAAATGAAAATAGAATGCAGTCGTCAAATTGGCACGGTGTTACAGGATTACAGTGGTTTCTCTCTTAGGGCAATGGCTTTGTCCGTAAAATTTTTAAATATGTATACAAGTTCTGTGTCATAGAGTACCATAATAAATTTCAACATATTCTGATCATCATAAGCATCAGAATTACAAAATATTTCGCGTATACTCTTAAGCAGATTTTCTATTGAATTTTGAAATTTAGTGCATGTCATAACAAAATGAAATTCACTATCAAGTTTTTGGTAAGTGTCACAAACTCTCTGGCTAACAGGAACTTTGGTAGGACACTTATGTCTTCCTGTTTCGATATGTAAATTATGTGCACTAAAACGTAATTTAGTTCTATTACTATTACTCCTTGTTTTGAAATTTTTTACAACATCTAAATAATGTTCAAATTTAAGTTCTGTCTTAAAAGATTTATACGTTCTCAATTTAGATTCGTTATTTTGATTCAACATTTCATTTTTCCACTGATTTTGAAATTTGTTTTCTGTTTTATAACGGAAAGAATTAGAAGGAAATTCACGAAAAAAATCTTCTTGGTTAACCCAAAGTTCCTGCAGCTCGAGTAAATTAAATTCATCTTTTACAGAATTTAACCAGGTTGATTAATTTGCTCGAGATAAGTCAACATTACATTTGTATGCGTTAAATAATAATGAATTTTGCTCCATATTGACGCTTCTCAGGTGTCTGAGCACTGGTGCTCCTGTTGAGTGAGGTTGCTAGGGCTGATGATTTTCCGTTTTTGGTTCAAAGATTTTCCGTTTTTTTTTTCATCTTTCCCCAAAAGCCTTGTCGGTCATCAGAGTGACCACGCTTGGGGGCCTCACAGCAGCCATATTTCCTATTGAAACTCAAGTTCACCAGAGTCTAGAGTTGCAACATTAACGCCCTGGTAAAAGCGTATTTCCGTTAAATTCCGTGGGAAAATTATTTTCCGTTTTTTGTTACTCATTCCGCGATTCCGCCGGATTTTCTGTGAAAACTGAAAATCATCAGCCCTGGGTTGCTCACAATTTCTCAGTCTATCAAACAATTAAGCTCCATAGATCGATCATTAAGCCTAAAACAAAGGACCCAATGAGACTCGTGTGAAGTTATTCACAATTTGTGACAGTGGCACATACAGTTATACTGTACTCAAAGGATAGGGTATGCCTGTGATATGTTTGTTGTTTGTTTCTTTTCTGTTAGCAAAAGAAATTACGCAAACTTTCTTTAGTCTGGTAAGCCCATACATACACAATTTTTCCCTGAAAAGATAAAAACTGTACAATCCCAAGTTAAGATGAGTTTGAGTGAAATGTCAGGGGCATAATGTACAAAAATTGAGAGCAAATGCTGTATGATCACTTGTGCAAAAAGGCTTTACAGAGTTACCACTCAATCTCCAGAGTGTCGTTTCATTTTCGTGCCAGTTTGTAGCATTTAACAGTCACCATGGCCTCCCCTAGGAGTGCTAAGAGGAATGAGTTAACAATCAAAGACAAAGTTGCAGTGATAAAAGCTAGTGAAGAAGGAAAAAGCTACCACACTGCTGCAGAAATGTTAAAGTGTGGGAAGTTCCAAGTTTCACAGATATTGAAGCGTAAAGCAGACATCCTGGATGCATATGGACAGAATTGTGAGAAAGACAGAAAAAGACGGTGTGTAAAATAAGTGAACCATGAGAAAAAACATTCTCACATGGGAGTGGTTCTAGTGCAGTAGGGCACTCAACATTCCCATATCTGGCCCAATGTTGCAATGGGTACACATGCATATTTTCTGACAGTCTATAGAAGTTTATCTCCTTTGATACAAATGTATTCTGAGATCCCAAAGTTCAGCCCTGCCTATTGTGGACACCTGTCTATTGGAGACACTTTTGCCAGAACCACAGGTGTCCGCAGTAGACGGGTTTTACTGTAATAGAGAATATTTAAGTTCAAAGGTTTCACAATAATAAACATATAATTGTAATTCATGTGGTTCACTTGTTCGGCTATTTTGTGCCAAGCATTTAAATAAATTTGTCAAATATTTATTTATTTGTGTGTGAGGGTGTGCATTTTATTATTTTATTCAATTTTTGTGAGTTAACTTTTTAAGTTGCATAACATTTTGGTTCATTTTTTCAAATGTACAGATCTGATAATTATCTCCCAATGCACAAGTGAAGTAATAGCTACCTGTAAAAACGTACTTTCAAGGTGATTTTATTCATTTCACAAATTTTTGTAGTTGAAAAGGACTTATTGTTCACATGTGTTTGTATTTGTGCTCTTTGCAAACTAAACTGGAAAGTGTATGCCACGTGTGTACTTTTAAAGCAGCTAAACTGGACAAAGTTTACAGGTAACTTGCATGGGTATACATGAGGTGTTTGCGAGGCAAGCACTGAATTGTCAAACATTGCCTGCAGAGAAGCCCCTCAAGGCACACTAAAATTTGATATCCTATGAAGTTCATTCCAGTTTACTCCAGTTTTTTCTGGTCAGTGCAGGCACATGGGCAAGTGGAACAACTCTCTGTTGTGAGCGTCACTGTCCTTGGTGACCTGACAGAACATAAATGTGCCAGACACGACAGCAGATTCAGGTTCCTAGGATTTGGTGGGGCTCTGTTTGATTAGTCATGTCTGTGTTGGCTTTGATCTTGTATAGCATGGGTGCATCTCCCTGCCACATTTAATGCTTCAAGCTGATCTGCCTGTATGCAGCAATGTAAACCACAGTGGTCTCTGTCTTGAGGGAATGTAAACCACAGTGGTCCCTGTCTTGAGGGACCACCCCTAGAGCAAGTCCAAAACTGATCCCTCAACACATGTGCTTTGTCGCTAAATATAGGAAAAATATGGTAATGATCACACTTGTGACTTCAAAGTCAATAAATTATCATCATCTTGCCAGGTACATCTTAATTAGAAAAGTTAATAGAAGAATGGGCACAAGTGGAGTCCTACACCTCATAACATGCTGTGAAATGAATGGTTTAAAGTAGTGAAAATACATGATTCACACACCTAAATAACCTGGTTTGACCTTCAACCATTTGTTCTTTTTCCTATGATCGAGTCTAGCAATTGGCCATGCGTGAGACCTACTTATAACAAACTTGTATGCAGACTCTATGATGGACTTGTCATGCATGAAACAGTATATTACATGTGGGTGTGTACCCATGAAATGAAAACTCCACACCCATCAGGTTTGGAAATGTGAACCAGTACAGCACATCTCTTGTCTGATATATATGTATGTATATTTGTGAAACAATGACCAATCAGAATAAAACAATAACACTGGATCATTGACAAGGTATTAATTTTTAAGCCTAATCCTGTCACTGAATTGCTTTCATTTTGCTGTATTTTTGTTTTCGCTAATTTCGCCGATGGAACAAAACCGTGAAAATAAATACACAGGGAAATAGTATTTAACATTGTTTGGATAGGAATCCTGCCCAAAATAGTGACATCAAAACTACAGTGAAAATTTCAACACATGAAAATTTATAGTACTTCACAGAGCCATTCTGTTATCTCTTCAGTGCCCAGAATTTACCCAGATCCAGTTGACAAACAGCTAGTTGCATGGAAATGTTTTTGTCTTATTCTTTTAACTCTTTCAGTGCCAATCATGTCTAAAGTTGATCTACTAAAGTAAAACTAGTCTGAATTATCATTAGGACCTCTGATTCGTATTCCTCATAACAGACCCTTTATTCAAGTACCAGCATGCCTTTAGTTCCAGAGAAAAGCTGTTGACTCAGTCCAAAATTTGGCTCTGAAAGGGTTAAAATAAATTTTGTAAGATGCTGACTATTTACAGTATGTAAGTAGAAATGTGCAAGCTTTCTCATCTTCGCATGTGACAGGCTCAGCCTTTTGCACTTTACTGGGTACCTCAGTGGTAATTGGTTTGTTTTGGAAATGAAATGTCAAATGTATATGTACTCTAGACACTTTTTTTCCCACGACACGCAAAGTGGGTTGAAAATACTATCCTCTGTAACTTCACAGGGCAATGGGTCAACATGCTTGGAGTTCACCATTTTCAAGTGCTATAATGTGCAACTAATAATGAATCCTTTCTGGGGTTTGCAACTCCATTGAGGTGTACATCTGCAACTTAACACATGTATGCATATGGAAATGATTCCAGCATTGAATTTCAAACAGAAGTACTCCAGCCCCATCTCCCAAAGAAGAAAGAATGCCTGAGACCAGTGTGCAAGGAAGAACATGTTTTCAGGATATTTTGCTTAGCATAATTTTCACAATTTTATTTATACCTCCAGTGTGGACAACTTGTGTTGAAAATGAAAGACCACAGCTTGGCTATCATCAGGAGTGGTCTTTTAAAACAGTTGTCAATGTTTTTAGTTCAGTTGACTGCTAGTCAGGCTGAGCTTTTCGGAGGCTCAGTCATCCGTCCATCTGTTCACAATTACATGTTCAACTTCTCCAAAACTGGTGGCCAGATTCACTTCAAACTTGATGGCAATATGCCTTGGGTATGTTTCTACCAAGTTTGTTCAAATGGTCACATTCCAGTGATTTTTTTATTTTTTATGAATTTTTTTTTTTTGGCAAATCTGAAAAAAATCTTTTCCAAAACCACTCACACAATTGCTTTGAGATCACACAGAAACACACCTAGGAACTCCTTGTTCTTAATTTGTTCACCAGGTGGTGCTGCAATTTTTCCTAGTTTTTAATAATTTTTGTTTGTGTGTTTGCTATTTTTGACTTCTCATCCAGAACTGTGACTCAGATTAAGCTGAAATTTGGTGGCTATGTTCCTTGTGGAATGGTCGAACAAAGTTGTTAACAAGGTAGCACCGCTGTGCATTCCTGATTTTTAACAAGTGTTTTATCGGTAAATGCACCTTTCCTATTGATTACTCAATTTACTGTGCAAGTCAATGGGCGTTCTAATGCCAATTCACATTTTAATGAGTTTTTCTTTAGGCAAATCTTGCAAATACTCCTAAATGTCATCTCGGCTGAAACTCGCAGGTCTCTTCAGTTGCAACTTTGACTGTGAACAATCTGAGGTGGGCTGAGCACGGGCTGTTCATGCATCCCTCTAGTTTATTTTTTGTGAAATCAGTTGTACATAGCATTTAATTGGCAACAAATTTGGCAGAAATGACTAACAGATAGATGACACGGAAGGCTGCATTCTTCTTTCATAGCAGTTGATCTCCCGAGAGACGATAGTCTTTTGACCTTTGATGTAACACAAATTACAAAGGTGAAATTGTGTGTTACAATGGGCAAATGACTACGGACTGTAAAATCTGCTCATTTTTCTCAATGTAAATGGTGGCACCCTTATTGTGGTATTGGAGGGTTGCTATTCAATTATGTACATGTATAAGTATAGGCACATTTGTTTTACATGGATTGTGAAGGAAGTCTAGCATTGACTTATCGAGTCGCTCTCCATGGCACAGAGGTTGGTGTATACCTCCTACCTTGTCTGTGGTGGAAGGAACCAAAGAACTGGGAGAAAACCACCGTGCATAGTTAAAGTGGTAGGAACTTTTTCGACATACTTCCCAGGACGAGAAATGAACCCGGGTCGCAGAGGTGAAAGGCAAGCATCTTGCTGCTCAGCCAACCGTGCACCCTGTATACTTCTTGCACATGTTTTTACAGGCGATATAATAAACCTGTGGTCTGGAAGTGCCGGAATAAAGATGCGTTCATTTATAAAGAGCACCCTGTAAATTCATGCTGATCACTAAATAGGTAAGAGTGACTCTCAAGTCAAAATTGTGTTCCTTTCGACTTCAAAAGTACTTTTGTAACTTGCTGCAAGAACTTTGAAGAAACAATGCTGGCTGACTGAGCAGACTGGGCCAACAAGCTGAAACATGTCTCTTCCTGGGGAGAGGTATAGAGAGAAAAACCAAGAAGTACAATGGTAACTTTTAAGTTTTAAGATCAAGTAACAGAAAATATATCTGCCTGTATATTGATGTCAAAATGTGTTTGTTGCAGGAGCAATCTATAAAGAAAGGCTTTCTAGAACGGCTGGATGAAGGTGTTGTCATTGGAGATGGTGGTTTTGTGTTTGCTTTGGAAAAGAGAGGTTATGTGAAGGCTGGCCCATGGACACCTGAAGCCACAGTGGAACACCCAGAAGCAGGTGTGTGATTTGTCTTGAAGGGTATGCAATTTAAATTAATTTTTGTGAGTCCTTGGAAACAGTAGACATTATGTGGGTCCCATCTTGAGCACAGTGCGAACCCAGACATTTTGTTTTTCCAAGAATTCTTTTACTTTCTTTCTTTTCAGAGTTTCTTTCAGACAATATTATTCTGAAAACCACCAAACTTGCCATGGTGACCGACTTACCAGTGAAATTGTGAATGTTATTTGGAACAGTCCTGATAATTAAAATTATGTAAATTAGAAGCAATTAAAATTTTAAAAGCTCCATATCTTCTAAACTATTGCAGATAGACACAAAATTTCAAAGTGCATGTATAGGTTTGTGACACCTGCCAATATAATGAAAGTTGTAGAATTTTTAATTATGCTAATTAGTGGTATTGAAAAATGTAAAGTTGAATTTGAATATCTCCAAAACTATTATACATAGACATGCCTTTCCAAACTCAGTTTATAGGTTTGTGGCAAAGCTGTATCCAGTGAACCATGAACCAAAGTTGTAGTATTTTAATTTATAATGCCAGGGTTTCTGCCAGAGTGAAATTTTAGGGTACTCAATTATTTATATTTCAAAGTGAAAAGACTGACAATAAAGATTTATGGGGTATTTAGGGATATTATTTGCTAAAATTGTTCTTTTTTTACCCAAATTTTAGGGTAAGCAAAAGTATCCTTGAAATTTTGTAGGGTATGCTATTTTACCTGTTTTACCCTCTGGCGGAAACCCTGAATGTAAATTAGGTGAATATGCAAAATTTAAATCTTTAATAGCTTCAACAATTTTTTTCAATAGAAGTGCCATTCCAACTTCAATATCCATGGGTTTGTGACATAGTTACGTCCAATGGACCAAGAACCAAAGTTGTGGCATTTTCATTTTTAGAAATGCAAATAAGGCTAATACACAAAATTAAGATATTGTTGAACAATGGCAAGGTGGTAGCATTTCAAAATGTTCTCATTTTGCAGACACCCAGACAGATTTGCTTTGAAGCAAATCTTTTCAAGTTGTATAAAGTATTTTTATTTTGTGTTAGACAAAAGTGAAATATATTTTCAAATAGAGTAACAGTGTTGCATCAATCTTGTACTTGTCAAGTGAAGTATCACAAGTTGCCTTTGAAAGACCAGTTGTAATAAGAATTGCATCAATACAAATTCAGATATCTGGGTTTTCCCCAGGAAAAAAAATAAAGGGGTAGGGGGACTGCTAAAATAGCACAACTTAAACTGGAACTGAAGCCAAGGACTCCTATTTAATGTATAAAAACATACTTTTATTCCCTTAATTTTATGTAGAAGCCCTAGAAGTGTTGAACTATAGATCGGGTTTTAGGGGAAAACCCAGGGATATGCTTATACAATGGTACCTGCTGCCACCCATTCTGCCAGCCAGAAATGGTCACATATACCAGGTGGTCTTAAACTGGAGGTAAATGTACAAAGAATTTAGACTGCTGTGCCATCAGAAATGTCACAAAAACCAGGTGTTCTCTCACGGCAGTGATCATAAATTGCAGGTACCACTGTATATGAAAAGTTTGTAGATTCTTTTAATTTTCCTGGCTGAGGGACCAAACCACAAAGTCGGCCAGTTATCAGCAGGATACCAATTTCAAAACTGTGTGGATTTTCATTTGTTGAATATTCCATTGTAGTGCGTCAGCTTCACAGAGAATTCCTCCGTGCTGGTGCAGATGTCATGCAGGCCTTCACTTTTTATGCCAGTGATGACAAGCTTGAGAACAGGGGCAATGAAGCAAGAGGCAAATACACTGTATGTTGACATTTGATGTATTTCAAGTGCATATTATATTACCAAAAAATGGCTGCTTTTTCAATCAGATAATTATATGGTAACACTTGTTTCAGTGTATCTGTTAAACACAAAGTGTTCCCACCTTTGAAAGATAGTAAATGCCTAAATTCACAATGTGGTAACAATTTTGATTTTTTTTTCCCCTGGCCATTACATATGGACAGTATTGTCACTTTTGCACAGCAAGTTTTAAACTGCTCTTTGAAACCTAATCAATTGCTTTATGCCACATTTTGAGTGCATATTACACATGATCAGAAATACACGAGACTGAATAGTCAGAGTTCATCACATGAACTTAGAATTGGTGTGTGTAAAATTTAAAATAAATATATGCTAATCTTGATCACATCCATACTGAGATGCTGGTATTGTTAACACCCTCATCATAGCATGGACATATCTCTGTTATATGTCCATGATCATAGCAATCCTATGTTACGCTACTGTATTTGAAGGGAGCAAGCATTAATCAGGCCGCATGTGATCTGGCCAGGGAAGTAGCCAATGAAGGAAATGCTCTGGTCTGTGGTGGCCTGTCTCAAACCCCAACATATCTCAGCAGCAGCTCCAAAGAGGCCGTTCAGGACGAGTTTCGCAAGCAGATCGAGGTCTTTGTGAAAAACGGCGTGGACTTCCTGCTGTGTGAGGTACAAACAAACCCATCGGTCTCATAGTATGTTTGATTTGAGCCACGTTAAGTTCCCAATACTTTATCCAAGACCATACAGAGCTGAGTAGCCACCAGGCAAAGGTGGCTGGTGAACAAGTTGAAAGTGAGTTGAGCAAATTTGTTATGCTCTTGAATTGTTTAAAATACAAACGTGTGAATATAAGACGATGAAGGCTGCGAAGTCAAGATACATTCGGTAAAGACACCAAAACCTGCAAGTTCCCCAGGTCTTTAAAGCTGGTTCATTAATGGTATTTGTTATATGGTGTAAAATGTGTGGCACAAAGGGCTGCCGCAATATCTGTATTTTTACATTAAGCTGAATGCAACTGCATGTAATTTTTTCAAAACATTCAGATTCTGTTTATTTCAGCAACAGTTTCACTGTAAATACAACTTGAAGGCAGATGTAGCTAGAGAAAGCGGCCAACAAGTGGGAACGTCCAGCACTTTCACATGTAGATCTGTACTGTTACTAGAGAAAGCGGCCAACAAGTGGGAACATCCAGCACTTTCACATGTAGATCTGTACTGTTTTGACCATATAGTGGTCATTTCTTTTTCCAGTGTTGATAGTGAAATGACGGATGTTGGGAGAGATTTCTGCATGCAAACTTAATTGTTCCATAATGTAAACCCAACACCACAGCTCCCAGCCAAGCTCATGTGTTTTTTCCATTTCTGTTTCAGTATTATGAGCATGTAGAGGAGGCAGTGTGGGCTGTGGAGGCTTGCAAGGAAACAAAGAAGCCCGTGGCTGCCAGTTTGTGCATAGGACCCGAGGGTGATCTCCATGGTGTGTCGTGTGGGGACTGTGCAGTACAGTTAGTAAAAGCAGGTCAGTGCTCAGTTATCCCCTGGATACCAATTTCAGATCAGTGCACGTCAAGAACTGCATTTTCCCCCCTAACATGCTCAATATGGCCAACGTTACTATTAAAGTTGCTATATACTAAAATACATGTTGAAAAGAGCACCATCAGGTTGGCTTGCCTGAGTTACAAGGGTTTAAAATCCTCCTCATCTATTAAATGTAATGCAGTCAATCGTTGTTTTTCCACACTGCCATTTTAAAACACTTTACTTGCCATCTGAAATTTTCATGGCCGACCTCAAATAATAGGAACATTATCTACCTTGTCACTTATTACTTAACTACTTAGCACTGTTAATTAAGAATTCTTAAATTGTAAATTAAGGAAGAGTCTTCAGATTTTCAGGTTGTGTCAAACTATTATGGCAGATAGGCCTTTAATAAATAGCATTGTTGCCTTTAAATAATTTTGTCTGGCTAATAATCCTCTTTCCTGAATTTACAATGTTTAAAAGCACACTCTCATCTTCCAGTTGTTTTGACCTCAGAATGTTGTGCATTGTGTCATGTGGCTACTGTACGTTGCTCCTTTGTGAATTAATTAGAAAAGTTTCAAGTATTCCCAGACCTTTTCAGCAGCTTTCTTTGGTGCCAGGCGGATGCTAATTTGCACTATGGAAAGCTGTGTCTTCATGGGAGTCTCCCAAGCCATCTTGTAATGAGGAAAGCATTAAATTAACTTGGAACTGTTTTATTTTCCAGGTGCAGATGTAGTGGGCATCAACTGTCACTTTGACCCCCAGACTTGTATCAGGGCAGTTAAACTAATGAAAGAAGGGGTAGAGAAGGCTGGTCTTAAAGCACACTACATGGTACAACCACTTGCTTTCCAGACACCAGATGCCAAAAAGCAAGGCTTTATTGACTTGCCAGAGTTCCCATTTGGTAAGTGGATTTAGGAGTTTACAAAATATGTCTCGGAAATCCGTTTTCCCATGTTGGTTCTAATCAAAATCTCTTTGTGCTCTCTGTTCAAATCTTGTACATTCATGTAGTTTCCATCATTAGCAGTGTTTGTAACAAGTAGAATTTTCCTACTTTTATAGAATTTTGGAATAATTGTAGGATTTAGTAGGATTTTGAGTGAAAATGCACAAGTTTGTAGGATTTTTGCCTCTAATTCATAAAAACAAACAAAAATATATACTGAACCCCAATGAAAAGTATCCACATGCCAATTTTGAAGTATTTTATTGTTTATACTTGAAACATTTCATACCTAGACGTGCTTAGAACTTAACAAAGCATTCACTTTTCTGGCGTAAAAATAATGTCACGCTCTACCGACATTAACGTCACTTACAGGCAAAAAATGTCATTAACTGCCCTAATTGAAAGTCACACAAATTTTTCTGTTCAATATGGGATGTGGCCACCTCGAGCATCAACACATGCTATACATCTGCGGCGCATACTGCTGACCAGGGTTTGAATTCTGTGTTGGGGAACATTATTCCATTCTTCCTGCAGAGCTTGGATCAGCTGGTTTCGGGTAGTAGGCCTAGGTGTCCTCCGTTGAATACCTTGGCCTAACTGATCCCACAAATGTTCAATAGGGCTCAGATCGGGTGAGAACGCTGGCCATTCCATGACATTGATGTTGTTCTCATTGAGAAAGTTCATTGTTAATCTTGCAGAGTGTGCACGTGCATTGTCCTGCTGAAAGATCGCCAGATCTTGATGCTGCTCCATAAATGGGACCATGTGCGGCTCCAGCACCTCATCAATGTACCGCCTAGCATTGAGGATCCCTTGAATGACCACTAGGGGTGTCCGGTAGCGGTTGCTGATGCCTGCCCACACCATGACAGAGGGTCCACCCCATCGATCTGCCTGACGGACACAGGCATCTGCATATCTCTCCCCAGTCCGGCGCCACACACGTTCTCTGCCATCTGCTCTGCTGACACAAAAACGGGACTCATCAGTAAAAAGGACGGTATTCCACTGCTGGCGAGTCCACCTGGAGTGTGCTCTACACCACTGCAGTCGTCTTTCTCTTCTGGGTTGGGTCAGCAGGTTACCCCTGTAAGGTCTTCTGGCTGTTAGGCCACTGCTCCTCAGTCGCCTCTCCACAGTAGAACTACTGACAGGACGGTGATTCACCCCTTGAGTCTCACGGGCTGTTTGGGCTGCTGTACGGAAACGGTCTCGCAGGTGCATCAGCCGGATGTGACGGTCTTGGCCAGGTGTTGTCACTCTTTCTCGGCCAGGCCTAGGCCGATCATCTACGGATCCAGTTTCTTGTTGCCGTTCAATTAGTCGTTGGTGGTGCGCCGAGTACACCCCATTCTTTGTGCGATTTGAGTGATTGGGACTCCACCCTCTGCAAGCCCCAAAGCATGGTGTCTTTGACCTTGGCTCAGACGCGGCATGATCGCCTCAACACACCTGAGACCACTGGCTTTTTTCTTGGCTGAACATCCCTTTTTAAAGCCACTGAAAACATCAGGTCATTTTAGCCATCCAATAGGAGTGGTGGTCAGAAGCCATATTCGGTGCCCAAAAGTCACATGCATTATGTAACAACCCAGCAAAAGTTAAAAAGTTGTCCTGAATGACCCTGATGTAGGCTCCAAACCATGCATATATGCACACACAGTACTTAGTAACTTACAAAATTAATGTGTTAATTTTTTTATGTGGATACTTTTCATTGGGGTTCAGTATATGTTCATTTGAGCATTTTTACATGCTGTTAGTTTCTGTAGCTCTGACAACAGGGCAAAGAAAACTCACAAATGGTAATTTATCTTAACAAAGAATGCTTCAGTTAAATTTGATGTCATAAAAGCTTTTAAATTGGCTAAAATACTCCAGGTTTGTGGGTGTTGGCATCAAAGATACCACATTCACAATGCTGTGACACCTAACCCAGCAAAGAAGGATATTTATGTCAGTCATTGTTACAAACACTGCATTAGTTTGCCTGCTAACCACCCAGAGTCACACTTGTGAAATTGACTTGTTTTTGTCTCAAAATTTATATTGCCTAAGCCTATATTACATGGTGCATTTCTTCTCTCGTTTTGTCAAACAGCTCTAGAGCCAAGGATAATGACCCGCTGGGAGATGCACAAGTATGCCCGTGATGCATATGATCTTGGCATTCGTTACATCGGTGGTTGTTGTGGCTATGAACCTTACCATATCAGAGCAGTAGCAGAGGAGCTGTCAGAAGAGCGAGGCATGTTGCCAGCAGCATCAGAAAAACATGCTCAATGGGGTGCTGGCCTCAAAATGCACACAAAACCATGGGTTAGAGCAAGGTTGGTGTTGTTTTGTTTTTTATTCTTGCGTTTCTTTCTTTTTATCTCTGACAAAGGAATTGACACCCTCCTTCTATGTGTTAGCAATGTGGGATCTTCATGTATCTGGGCCTGCAAACATCTTGTGAATCCTAGGAGACCTGGTACCATGGGCGGAAGGCCAGGATCTTCACAATGATAGACTTGAGCACACAGCTAACACTGAGGGCTCAAGTCAGTTTATGGATTTTTGTTTGTTTGTTTGTTAGTCCCCCCCCCCCCCCCCCCCACTTGGTGGGGGACTATAGGTTTGCACCTCGTCCGTCCGTCCGTCCATCAGTCCGAAGCTTCTCCGGGCCATATTTCCAACACCATAACACTCACAGCTACCAAATTTAATGTGTTTGTACTTCCTAGGATAGAGGTGTATCGTGTGCCAAAAGTAGGTCACTAGGTCAAATATCTGGGTCACAGAATACATATGTATGAAAAATCTTGTCCGGACCAACACTTTTTTGTCCTTTTACTTAAGAGTCATGAAATGTTACACAAATGTGAAGCTTAGTCTAAGAAAGTGTCATAAAGCAAAACTAGGTCACTAGGTCAAATATTTGGGTCACCACGATATGTAAATAGGACCTGAAAATTCTGTACGACTAATTTTTTAACTTTTTTAACTTTTGGACCTCTTTTTATGAAATTTTACATGATAATGTACCTTGACCCAAAAGTGTGTCATGAGGGGAAATTAGGTCACTAGGTCAAATATATAGGTCACAGTATAAAATTCTGTGTAAAACCTTGTCAGCACCAAATTTCTTATACCATAATACCTACAGCTACTAACTTCGTTATGTGCATACTTCTTGGGGTGCTGGAGTGTAGCATGGCAAAAGTAGGTCACTAGGTTCAAAATCTAGGTCACAATGTGAAATCCATGTAAAAACTTGTCGGGCCATAACATTTTTGTCCTTTTACTTAGATGGATGAAATTTTACACAAATGTGAAACTTAACATGGAAATGTGTCGTAAAGTAAAATTAGGTTACTAGGTCAAATATTTGGGTCACAGTAATACATAAATGTACAGTATTTTCATGTCCTTACTGTAATTCTTAAAAAATTTTGACTTCTTGTCATAAAATTTTACTGATAATGTATTGTGACCTAAATGTGTGTCACAATGCAAAACTAGGTCACTAGGTCAAATATCTAGGTCACAGTGTAAACTCCATGTAAAACCTTGTCCATGCCACATTTCCCTTACTATAATACCTACAGCTACCAAATTTATTATTTTAATACTACCTGGGGAGTTGTTGTGTCACATGGCAAAAGTAGGTCACTAGGTCAAATATCTAGGTCACTGAAATCCATTCAAAATCTTGTCCGGGCCATAACTTTTTTGTCCTTTTACTTAGATTAATGAAATTTTACACAAATATGAAGCTTAATCTAAGAATGTGCCATAAAGCAAAACTAGGTCACCAGGTCAAATATGTGGGTCACAGTGACTTGTAAATGTTCAGTATTTTCACGTCCTGACTATAATTTTGTGTTACTTTTGACTTCTTGTAATGAAATTTTACCTGTTAATTCATTGTGACTTGAAAATGTGTTATGAGCAAAAATAGGTCACTAGGTCAGATATGTAGGTCACAGTATAAACTCCGTGTAAATCCTTGTCCAGGCCATATTTCAAATACCATAACACCTACAGCTACCAAAATGTTGCTTGCATAGTTCCTGGGGCATTGCTGTCGTCACATGGCAAAAGTAGGTCACTAGGTTAGAAGAAAAGTAGTTGTGATAATATATTAGAATGCATTGATTAATTTTCATGTCACCTGTATCATCTTGGTTGCAAAACTGAACAGCTTCTGTGGCACCAAACCAAAGTAGAGGTTACTTGGAAATGAGGGATGTGAACTTGACTAGTCCATTAATTTCAACCCTTTTTGTCTTGCTTTTAATGAATTTTGAGCAGTTTCAAATGATGATGTCATTTTTTACCAAGGAACCGCTATCATATCCATGATTATAGTTACCTCTATTTATGGTTATTGTGATGAAACCTGATGTTGCCAGGGCCCAGTCTCTCACTTTTTGGAAAAAGTCATTTTTACCATTTGCTAATTGCTTGGGAAAAAAATTACATAAATTATGTACATGTATTAATACATGTACCGTAAATACTCCTGTATTTGACAATATGTATATTGTATTTGCATATGTCTGTTCATATTTGTATTGCTTTAACCATTGTAAGTCAGGTTTCATCCATGCATGGCCAGCCTCCCCGTGGTGATGCTGGTAACACTCACCACTCCTATGCATGTATGTAGCAGTAGAGCTTATCCTTCCTCACAAATCCTTGCATCTTAGTGCATGTCTTGGTAGATGTAGTTTTGGGCTAAACTCTGGTTCTTTGCACGCTTCATAACAATTACCTCCCTATACTGTACTTGTGATGTGCCAAAACATTTAGTGAAAACCAGATTGCATATCTTGGTGAGTGGCAAAATGGCCATGAATTTTACTGGGCCTTTTAATTCTTTTTTTTTCATCTAGGTCACACCCCTATATAGTAGTCCATTCAACCTCGTGGGCGACGAGCGGGGGACTATGTATTGCTCTGCAATACTCGTTAACTTGTTTTGTATTTTAAGCTGCAATTAATGGTAACATCTCCTTTGTTTTCAATCTGACAAAAGTCAATCTGTCCCTGATCACTGATTTTGGCTGATCGGCCAACTACCACAAACGGGCACTGTTCTCCTGAAGGACTTAGTCATGGTATTTTTTTGATTCTCCACTTCGGCTATGGAGAAATGAGGAAAATAAGATACATAGGTTGACATTCACAGTGGAAAACAGGAGGTAAGAACAACAGGCGTAACAATTCACTCGAATATTCTGTATAATGAATTTTGTTAGGCCATGAATTGTATTACTTATTCACCACTGTCAAAACCGGGCTGTATTTGCTTTCAAACTAACCTCACTTTATCTTGGTTATTTCTGCAATAAACCAAAAATGTCCATATAAGGAAGTGTTAAAATTACATAAAATGTGCTCAAAGTTGAACATAAAAATTACATAAAATTACATAAAATGTGCTCAAAGTTGAACATACAAAGTGGGGAAAAACACCTGCAATTTTTTTTCTTCTTTTTTTTTCCAGTTCCCCCCCCCCCTCCCAGTTTTTACTTACTAGGCAAGCCTTGAAGTTCTGTTACTGGAATTTTGGATTTTAAGTGGCACAGTCTGTCTATATGAGCAAACTGGAGATGCATAAACAAAATCTGGTAGTTATTAATGAGGGTGGCTGTGATGCAAGTTGCAGACCTGTGTGTGAAAAGAAACTTGGAAATTAAACTGAAAGTGCCATTGATTAACTGCGTGACAACCTTCAAACTTAGCTGTTGCGATGCAAAGTTCAGTTTCTCATGCAATTTTGTTTTTGATGCAAACATGCTGTAAATTCCTGCTAAATTTGTAGCAACTTCAGTCACTGGCAAAAATTGAGTCTTTGAATTTGAGAACAATTGTAGAATCCACACAAAAACACCACTCGCATAGTTCTCCACTGGTCTTGGGAAACCTATTGAATCAATATTTCTTTGCATGACATTGATTAACATAGAGAGTCCATGCTGGGATTCCCAGTGTACCAGTAACCCCGAGTTTCCTGTGTAGGACAAGACTGACTCAACTGCTTTCCTTCAAGTGGGTTGGGAATTTAGCACCCAAGACATACCTTGTAAACCTTTAATTGAGGCATGTAATGCTAATCGATATTCAGTGTACTGTCATGCTGATTTCAGAGCTCGTCGTACATACTGGGAGAATCTCGATCCATCTTCAGGTCGTCCATTCTCAGCTTCATGTTCCAGACCTGATGGATGGGGTGTCACACAAGTAAGAAAAGAGTTTCTGTGCATTCTGAACCTCAACATAGGAAAGCCTAATCCATGTACATGTATTTAGAGCATTCAGAGTACATTGGGGTAGTCGGTTGTGTGGTCACACTATCATGTGACAATTTTCTCCAGGCACAGATGAATTGTAAAAAAACTCATGAAGAAAGCACAAACTGACCTTAGTGACCTACAGAATAGGATTTTTTTTTAACCTCCCCAAAACAATTTTAGTGGATACTTGACAGCACACATCCTTCAGATATCTGTTTAATTAATGCCTTGGGCTCATCAAATTCTACAGTTGTAAAATCCTTTTTTAATTTCTTGTAGTACATGTAATGTACATGCAGTCTAAAGTACTAAGGTAGATAGGTTTGAACAGGCATTGTTACTTCTGACTGTATAATCAATGCAGTAGCAATTCTTTCATCTGTGGTTCCATGTAAGAAGTAACATTCAGTTTGTCCCTTTTCTGATGCTGTCACAAATCACTTCAGAACTAAAGCGTACATTCTACTTTTTCAGGGTGACAGTATCTTGCTGCAAAAGAAAGAAAGGACTACAGAAGATGAACTGAAAGAGCTTTACAACAAAGCATTACAAGCCTAGGGTCAAGCATAACGTTGCTATCGCCTCTTAAAATCTGTGGAAGTCGTTTGAGTGTACAAGTGGACATTAATCTGATTTCTTTGCATGTGCAAACATCAGAATTGACAGTCGGTCTTGGAAGCAATATACATGTCTTGTACAAGCTTTGAGTGCACACAGTACAGCAATAGGGTCATCTAGTGAATTGTAATGTATTGCATAGAATAGACTTTGAGGAGTCTTCCATTCAATAATATGGAATGGAGTACATCTTCTAGGAATTTAATACACTTGTATGTTACATGCAATGGATAAGTCTTTTATATCTATGATACAAACATTTCATTGTGTCATCCATTCATTGTTCATAATATTGAATAGTACAAGTTGTCTTCTGTTTCAAGAAGGTACATGTATGTTACATAGATTGCACCACTATGTATGGCATAGATACTGTATAATGCATGTTTGTTGTTCTTCCATTAGGCCTTGTTAAATACTCAGGCTATCATTACATGGGGATACTACATGCATGTTGTGTAGTCAAGTAACCTAGACAAGGACTTTTGTTTGGTAGTTCATGTAGACTTCTGTACAGAATTTTGAAACCATTGAACATAAATCCACAGTCCAAATGCTATTTTTCAAATGCCAAAATGCACACTGTATAGTTCACGTTCTTAAGCATATAGTTGTGGACATTGTTTTTTGGAAAATTTGTGATACATTTTTGTGTTACTCTCTGCAACAAACGTGGCAGAGTTTAAGTTATATGTCTGGTGTTAGGTATTTAAAATTTTAAGCAGTCAAATCCATTTACGAATACATCTACACTTTTCAAAGACTTTTTCTATTCGTTACAATGTACAATACTTCAATGACATGTAAGAGAATGAATTGCTATTTAAGGTAACTGTACAAATGATTCCGGAGGGGGTGGAGCATAAACTACTGTGAATCCATGTTTTGTGACCTTTAGGTCTACAGTTCTTATGGCTCATCAGTATCCGTATCTTTATATGTTTTCACATCGTAGTTTTCATTCAGGCAGCTTCAATTCAGTTTGCCTTTTTATGGACTGTTTTTGTCAGCAAAAAGTAGGTTTGAAGGAAAATGAAAGAAAACGCATAATTTGCAAGATAGAAGATTATGAGTGCAATACCAATGTGGAGGCTAGGCCTAAAATATACTGAACAAAAAAGTTCAGCCCTCCCCCTTGGGAGAACTTAAGTGTACAACCTACTCTCAGAGATTGGTTTCAGATTTCCTACCTTCACTGTCTTTTGGACCCCCTGTCTGATAATTTTTAAACTTTTTGTCCAATTTGGCATGGATTTTGCCATAAAACTACCAATGTTGCACAATGATAGAAAAACATTCAGCTCCGTGCGACCGGGGGTGCAACGCATGACTGCAGCCATGTTCTTTGGGAAATGCAATCATTAACTAGTGGTCATGGCATGGCCCTAGTCAGGTGCACACGAGTCATGACTATCTGGTGGCATCCATTGTGCAGATGCCAGGGGCTTGACTGATCGATCCTTGCCTTTTGATCTGTAAAGATGCAATGCTTGTTTTGTACAGTCAGAGAACAACAAATCATGAACTGTAAACTTTTCATGATTTTTCTCTTTAAAATGTTGACAATTTCGAGTGGGATTTGTTGCTGGATGTTGCCTGACTTCAGATATGAGAGAAATCCTTACTTCAATAAAAGTGTAAAGTCAACTAGGAGCTTCCAGGAACAAAATCTGCTGCTTTAACAAACCACATGGTATGGCCTAGCTTTTCACCCTTGTGTCTTTTTCCCTATTTATAGAGCACAGTTTTTAGAATGCCTACATCATTATGAAAATAAATTCATCTCTTTCCTACTCTCATTGCCCAAAGGCACATGGATGTATATGTCTGCTTTTCATGTTTTAGTTAAATCTCTCGTTACTGCGAAACATTTTCTTGCTAATAAAAAAACTTCTCATGATGGGATGGCCCAGGTCAACAGCTTTCCCCAGTGCAGGTTGGGTCCATTTTGTCCCAACCATCACCAAGGAAAGCTTTAGCCTTACTGTGACCAGGGAAGGATGAAAACTGAATATACTTGGTATACAAAATTTCCCAGAATTGGTAGGAATGTTAAGGTATGCTGATTGTGGTAAATTGGTTTCGCTTCATTGTTGCGATGGACACTTGTATGGTCTGTGGTCCCGGTGTAGTGTTGTGCATGGAAACCCGTTTTCTGGGAATCAAGTGCATTAACTGAAATAACATTTTATGGCAGTATTTCCATAATAAAATGTGGAATTTGATTCAGTGCTGTTGTTTTTATCTCATCTGAATTGTTGATCAGCCAAGCTTGTCTTGTGATCCTCTGCCAGTTGTCGTCCATCTGATTTTCCACTTTTCAAAAAAAGTTTAACCTGGTGAGAATCTACCTTGGGTGGGTTTCTAGCAAGCTTGTTCAAATGGTCCTTGTACAGTGATTTTTTTTTTAAAAACAAAATGTAAACAAGAAGGCTGTGTGAACAGCCCATGCCCAGCTGCCCCAGACATTCATCCTGCAGCTCTGAACTTGGGAAAAGATCAAGGTCACCCATGTTTTGGGTAAGTCTGACCTTTATAGAAGAACACTAACGTGCAACATCAAGGTTCAAGTAGTTCTCGAGTTAGAGTGAAGTGTAAAATTCATGTATGTTGCACTGTGACCCAAGAAATGAGGGCAAGGTCATTCATGTACTGTCTGAGCATGACCTTCATACAGAAACATGAACATGTGCAGCATCATGGTACTAACTCGAAACAGATCCCAAATTATGAAGTAAACAGTAAATTTCGTGTCAGTTGTCCTGTGAATTAGCATTAGAATGCCCATTGACTTTCATAGTAATCAACAGGAAAGCTGCATTGACCGATAAGTACCTGAATTGAAAAAAATCCTTAAAAATCAGGAATCCAAAGCAGTGCCATCTGGTAAACAACTTTGAACCGTCCACAAGAACATATCCATCACATTTCAGCTTAATCTGAGTGACGGTTCTGAGAACGAGTGAAAAATAACAAAACCATACAAAAAAAATGGAAAAAAAAATTGCAGTGCCACCTGGTGAACAAATTGGGAACTAGGTGTCCCTGGGAGTGTCTATGTATGATATCAAAGCAATTGGGTGAGCGGTTTCAGAGAAGAGTTTTTAAGGTTTGCCCCTAAAAAGAACAAAAAAAATTCATAAAAAATCCAAATATCAATAGAGCGTGACCATTTGAACAAACTTGGTAGAGATCCACCCAAGGCACAACCCCACCGGGTTTGAAGTAAATCTGGCCAAAATTATTTAAGTTATAACCATTACAAGAAATTCCCATGTTCAACATTTCTATTAAAACTTTTGTACAGATTTAAAAGAAAAAAAAAAAATCCAAAAATCATTGGGACATGACCATTGGAGCAAACCTGGTAGACCCCCACCCAAGGTACATCTCCAACAAGTTTAAAGTAAATCTGGATGAAGGTTTTGGAGAAGTCTAAAATGTAAATTAGCATTAGAATGCCCATTGACTTGCATTGTAATCAATAAGAAAGATGCATTTACCGAAAAGTAGCCGAATTGAAAAAATCTTTAAACATCAGGAATCCGCAGCATTCCCACATGGTGAACAACTTTGACCCTTCTACAAAGAACATATCCATGTTTCAGCTCAATCTCAGTGATGGTTCTGGAGAAGTCGAAAATAGCTGTAACACAAAAATTCATAAAAATTAGGACAAAAATTGCAGCGCCACCTGGTGAACAAATTAAGAACTAGGAGTATTCCTGTGTGATATCAAAGCAATTGGGGGAGTGGTTTCGCAGAAGATTTTAAGATTTGCCTAAAAAAGAACAAAAAAAATTCCTTAAAAAAAATCACTGGACCATGATCATTTTAACAAACTTGGTAGACACCCACCCCAGGCACATCCCCACCAAGTTTGAAGTGGATCTGGGTAACGGTTTCAGAGAAGAAGTCGAAAATGTGAATTGTTGATGGACGGAGGACCATAAGATAAGCTCAGCGGAGCTAAAAATTGAAAACTGCAACGCTAATTGCATACAGACACCTCAGGGGACCCCTAGACTTCAATTTAACAATGTAGCACTGCTGCTTTTTTTCAGAATATGATGAATTTGTGTGTGTCAAAGCTCTTGGACTCCTCCAAAACACTCACTTAGACTCCTCTGAAACTTTGCGGAAATGTAGCCTGTGAAAGGATCAAGCAAAGTTGCTCACTAGATTATGATATCCTTATCTCTGACTTTTAATGCACTTTCCCACTGATTACAAGTCAATGGGTATTGCAATGTTCAGTAACATTTTGACTTCTCCAAAATCATTCACCAGATTCACATCAAACTAAGTGGGGATGTCCCTTGGGTGGGTATCTTCCAATTTTGTTGGGGTGAAGCTACAATAATTTTTGAAATTCTATTCATTTTTTTGCTGAATTTTTTGGCAGTCATAAAAAATCTCCGAAACGGCAAAGCCAATTGCTTTGACATTGCATAGGGACACTGCTGTGGACTCCTAGACCTTAATTAATCAACAGGTGGTGCTGCAACTTTTTTTTCTTTTTTTTTTTTTTTTTTTCCAATTGTCGTGTTTTCAGTAGTTTTGACCTATTTTCTCAAAACTTTAGTTGGATTGGCTTGTGGGAGGATTAAACAGTTTTTCACTTGGCGACAATGCCATGGATCTGATTATTAATGAATATTTCAATTAAGGCACCTATTGGTTAATACATGCATTCCTATTATCATGTTTGTTACAGCTCCTATGATGAAGTTTGGCACATGGTTCAGAATAGTCAGCTGGTTGAAAATTATGCAAATAGGGAGGGGCCATTTGAAAATTTCAATCCCTTGGAACTGGATTCCAAAGTATTCAACACAGAGGCCCAAATGTTGGTTCTGTTGGTATATTTGTTTGGGCTGTGCATCTATTGCACACAAAACAACAGTTGTAGAGTTTAAATTTACGCCAATTTTAGATATGTCTCATTTTGAGAGACAAGGAATCTGGACCTTGTTACCCTTGTACCTTATTGTACCAGGTTACAAAATATAGATGAGTTTTATTTTTGTTACCTTCATGCCTCATTGTAACCAGTTACAAAACACGGAGGGGTTTGTTTTCACTGGCAAAATGAGCCATATATGCATGGCTAATTATGGACACCTCAAAACTTCAAAGTTGAATACCTTCAAAACTATTATAGGTAGAGATGTCGTTCCAAGTTCTGTTCATGGGTTTTTGCTATAGGCAGATGCAATGAACCACAAACAAAAGTTGTAGAATTTGAATATATGCTAATTCAAGCACTTAAAAAATTTAAATGTTGAATATTTTCAAACCTAGGCAGAGGTACCATTCCAACTTCAATACACAAGATTGTGCTGTAGGTGCATGCAATGAACCACAAACAAAAGTTGTAACATTTCAGCTTATGCTAATTAGGGGCATTTGAAAAGTTTAAATGTTAAATATCTTTAAAGTTATATGTAGAAGTGCCATTCTCAATTTAGTTCACAGGTTTGTGCTGAATGTGCATCCAATAAACCACAAACAAAAGTTTTAACATTTAAACTTATGCAAGGTTTGGAGGTACACAGATTTGCTTTGAAACAAATCTTCTTTTCTAGTCATGCAAGCTTGAACACAGAAACAAATAGTACAATTTCTCTGCTATCCCGTGAGATAGAATTGCACATATCAATGGTCAACTAGAAAAGTTGAAGGAAATTGGTCTGTGTGCCTCCAAAGCTTGCATGAATTAAAATGTTTTTTGTGATCAGTGAATCCAATAAACAGTGACTGAAAACTGTCCGATTTTAATTTATGCAAATTTTGGCCAGTACACAAAACTGAACTTTTGGCTATCAGCAAAAATATTATAGATAGAGGTGCAATTTCAACTTCTGTTCAGGTATTTGCACTACGAGTGCATACAGTGACTGAAAATGTCCGATATTGCCCAATACACAAAATTGCAATACTTAAAATTGAATATCTTCAAAACTTTATATAGGTACCATTCCAACCTCAATTTGTGTGTTTGTGCAATAGGTGCATCCAATAAATAGTGATTGCAAACTCTGATTTAAATTTGTGCAAATTTCTACCAATACACAAAATTGAAGAGTTGAATACTGATGAATATCTTCAAAACCATTGTAGATAAGAGGTGCCATTCGAACTTTAATTTACATGTTTAAGTCATGGGTGCATCCAATAAATAGTAACTGAAAACTGTCAGACTTTAATTTATGCAAACTGACTTATACACAGAATTAAAGTTTTGAATATTGAGAATATCTTCAAAACTATTATAGATTGAGGAGTCATTCCAACTTCCAATTTCCGTATTTGTGTCACATTACCTATACGCTACATTTGGTATGATCTCCACAAGATCGTAATTATCAACTACAAAATTCCATACCATCAAAAAACATTTCACCCTATATTCCTTTGGCCCTAAAGCCTGTGGTGCCCTCTGGTTGTTACAGCCAGTGCCATTGCGCCCTCCATGGTGACCAGTTGGTTCCAGGTCTTCCCAGGCCCAGGCCTCTGTTTGCATGGTACTGCTCGGCGATGAGGACTCCTCCATCACAGGGACATTTGGGGGGAGTGAGTTGGCCTCGCAGCCACTGCCTCCTTCCCCTGGTCACAAGCATGTGCACTCCTGCCACGGGAGGGAGAAGAAGAGGAGGCACCACCACTGTTCTTGTCCTTCCCTGGAAAGTAAGGTGTGGTGCCAGAACCTAGGTTCAGGCACTTGGCCTTCTGAGTCGAGGCCTCAGCCTGACTCCGACACCCCCCTGACGGAGCATGGAAAGGATGGGCACAAAGTGGTTCTTCGCGCCACTAGCCCCACTGCCGGGACCATTCCTGGGGAGACAGCATCTCCTCAGTCTGTCCCTTCCACAATGGAGGTTGATCTGGTGGTCAATCATCCTTCAAGTGAGGAGGTTGCCTCTCCCGTGACTGCCAACATGGTGGCAGGCCGGGCACTTCAGCTCTTGAGCTTACCCCTGCAAAGACCATAGGTCTCTCAGGTTCGCATGCCACTCTGGCAGTTCAGGAGGCAGCGACAGTTGTCGTTCCATACGGCCAGTGTCGCCTCCCTCTGCGGCTGAGCTGGCAGGCATTAATTCTGTCTGTCATGACTCTCCGCGCATGGGAAGAGCTGCAAACTCAGCATGGCGCTTCATCGGCTACTTCTGTGGCATCAGCGATTGAGGTAACCTTTTGTTGGAGCCTCACTTGGTGGCACGGGTGAAGACTGAAGAGGAGCACCTTGAGGATATGCTTCTTGGCTAGGGTGACAATCTTGAGGATTGTCCCACCCCCAAAGATATCCTTGACCTTGACTGTTCGGATTTCCCAAGTGGGGATTCTAAAGTGGAAGCAGAAGGATGCCACTTCTCCTGATTGGCGGCCACTTTTTGCCACTGCTTAAAAGGCTAATGCTTCCCTTCAGTCGACGGCTTCAACCAAGGAGGTGGTACATTACGGTAACTGGTCTCCATGAGAAGCCTGGCACACTGTTCAGTGAGAACACCCTCATGCAGGAGACCCTCCCTGGGGAGGCGGTTCTGCAGCCTGCAGTGAGACCACCCAGAGCTGTGCTCACGTTGACGGAGGATATTGAGATGGTCCACAAGTTGGAGGTGCCACTCTCCACTTTTGTGGGAGGGAAGTTCACTGAACTTAGACGTCAAAGAGGCGCAGTCAGTCTCCCAGCCCCTGTCGACGCTCTTGCAGTTCGAACAGGATGGAAGGGTGATGACCATTGTAGGCTCCTTCCTTGACTGTTCCAGATATTGGGCCACACAACTCCTTGAAGAAGCGCGACGACCCAGCAGCGCCAGCCTCCACCAAGAGGTTGGTGGAGATCCTGCTTAGCCTCCATGCCATGCTGTAGGACACTTACTCAGCAGAGCCATTACCATGGATGCCAATGTCAAGTTGGTGCACAGGAATGCACTCCTCTCTGGGGCGGCCCTACTGACAGCTGTGAGATGCTTTTCAGCTGCCCCTGGATCCGTTGGGTCCCAGGCTGTCCAGCCAGAAAATTGTCCCTCTCCTTGAGACAGCAGACAATATGGCCAAAGAGAAGAGGCAAAAGTCTCTGGATGAGACTTTGCTGTGTAATGTGAAGTTTGTCAAGGGTCGGCTTCCTTCCATCAGCTGGGCAGTGCCTGCTGCAACTGCAGAAGCTGGTTAGGAAGAGAGGCCAGCCTTCTAAGCCAAGCTTTTCTGGTTCCAAGGGCAGCCAGAAGTTGGCTCGCATCCCCAAGAGTGTGCACGGATCTTCTAAGGTTTATGCGGGTCCACCAGTCTGCGATCCCTGTCCACCTGTCAAGTATTGGTCTCAGACCATGCTTCTGTGGGAAATGTGGTCCGGCACGTCTATTGATTGGAGTTCACAGGCAACTCTTCTCCACTGTCAAGGGTTCTCTTTTCTTGCAATCTGCCTCAAGAGGAGGCAGACTGGCAGCTGTTGATTGAGGCCATACAAAAGCTTAGTGACAAACAGGCCATCCAGCCAATGTGGGATTATGAGTCCTCAAGTTTTAACAATCCTCTCGTTTTAGTTCTGAAAAGAGACGGCAGACAAAGACCATTCATCCACGTGTGGAATTCTGAACTGTTATCTTGTCAAACAGCATTTCAAGATGGAGACTCAAACCACCATCATGGCTGCGATTCGACAAGGTGATTGGGCAACCTCGATAGACCTGAAAGATGCGTACTTCCACATTTCTGTGTCAAAGCTGTCTCGGAAATTCCTGTGCTTCTGGGTCACTGGCATGGCTTTCCAGTTCAAAGCTCTGTCATTTGGGCTAGCTCTGGCACTGCTGATCTTTATTCAAGTCCTGGGCAAGGTGGTCCCATTTGTGCACCAGCAAGGGATCTGGTTGCACATTTATCTGGATGATTGGCTCCTGGGGCTCAGGACAAAGGCCTTCATAAGCACACACAGTTCGTTAGAAATCTGTGTTTGTGGTTAGGCCAAATTGTGAATCTCTCCAGGTCCAACCTGACTTCTGCAAGGGAGTTTGTGTTCTGGGAATTCATTATTTGACAGTCCCTTTCATTTGTCAGCCAGCCTTCAACGGACACATGGAAGAGACTTGTACCTATCTTGAAACATTTCAAGAGGGCCTCAGTGGATGCTTTTGATTGGGACGTTGACATCCATGGACTCTCAGGTCCCTCTTGGGAGACCTCATCAGCCTATCCAGCTCAGCTTACGGGATTGGAAGAGACATATCTTGTCTCGGCATCTCGAGATCCAACCATAAGAACGGCTGATTATGAGTAGGTGGTCTTGCCAAGTAAGTGTGATGCTAAGGCAGTCCCTGGTGCCATTCAACGGCAAGGTCACTTTCTTCACCAATGCCACCCTGCAGGGCTGGGGAGCACATTTGGACTCTGTGACAGCCTCAGGCCAATGGCCATCTCTGTGGAGGCAGTTTGCCATCCAGTGGCTAGAGCTGGAAGTGATTCATCGTGGCCTTGTTCAGTTTCCTTAAAAAGGTTGTTCATTCTAGCGCCAAGTGCGAAATGATTTTATAATAATAAAGTTTCTTTAAGTACTATAATCTTTCTGTTAATGTTTTTGAAACAATAAGAAAGTTTCTTCATAATTTCAAGAAGGATTTTTATGAGAGGTGGAAGACTAGCTTTGGCAGATCACCTCAAACTTAGGGAACATCCATTATTACCATGCTAGAATTCAAGATTTTGTATGTTTTGATAAAAAAATCTGCTTAGAGTTAACACCCATTATCCCTGGTATGAACAGGGCAATAGTAAATAACTTCTACCGTGCATTAACCCTGGACAAATTTTTCTCACGAAAGGACAAATGTGGAATTTCAGCATAGCAAGAAAAATAGCACTTGGGGCCCTGGAAGATTTATCAAAGTCATTTTATAGAACCTATATTCTTATAATGGGAGACATTCATAAACTTGCTGTAATGCGTCTAATGTATACTGACCAGAGGACACAAACGATTCCAGAACGCCTTGCACGTTGTGTCTAATTCTGGCCAGCGTTGTGTACATAACAGAACACTCAATTTCCAGGGATAAGAAAAGACACTATTCCCGCTACAAGTGTACATACTGCTGGACCTAGTCTTTCTGTATGTTGTAATAAGGCTTACTTCTTAACAGGACAAAATAAAGTCGGGCCTACTGTGGCATGTCTATCCAGCCCGCATCACACATGTATATACCTCCCATAGGCCTATATATATTATTGTGTTAACATTGGACCTTCCGACCATTGAACATTTGGACCAATAAAGCTTCGGAACATCGAACCTGCGGAATAATGGGATGTCCCCTCTATCCGTTCGGCCTGGCTCCAACACTGCTAGTGTTCACCAGAATAATCAGCATGATACACTGTAGTTGATTATGTACATTCTGCAATTGGCTCTGCATCCACGTTTGCCTGAACCACTGGTTGACTTGCTCCATCTCGCACAACAGACTATGGACCAGCACAGCCCTGAAATCCATTTTTTTTAATGTTGAAAATTAACATAAAACAAGAGAATCATGATGATCCTGTGCTCTGCTGACTGGGATCTGCTTTTACAGTATTGGAACACATGGACTGCAGTCTAGATTTGTACAGCTATATACATGTCTGAAAGAGGTTTGCACACCTTGTGCTTTTATGTTCATGTTGTAGACAATTTTTAACTTCCACACATATATTTCAGTTTAGGGAACATTTATCCTTATACTTTGAAAATAGCAAACAAAATAGCACAGATATATAAACATTTTAACAAAGAACATATATGTTACACAACATTGTAATGCAAACTATATATATGTAGCTGCTTGCTTAATTGTCTGTTTCGGATAGCAAATCCCTTCATGTGATATGTACATTTGATTCAGCATTTATCAAAGATACAAATTGACTGTGTAGAAAAGGTCATAGTTGACTTTATTCAGGAAACAAAATTGAATAGGGCGACCTGACTTGTCCATGTTAGTACATGTATTATCAATTGACATACCTTGCTGTTTCAATGGCTGCCGATGTACCGTGGCAGCACTCACTTACAGTCACAAGGTCTGATATCGCTTAACTTTGTCAAAAGTTAACATATCCACATTATTTTCGCAAACTTTCATAAAATTTTAAGCAATTCTATCATGCTGTTCTGGAGAAGAAGTCAAAAATAGCCTTAACACGCAAAAATTCATAAAAAAATAGGGCAAAATCACAGCGCCACTTGGTGGCCAAAATGAGAACTAGTTGACCCCAGGTGACCCTATGTGCAATATCAAAGCAATTGGCCACGTAGTTCTTGAGATGAAGAATTTTTTTTTTTTTTTTTTTAAATAAATTGAAAACTTCATTAAAAATAGAAAAATTATTGCATCATCATCTCCTTCGCAAACTTGGTAGAGTTTCACCTGGGCAACATCCATGTGCAAAATTAAAACAGTCCATACAGCGGTTTTTGAGAAGAAGGCAAAAGGGTAAATACAATAGTGTAAGATATGCACTGTATTGCCATATATATATATACAGGTGCAGCACTTCCTTACAGTTGCAAAGTTTGATATCCCATAACTTTGCCTAAAATTAACATATCCATATTATTTTTGCAAACTTTCATTGTCTAATGTCCAACTATATTCTGATAACATTTTAAGCAATTCTGTTCAGCTGTTCTGGAGAAGAAGTCGAAAATAGCCTTAATTCATAAAAAAATAGGAAAAAATCACAGCGCCATCTGGTGGCCAAAATAAAAACTAGTTCACCCCAGATGACCTTATGTGCAATGTCAAAGCAATTGGCTTTGTAGTTCTTAAGATGAAGAAATTTTAATTTTTTTCAAAAAACAAATTAAAAAATTCATAACAAATAAAAAAAATATTGCATCATCATCTCCTTCGCAAACTTGGTAGAGGTCAACCTGGGGATCATCCATGTGCAAAATCAAAACATTCTATGTAGCGGTTTTTGAGAAGAAGTCGAAAATATAAAAAGTCTAACGACTGACAGACAGACGGAAGGACGGACAGAAGGACGGACGGACAGACAGACGCAAACGGATTCTATAAGCTCTGCTGACTGACAAGTCAGCAGAGCTAATAAAATAGAAAATTTATTGCATCATCTCCTTCAAGACTTTTTACAGGACCACCAGGGGAACATCTATGTGCAAAATTAAAACATTACAGGTTACAATTTTTCAGAAGAAGTCAAAATTGTTAAAAGTCTAATGGACAGGCAGATGACAGATGCAAATGTATGTCATAAGCTCTGCTGAGTGATAAGTCAGTACAGCTGAAAAATATGAATTGCCAAGAAACATGGTCGATAAGATTCACAAATCTTGGTCATCTAGAGGCAATCTGGAGTCCACAGAAGAATAAGCCTTATTTGGATTGTTTATAAAATTTCAAAAAAATAAGACAAATTGTTACTTTTAAAGCCATTTTTGTGTGATTATGGAGCTATTTCTTTTTTTTCCCACAAATTATGCCCACATTTTGAATCTGATACAATTTAGGTACAAATAGGCTCCTGTGGTGCAGAAACTCAGCAGGATCTGCTGGAAACTTTGCCCGCCTTATGTATAATTCATCAAATAGTAGTATGTGACTATTATGTGTCCATATCATAGTCAAAAATCTGTCCAAGTTGAAAGCCACCGAGATCTTCACAAGAATATCAACATGAACATCACCAGATATAACAGCAAGACTTGAATGCCTGCCAAGCAATACATTATTCATTGAATATCTAAAAATAAAAGAATGTTATATTTACATCATGAAAAATAGAAGTGGACAACAGTTTTAAACAATGCCTGAGAAACTGCACCTGTCCAACAATCTGAGCAAATCCACGATCAAAACTCGTCACTCATCAAACAATCAAAGTCGAAATCGAGAAGTTCAATGTGGGCATACCAACAACTTTTGATATTTTTATATATCAGTGAACGAATATGAAATGCAGTATGAAGGAAAACATCACTATCCTGACTTGAGACAGGTACTACCAAAAGTTGGTTGTGGTGCATAAGCTGGTATCCTTCAGGACCCATTCCTCTTAATTTCAATCCATTCAGAATTTCAGGGTTTTAAAGGAAAGCAGGAAAGTCATTCTTGTATTCAGGACCTTCTTGCTTGTTTTTGAAAGTTGAAAATTATTATTTCAGTAAATGCTTCACATGTACCAAAAATTATGTGGTAAATGATCGTTTTCAGTAAATGATTAGGCAAATTCCTGTAAGGTTAAATTTATATTTAAAGTCTCAGAATGAATCATGTCTCAGCTATGCAAGATTAAAGCCAGCTTGTCTGTGTTTTTGTAACAGCTGCAAATGTCACTTCTTTACATCACTGTCAGGGAGACTGATTTCACATTAGGGTGTAAAATACCACTTTATTTTGAATCTATATTTTGCACTGGCATCTATTAGTCAACAGTGAAATGTCATCCACCTGGCACCCCTTGTCGTTAAAGTTTTTGAAGTTCAGATTTCAAGAGCTGTCAGAAAAAGACTGTGACCACAGCCTTCACAAAGTGTCGTACACAAACAACAGTGTGTGGCTAGAATGGTAGAGTTAAAACAACGGTGTGGGGCCAGAATGGTAGAGTTCAAACAACAGTGTGGGGCAAGAATGGTAGAGTTCAAACAACAGTGTGGGGCCAGAATGGTAGAGTTCAAACAACAGTGTGGTGCAGCCAGTCTCACCTGCCACCTACTTGAAAGGAATGTTTATCTGAGGTGTTGTTAATCCCCACTGGGTAAAACAAGGGCTGGCACAAGGGATATTGCACCTGCAATCCCAGCAGGTAAACAATGGTCAAGCAGGCAAGCAAACTCCTAATTGGTCACCAGTTCTTTATTGTATTCATCTTCTAGTAATGTAATTGATTCAAGTAAGTGTCCATCTTTCAGGCACAACTAAAACTCCCATCTCAAACTTCATGCTGATTGATTAATGTGGAGAAAACATAGGTGTAACACAGCAAAGTTAGATTTTCGAAAAAGGAAAGCTTTCTTTAGGGGATGGAGTTACTGCAGCTCTAGAAATTTTTGCGCTCTATTTAATTTCGCACTTTTAGCACTACCATCCAAAGCGCAAAAATAAGTTTCATTGTAGTTCGCTACATTGTATGGCATTGGAATACGCGAAAATTCTGTAATTTGAGAAAAATTGAGTTTGCGCAAAATTAAACAGGCGCGAAAATTTCTAGAACTACAGTAGCTGTTCCCAATTGGTCCCGGAGAGCTGTTCAGGTCTTGCTGGGAATTTTTCTCTGTGCAATTAGCTGCCTTTGAAACCCATCTTATTTGTGGAGTTACCTTCACAAGCTTTTATCTGGATATTTATATGTGTTCATATCTGGATTGATACTTCATACCTGGGTCAATGGATCATACCTGCATCTCAATTAGACATCAAATAAACATCTGAACCCCACCGTGTGCCTGGCCAATGCTCTTCAGTACATGTAGTTGAGAATGGTCACCAAGTTGGGAATTCAAATAGAAAACCAAGAACCCTTCAACAATACTATCATACAGCAGGGCAGTAAGGGTTCATATCACTTCCAATTGATTGATTATACATTTATGTTCATGGGTCATTTGGTTGAAAAACAACAACTTCATTAAACACCTAAAACTTTTAACTTCACATTTTGCTCCCCCAAATGAGCAAAATTGAATGAAAATTACAATGACCTGTCTGAAATACCCAGGTATCTTGCCTGCTGAGATTCTTATGAAAGTTAACTCTATGTTCTCATATTAGGATTCACAATCAAAACTACAACTGTAGATAAATATGCTGAGTGTAAGAACCAACTTCATGGAACATATAATGCTAAAAGATCACAACCACCTTTATTTACATTATATACATATTTAAATGTCATTTCATATGTACGCAATGTATATATTTACCATCTTATGGTACTGTGACAACATTTTATCTGCAAACACACTATCTTGCTTCAACTTATACCAGTCCATCACTTCAACTGAATATATCCACCCTGATGGACTGATCAGCTTCCTGGGCATACCCTGAGCACAGCAAAGTTGTCTACTGATTGCCATATCAGTCTTCTTTAAACAAGAAGCCTATAGGCATAATGCTCTGCTAACATACAATCTGATGACCATCACCACAAAATCATTTCCTGTCATGCATTTCCTCCTTGACCTTGAGAAATCAATCAATGTCATCCATATTATACAGTGTCAAACTTCCACATGGTACACATTTGTGGTATATTCGGTATTGCTCCCCTTCTTCTTTAAGCAACATACAGAATTATGTGTCCTTTTAAGTGCTTATTGACCTTGAAAAATAGGTCAAGGTCACAACATATTTCAAAACTTGACCATTGGCAAATGCATTCCCTCCAAATGACCATGACTTTTAACAAGTAGGTCAGTCATCCATATCATGCAATATCAATCTTCCATGTAGTCTCAACATATAGAACTTAGTGTCCTTTACTACAGTGCTTAATGACCTTGAAAAATTGGTCAAAGTCACTCATAATTTTACACAATTTGATGATGGAGCTAAAGCATAATTTGTGTAACTTGTGTATGCCCACTGCAATTTATTATCACAAAAATTAATCTAATGTGACTTGATACCTATGATAGTAGTCTCAATTAATACAACCAGTGGAGACACATGACATGAGAATTTTATGTGTATAATGCTCTTGTAATGTACATAGATACATATCTTCAAGTTCAGATGCAATGACCATCACAAAAAAATTATCTTACTAAAACGCTTTCTCTCCATGACCCTGAGAAAGTAGGTCAAGGTCATCCACATTGTGCAATATCAAACTTCTACATATGATACACATTTGTAGTATATTTGGTAGCCTTAATCTTATTCATCAACATACTGAATTTAGTGTCCATTACTAAGTGCTTACTGACCTTGAAAAATGGGTCAAGGTGACCAAAGTTTGACCATTTGTCTCACACATACTTGGTGTACATTTTGAAGTTCTGTCTCAATTCATTATCACAATAATGAATTGAATGCCTTTTTTGATACCCAATGATGCTGGTTCCAATGCAGGTGTAACCAGCAATAGCACCACCATGACTCCACATCATAGACTTTTGGCTGTATAATATTCCTGTAATGGTATGTGGATATAAGTCCAGAAATTCAGATGTAATGAATGACCATCACAAAAAAAAAAAAATTTTAAATTAAAAAAAAAAATAAAATAAAACAAAAATAAATCATTTCCTGGAATATATTATTCCCCAGTGACCTTCAGAAAGCAGGTCAAGATCATCCATATTATGAACTATTCAACTTCACACAATGCACGCTTGTTTTACGTTTGATGAAATTAGTCTTATAACTTATCAAGATAGAAAATCTAATACATTTCAGCAAATAATAACTCATATTTCCTGTTAACCCATAGGTGGTGCCACTGTTTTGCAGGTTTGACATAATATCCTCCATAATATTTCTCCACTAAATTTCATCAGGATCCACAGAAAATCAAACACCAACGAGCACTTCAATTTTTAAAAAAATAATTTTCATAACAACACAGGAAAGAGAAAAAAGCAGAGAAAGGAAAAAATATAGTAACTGTCAAATGGTTTAACCTGATGACTTTGTACTCAAAATCAGAGAATTGTTAACTGATCTCAAAAGGTCAAATGCCCTGCAAAACTTCCATATCAATACAATAGCAAAAATCTGTTAGTCTCTCCATGTTCACTTCTGTCACCTTCTTTTTGCAAAATATAAACAAAGAAATCAACACTATTATGATGGCAGACTCCCTTTTACATCTGGAAGGGAAAAATCTGATTGGCTCTGGATTGGAAGTTATAATTTTAGAGCACTTGTTGCCAAATGAGAATTGTGTGCACAAAAGCATACATGTATTGTCAATTCTCCCAAAATGTGCTTGAAGGCCATTGGTGACAGGGTCCTCCACACAATGCACAGTTTGTCATCCAAACCCAATGTTCAAGGTCACAGGTCCCCATCGGGTCACCTCGTGCAGCAGTGTGGTTTTATTTCAGTCAGACTTTATAGTAGATAATGTCCCACCAGCAACCAAAGTAGTACAATTTTTTTTTACAAAAAAAAAAATCATCATAATGTGACAATCTGATCCCTGCAAAATCTGAAGGACATCAGAATTTGTCAGGTTAGTGAGTCAAATTGCAAAGATATTGGAGTAACAGTCTTTTACAGCTTGTGTCATTACCTGAATATGTTGAATATGTGCACATATTGTTCTTCGGGGGTCTCACTGTATGTCATTTGACTCCTTGCACAGAAGTGCCGCACATGTATTTGATGCAGACAAACCAGGATTGACAAGTTGCCTGGTCACCTCGGTGCCAAGCTATCCAGTCACCTCTGTGACCAGCTTCCCAATCACCTCTGTGACAAGCTATCCAGTCACATCTGTGACCAGCTTCACATTCACCTCTGTGACAAAGCTACCCAGTCACCAGTGACAAGCTGCCTAGTCACTTCTGTGACAGGCTATCCAGTCACTTCTGTGACAGGCTGCCCAATCACCTCTGTGCTAACATGGTCAGCACAGAGCTACTGCACAACACATCATGTAATCCTTGGGGTATCTGATGGTGGCACAGATGCTAGTGTGTCTGTGTGCATTCCATGATTTCACTCTTTTTGTGACTGTGCTGCCATGTACAGTTCATTTCATAGTCCAGGCAACTGGTGCACAAACTGTTTTTACCCAACACTTGGAGATGCAGTAGTCCCTGTCATGAGAGACCACCCTCTCATGACAGACCGCTTTTCAGAATCCCAAGTCCTATACTTCCCATGTTAATTTACCCTGTCATGAAAGACCACCTGTCTCATAAGACCACTTTTTTGTCACTGTAGGGGTGGTCTCTGGCGACAGGGACCACTGTACTGAGAAGCTTTGTCTTAGTCTCTGCTTGGCACCATCAGTACATGTAAAGAGTTTAATCTCTGCTTGGCACTATATATTAGAACAGGCAAAGAGGCAAACCTTGCCATAATCTCTGCTTGGCACCATTACTACAAGCAAAGAGTTAAGTCTTCCCTTAATCCCTGCTTGTCACCATTAGTACAAGCAAAGAGTTAACTAAGTCCTGCCTAAGTCTCTCCTTGGCACCTTTAGTACAAGCAAAGAGTTAACCTTGCCTTAATCTCTGCTTGGTACCACTAGTACAAGCAAGGAGTCAAGACTTGCCTTAATCTCTGCTTGGCACCACTAGTACAAACAAAGAGTTAAGTCTTGCCTTAACCTCTGCTTGGCACCACTAGTACAAACAAAGAGTTAAGCCTTGCCTTAATCTCTGCTTGGCGCCATTAGCACACAAAGAGTCAATTGGTCAACTTGCCAAGCACCATGAGGCCTGGTTTTACACTGGGTCAGCACATACGCTTGCCATGCTTTTCAGTTCATGCCCTAATCAAACAAGTCACTGGGACAACAAGTGCACATTTTTGTTACTCGTTCACCCCTGGCATGCTCAGGCAACCACCTACTTCTGTTTCATCCAAATCCCGCTCAAGCCAGATGTGCTGCAACCCTAAATGACCCTTGGCTTTATTGTACTGGCTCTTGACAGACGCTGATGCAAACATACTGCCTATGTGTACATGTATTTACATGCTTCCTAACCATATTTGCTGATCAAAAATATTAGTTTGGCCCTTGTCTTTATTGTATGGACTCTTCACAGAACTAATGCAAACATGACGCCTGCAGTTACATGCCTCCTGACCATACTGGCTGACCAAAAACCAAAATTTACACTTCAGATGACCTGAAGTTACAACTACAGTGGTCCCTCCTTTGGAAGACCACTCCTTTGGGAGACCACCTCCTTTGAGAGACCACAGTTGCCGGGTCTTTCCATAGTACTTTTGATGTTACAGTGGTACCTGTCTTGAGAGACCCCTCCAATGAGAGACCACATATCTATTTAAGACCGCTCTCTCAGAACACTGTGCTATCTTTTCCATGTTATTATACCTCTAATGAAAGACCAACTGTTTTGAGAGACCACTTTTGGACCTGCCCTAGGGGCGGTCTCTCAAGACAGGGACCACTGTACTTATACCTCCTTTGAGGGACCACCTGCTTTATGTGACCACCTTTTGGGTGGCACTAGGGGCAGTCTCTCAAAGGAGGGACTACTGATAATTACAGATGACTGAAAACCTTTCCTCCCAGGTCCAACCTCAGGTCATTTTCCCCCATCAAACACTGACATACAACAGCCTGTGTTACTTGTACTGCTGCCACACTGGACCCAGGCTAGACCCGAAATAATCATTGGGGAAGTACCTGGGGCAAGTTAATTCGGAGATAACTTGCCACACTACAGTCTGATCTCCCGCCGTGGTTCCAGCTGCATTCCGGTTGTTGTGGCCACACTGTTGATACTAACCCGACACAGATCAGGAATGTCCTGAGCTGATGTCAGAGGGCAGCTGTTTATCTCATTAGCCAGGTCACTGTTACCAGATACACTCCCTGTGGAGCCCATCTTGAGTGGAGATGTCGAGATCCTGGGTTGAACCCACATTCTCCAGACTGAGAGTTTGCCCGGTACATCAACTCGATGTCATCCCGATGTCATCCCGGGGTGAAATTTCACAGTCACTGTGTCAGTCTCTCGAGTTAATCTCAAAATGAACCTGAAATACTTGTACAGTGTGGTAAGGGTATCACATATCACTGGTTATAAAATATCTGGGGCAGGGGCATACAATAGTCCCTGCTTTGAGAGACCACCCTAAGAGCAGGTCTTTAAGTGGTCACACAAAGCATATGGTCTCTTGTTGGAGGTAAAATAGAAAAGACAGACTTAGGACACTGATAAATGTGGTCTTCAATTGACTCTTTCACTGACACATTTAAGACTGAGTCAACAGCTTCCTCGCCATGCTTTGGGCACATATTGTACCCTGGGCCTGCCAAGGAAAGATGTTGACCTGGACTATCATATCTATGTAACTACAGGCATGCTGGTACTTGAATGAAAGGTCTTTTTACAAGGAACACCAATCTAGCACCCGTATTATAACTCAGAGCAGCTTGTTTTAAGTAGTTCAGCTTTCAGTCTCAGTTGGCACTGTTCGAAGATGTTAAAAGGCAGGTGGTCTCTCATCAATGAAGTGGTCTCTTTAAAGAGGGATCTCCAGATACATATATTCATGTATTATATATACATACACATATATAATACATATACACATACATACCTTATATATATACATACATATGTGTGTGTGTGTATATACACATACATACATACATACATACATACATACATATACATAGAGATGAATAAAATAGAGTCAAACTCAGCCTCCTAACATCTACAGCCATTTGCCATAGTCTTTTCATTCATGGATAAACTATCAATTCAGCAGAAATCATGGCAGTCAAGATTTCCTTGATAAAAGGCATCATTTTTTTTCTTTATAAGTTGAGATTTGACAAGTTTGGTTACTGTAACCACATAACAGAAAACACATAAGGAATCTTGAGATGTATACCCAACTGGTTATAATCATTGTGCAAACTTCCTGGTTTGTTTTGACCACAGAATGACTCCAGCCTTTTCATGAATTATCAGTGCTCATAACTAAAAACTCAATTTCATTCCAAAAGGTTAATCTTGAACCAAATTTATTCCTTAAAAACCTCTGTTAAAATGATTGATGAAGGTACCTTGTGGTGACAGGTTATATTTATTCTACAAACCAGCACTAACATTTTTTTATTCATTTTGATTATGTAGGCCCTGCCTTCAAAGTAATTTTCATTCATTTTCTGTATGAATTCCCTGTATCAATATCTTACAGTGTGACCTTGTATTAATATCTTACAGTGTGACCCTCTTGTATGTTCTTGTACTTCAACATTTGAAATGAAATACTGATATAAACATATTTGACAGCCTGTTGTTATAATAGTGCTCAAATTGAAGAATTCTAAGTTGCAGTACATCTGGTATCTTTGGTAGCTCAAAGTTGTCATTAGGTCTGTTAGTTGAGATCATATTTTTCTGTACCGCATTTTCAGACCTCTGTTTTGTGGGCAGTTCGCACATAAGGTTTGTGAAGCTTGCCCATATTATGCTATAGCTAATCTTTGAATAAAAAATATGTGTAATATATTTAATTTTTCTTTTAACAACTCATGACTTTATCACTTTAAACAAATATTAATGAAACTAGATCTTTCAACATATGATCATTTCAATGTGATATATCCAGTTAAGTTTACCTTAGTTGTGACAGAGATATTTTATATCCTAACACTCATCAATGCAAAATACTGGAACTGTAATAAAACAAAACCACCCTAGCTTTCCAAAGGGACAATCCATGATTGACCTTCCATCTAATTATGATATGGAGACAACAGACCTACAAACACAGGGCACTCATACTATTATGTAATCATTTTCTGGTGACCTAGACATAGACATTGTATTATTTCAAGTCAGTCTGAATACAATGAACCTTAGCCATGGGCTACCTTTGCTGACCTGATGACCTCCTCACAGCTGCAATGTTGTTCTCAAACCTTCAACAGCTATACAAATAGTGCTGCCACCTGTTGAACATAATGAAAATCACATAAACATGTGGCAGTGTGTGAAATAAAGCCAAATTTGCACAAGGGACTGGCATAATGAAAATTTGATTTGTTTTTTCAAAGATTCCCCCTTCCCCTTCTCTATTAAGGTACATATTTAATTGAAGCGAGCTCCAATTGTAGACCTAAATTTGGAATATTTTAGCTGTATCAACTAGTATTATTATCATAACAATATGTACCTATATATGATTTTTCAATATTTCAGAAATTTTATGCCAGAAACGTGGCAGGTGCTTAACAAGACAGGTGCAATTAAAAGGGATAACATGATACAGGGAGGTGTCATGGCTTCTGATCCCATTTTAACAACATTAGGTAATTCTGGCATACATAATGACACATGCGAGTCTGCATGTCAGACAAGATCACATCCAGATGGATGTGTACTCTCGGTAAAGCTCCAACTTTTTCTAGTTTTGCTTTGTGTGAATGTTTGTGGTTGCGACATACTCATTAACCATTTCTGTACACATATGGGAAAAATAAATTGTTCACAGTACTCTCGCATAAAGACACTGTATCTATATGCACACATGATGGCACATAATCTTTTACAATTTTTTTTTGTTTTTTTTTTACTTGGAAATACATGTATTGCACATACATATCTAGGCCTTGCCTCTTCAGCTGACTAGACTCAAAACTCAAGTGAAGTGGAAAAAAGATGGAAACTGCTTGTTAAGCAGGCAACTCCAGGGCATGAAGACCATAAAGTCATGAAACGCCAGCATCACTCTCTGGTTGCTGATCAAACAGAATGCCCTCCGCAGATGCATCAGAAGTAGCTGCTGCAACAGCCACCTTAGCCTGGGGACCAGGGGGTGCTGGATCTCGATGATGACGTGCAACCACGGCTAGAATGTCTGGGCTCTGTGTCCTTACATCAGTGACAGTGCTGGGCCCTGCTTCCTCTTCGTCTGTCATCATGTTGTACACATCACTGCATGCTGGCAAAACAACCATATACAATCACCAACCTGATCTCAAGAAAATATAAACTATTAAAGGGCATAATCTAAAGGGACATAAACAGAACAAAACAACACATATTTTTTCCGACATGCATCTTAGCAGATAAAGATCATGTCAAAGCTCTAAACCTATCTTTGACACAACAGATCCGGATGACTTTTTACAGTAAGTTGCAAATTTAAGTCTGACGGAGGTGAAACTGATCTCAGTTGATAACCAAGTCCGAAACATACTTCTTTTTTTTTCATGTATCTAAAAGCTGCTCTAAGTACTACTGCACTCATGGTTGAGGCCTGCATTATGAATTTTTTTCATCATACCAGACTGATTACTTCATATTATATGTGCCAATCTACTTGTGACCCCGGCCTGCTTGTCTCAGTCATCACCTTATTCCCGACACTGTTTTCTGCAGTTAATTTAGACAAAAAAAAGTTTAATGATTGGAACAAAATTGCCATCAATAGATACAATGCACCCTAGCTTGGTCACATATTTGCCTAATTACTATGACCTCTAAACACCATGGTTAAATACTGTAGTTCTAGAAATTTTCTCACAGACTCAATTTTTTTGCAAATTACAGAATTTATACGTATTCTAATTTTGCACAATCCAATGACATGTAGTGAAATACAATGCAACTTATTTTTGCACTTTGAGTGGTAGCCCAAAAAGCATGAAATTACAGCGAGTGCGAAAATTTATAGAACTACAGTAACTGCTTCCAGCAGAACAGCTTTCTTTTATTTCACAAAATGTTACGTCATAGGGCAACCATAGCATGCATGCATACAGGTCAGAATGCCAGGCATGGGGCTACAGACAGCAGAAAGCTTCTTCTTCCTGACTGCTTTGTATTTGGAAAAAAATATCTAGTTATATACAGAGATTTCATACAAGGACCCTGTGATATATATATATATGCCAGTTATTATCAGTTCTAACACCATAACTATCTCCCTCTCTTATTTTTTTTTAGTCTACAAGATGATGATGATGATGATGATGATGATGATGATGATGATGATGATCATCATCATCATCATCATCATCATCATCATCATCATCATCATCATCATCATCATCATCATCATCATCATCATCATCATCATCATCATCATCATCATCATCATCATCATCCACTGGTCTGTGAGGCTAAGCCAGTAGTGATCAATTTAGGAGTAGAAACAAAGGTCTTCTTACCTGCAAATGCTTCTGGATGATGTTTGCTTAGCTTTGCCTTTAACCCCCTGCAGTCAAAACATTACATGCTTCAGTGCTACAACCAGTGAGCAAGGGAAGGATAAGAAAATGAGTATTTTTACATGTCTTAGGCTCTAAGTACAGAGATCTCTCAATCCCGAGTCTCTAAGAATTATTTCCACCACCATGTGAACAGTGGCTGTCTTCTGGAATGAACAGAACACAAGCGAAAGGGTTGATGTCTGCTCCCCAACTGATCAGAAAGTAAATACATGTATGTACCAATGTAGAGTACAAGCCACGCAAAGTTAATTATCCTTTGACACATCCATAGCATCAATACCAGAAATCCAATTATATACTGTCCTTACCCACTGCTGTCATTAAAAATATAAGGACTCACTGAAACACGGAAGAATTCTATTTTAATTTTAACCAAAACATGTTTCAAAAGCTATCCTAGCTTAAAAGATTATAACAGGTCTCCAGTGGATAACTATCAGAAACTCTCTATACCCTTTTTGGTTACAGTGAAACCCCTTCATAAGAACACAGAAATATCCAACATTCATTCAACCCTTTACCCCTTATAGGTGTGCTATACTTGATGACTCCTATGTGTAAATTTTTAATTTCTGTCTGTAGTTACCATCTAATATCCTAAAAAGTATATATTTCTGACAGAAAACATAACATCAAGCTTGATTCTGGAACTAAATGTAAAATCTTAGCATTGCTATTGATGGAATTAAATTTTAATTAAAATTCTGAAAATTTTGCATAAAATTCACAACAGAAAAAATACATTTTGCATAAAATTTAAAATAGCATTATAAAAAATTAAAATCAGATTTAGTTTATAGCGGCAAACGAAAGTACACATAATGCTCTCCAAAACCAAATTTTAAATGTTTGAAAAGGGACTTAATTCTACTGCTGTTTAGTTCTTTTTTAAAAATTACAAAAAATTAATTTTAATCTAAACATCCTGTTAATCTTTAACTAAAACCCTTACCCAAAAACTTAAGATACAGTTTTGCTGCTAGAAGTGTACTGTTTCACTTCCTTTAAGAAAATTAAAATACAATCAGAGATTGCTGTATCCATCCCCCCGCCTTATTAACAACCTTGCAAATCACAGGTTTCATATTGGAATGTCTGTAGTCAATGAAAATACATATAGTCTATTACCATGACCCAGATACTTGATGTTGTGACCTACTTATCTTTTATGATACACCTTTAGGTTAAGATATATGTGTGCGTTGAGTTTCATTAAACTAAGTTAAATAGTCAGGAAACTACAGCCCAGACACGATTTTATAATAACATGTCATTGTGATCCAGATGCTTGACCTGGTGACCTACTTTTGTTACATGACACACCTTTATGCCAAGATGCACCTGTGTGTAAAGTTTCATTAATCTAAGCTGAAGGACAAGCGAATTATAGTCCGAACACGAATAGCAGACAGACAGACACAAGGACACATAATACTTGATCTAGTGACCTACTTTTGCTACATGACAAACCTTTGGGTCAAGATATGAGTGTGTATGAAGTTTCATGAAACTAACTTAACGAGTAAAGGAATTACAGTCCAGATATGATTTTACCAGGATACACCACTGTGACCCGGGTATTGGACCTACATGTAGAGACCTACCTTTGTTGCATGTTACATTGTACATCCTTATGTCCAAATACACCTGTGTGTAAAGTTTCATTAACCTGAGTTTAAAAAAAAGTGAATTATAGCCCGGACATGAACAACTGTATTGCAGTTTTATATAACAGCCTCATCATGACCCAGATGCTTGACCAAGTAACCTACTTTTGTTCCATGACACACCTTTGGGTCAAGATATGTGTGTGTATGAAGTTTTATGAAATTAACTTAACAAATAAAGGAATTACAATCTGGACACAATTTTACCAGAATATCCCAGTGACCCAGATATTTGACCTAGTTTTACTTTATGACACACCTTTGCGTCAAGATACATGCATCTGTAAAGTTTATTAAAACTGAGTTAAAGATGAAAAGAATTATAACCCAGACATGATTTTACAAGGATTTGTCACCATGACCCAGATACTTGACCTGTGACCAACTTTTAAGCACAACACACCCTTGTATCCAGATACACAGATGTGCAAAGTTCCATGATTCTAAGTCAAAGGACAACAGAATTACAGCCCGGACATAATGTAATGTAGTTGTACATGATTGCATCACCATGACCCTGATACTTGACCTAGTGACCTAGGTTTGTTTCATGACACATCTTTAGGTCAAGATATATGTGTGTTAAGTTTCATTAAACGAACTTCAAGGTAAATAGTACAGGAACTATAGCTCGGGCACAATTTTGCAAGGATATGTCACTGTGACCCATATTCTTGACCTAGTGACCTACTTTTGTTACATGACACGCCCTAATGTCTAGATGCACCTGTCTGTAAGTTTCATTTATCTGAGTTGAAGGACAAGCGAATTATAGCCCTGATATGAATAGCGACGGATGGACGGATGCACGCACAGATGGAAAAAGCTATTTCAATATGCCACTCCTATGGTAGGAGGGGGCCATAATAATGTCTCCCACTCTTGGTGTTTGTGCAATTTTTTTGTTTTTCTGCAAAAACAGGTAAAACAAAAGTTTTTTTCATCAAGTAATTAAAATTGAATTTCTTAACACATATAGAGATTTCATTATTTTAAATAGCTTAATCCAAATGTATACATGTACTCTTAATACTTGACCTATAATGCATATAGTTTATATTATCTCAAATAAGAAGTGTAGTGCATATAAGGACATGTTTGGAACAAAGTTGTAATTTCATGTTTTACGTGCTCCAAAAGTGTACCACACCCTTTACCAGCCAAAACCGGTTGCTTGGTGGTCCAAAATGTCCTCAGCTTCAGCATTTTCAGCTAATTTCAACAGTGATAAAAAAAAAAACAATTCAACTGAGAATTGTAGAGGACGCCTATCAAGATCATACAGCAGGTCAAGAGCTTTCCTTGGTATGGGTTGGGCACCTAACCCATGCCAAGGAAAGCTGTTGACTCGGTTTTAATATAAGGGGAAAGGGTTAAAAACACAAGTTTTGAGTGACAAACAGTTCATTTCCTTTGTTATTTGATTCATTAATCAGACACATTCAGTTATTTGAAAACTTTTTAGGGCACCAGATAGTGTCACTGTAATCATGTTCCACCATACTTATATTCATCCATGCAATAGCCCCCATGTAGGGCTGTGTAAACAGCTGGTTGACATCTTTACCTGATCCTGAAGAATACAGAATCTAAGTCCTTTTTCATTTCTGACAGCAAGGCAGTGTGCTTCCGAAACTCCTGGCACGTTGCTTCAAACCTGGCTGTTGATAGTGAATTGAAATTCAGCAACATTTCATTCGTCTTTTCAAATCGAAGGAGCCTGAAAACAAAAGCGTCCTGAGTTGATGACAACTTTACAAACATATGACCATTGTTTTGACACTGAATATTTTACTTGTCTCCACAGCTATTTGTTATGAATGAAAACGTACCAAAAAGATCTTACATCAGTCTTCATAACATGCCTAATCTAAATGACGTTATGAATTTATTGTGCAAATCAAAAGGCATAATTAAATGTTTTTTTTTGTTTGTTTGTTTTTTTTTTAATAATTAAATGCCTGTACATGTATATGACATGCAAGCTCATAATCAATCTGAAACTGTAATCCATTGATGTTGCAAGACAACTACTAGGAAGTGGTTCTGGGCAAAAAGACACAAATACAATCAGATGTCTCCACCCAGGCAACTTTTGTCACTCAAGAATACATACATGTACTGCTAATTTAGTTTTAGAGCGGTGACTTAAAATATTAAAAAGAAAGAACAAATTACAAAATGTTGCAAAATGAGACTTGAAAAAATTATTATGGACACAGAACAGGAAATGATTGATGTCAGGCGAAGGTCTAGTAAATGCTATATCCTGGAGAGACAGGTCAGTATTTTACAATCATATCGAAATCTATTAAAATTCACTACATAAAAATCCTGTGATGGTATCTGAAGCAATTTTCCTCTGTGATATAGATGAAAATAGCAAATATAAACATAACTTCAAATGCACCTTAATTGTTAGGGCCCAAATCCTCAAAACATTTGCCAGCTAATCTGACTCAGGGGACTGTGTAAACTCTGTTGTGCCCAACTTCATTGTTGACCATAGTTTGTTGTTCAGTCATATCAGCAGGCACATGAAGGTCTAGCCAAGCAAGCAACAAGTACCTCCATGCTTTTTATGTTTTGTTCGAAATTTTTACTGCCAGAATGATTGTGTCAGTGCTACTAAATGCATCCCACAAAAGGACTAATTGTCATGTAATTTAACAGTTATCCATAGAAAATTAAATTGATACTTATAAATGACCCTGGGACCTGGACAATTAGGTCAATGTGACCCACATATAATCCCAGCCTTTGTTTTACTTAGATACATAATCCTGCCAAGTTGCTAAGTTTCACTAAGTTCCTCAGGTTTCATTATACTAAAATGAAATTCAAATAAGTGACCCTGTGACCTTGGCAATTAGGTCAGGGAAACACAAATACGATCCTTGCCTAGGTCTCACTCATATACATGATCCCACCATGTTTTATAAAGTTTCATAAATATCATATGGAAATGAAATTCACATAAGTGACTTTCCATGCAATTACTACCGAGAGACTTTTAGCAGTTATTGCAAGGAAACAAAAAATACATGATTCTGTGGCCTTGAGAATTGTGTTGAGGTAACCCATATATATGTATACCAACCTAGGTCTCATCTAGATTTATACACCTACCAAATTTCTTAAACTTTCAAATGAGTTCTTCAGAAGAAGCCAGGAATGAAGGCATTGGTTCCAGTAAGAAGGTATATACAGCACCCTCTGATGAGGGGGAAATTTATTTCCTTTGCCAGTCTACATACAGTGGTTCTGATTTACATGTGTACCAAATGTTTTCCCCCACTATCTGCTTTCCAATGACTGCAACACCAGAAGGTGGCTATCAAAAACCCTCCCTAACTGCAGCCAATTGATATATTCATTCCACACTAACAATCTGCTTGCCCTCCCAAACTCTGCTCCTGCCAAACACATTTGTATTATTTGCAAATCCTATTTAAATTTTACTGTGATTTTGGGACAAAACAACCTGAGGGAAGGATTTCTCCGAGGCTTTAGATTTAGTCTACAACAGTTTCTCTTTCAGAGATCACCCAAATGGCAGAGAAACCACCCGCTTTTACCATCAGGAACCTAATGCCCACATATCTGCACCCACCCTTTCCCCAGTAAAAGTTACCAGCAACCCTCTGATATCTCAGATGTAATTTTCCTTTTTTTGTTTTTAATCATTAAGAATGAGATGCCATATTAAGTCTTTCCATGGTGTTACATGGGTGGAATGCACCCAGAAGGCACTGAGGAAAGTTGTTGACTCCAGATGGCTATGGCCACTTTGACCAGGTCCCTGCAACTATCTTTCCTATGTCACCTGACCTATTTTGAGAGACAAACCCCTATATACAAGGGAAACTGTGAATCCTATTTTGTTTAAAGAAACAGTAAGATCAGTGCTAATCAGTGTTTACATATGAGTAATATAAGTAACTTAATACACATAATTTATTGTTTTGAAAGGTTACATCTGCATGGAAGTTTATTGACAACTGAACCAATATATGAATTGAGATTGTTATGTAAGATCAATAATATTTATGACATTGTCGTTGAACAATTATTACAGTATAGAAGGTAATTATATTGGTTCCAGCCAGATAAGCTGAACTTTTTCTGGAACCCAATCCACATGTATGTATGCACATACATATTTATAGGAAATAACCTTCATTCAGTCATTCATATGACCAAGTTAGACCTGTCACAGGTATACAAATCTAACAAGTTGGATGAATGTAAGGTCACATATCCTCTCTGAGATACTGCCTGGCATAAGCTTTGGCAACATAAGGATAAAAATCTAAAAACAACTTCATCAAGCTGTACATTTAGATCACCATTCACTCACATGTGTTTTTGTGACTCCACCATTTTGTTGACATCATCCTTATGAACCTGCTTGATAAGTGAATCAATGAAGACTTCTGATGGAGAATCCAGAGTCTTAGATGTAGGTGGACCAACATTAGCACTCTGATGGCTCTCCATGCTACGCTTCTATATTTGTCAGTGGTGGCTCTGTTTCATTGGCTTGTCCAGTGTGCTGGACACCTTTTTGTGACAAGACTGGAAGACAATTAAAAACTGTTCAACACGAAGTTATGGCTAAGTCTGAGCACGCAACATGTTACTGGAGAAAATCTAAATGCTTTCTGGTATTATCAACATCAATACATTCAATTCCAAGACCACCTCCAATTAAAAAACAAAAAACATGAGACAGAGAGAGAGACAGAGAGGAGGAGGAGGAGGAGGAGGAGGAGGAGGAGGAGGAGGAGGAGGAGGAGGAAAAATTCAATATTTGTTTTCTTGTTTTCCACTTGGTGGCCAAAACAAGAATTAGGTGACCCTATGTGCAATATCAAAGCCGTTGGTCAAGTAGTTCTTGAGATGAAGATTTTTATTTTTTGGTTTAAAAAAAAATCAATTTAAAAATTTGTACAAAATAGAAAAATTATTGCATCCCCATCTCCTTCCCAAACTTGGTAGAGGACCATCTGGGGAACGTCCACGTGCAAAATCAAAACTTTTGCCAGGGCTTACACTCTAAGACGTCACCTTCGCACACACGACCGCGAAACGAGGAGGTACACCTGCCCCATCTGCTACACTCATTTTGGCAGAACAGATAACTTTGTGCGGCATTGCCAAAAACAACACGCTGGCCAGGATATCAAACCCGTGGATCATGATCCAAGAGCAGTTGCCTCCACCCCAGTTGTGGTTAGCAGACCTTTCGAGGCAACTAAACGCATCACAACCAAAAAAACAAAGGAAGCCACTTTCAGACTGATTGAGGGCATCAACCGAGCCAAAAGATCCCTTAGCCATAGGCCCATTGTAAAATGCGAACGCCTCTCGGACTCCAGTTCCGATGATGACAGCGTAAGGGCCACCACAACCACAGATAATGACAAAAGAAACTTCAATTTTCTTAAAGACAACACCCTACAATTATCCAGTGATGGACCAGACAGCACAAGCGACCATTCGGTCACGGCCTGCTCAAGCACAGAAACCGTATGCCAGGATGAATGGACCATCGACAAAGTTGAACAAAAAATCGCGGAAGTGTTTTCCAACATCAAGAACATACTGCTGAAAGCACAAAAAAATGATATTCTCAGAAACGACTTACATCTCTCAGATAGCTCAGATGAACGCTCCTCAGCTTTTTGAACACTTTTAGCGGCCAAGATACATGTAATTAGCAATCTCGCACAAACTCTCATTCTCACTCTCTCTTAATCATGTTTCACTATATCATAATAATATTCAATTATCCCGGTAATGGCTATTACCGCCACCTAGTGATAAAACGACACAGGGCATAAGTTGGTAATCATCTTATTAGCAGCCATATACATAACGTGTAATGCTAGACTGTCACGCCCCCTGGTGGCAAGAAAAGACACTAATTCACACTGTTCATGTACACCTCCCAAATTGATATGACCTGTCATAATAAAGCTCTCTCGGGACCCCCAGCCCCTGACGAAGGCCCGCACCTCTAGGGCCGAAACATGTTGGGGGGGTCTCCACTTTTACACTCCACATAGTTGGTCCAGCCTCCTGTTATCTGTTTTTACTTTTTCAAGTTGGATGAGGCACCCTTTGCATCGCTTTTTGTCGATCCTATGTTGAGTTGCACCTCCACGTGGTGTTGGACATATATTTGTTCTGACTTGTTTCAACCTTTTATGAGGTGGAGACGGTGCCCATATCAAAACAACACCGTCGATGCCTCAGAAATGGGGCTAGTCAAAAACCTGAACATTGAGAATAGGAAATGGCACATAGGCAAATTTCAAATTCCGGAAGGGGAGGAAAAGTTGATCGAAATTGGGGAGGTAAATGCTTATGAATACCTTGGGATAAAGATAACAGGCAGGGAATGTTCAGATACCACATACAGAAAACAATAGTTTTAATAGGGCCTTCACAGCGAGGGTATTATGGGATAGGGTAGCAATACCAGGTATGCTCTATGGCCTGGATGTAATTTCAATTAATGTAGAAGACATTAAACAGCCGGAAAAGGTACAGAATGAAATGGGAAAAAGGATTCTGGGTGCACCGCCATGTACTGCCACTGAGGCAGTCTTTGGGGAACTAGGCTGGTTAAGTATCACTGACAGGATAGCAAAATCAAAACTAAATTACTGGGGACACCTGCAAGAGGTAGATGACAACGGATGGTGCAAGAAAGTACACATGGAGTCTATAAAAGAACAAACAAAATGGGTCAGAGACATGGATGAGATTGCAGAAAAATATGACCTAAAAGGACCGGATGAAGTTAAAGACTGGAAAATTTATGTTTGGAAAACAGTAATGCAAGGGTGGGCAGATAAATGGAAACAGGGGGTTAGAGAAAAATACATTAAAGGCATATAAAGTAATGGAAAAACCAAAGAAAAGTACGTTTTGGGATGGTAGTAAAGGATCTAAAATATTATTTCAGCGTAGGGTGGGGATAATTTATCTTGAATAGAGACAACAAAAATGGACACCAGGAAGCGACGGTAAATGTAAAGTATGTACACAGGGGGATGACGAAACTTTAGACCACTGGCTATTTCAGTGTACAGTGCATGATGAAAGGAGGGACAAGATGTTCAGAGAATGGAAGAGAGAAGACCAAAATTGTAAGAGCTTGGAACAAATTCGGAGTTGGCGGGAGGAGGAAAGGGTTGCATGGTTTTTGGGATTGAAGGGTGATCTTCGAGCCTCCAGGGAATAAGAGAGGTATTAAATCAGTACAGGACTACTTGGTAGGATGCTGGGAAGAAAGAAGAAGTCTATATGAGGCAGGAGGTAATTAAATTAAATACAACAGATAGGTAAGAATGCGGGAAAGGAAGGGAAAGGTAGTAGCCCTTTTAAGGGCTCCCTTGGCTGTCTTCGTCTGTATATTATTTGTCAATGCAGGAACATGCCAAGGGAAGTGTCTAAGCCTTAGAGGTGGGGTCATGCAGGATGGGTAATGAGGGAAAGTAATATTTATGAGCTTAACAGATCTTTTTTTTCTTTTTCTGGTCTCCTGTGCCAACAGGACCATGGCACATAAGCGGATGACCACAGAATTATTATTATTATTATTGAGCGGGGTTTTGTTGGTCTTTTTCAGCAAGGAGTATGCAGCTTGTCATGTTGCATGGTCACTTAGCTCTTTGTTGCCGCATTACTGTTGTTCACACCTTTAAGTTACATGCGGTTGGCCAGTGGCGAAAGTTCCTGGATGTGCAAACTCGGGAATACTGTGTCTATGACTATGTGTTACTTAGTCTTTGCACTTAAATTGCAGTTCCAGTGGCTGTCACTCGTTTGGAACCACTGAATGATCCACGTCTGGCAGTGTGTGCTTGCTGAAAATAACCGAATGAATTCTTGGATTCACCATCCTGGCACTTAAGGCACTCAGCGAATCAAAAGGCGTGAACAGCATGCATTGACAACACGAAGTAGGGTCAAACAAGCCCGTAGCAACCTATATATTCTATGTAAAACATGCTGGACCACAAGAGTCAAAAGTACAGTTTCCAAACGTCAAATTTTTATTAAAACCCATGTACTAATAGTATAGTTTAAAAGCATCAGTGATTTTCAACTCAAAATCTGTGTCCAGCTCTGTCTCTGAGTGATTTGCATCCAAAAAAGGCCTATTTAACATGGGAATGAATGGGAATACACACTTGTATCCACCCAGCAGAGATTTGCAGGTCAGTGCCTGTGATGTCATGGTGAAGCCAAGAATTTGCATTCTGGCCACGGCCATAGAGAACTTAAGTTCGGCGACTTCAGTCAAGTGCCAGCACTCAACAGGTTTTCTCCTCCAAATGAAACTGAAACTCTGACTCTGAGTCTTGACCTGAATTGGAAGTGAATAAAATCAAAATATCGCTGAGGCCTGAGCATACACAGACGTTTGGGACAATGTGTAAGCAATTTAGTCTTTACCTCACAAGACACAAAATGACGTTTGACCAGAAACTCGCTCACCTATGAACTACCGGCCTACCACGAAATTTACACCAGTTTCCATGCATCGATTATGTGCTTTCTTCTGGGTATTGAATATCGCTCAAAATTACCCACAATGCATTCAGTCAACAGGAAACAGAGCTATCAAATGTTTACAAACACTTATTTATTTTCGTAAATACCATTTCACGCTATGTTCTCATGTACTTCAAGGTTTTATGATTTCTACAACTTACTGAAATATGAACACACTTCTATACATTATCAAAACTCACATTTATGAATCCAAGCATAGCAATCATAAATTTACGTGTGTCACAGACACAAAGCTAGCAGTGAAAAGTAAGTTCTGACTGGGGTTGACGTTTGGTCCGGGAGTGAACAGGTGAGGATGAGATCACCCTGAATTGGAAGGATGACTTAATGAAGGGCATAGGTTTGTGCAGACGTTGGCAAATTGTTTTTCAGTCATTAACAAATTGAACTATGTCGTGGATTTGGAAATCACTTATAATACAAGTGCTGGGTGTCGTTTTTCAGGAGTAACAGTCAGCATGATAAGGCCCCAGCAAAATAAGTATGTTTTTGTTTACAAACCACTGCTACAACAACATGTGTATTATGCCTTAATGAAGAAACCAGCATATTTCACTAAATTTACAAAAAGTAACATTGAAAGATAAATGCTTCTTAGTGTAGATATCAGTGTGCACATATGACTGACGGGAAATGTAAATGGAAAAGTAATGTCAATGGTAAACATGTCATGATGAAAATTGCTGAAAAAGTTCATCATTCAACTTCAAGAAATTATATAGAATATATATATATATATATATATATATATATATATATATATATATATATATATATATATATATATATATATATATATATATATATATATCCTGAGTCGTTCAACCCTACTGGTTACTTACCATGCAGGTTAGTGTCACTTTTCATGAATCATTGTAAAAATGGTAAGTGACATTTGCATAATATCAATGTTATGCGCCATCAACTGATCTGCACAAGCAACCAATCGCATTGTGCACACAATGGATCTGTTGTTCATGCAACAATTGACCGATCGCACACCTATCAACCGATTTCACTGCACTGACATCAGGTGTGTGCATGGTTGTGGGAACAGTAGATCGGCATGTTGAATTGTTCCTCAGCTATTTATAAATCACAATTAACTGATACTGATTTTTAACTTCATCATACTTAAATGACATGATTTTGTTTGTGATTAAAACTTTGTGCAATATTTTAAACATGTATCCGTAGTTCTGCATTGAAGTGACCATATTCTATCAGTATTGGAATTGAGTGGCGTTTGAACCTTGATATCTTGTCTCGGCCAATGCGTTGATGACGTTGCTATCATTTCTTTCATATGAATCAGGTACTGTTCTCTTCATGTGTCCTACTCACCAAGCGTCATAAACTGTCACACTTTGCAAACAAAAATCAAGCATATTTGGTACTCTGGTCTTCAATTATTAAAATATGGCAATTCAGTCATTGTTGGGTTATGGCAGACTTCATTCCATGTATTGTATCTGGACAAGTCAAATGTCCAAATTGGAAGGGTTGGTACATTTAACATGCGATGCGAACATTGCCATGATTGTATAGCATGATGCATAGATACTTTCAATCAAAATGTATGGTGAAATTTAGTGAAACAATGAACTCCGGTGGGGAGTATAGGCTTACTATGTGCATTAAGCAGGAGATTCTTCTTCTTTTTCATGAACTGAAAAATCAGTATCATTTTGGTATATTGCACTAATATTTCCCCACACATTTGTGAGAAGATTGATATATGTCCGTTACTGACTCCTCCAAGGGAATACAAATTGGTGAAAAGTACCAATCAATTCAGCCATGGTCAAAGAATTTTTTGCAGACTGGATCTCTCCAATACCAGTCACAACACTTATGAATGCATGGTCCTTATGTATTATTCAGACAGACACTATATTGGTTGTCTAAAAAAGACATTAAATGCAGACACAGTGAAAGCTCATAACAATAAAACCACTTCTTTCCTCAAAAATGTGTTAAGTTCCTGGATATTTCAAGTAAATTGGCCCAATAACAAATAAACACTTAGCTTATTGTCTCTGACAACTAGTGTCATTAAGATAATTTGTTGGGACATCCAAGAGTTATTATGGTGACATTTCACTGAATCTTGGCTGAAATTCACGATTTCAGGTGGGTTATGTATTTAATATTTACAAAGAATGGATGTTGAAAATCTGCAAAACCATCACGAATAGAAGTATCATCCCAATTTCAACTTGTAGATTTATGGCATAGGTGGAATCCAATGAACAGTATTGCAAAATTGACATGAAACTAGTTATGCTGAATTTACTCAACTAACTTATATTGTAAAACTGCAAAATTGACATGAAACTAGTTATGCTGAATTTACTCAACTAACTTATATTGTAAAACTGGAAGTTTTCATTTCCATTGTTACAATTTAAAGGCATTGAAGTTGTAAAATGTCACTGGTGAAAGTTACCGCGTCATGTCAATTGAAAAACCAATAACTCTGTGTACGAAAAGTGTGACGGGAAATCACCAAGTTTATTTTGCAGTGTGATCAACAGATTTAGGACACGCATGAAGTGTCACAATGAAGGGTGGACAATCGATCGATAGAGCAGTGCCACTTTTCAATTGGTGCACGATCAACAGATCCATCCTGAGCGGAGTGCGATCGGTCAATAGCGCGTAACACCAATACATAACCAGGTGTGATATAACATTTATTAACCCATCTTTCAGAGAGATATTGTAATAGGCCTATTTTTAATACTGAAACCCCACGACGTTGATCCAACCAATTTCCAAGTATGATGCAATTAATAACGTGACTCCTCTATGTCACAAAGTAAGTTTGCATTTTACTTTCAGTTGGAGAACTGGTTGTGATTTTACCTTGTTATGTAGCTGGGTCTGTTCAAAGGCAAAGTGTTCTAGGTAAGTGTGGGGTTTGTCGTCGATTGATTCAATGATTCATTTTTGGTAGGTCTGGTCATGCAAGTTAGGCATTGACTTATGTTTTCTAAAAGTAGTTTGTGTTTAACTTTGATTACATTTATGTAATGTGGGCGATGTTTATAAAGGTTAAAGACGATTCTGGAGCCTAAAATAATATTTAAAAAATTTTTTTAAAAGATGTTTATAAAGGAACATAATATTTTGCTGAATTAGGTATCAATACATCAGCTCAGGATGTTTTTATTGAAAATGAAACCATGGTGCTGCCAGTTAGCAGAATGACTTTTCCAGGGATTAATGGCACTGGAACAAGTCTTGCGCTGGTTCCATGCTGATGATTCGATTTTATGTAAGGGCTAATAAAGCCTTAAACTTTCTTCTAAATTTCAAATTGTATGAAAATGATTTGTTCCTTGTACAATAACAAAATGTTATAATGATTTAGAACTCACCAGTATTTCATTGAATGGTACCAAGTAGGACTTTGCAGTTCGATTATCGGACTTGATACTGTAAATTGCTTTATTTTCGCATGTATAAATTTTCACGTTTTTTTTTTTATTTTTAACATTTCACAGTAGTTTTAATTTCACTGTTTTGGACATAATTCCTTTCAAACAATGTTAAAATACTATTTCGCTGTGTTTTTATTTTCACAGTTTTGTGCCATCAGCGAAATAAGCGAAAATAAGAATACAGCGAAATTAAAGCAATTTACAGTAGTGTTCAAACAATACTTGCACTTACAGATTTGGGTTTGTTAAGTGTTTCCTGTATATTAAATATGTGTACATGTGACAGCTGTGGCTTGTGGTGTTTGTTCTGCGATATGAGACCACAAATTTTGTCCTTTTTTTGTGGCCAGGACAAAAAGCACTTAGGTATTTGAAATCAGTGGCGAAAAAAGAAAAGTTTATGTACAGTCATGATTGCTGTTGTCAAAATGCTGGGATTTGCTTCACTTAATAACGAAGGTGTAAATTACGCGAGTACTGCAAACTGCACAACTGTCAAAATATCTCGAATACATCTCCAACACATATGACTAAATCAAAGTAAAGTAAAACAAATATGTTGAAGTGTGTCTTTTGAGGCTCACCTGACTGACAAGTCAGCTGAGCTAAAAATGATAACATTATTTCCTATAATCTGTGCTCTGGAAATATGTCGGTTGCTATGGACACCAGATTAGGATGCCTGTTCACTGTCACATCAGCATGAACATGCCACAGATATAAAATATTAATAATACGTGTGATATAAACTTTTAATAATATGTGAATGTGTTCTTATGTGGCCACCCCCACACTAGTAGTCACCTCTTTTAGTTGCTTTCTCCAGGGATAGCCAGATAATTCAACTATCGCTGCTTTCTGTAACTTCCCAGTCACAACTTGTCATGTGCTGACTGTTAATTAGGTCATGAGCCCTGGGTAGAGGTTCCAACTACTGGGTGGAGTACTGTAAACATTGCTGTCTATTTTTAACTCAGGTTATCTGATTAGAGGGGTTGGAGAGAGATTCAAATCCCCATTTCCATGAAATGATAAAGAGTGTTTCCTCGTTTCCAGAACACATTAATCCCATTTCCCAGTAAATGATTTATCTAACCATGATTTCCAGGATAAAAATGAGTACTTTCTCAGTTCCCCAAACCAATTTTACCTAATTCTTGAGATACATGTTGGCCCTTTCCCAATTCCCAGTGTGACCCATCCATCCCCCACTGATTGATATGCGTACTTTCAAGCCAGGCTCATTCAATTGCTGTTCAGAAGCAGTGAGAGGGCACACCAGGTAGCACACACAGAGACAGATTTGCTTTCAAGCAAATCTTTCTTTTCTAGTTATATTTGTGTGTATGGGGGGGGGGGGAGTTGGGGCTCATTTTTTGGCAAAATGTTTAAAAATCTTTTATGCACTGTGTGGCAAATTAGTTTAAAATTGGATAGGGACACTTCTTGGGATTCCAAGACGTTAATTTGTTCAATAATTTCTGTATGGTAAAGCTTTTGTGATTTCTGCTCCAAAATTATCACCCAGATTATGCTGAAACATGGTAGAAATATTCCTTATGAAAGTGTTTCAAGTGGTTCACTGGGTGGGAAATATGGATCCCTGATTTTTAGCTTTCTTTTTTCGATTCATGTAATTTTTAATTAATGCATACATTCCTACTGATTACAATATAAATCAATGTGGATTCCAATGGCAATTTGCATTTTCAACTTATCATGAAAACCATTATTAGCAAGATCCACTTCAAACTTGGTGTGGATGTTTGTTCAAAAGGTAACACTTCAATGATTTTGTAGTTGTTGTGTATTTTTTGTTCACTTTGGGGGGGGGGGGGATCTGAAAAAAAAAAATCAACACCACCGGAATGTGGCCATTTGAACAAATTTGGTAGATGCCCACCCAAGGTAGATCCCTAGCCACAGATATGTGGCCTTCAAGGGGGCAGCAGGGTATAGGCCCAGTGAGTTGGAGGGCGAAGCGACTGGAGGGCCCCCGACTGTTGGCCCCCACTATAATTGACAGTGTAGTCCCATTGATTACTATGTAAGTCAATGGGGATTGGTAATTCACATTTTTCACCACCAAAACCATCAGCCAGAATCACTTCAAACGGTGGTGGAGTGTACCTTAAGTGGGTCTGTACTGAGTTTGTTTAAATGGTAACAGAGACTCCAACCTGCAGAACCCAGCAGACGGGAGATGCATGTAATTATGAAAACAGATGCTGTCTGCAGGAGCCTCATTCATTTTAATATGGGGAGCACTGTCGGTCAGGTGGGAAAGTTGTAAATTTTAATTGATTTTCATGATAAGAATGTGTGAGATCTCCCTCCCAAGTCAAGAGGGTTGGAGTCTCTGTGGTCATGTTCCAATGATTTTTCGAATTATTTTTGGCAGAATCTTTTTCTCTGAAAGCACTGGGCCAATCAATCCCTTTGGAATTGCATGGGGACACTTCTGGGTATGAGGGCAAAACATACACAGTACATTGGGTGACCTTAACCTCATTTCCAAGGTCTCAGGACCACTTGCTTAATTTTAATGTGAACCTGATAACTTCAGAACTATTTGAGGTATGACATTGTTGCTGATGGTCCTTTGTGTGAGCTGGATTTGCACAGTACATGAGTGACCTAGACACTATCGATATCCCAAGGTCACATGGTCACTTTCATTAATTTCACTGTTCACTTGATAACTTTGGCCATTGAGCCAGTACTTTGATTTTGTACATGACAGTCTGCAAGAGAGGTGACCTTGACCTTATTCTAAAGGTCACAAGACCACTTAATTTTGTTGACGGAAAGTCAGCTGAGCATAATACTTTCACAGTCTTCTTGCTCAAAGTTAATGATCAAATTGATTAAAAAATATAGCAATCATTTCTTAAAACTTGGGATTTCTAATCAGATACAAATCAAGGATATTGTTGAAAACTGTTAAAACTTAAGGGCAGATCAGACAGTAAAAGTGACATGTGGGTAACTACAGTGTACCACCCATAAAAGTTCATGCAGTGAGAAACATGAATGGAAAGTTGCAATTTGATACAAATCAAGGATTGAAAACTTGAAACTTCAGGACAGGTAAGACACAAAAGTGATTTAATGGTAACTACTACCCATCAAACTTCATAGAGTGAAAAATATAAATAGAAACATTTTTTTTTTATAATATATATGACTCAAAGATTCAGACCCATATTGGAATATGGAAAAATAACTCTCCAGGTTCATTTGTTTCCACAGAATTCATGTGTGCCTATGTGGCTCAAATACACATCATTGTTTGTTTTCGTCATAAGTGTGTATTTTGGAGTTATGAAAATCTTAAATTGAAGTTTTCGTACTTTGGGCTCCCTCCATTTTTGAAAGCACATATTTAGAAAACATAGTCAGATGTAAAAATAAAAATTCCTGACAGATTTGTGAGTCACACTTACGTATAACAGAAGATATGCATATTAAGTTCCTGCCCAAACTGCATTCCTGATTGCCTAGTCTCATTTATATGGTGAGTTATGACGAGATACGTGTCAGTACCTGTGGGGACAAGCAGGATATTATTAATATTTTGGAAATACAGCATACTTATTAAAGGCAAATGGAAATTTTTCTTATATATGGCTCGGGAAGTACTGGAAGAATACCAGTTTGTTATTTGTGAACTTAAATTTCTCTGGAAAAAAAAGGCTAATTTTGTGAGAAATTAGCATATGGCCTGTCTGTGACAGTGATGCGACCCACACGTCCCTCCTGATGGCCAGGCGTCAAACCTGTGCTTTGTGGTGGGAAATTAATATGCATACTGCATATTGTTCACTACATCTGAACAGAGTTTGAATGAATGTGAGAAGAGTTCTTTATATCCACATTTTTGTAGGCATGATTGCCAATGTGTTCAATATTTAACGTATCAATGAATGAATGATCTTTATTGTCACACATCAAAAATCTACTCACATCACAAACTACCTCTATACATCAAATAATTTATAAATAAATAATGTCATATTAGGGATTATTTACAAAATATCACACTCTATTGTCAGCACATTTAAAAGGTGCACACTGTATTAAATGTGCCTATCAATGGTGATCTTACTCGGTTAAACTTGGTTTCAAATGCCTCATTAATAAAAGATAGAAGAGTCTTACAGGTGTTTACACTCCTTTTACTCAATGTCATAAAGTACTTTAATTTATCAATTTGGCTTGAACAGTTAAATTGGCCATACCTTGAGGTCAGGCTTGAGTACAGGTTCATTCGTATTCCATGATAACTGATTCATTCTGTAACAAAGTGAACTTCGTCTTCAATATCATTGGTCTGGCATAACTGGCATATTCTTATATCGTCTTCAATGTCATTGGTCTGGCATAACTGGCATATTCTTATTTCAACTGGTGTTTTGGGCCTTATATATCAGCCTGTCTTATGTGTAAAGCCAATGGAAAAATTGTTTGAAAGTTTGGGTGACCTTGACATATTTTCAAGGTCATTAAGCACTTTAGTAAAGGTGCTGAATTCAATAATTGAGAAAAAGTGAGGTGTATGATACCAAATATATTCACAAATGTGTATCATATGTGTAAGTTTGAAATTGCATTATATGGATGACCATGGTCTACTTTGTCGTGGTCATGGATTCAATACATTTCAGGAAATACTTTTTTTCTTTGTTATGGTCCTCTGATTACATTCAGCAGAACATTAGACATGATGTTCTGCTGAATGTAAGCGCATGATGCAGAAATTGTCCTACACAGAGTTATAAATATTTTGTTGATGTTGCATATATCAACTTGAAGAAAACCTTTGTCTATGACTGCAGGTGCTTGGCTTGTGGTACGTATTGCACGGAGTGCATGGCCATGGATCAGCCTGATTCTTTAGAGGATTGGGTTGCAATCAAGGAGCATCCATTCCTTGACAAATCGTCCAAGACGAGGCTGTCTTTCCATGTTGGCTGGAATGAAGTGGAGGGGAAGATTGCTATTGTGTGTCGAGGTCAGAGCAGAACTGTGGGGGACACAGAGGCTCAGGGCTGGAGTGGGATTTTTAGCTTTCAGGAACTCAAGTCAATCCACGAGCAGTTGTCGTTGGTGTACCCATCACTCGGGCCGTACTTACCAGAGCTTCCAGTGGAGCCCATGGGTTTGTGGACATTTTTCACACCAACAGAACCACCGGATGATAACATTTGTGAACAATTACATGCTTACTTGCAGATTGCTGTGGATGTATGTGGTAAGAAACTTCTTATTTCAACACTGTTTGAAGAACATTCATATGAGGAATACTTTGAAAAAATCAGTGAATTAAAGCGGAGACTGTATGATGAAGCAGTGGACAATGCACAAGATCAACTTAAAAACGTTTTATTTTTGAGAAGTGGATCCATCAATATGTTGGATATGTGTGAAGTATATAGTCAGGAGGATGAGAGCCTGTTTAAGTATAATATAGCCCTTGCAGAATTGTATAATTATTTAATTCAGCCTTTCCTTGACATGAGAGAATTGTCTTTCGACAAACTTAAAGAAGCCAAGAGAGGACTCAGTGATCCAAATCTGGGACAACGTAGGAAGTCTGAGTATGCTGTGATGTTTGAGGAGTGGCAAGAAAACTATGTCCATGCCCTGGATCGTATTCAAGAACTCTACATGGAATATTATGAAAAGACAGTTCAGCTTTATATGGGTAAGTTTATTTTTAATCTGGATATCCGTGGCGGCGAAATGTTTGCGAAATTAAATGTGATAAATAGATTTATGAGCTAAGAGTTTTCATTTAAAATGAGCCACATGAGAAAAGTATAGCTATGTGTTAAGCGTTTTTCCTCAATATGTTTGCTGCCAATTGGTGTTTGTACAAATATTCATGATTTCAGAATGTCAGAAGCGAATGTTGGAGGACCAGAAAAAGTTTGGTAAGAAGTCTTTTGAAATTGCTGCCATGGACAGACTTAACAGGTGAGTGTGTCTCATGCAAACATGTCAAAGCATTGATGTTGGCTTCATAGAGCAATGCTTTCTGTTGGTCCTTGTGGTGAAGAAGTTGTTGCATGTTTTATGTAGTGTAATCAAAATTACACCCAGATCTCCAATCATGAAGCACTCAGGTGCAGGAAGCACCTGCCACCCGCCAGCCCACCCCTGACATTCATCCGTGAATACATGCTGTATATGCCCTAAGATGCACCTTTTCGTCACATAACAAACAGATGAGGTATGATTATGTATGATTGAAGGAACAAAATGATCTTGGGGGGGGGGGGGGGGAAGACACAAGACACATTGTGAGGATTAGGTCTTGAACTGGAATAAGTGGGTCAATGTCACTAATAGATTAGCAAGTATACTGCAACATGAGGTTCTCGGCCTACTATGATGTTGAATTTTGGATGCCAACCACAGCCAGAAAGGTGCAGTCTTTTGGCGTAGTCACCATAAACCAGTCACTCTAGAATCAACATCTACAAATGGTGAAATGGTGTTGTTTCATTTTTCAGACTCCCAAATGACCTTGATGCTCAACAAGTAGGAATATCACATAATCAGAAAGAGATTACCTCAGACACTAGCAACATGTATTAACAGAATTCAATTTGGAAAAATCAACTGAAAACATTCAGGCCTAGTTATGAAGTTATGGTGGTCCCGCTGATCATATTAATTGCAATTAATGTTATAGTTGTCAAAAACTCATTAAATTAATTATTATGATGATAATTTAGGCAAAATAAGCTTAAGGCCAAGGCTCAAATTTTGCGTAATGTTGAGTGACTTTTACATATTTTTCAAGGTCATTAAGCACTTTAATCCTACATTCAATATGTTGCAAAAGAATAAGTATCACAAAACCAAATATACCACAAATGTGTGTGGAAGTTTGATTTTGCATAATTGGGATGACCTTGACCTACTTCCTCAAATTCATGGAGGTATGTTTTAGGAAATGATTTTTTTTTTTTTGTTTTTTTTTTTTTTTTTGTTTTTCTTTTTTTTTTTTTTTTTTGTGATGGTCATTACAGGAACATAGTACCAATAGAAGTCTATAAGGTGTGAACCCATGATGGTGCCACAGGTTATGTTGATTTGAAGTAACATTAAAGCAATCAAAAACACATTGAATTCATCATTGTAATAGTAAATTGAGATGCAAGTGCAAAATTTACACCAAATATGTGTTGGGCCATTGGTCAAAATTTGTAATATATCATGTGATCTTGATACATTTTCAAGGTCATTAAGCACTTAAGTAAAGGCACTAAATTCAATATTTAAAAAAAGAATGAGGCATATGATACCTAGTATACTGCAAATGTGTATCATATATATGTATGTGGAAGTTTGATATTGCATAATATGGATGACCTTGATCCTCTGTCTCAAGGTCATGGAGGAAATGCATGTCTGCAAAGCACCAGGCCCCTGGGCCTCTTGTTTTTTCCAACCAGGAATGAGATATGTCCTTCAAATATTCTTTGTGCCAAAGATAATGGATCTGATTTCCTTAAAAGTACTGTTTATGGCCTTTCCATATATGTGTTTCATTTGGGTGTAAAGATACGAGCAGAGACGTGCAATCGAAGATATATAATTTCTGTTCCTTTTTGTTCTTGATTGTCATTGTGATTAATCTTGTAGGGTTAATGAAGATCTAAGTCTGGAAAAATTACAATTACTTGAAGCAACCAAGCGCCACTATGAGCATCAGAGGGACAAGGTGAAGCAAGAGGTGGGTGTGACAGTAGACCCTGAGGAGCTAGGGATATTTGCACTGTTCAGAGCCAGATTCATTGTGTGTATGAGGATCGATAATGTTTTCTGTAATTGGATATATCAATGATGTCTTTAAATCGTGATTTATTATCATCGAAGTTTAAAAGTGCTACTTTCAGGGCAAAAATGCAATAAATTTTCAGGAGAAAATGGTGATAGTTTTGTAATGATAGGAATGGGAACAGGCCTCACTTCACATCAAATCATTTGTTATGTGGTAAGGTGGACCAACTTTAACTCTTTCAGTGCCAATAATGTCCAAAATCGATCTACTGCAGTCAAACTAGTCTGAATTATCATTAGGATCTCAGATTCTTATTCCTCATAAAAAGACCTTTCAAGTACCAGCATGCCTCTAGTTACAGAGAAAATATCCAAGGTCAACAGCTTTTCTTGGGTCGCATTCAGCACAATGCTCCCAATGCGTGCCGAGAAAAGCTGTTGACTCAGTCCAAAATTTGGTACTTAAAAAGTTAAAAGACCACCACTACTGACAGCACAAAGTAGTCTCATTTATTGCAGATGGTCTTAAAATTCTGGCAAATTTATCACAGAAATGGACTCAAGAGTGATGAAAGGGTGGTCTAGCATGGGAGGTGGTCACAGTGCTGTTCCATTCAGTCCTTGACATGATGTCACAAACTATTCATGTACAAAAAGGAGACTTATTTTGATCTCGAGACTTGATTGTGAGATTTGGGATAAGAACCTCCATCTTCTGAGGAGTGGCAGGGGGAAAGGGGAGGTGGCGGGTGGGGGTGGGGGGGGGCGGGAGGAGGTAAATATATGAGACAGGCTCCCACTGTTGTTGACTGGTTCTTCCTTTTTTTTTTATACAGTTAATTGTACAACAAGGAATATGCCTGCATGCTATTTTCTTCCCTAAACATCACGCACCTGATGGACTAGGGGTATAGTGCAGTGACAGGAGGATTACTGCTGCAGTAATTCCTGTCTTGAAAGACCACCTATGGGGGATGACCAAATTGTGATCTTTCTGAACATGTAGTCTCATTCGTATGAGTTAGAAATAACCTGAAAATTACAAAGGGGGGTTTCCTGAATAGGTTGTCTTCAAGAGAGGCAATGTTTTAACACAGTGGTCCTACAAGACAGGGACCATTGTAACCAAGTGTATGGTCATGTGTGTATCGCAGATCGCCAGTTTGGAAGAGCAACCACATGGGATAAAGAATGAGTTGATGAAATTGGAGCAGTCAGTGTATGCCTGGCAGGTCAAGATCTATGATCTGGAGATGGAGATACAGGATGAGCAGGAACATCTACTGAAAAAACAACTGGAAGTGCTCAGGCAGGAGCAGCAAGGTAAACTGACAAAATGTAGCCAGGTTTGCAACCTGTTTGAAAATAAGCTCTTGAAGAGAGAAAGTGAAACTTGAGGAGACTGATTTGTCATGTGAACAGGTTAGATCAATATGAACCATTTTTCCTTGAATTAAGACTTGGTCAACAGCTTTCCGTGGCATGGTTTGGTCACTAAGTGCCAAACTTGTGCCAAGGAAAGCTGTTGACATGGGGAATGTGATTGATAAGTCTTATCTACAATTCTCGGTCAGATTGTCTTTTTTTAAAACATGTACTGTTGAAATTAATTGAAAGCACTGAAGCAGATGGCATTGGTTGTGGTTGGTTTAAGGGGGAAAGGGTCAACCTCTACATGTATAAGGGAATAATTTTAATGTTTTGACTGCATGTGATCAAATTGCAAAGGTAGTTCCTGCTGGGGAGCTTCATTTATGCATGATATAATAGTGCATGTACCAAAAGCACATTGAATTTGATTACAAAAATTTCACATTTTTTTTTGACAAATGTACCAACTATAGGGAATATTGTTTTGTTTAAAGACATCAATAGTCCACAGACTTTCAAAATGCAAATTTATGTCATGGAAATATTTCTACATTTGTGTTGTAATTCATAAATAATCCTTATTTTAGTGTTTTATTTAAAAAAAGAGTGTTCACTATGCAGACATTTTTATATGAAGTAGGGGTGAAGGACCTTTTATTTGTAATACAGTGAAACCTGTTTGAAAGACTGCCCCATGGGATAGGGTAGTTTTTTAAAAGGGTGTAAATAACATTTAAAGTACTAACTACTTGGAGGGTGATTTAGACAGTGCAAATTGATATGCACCGAGCTGGACCTTCACTATCTTTATGTAATTTTCTCTGTATGCTGGCTAGCTTTGCAAGATGACATCCAGTTCTATGATGCTGTGGAGGAAATGGATGACTTAAGCTCTGATGATGAGTCCAAAGGAAAAGAAGATCCTCAAGTTCGTAATCTGAAGCAAAAATTAGGTATTGTGTACAGAAAAAGAGCTCATCTCAGAAATAAAAAGGTTTGTACATGTACATTAAGTAATGTAGATTGTGAGACCAGGGCATAGTGGGACAAAGTTTACATTTTGGTTTCTATTTCTCCAGCACTTCCTTCATTTTCTCTAACTGTTGTGAAAGAATATTATAAGTTTATGTCAGAGGCGTGGGTTTTCCATATCTAATCAAATAATTTTTATCTTATACTGAAGTGAAAAGAGCCAAAAAATGTGTCCCGCAGTGCCCCAGTAGTGGAACATGGTCCATTAAGTTGACCAGAGTACAGGGGGACAATAGTTCCATTTGTAAGGGTTGGGTGGACCCTTTCTGTTTTTGGGTTGTCCGCCCCTCCGTCCAGATGTGCGCATTCTCTTTACCTACAGAATGCCTCCATGTATTTTGCTCAAATTTGGCAATATGCTTACCTTGCCTGGCAAGATGACCTGATGAGGTTTTTGGTGTCACCATGACGTAATTTGAGCAAAAAAAATTCACTGTCCCATAGCAACCCATGTCCCACTGTACCCCAGTCTCCCTTATACATCATGTTATGGTCTACTACTGCAAAATTACTTCTCTAAGGTAAAAGGCCAATATACTGTCTATGTAAGACTTCTTATGGCACAAATAAGCTCCCTCAGGGAGCTTTTTTTTCCTTTTTATTTCATAACTTCAAATCCAAAATGCATCCAAGTGATATGGTATGGTTCTAGCATTGAGGGATGATTTAAATCATAATCTCTATCGATAAACAGTGTCGGACAATGGAATATGTAAGCACACATGGCATTTTGTAGGTTTTGGATTTTGAAGTTCCAATAATTTTTTGTGCTGTTTTGTGCCCAAGAAGTGCATATGACAGTATCTCGCTGCTATGAGCAGTGACACACTGTTGTATGCAGTAACCTGCCAAAGTACATGTATGTATACCAGTAGCGTACCAAAGTACATTTATACCCGTGGTTTGCTGCAAGGATGTTTTAGATCATATGACATGGCCTTAAGATAATGTTTTTAGATCCTATGACATAGCCTTAAGATCATGTTTTAGACCATGTGACGTGGCCTTAAAATAATGATCACATGACGTGGCCTTAAGATAATGTTACATGTCAAAGGCAGGGCTCAGTAATTTTGTGTGTGTTTCTGTTTCTTCTGGTCCAGTCTTCAGGACATGTTTTATCATATTGTACGTGTCCCCCGTTCTAAGTCTTTTGTCCACTGATCCAAATTCCATTGATAAAAGCAACAATTTTTGGTTGCTCTCAGGGCAAATGCTGTGGAATTTTTGCTTGCTGTGATTGGTTTTTCACTTGAATGGAGATAGGGGACATGCAAAATGATGAGCCTTGTATAGTAAAATAGAACTACATGTACTTCAGCAGAGGGTTTCATGATTCCATAAGATAAGAAGCAACAAAAAGTGAATACAAGTTTATTGTGCAGTACATGTATTCCTCTCAGTTTATTCTAACTTTGGTAATATTTATTAAGTGTCGTGTAAAAAAAATGTACAACTATGCATTTTTTTTTCTTTGTGAAGTATATAATATTTACAGTTGTCTCATGGAATAAATAAAACAGCAGTTTTTCAGTAAAGACCTGCTTTCTTCTGTCGTCTTTTTGTGCAATAGAAGGCCTTTGTACGGACCGAACAAAACAAGAAACAAGCGAAGAAAGATGCAGAGAAGACATTCAAAGAGCACCATAGCATTCAATTGGTATGATTTTAGTTTGTCTTTAATATAAAAATGCACATACAAATACATGTACATACATACACATACAGTACTGCCAGAAAGCCTTGCACTCATTTTCAAGTGCTCCCCTGGTGGCCCAGATGAGTGGTCTCCTAGATGTACCTTTCCCTGAGGGGCTAACATAGAGGAGACATCCAGGGAAATTTGATATTAATCACACTGTGGGCTGCTAGTAGCAGCCTGTGACCCATACCTAGGTTTAGTGCAAGAATTTTATTAATGAAAATGTAATGTGGGAAGTGGTATTGGCACGTGCCCCCCCCCCCCCCCCCCAAAAAAAAAAAAAAAAAAGATTGAAGATTGAAGATTGTAAGACTTTCCAGTAGTGTTGTACACAGACACACACACACACACCCTTGGAAATATTGGTCTTTTTAGAAGAAGTTGTTGTTTTTGTTTGACCTCCCTGGGATTGTAAATCTTTTTACAATGCTTATATTGTGCCACAGTTTGGCTTGACTGCTGTAGTACAGTGTGGGACTGATCCTGTGACATCATAAAGTCACAAAGTTGCAGAAATGTTTAATTTGGATAATGACTGATGCAGATTATACAGCTCCAACTCCACCTTTTTACAAGACATGGTATTATGGCTTGATTTGAGAGATTTCAGTACAAGAACTTGATGGTCTACAAAAGTCTAACTGGCTATGCCTCTCAGCACATGAGACATGTTTGTGTATGTGCAAGATGCACAAAGCAGTTCAACATGTTTACTTATTAGTTTTTTTCTGAAAGTGGCCTTCTGAAAGTCCCCTGAAGAATCAAGGCAGCAGGGAATAGCAGCATCATGTAGCAAAGGTTTTAACTCACTACAACGAAATGTAAGAAATCAGCCAAGCCCACAAGATTTTAAAACTGTGTACCTATGCTTATTTTATAACGATTCTAGAGTGCTATTGTGACTATATTGCCATTGTAACTGTGTATCTTTTTCTTGCTATTTTGTTGTAATCACTCATCACATCATTGTATGATTTTGTTATATTGGAATTGTTTCATCTAACGGCATTTCCCCGAGGAAAATAAACTTTTGTTTATGAGGGTACTTTCCCTGAATAAAGTTGTCACACCTTTATCCCTCCCTCCCTTCCTGCCTGCCTGCCTCCTTCCCTACCTTCCTGCCTCCCTCCCTACCTTCCTGCCTGCCTCCCTCACTACCTGTCTGCTTGCCTGGCTCCCTCCCTCCCTACCTGCCTACCTACCTACCTAACTACCTACCTTCCTGCCTGTCTGCCTGTCTGCCTGTCTGCCTGCCTGCCTGCCTGCCTACCTCCCTTCCTTCCTACCTACCTACCTACCTACCTACCTACCTACCTACCTACCTACCTACCTACCTACCTACCTACCTACCTACCTACCTACCTACCTACCTACCTACCTACCTACCTATATGAACAAGTGATGGAAAACCCTTCTTTGGAGAGGCTTTTGTTCCACATATTATGGAAAAGTCATGTTCACTTGTCACAAAATGAAAATCAAGAAATATTTTTACCATTTATGTCATTTGTCTGTTTGGGTTTTATGACAACCTACTTTGCTTGCCACTGAAAATTTGCAGTTAACAGGTGACTTCATTGGACTCTATCAGAGGGTCAAAATGCTAAATTGTAAGAAGATAGATTTTTTGTGGAAAATCATTTAGAATAGAAACTGCTCAAACTTACATTGAGCAAATCATATATCTTTTTACACAATGAAGAATTATCACATGCATTACCTCCATATAACTTGGAAATGAATGTGATTATGATGACTTCAAGAGCTATGTATGACTTGTGAATTATTTTAGAAACGAGATCAGCAGAAAGAAGAGGTTCGACAGAAAGAAGATTTTCTGAAGAGTGAAAGAAAAAAGACGATGGAAAGACTAAAACAATTTAAAATGGTAAGTTGTGCATGTTTCCATTGGTCCGTGTGAAATGTCTCTCCAGTGTGATCTTCTCTTGTATTTTAATTCACTGAAACCTTGTTATATTGACACCATTTGTTCCTAAACAATTGTCAGATACCTGAATATGTCAGATAAAAGAGTCAAAAAGCAAAGGAATTTCATGGTAAGTCCCTCGAAACTGGTGTCATAACATGAATTTTTGGGATGTTGGAGTGTTGTTATGATGAGGTTTCACAGTATCTGATCTTGCAACAAAAGGTCATTTTCTGCACGGGAACAATTTGTGTTTTCATGCCATTCTGCAGGACAAATGATGCATTGTGTTACGGGATTTTCTGTCTTGTGGCCTTTTTTTCCATATCAAAAAAAAAAAAAAAACTGACCAATTTTGATCAATTTGACACAAAGTTACGATATAAGACAAAGTTTCAAAAAAGATGGTTTAATCAGTAATACCTCATGGAGGCCTGGCGGACAAGTGGGCCTGCATACACAGTGGCACCATACCTAGTGTTCATGATGCAAACATTGTGGTTCCAGTGGGCATGTACAAGTGAAAGCAATTATTATCCATGCAGTCAGACAAACCAATGTCATATTGTCTAAGTCATCCTTATAGTCAGACAAAACAATGTCTCCTTGTCTAACTTATACACTTAACTCATAAATGTCTCATTGTCTCAACTGATACACTTTACTCAGAAATGTCTCATTGTCTAACTGATACACTTAACTCATAAATGTCCCATTGTCAAACTTATACACTTAACTCATAAATGTCTCATTGTCTAACTTATACACTGTACTCATAAATGTCTCATTGTCTAACTCATCCTCGCAGCTAGAGAAACCAATGTCTCATTGTTGGACTCATATTCATAGTCAGACAAACCATTTTATCATTATCATACTCATTGACTCCTGCTTATAGTCCATTTCTGGTTCTGTGAATGTACTCAATTGTGGAGGAATGAATATTTGTCAAATGATACAATTAATCAAATAGAAATAGGCAAGAATTTAACCCAGGAAAAAAATCAGATGCTCACATATAAAATTCATCACTTACTTACATACATTATGCAGGAGTGGGGAACCATCAAGAGTAATGAGCTCAGAGTTTGAGACACCAGTTTCTTTGTAATTTTATCCCCTTCCTAGGAATGATATATTGTCATTATCTAAATAATACAATTACATGAAACAAGAATCCCCTAAAAAGACTACATGTATTCCATTATAAAGTATACTGTGACTTTGCATGTGGATCCATAGTTCTGCTCACACTCTTTGTGTGTATATTCTGTGGAATTGCAGAAGTACCCCAGTCCTGCTGCCATAAAGCACCCAAGGCATGCTGCAGCCAGTCAGAGGAAAACTTCAGCAGCCAGCAGAAAAGATGCAACAAGGACCATCCACAAGCCTGCTTCAAAAAATGACACTGCTGGCAAACCATCCAAAGATTACCCTGACACTGCAGTAAAGAATGATGTACCACCTCCACCCAGTGGCCCACCCCCGCCGCCACCCCCTCCTCCACCTCCACCTCCTAGCTTGGGGGTGCCCCCTCCACCACCTCCTGTCCCACCCCCATCATCAGTACCAGGCACTCCTGTCAAGGCAGCTCTGTCCATCGATATGCCCCAGGATGCTTCTATAGACACATGTGCTTCCATTGACCTTGGCAGCATACAGCAAGCCAGACAGAAACTGAAAAGAGGAAGTGGTCGGTCACAAGCTAAACCTAAAACATGTAAGGAGTGTGGTGCATTTTACAAAACTTTGCCTTTTTTCTTGATTATAAACATTGCTATCCCCTGTTGTGCTGCTGAAAGGTAAGCACCATTAAAATCGGAACACACAAAATATTGATCCATAAGTTATCTTTGTGTTCTTACATTTGGAATGATGTTTAAAATATTAATTTGTTATTTTTGAGCTCTGTTGTTTAAAGAATGAACATATAATCAGAAAAGCTTATTGTGAGAGAAAGTCAACGATAATGAACGAGATTTATTTACATGTAACATTTTCTCCTGGAATTAAAACTGAACAGCTTTCTTTGGCGGTTCTTCCATGCCAAAGAAAGCTGTTGACCTGGGTTATATTATCTTGATAGGTCTCATATACAGTTCTTGGTCAAGTTCTTTTTCATTACTGGTGAAATTAGTCAAAAACACTGTAGCAGATGACCTTTGACCATAAGCCGTTTTTTGCAGGTTTTAAGGGGAAAGGTTTAACTCTAAGTGACAATTTTTGACTGAGTCAACAGCTTTTCTTGGTGTGCAATGTGCCAAATGTGCGCTGAGAAAAGCTGTTGACCCGAGATATTTTCTCTGGATCTAGCGGCATTCTGGTACTTGAATGAAAGGTCTTTTTACAAGGAATACAAATCTGAGATCCTGATAGTTCAGACTAGTTTTACTGTAGTAGATCCACTTAAGGCGTGATTGGCACTGAAAGAGTTAATATATGCTTCCAGATGAGCTGTACTCGCCCCAATGAGAAGGGTGATTCCTATAATCCTTCATTGTCAGTCACCACTTTGACCCACATACTGACAATTTTTATCCCCATTATGTTCATTGAAATCATGTCCTTGAAGTAAATATGTATGGCCACAAGCTAAACTTAAACCAAAGGACATTGAATTCAATATTATGTGATAAAGGGTAAGGGGAATAATACCAAATTTATCATAAATATATGTTCATGTGAAAGTTTGATGTTGCTTCATATGTATGACCTTGACTAATTTCTGAATGTCATGGAGGGAATGCATTTCAGGAAATGAATTTTTGGTGATAACCATCAGATTATATGTCAGCATAGCTTTAGGCCCATGGGCCTCTTGTTTGACTCCATTGTATGGTAAAAGCAAATATTTTATGGTCAGTCAATTTTGGATATTGAGAGATTTTCACTCCATCTTGCCAAAAAGTGAAGGAATAGCAATTGAACCAACAAATCATGATGTGGTCATTCCCACCAGGTCATAAGAGAGTTTATGCCATTCTAGAGCCAGACACACAATTCTGAATATGGGAATTTGAGTTGCAGTACATTCACTAGGCATTCCCGTTTTAAAACAAATAACAATAACAAAATTTTTAAGGTCACCATAAAACTCAAGTTTTGAGCTCTGCTGACCAAAGGTCCCAAAGCTTATGGAATCACTCATTACAGGAACTTGTGTTGACCAAAAGTCTATGATGTGTGGAGTCCTGGTGGTGCCTCTGGTGGTATTAATTGGATCTAACATTACAGGGATCAAAAACATACTAAAGGCATCATTATGATACAAATGTAAAGAGTTAAGATAGAATTACAAACTTTACACCAAATGTACCTTAGGGCAATGATTTGTAAAAGTTTGGATGACCTTGACATATTTTCGGAGGTCATTAAGCCCTTTTGTTAAGGACACTAAAATATGTTGAGAAAGAATACAGCTAACGATACTAAATATGCCATAATATGGAGGTTTGACATTGTGCAATGTAAATGACCGTAATCATTAGATTATATGGCAGCAGAGTATTAAATCCATGGGCCTCAACTTTTTTTTGTTTATTTCAATGATATCATTCTTTTTTTCTAAACAAAAGTTTCTTATGATATTACAGCAAATCCTATGGAAGACATGATGTTGCTGATCCGTCAAGGTGTGAAACTGAAGAAAATTGACAGGGAGCCTATGTCAGAGTCCAAAAGGCCATTAACACCAAGTGAAGAGCACACGAAACAGTTACAGGAAGTACTGGACAGAATCAGCAAAAGGACTTGCCTGTCGTCAGACGAAGGCAGTAATGAGGACAGTGATCACTCTTTTGATGATTAAATAATGTTTTAGGTGCAATAATTTCAATATGAAATTGTGATGAGTGTTATGTACAGAAACATTTTTGTGTTTTTATTCTTACTCAGTCATGTTTTATCAGAGGTCATGTGAAGAAAGAAAATGAGAACAATGGGTTGTGACTGAAAGTGCTTACCTAGTCTGAAATATAATGTTCAAAGGGGAATTTTAAGTGAACAAGCACAAAAAAGTTGTGCATACTTTCCAGTGGGTGGCACTGACATGATGCAGGCAGTTTCATAGTGTACACTGGCTGCAAGTTCTACAGATTCCTACGGTGTAAAGTGGATGTTTTTTTGCCCAATGCTTGTAAAAATCATTATCTTTAAAAAATATCAATTTGGGATAAGAGAATGTAAATGTAACTTTATTCTACATTGGGTAGTTAAATATGCTTTTTAGGGAGTTGAAACAGAAAATCATATTCCATCCTAGTCACGTGACCAAAACATCGATACAGCTTAATTGTTACACGCCAGCAGCAATGACGTGATTGTACATCAGATGTGACGCGGTATGAACATTGCCAGGATAAACAAAGATCGTTCATCTGATCAGCGTTCAAAGTAGGCCTTTTGGTCATAATTTTGGCATTAAACACCCAGTTAAACATAGAATAAATAGAGTCCCACATGGGTAGGGTTGAAATGCAGCGTTTCCTGTCTGTCCAGTGCAGATTTGTTTGTAACATTCACTTGAGACCTGCAACCACTCCTGAATGTTACCAATAAATGTGAGCTGTCATGACAGGAAAACATTTCACTTTACGCATGTGATCAGCGTTCAAAGTAGGTCTTTTGGGCATAATTTTTGAGCTAAGTACCCAGTTAAACATAGAATAAATAGAGTTCCACATGGGTAGGGTTGAAATGCAGCGTTTCCTGTCTGTCCAGAGCAGATTTGTTTGTAACATTCACTTGAGACCTGCAACCACTCCTGAATGTTACCAATAAATGTGAGCTGTCATGACAGGAAAACATTTCACTTTACGCATGTGATCAGCGTTCAAAGTAGGTCTTTTGGGCATAATTTTTGAGCTAAGTACCCAGTTAAACATAGAATAAATAGAGTTCCACATGGGTAGGGTTGAAATGCAGCGTTTCCTGTCTGTCCAGAGCAGATTTGTTTGTAACATTCACTTGAGACCTGCAACCACTCCTGAATGTTACCAATAAATGTGAGCTGTCATGACAGGAAAACATTTCACTTTACGCATGTGATCAGCGTTCAAAGTAGGTCTTTTGGGCATAATTTTTGAGCTAAGTACCCAGTTAAACATAGAATAAATAGAGTTCCACATGGGTAGGGTTGAAATGCAACGTTTCCTGTCTGTCCAGAGCAGATTTGTTTGTAACATTCACTTGAGACCTGCAACCACTCCTGAATGTTACCAATAAATGTGAGCTGTCATGACAGGAAAACATTTCACTTTACGCATGTGATCAGCGTTCAAAGTAGGTCTTTTGGGCATAATTTTTGCACTAAATACCCAGTTAAACATAGAATAAATAGAGTCCCACATGGGTAGGGTTGAAATGCAGCGTTTCCTGTCTGTCCAGAGCAGATTTGTTGGTAACATTCACTGGAGAACCTGCAATCACTCCTGAATGTTACCAATAAATGTGGGCTGTCATGGCAGGAAAACATTTCACTTCACCCATGTAAGATTCTGTATTTCTTTCACTGCTGTCAAGTATGTTTGCTTTGTGTTGGACGCTGTCTATCTGTAGCATGATATGTACACTTGGGTACATGCATCTACTGATGTGCCACAGTGAACACATAACAAGAAATAAGCACAATACAGTTTAGTATGGTTATTGTGAGTGTCTTCTATTGGCATAAAAAAGATGAAGCAAACATTTAAAAACTACCAAAGGAAAAAAAACAAAACCAATCAATTATGATGTGAAAGAAAATGGATGCCTGAGAAACAAATACCCCAAATCCAGTATAGATTGATTGTAAATAGTGCAGGCTGAGACTTTGTAAGATCTATTTAATGATAAGCAAGGTACATTATAAATACCAATACTTTGTAGTGGAAAATTGTCAATTCTTCAACTTGTGTAGGCGTCAAGGTGTCTGAGAGTTTATGGAGCTGTATATATATGAAGAACATACCACACCAGCAAAAGGTGTTTGTCAATTGATGTGCTTTACTATATTGTCAATCTTAATCTACATTTAACTTCTCACTGTCATTCTGCCATGTAATGTTCCCATCATTCTTGGCTGAAGCCCTTGCTATTTATGATACTACATCCATGCGGCCTGTTCTTCTATTTACCCAGAACAGTCCTGCACTTCAACTCAACTTTGTCCCCTTGAATACCAACCTAACAAAATTTAGTTTTCTAATTTTGACCACCAGGATCACGCAACGAGATTAAATGGTATTTCGCGGGAAGTGGGACACCACTATCAGCGGATCATCGACACCTATATTAAAGTGTATAGACGTGAAGAAAGTAGGGCAGTTTGAAAGAGTGGTTTTGATATAGTTAATGCTGTGCTGTGCCTAAAATACGCCTGTGTACAATTGCAAGGTACCAGGCTGTAGCGTTGATACGCGCAAATTGTCAAATCTTGACAAATATCCATGGATGTGTGTGGGGTAACGTTCCACAGGTAAGTCTCCGCTGTGGTCATGATAGTGTATCCATAGCGTGTCCCACTTCGTAACAGCAGACCAGCGTAACTATGAATTCAGTCATGCGTGCAATTGTCACGACAAAATGGAGAACTAATATTTCATTAGGCTCTTATTGACAGAAGTAAACAATGCTCCGTGGGGTGGGTTGGGGCATGCTACTCAGACATGGCTTCTCCACATTCTCATTCAGTCATTGTCTTCATTACCACTAACATTTTTTTAATCGCCAGGAAAGCAGCCTGAAGCTGGTTTTGGCTGGTTAGAGGGGGAAGGGTTCTAGTCTGGATTGCTGGTCAGAGGGGGAAGGAGTGAAGTCTGGATTGCTGGTCAGAAGGGAAAGGGTTCTAGTCTGGATTGCTGTGATGTTTACCGGGACCTTTTTAGGTACCCTACCATCAATAGCCTGAGTTTTAAAAAGCGGTTTGAGACAATGTAAGATTTTGTGAACAGAATTTTTTTCAAATGTAACCTTTTTTTTTTTATCTAGAGGAAAAGCAAGTTCAGGGAAAAACAAAGTCTGTTATTATTTGAAGTGATATGCCTGTATAGGTACAGATACATATGTAAGCTGAGTTTCAAATCAAGTAATTACATACGTATAGAAAGCAAAAGACACTCCTTCCCCCCTCCCCCCCCAAAAAAAAAGGACAGAAATAGTTAGAAATGTGTCATTTATTCATACATGTATAGGGAAGCCTTACAAACAAGCGCAGCTACTTTACAAGATTATAAATATTGTGCCAAATCGAATTGCTGCACATTAATTTGCCATGTGATCTTTCTTTTGTGATAAAGTGAAGAGAATAACCGAGTTGAAAAACTGCTAAAAAGGCCACTCCAAAATTTGTGTTTTCTAAGCATCTGAAGCAATAAATAACATGAAAAAAATAAAAAATAAGCAGAGATTGACAGAGGCTTGGGCTTAGAAGACAGGGTTCCATCATTTGAGTGGTTTCCCCAGATAATGAACACTGAATGATTTCACTTAAGAACACATTGTACAGTGTCTGCTGTTTGTAGCTATGCTTTCTGTCAACAAATAGTGACCACATGCTGTGGGTAACCTTTCAATGGAGGTAAAATAATGAAGATAGTAAGTTTTATGTCCTTAAAAATGTGACCACAAAGAGCAGGTCTCCTCCCACAGCAGTGGCCACATACAGCAGGTACAACTGTATATTGATAGTGCTGGAGCCCATTAACTCATTCCACCCTGATAGAAGACTGAGTCAACAGCTTTCCTTGGCGCGCTCTGGGCGCAATGCGCCCAGAGCGCGCCAAGGAAAGCTGTTGACCATGGGCATATAATTTGGAATGATCTTCCATGCAAGTTTCATCCAAAATATTGAAAAATAATCCCTAAATTAGTAAAATACAATTAGCAGACGACATTTAGATATTAGCGGGAAAAAGCGTCATCAGGGTGGAATGAGTTAAATCATGAAGAAGATAAATGCAAGTCTTTCAACTGAGTATACATGTACAAATAATGCATATAATATTTTTGAAATATGCAAAATAAGGATCACAGCACTTTGTGGCTTGCTTGGGCAGACAGACAGGTGAGTGGTATAGTTAAGTACATATATATGTATTTACAAAAAAATATCCATTATGTCATATCAGAACACTTACATTGAGAAACATTTCTGTGTAAAAAAAAAAAAAAGGAGATACATCAAATTTGGGTTTATTGTAACTTATATCAATGGTACGTGCAATCAAGATGTTAATAAATTTGTTGATGCAATTACAAGTGTGCTTTACAAGTTCTTGTTATGTGTAACTGATCTCAAGGTCTGTCTGTCTAACCATCCAGCCTTCCATTCAGTTATTACGTTGCCTCAAAAATGCATGGAAACATCTTGCTCAACTTTTATACCAAGTACCTGATAAGGTACCCTATGACCCATTTAGCTATTGATGAGCATGCATCAAATTTTTGGAGTGCTTGGTCCAAGCCGCCTTGCATGTCAAAGGTATGCTTGTATTACATTTTTGAGGAAATTGAGATTGCTTGTGGGTAGGAATTTTTCCCTTCTCTTTAGGGGTCAGCCAAAATTATCAACATTTTTTAAAAAGCACTACGAAAAAATGTTGATTTTTGGCTAAATATTGATCAGCATTTTCAAAATTAGCTAAAAGTGTATAGTTGAGCTTGACCCCCTCCACTGGAGCATGACCATTTGAACAAACTTAGTCGAGACCCGCCCAAGATACATTGCTACGAAGTTTGAAGTGAATCTGGTTGATGGTTTCAGAGAAGAAGTAGAAGATGTGAATTAGCATTAGAAAACCCATTGACTTGCTTAGTAATCAATAGGAAAGGTGAATTTACCAATAAGTGCCTGAATTGAAAAAATTCATTAAAATCAGGAATTCACAGCAGTGCCACCTTATGAACAATTTGTTTGATGCTTCCACAAGAAACATATCCACAAAGTTTCAGCTTAATCAGAGTGACGGTTCTGGAGAAGTCACAAATGCCAAAAACACACAAAAAACCATAACAGAAAAAAAAAATGCAGCACTACCTGGTCAACAAATTAAGAACTAGTATTCCCTAGGAATGTCCCTGTGTGATAGCAGACCAATTGGGTGAGCGGTTTCTGAGAAAAAGATTTTTAAAAAATTGTCCAAAACCAGAACAAAAAAACAAAACAAAAATGAAAAATGAAAAATAAAAAATCCAAAAATCCAAAAATCACTGGAGCATGACCATTTGAACAAAGTTGCAGAGACCCGCGATCAGTGCTGGACAGACTCGGCACTAGTTGCACCGGCGAACTTGACCGGCTTTATCATAGGCCGTGGCTTCTTTCAGTGAGGCTGAATTTCTCTGTCCTTCTCCCTTCCTGACCCTACATCTCCCCACTCGTCCTCATTAAGGTCCTCTTCGGAAAAAGGAACAACTAAAACTGAGATCCAGCTTATTCTCTGCATCGCTACTGCTCATGCTTTCTCTATTGCTATCCACCATTGTATCACATGTGACTCCCTTCCATGACATCACGACCCAAGCCCCCTGGACGGCAAAAAGACACAACTTGTCAACTTCGGGCCCGTCATGGGCAACAAAATTCTTTTGCAAATAAAGTTATTTTCCTGTGTAAATATGGCAAATTTCCGTCACAAAAGTGTCAATACACTCCGAGTCCTTCAATTTGAACAAAAATAAATCTTTTGGCTTTTGGGACCTTTAAATGTTCAGTTCAAGGTCTCGGACTAGGAAAGCTGTTGACTTAGTAGTAGGATCATATTTTTTCTTTCTTCATATGTTCACCTTTTACAATCATTGATAATACTATAATTGCATCTTCCCACCATTTTATAACAAAGTATAATGCCAGACTAATATTCATGCAATATACTTGTACATTTGAGAGCCTCTTCTCTTCACAAGGAAATAGTGAATCATGTGCCCTGTAAATATTTGTTGCACCTGACTTCTTGACAACAAATAAAGATTTTTTTTTTGAGTGATGTTTAAATTGATAATTAGTGAAATACTTAAAATAGTCATTCTGATAGTAATGTGTGTGTGTATATATATAACCTTGATCATAATCCATGTATTTGTGTGTGTATACATATACACACAAACACATTAATATACATTATGTGTTAATATTAACTTTTATTTTCATTCCCATTTTGCCATCACGTTCTTACATTCATTCATTTAGCCTATATCTGAAACAAATTTATATATGCTCGCTGAATTCCTCAAAATTTTTCAGCGGTGATGGGCGACAGCGGGCACCGGTAGGTGGCGGTGAACAAAGTCTCTACCCATTCCTATACCAAGGCTTCAAATTGGGGCGGCAGTGGGCGGCGCTTTCCGCCGAGCACTGCCTTCAAGTACCGCTCAGTGCCACCAAAATCTACTTTAGTATGGCCCCCGAAAGCTGGCCGAAAGCTGTTCCTAGTTAAATCATATGAACATATTCCTGCTTTTTGGATTCTACTAAAGTTAATCACCTTGGTACATTATTGATTACTACAAATTATTACATGTATATATAAGCCCCACTATCTGTCTACTGCAACTGTGGTGTACTTCTTAAATTGTTTTTACTTGCTGCAGTGCTCAAACACCTCTATCGTCTTGGTGGAGCACTGCCGGAAGCTTTGTCTTGTCCGTCTGTCTTGTATTATTGTCTTTTTCGTTACAAGAAGGGTTCATATAGTGTCTGGCCCTTCTCCCCAATTGTATTCTGTTTGAATACAATACGTTCAAGCCAGAGATATACATTTTACAAAAACAAATGTGCTAGTGACATTGCACCCAATATTTTGTTTGTGAGTTGGCAATAACAGTAAAATCTTTCCTCACAGGTTCACAACCATTTGACTTTAAAATAATCCAACGGTTTAAAGAACAAGAATCAAATAAAAGCAAAACGAAACATAGCCAAGTCATCATTGATAACCAAAATAAATCTGCTATAAAATGTCCTCGTCCTGTTTGTAACGATGAGTGTGGCAGTGATCCACCGACAGTAGGAGACATTCATATTTAACTGCGATCCTGCTCACTTCCTGTGTTAACGGGGCAACAGACTGATGCTTCCACCATGATCAGGGCAGATCTGTATTATATACTACATAATCATCCATGAATAACACCTTTTCAACCAAACCAGAGCTCATTTCTAATCAATTTAGGCATCCTTTATGTTTCAAATATATATTAAAAACATTTTCTTAAGATTATTCTGAGTTTGTGTTGTTTATTTTATTGAGAAAGTAGTTTTGACCATGCTAAATACATGGATCTGCCCTGATGCAGGTGGCTCCCTCTTTTGCTCAATGGGTGTTAGAGTAGGACCGCATTCAAATATGAATACATCCTGTTGGATGTGATAGGTGGTTTCATTGGCAGTGTGTCAAAATAAAAAGAGCTCCACCTAAATATAGAGTGTTTTTTGCAAAAAATGGCAATAAAGGCAGACTGAAATATTTTGTAAAGGCAATAAAGGCTTTGCTAGTCTGATGGCTAAAGAACATGTTAAATGGGGGTTTTATGTAAACATTGTATTAAAGTACAGTTAAATAGATAAACAATAACATGGTCAGTTGCATGAAGTTGTATATTTAATGCTAATTCAGTTCTTTTTCAGGTTGTTCTTTTTCGATTCTATGAATATAATTCTTTACAATGCGACTCAATTGTGGTTTAAAAGGCTTTACTGGTCATATGTCTTACCAACATTCCATATGTTAAATGTGACTCACCGGCGGATCGGGCAGTGTGTGTGTGTGTGTGTGTGTGTGTGTGTGTGTGTGTGTGTGTGTGTGTGTGTGTCTGTGTGTGTGTGTGTCTGTGTGTGTGTGTGTCAATCAAACTCCCCTCTGCGATGTAAACATACATACATGCATACATATATATATATATATATATATATATATATATATATATATATATATATATATATATATATATATATATATATATATATATATACAGTAAACCTCCGTAAAGTGGGCATCCTTGGGACTATAGCAAAATGCCGACTTTGGGGAGGTGCCCATTTCACAGAGGGTTGGCTATTTTTGGTTGTGTGGATAAACAATAAAGATATGGGCGAGGCCATACATATATATGCATACCCATCTACAGTACATGTATACATGTACATATATCTTAATCCCACATGAAATAAATGAGAGAAGCAGTTTTTTGAACATTTTGCCAAAAGTTATTTCTTAATAATCAATTAAATATCAACTTCATGTACTATGTAGAGAAACAAAGTCCAGAACAGGTCCCAACTCAATGATTACCAGCAGGCATATCAAACTGCAAGGTTGAGCAAATCATTGAGCTGACACTCATCCACACACCAACTTGCTTTCCGGTAAAGTCAATTGTTCTCTCCACTTTGATACCTTAATCCTATGGTTAATCCACGAAACTGTCAAGACATTGTGAACTGAAACAACTGTTATGCTTTCTTGATGCTTGCCTATACATCAACTGCCCTCTGTTGTGATAGGGGGGTCACATCAGGTGGTGAGCACTGATAGAAAAATGACACTTGAAGAATTAAAAGTTAATGGGGGCGAGTCCTGATGCAAAAAAAAAATAAATAAAAATAATAATGATAATACTTTTACAAAGTAAAATATTTATTGAACAAAATAATAGTGCCCACTTTAACAGATTTTGGTACATGTTTAGGGTGCCCAATGCCCAGATTAGGGAGGTGCCCACTTTAGAGAGGTGGCTTTATAATGTAGTCAATAGGAAAAATGAAACGGGACCGAGGAAAAGTGCCCAGTGTAAGGAGGTGCCCACTTTGGAGAGGTGCCCACATACGGAGGTTTTACTGTATATCTAAGTAAATAATATAAAAATGGAAAATAAAATAAAACAGTAGAAGATAAAATCAAACAGCTGGGCCTATTATCGTTTACAGTCTACAGTCATATCTAATTATCTATGATCTTTAAACTGTTCATCCTTCCATGTATAGTCGTTACGTTTCAATATATATTGTGTGTGCTTTTTGGTATTAAAATACTATATATATTACATCAAAGGCCTGGTCTATGTAACATTGTTACTCAGGCTACTGATGTTGCCATTGTGGTTGTGACTTTCGTCCATTTTATTTTGAAACCAGCGACAGATTTGTCGGATCTCTAATTCAGTCACGCATAATTATAATACATGAGGACAATCATGTCGCCTCTTAACGTATCCTGATACTTGTCCTTGTAGTTTCGTTTGGTACAACTTCAGAGCTGTTTTTCTCTTCGTCTTTTCTTTTTAGTTTATGAAAGCATAATTTTTGGAATTGCCAAATTTTAATCTGGCAGTTGGGGCACATGTTAAAGAATAATTTTGCGTGTTGCTAAAGACAGTGAAACATAGGGAAGTGCTTCTAAGTGACTTTCTTTTTAATTTTGTGTATTTAAGAATAACACTCCATGGAAAGTAGGAAAACAACGTCCATGTCTTCAAAATACTATGAAACTTGACATTGTCCATGACTTTGTTCTTATCTGTGTCAGGTGTAAAATTATTAGACTGTAAGGTTAAAATTTTCTAATTTGCATATCCAAAACTTTAGTTTTCAAAATTGAAGACTTGTGTCCCAATATGGGTTTATAAGGGACAATTTGGAGGACACTTTTTAGGTTCACGGTGTTTGGAATGAAAGAGCATCATTTTCAGAACTTCAGACTGGATTTTCCTGAGAAATAGATAAATATAAAATACGTGTTCTCCAATATCTAGGTCCTTTATGTTGGCATATTTACTCAATTAGCCCAATATTTCCTTGATCTGTATGTGCACCAATTGATAATGCAAGACTATGCAACTTCCACACTGTATACTTTCATCCAGCTGCACAAATTTTAAAAAGCAGCAAAAACGTAGAGGTATACTATACATTTGTTTCTTGATACCTTAAGTTACTTATGAACTCGAATTTTGAGTTTCAGAAGTCTCTCTGTGAGTATATATACAGTACTAGCAAATTATTAGATCTTTGTAGTTCCATTCTGATTTGGTTGTATCTGCTCTATATTGTTTGGCTTTCAAAACATAATTTAATGCTAAAGGCAATACAAGGAATCATACGGATTCAATCAACTTTTTTTCAGTCTCATAGATGATGTTTGTATCCACTGACATCTAAAGATTGTTTAGAAGCAGAGCTCACCAAAATGTAGACTTACACTGTGTATAGATTTGAATGTTGTGAAAGGAAATATGAAAGCTAACGGGACACCCCAGTTTAGTGAATTTTGTTTGACTCAGATATCAAATTGTCCGTGTAAAAATAGTCTCAAATGCCATGAAAACGCGTCTGAGAGTATCGATTTTACACAAATTTCGATGGAAGGTCTCTCCCTCCCGTGAGCTTCATACCTTCGGAAATCGCAATTCGACTCCCCCCCCCCCCCTCCTTTTAGAAAGTCTGGATCCGCCCATGAGGCTGTGACGTAAACATATTCAGTCAAAATTAAGTGGATCAAAATTTATATTCAAAACAATATTTTGGTATTAATAAGTCTAAGTTATTGGTGTAATTTATTAGGGTACAATGATACACTTCTAATTGCTGGTATCACTGCTGGGCTGGTGGTACTCCTGCTGGTTTTCTGTTGCTTGTTGTACATAATGTCTGGAGAGCTTACTTTACAGTATCTTGTACAATGAGCCAATCCAGGATAAATATGTTTAAAATTGAACATTCTAGATAGTCATTTGAAATTGAGTTCTTTTTCAGACTGTTCTTGTTTAAATGCTCACATAAATGTCATCACTAGTCTGTGTGCCGTGGCACATGGCATACTGTTTCTGCAAAGTTCTTTCTTTCTTTGGTTTTTATATATTATGTCTGTGTGCGCCGGCACATAACATATCTTTCTTTTCTTTCCTTTCTTCCTTTTTTCCCTCTTCATTCAATCATTTTGAAGCCAACAATTTGTGCGGGGCTTTTCTCCAACACAGCACAAGCTACAAATGTCAAACCGGGCTTGTTAATACACACATAGTAGGAAAGTTGTCTATCTGATTTTTGATAATCAATATGTTCAAAATTATGCAAATTAGGGTCATGAAAATTTAAAATCTTCAATACAAATCTTCTTTTCTAGTTTTTATCCTGAGTGATTACAATAGCACCTCTTGTATTTGTATGTCGAGTAGAATACATACAGCAGAATAACCAACCTCTATAATTTTAATGGTTATATATTGAGTGGTTTAATTTGGCTGAACATGTGCCAAAATTAGTTGAAATGTGAATTAAAATCTCTTTTGAGTTAGGAAGTGTCTGATAATTACATCTGAATCTGCACTTGTTTAAAGAAGTGTTATGTTTACCTATTATGTTCTGAATAACTTTCCAAATTTTAGATAGATGATATAAGCCGTCCTCGCTATTATGCTCATACAGAGGAGTCATTAAAAAACTACAAAATTTTGAAATTTGAAACAATTTAACATCTTTATATATGAACAAGATTCAACAAAATCTTACATCAGTATCATTATTAGAAATGTTTTTAACGGAATGCTGACATTCATTCACATAATACACGCCAAAAGGAAACATACACTTGTTTTAATCTACATTCAAAATTATCTTAATTTTCAATGTATTACCAAAAATATGAAATAATATACAAATTACTTCGTGAGAAATTCCTTGCAGTTTTTTACAGGAAACTTAAAAATTGGTTTCAAAACTTATAATTAGATAATCCATGACAAATTGAATGTTTCTGGTGTTATTTAAGTGTTTGCATTTTGCTGGTTGTACTCCTGTACTGCTGAAAAAAAATCACAATATTTACTTCGAGAGAACATCCAGGGCAGCCGTATGTAATGCGAGCATACAAGGAAATCGTAATATGGAGAACCGATGGCTGAACAGCATGAATATGACAAATTAAGAAGTAATGTCAAACATCTTCACCACAAACACATGAAAGTGTATCTTTCACGCCGACCTAAAACAAGTGAGAAGTTAATTGACTAGCGCCCAGGCGAAGGCAAGTATGCTGAGCTGCGAGAAATCTGTTGCCAAAATTATATTGAATTGAATTGAATTGAACTTTATTTTCAACTTTGTATACATAGTAGTTGTGACAATACATTACAATTGACGGCTCCCAGAGGAATATAAACTCATCGAGCTGGGCACCTTAAATACATATTATAATACACAGTTTGCTGAGAAAAGAAAAAAAAGAAGAAGAGAGAGAGAAAGAAAAAAAGGATACTAAAGTGCATTATAGGCACTTATTGTGGTAGTAACTTTGGTACAATGTTATTGCACAATCAAAGTAAAATACTTGTAAACTATTTCTCTAGTGGTTGACAACACTATCTAGTGAAGCTTGTGAATTATACATTTATACAATGTAAGTATGCAAGTAGAAGAAAAAATTGGATTTATTGATCATGGTATTCACTTGTATAATGTTTTTTTTAGCTCTTTTTTGAAGTTTCCAGGTTGATGAATATTTGTTATGGTTTCAGGAATTCTATTTCAAAGATATGGTCCCGTAAATTTATTCATTTTATGACCATGTGATGTACTTATAAGAGGATAAAATAAGTTTGTGTTATTCCTGGTATTGTGTTGGTGTACATGGTTATTCGGGATAAAGTAATTATTATATATTGTTGGTAGTTTTCCATTTATTTGTTTCTGGACAAAGTTGACCACAACATAATCGTGTATATGTTTAACCTTAAGGATGTTGGTTTGTCTACGGATAAAATTGGTTTAAGTCCTAGGATGCTGATTAAATAGTATTTTTAATGATTTTTTTTAATAACCTGTAGTTTACGAAGATTGGTGTTGGTTGTTTTGCCATAGATTTCTATACCATAAGCAATTCTGGAGTAAATAAAGGAATAGTAAAGTATTCTGGCGCAATGGGTCGGAAGGTATTGTCTCATATATTTGAAGCAGTTTATGTACTTTATGATATTGTTAACTACGTGTTCGATATGGTCGTTCCATGTTAGTTTATCATCTAGTGTAACTCCTAGGTATTTGGCGGATTGAACTCTTTTAATAATGTGATTGCCAAAGGCTAGCTGTGAGAATAAATTTGGATCCTTGCGTTTTGTTGTAAAGATACTAAAGCATGATTTGTCTATGTTCATTGTCAGTTTGTTCACTGAAAACCAATTGTCAAGATTATTTAATATTTGTTCTCCTTCAGTATTTAATTCTTTCAGATTTTTGCCATATATGAATATATTCCTATCATCCGCAAAAAGTCGGATACAGTTGTGTCTTTGAATGCAGCACCAAATGTCATTTACGTATATTAAAAACAACAAGGGTCCCAAGACCGACCCTTGGGGTACTCCACATGGTATAAATTTAGTTACTGATTTTGAATTATTTGCTAGTACATATTGTTCTCAGTCTTCTAGGTAACTTTTGAACCATTCATGTGCTTTTCCCCTAATCCCATAGTGATGTAATTTTGTTAGTAGCATATTATGATTAACAGTGTCGAACGCTTTTGCCAGGTCTATGTATATACCCACAACATCATTTCCATTATCTAGGTTTTCTCTAATATTGTCTGTAATTTCTACCAGAGCTAATGAAGTGGATAAGTTGTGTTGGAAGCCAAATTGATATGAGTACAGTAGGTTGTGTTTTATCAAAAAGGAGTAGAGTCGTTTGTGTATTAGCTTTTCGAGAATTTTTCCGAAACAACTTAGTAGACTTCTTTGCCTGTAGTTACATAGTGCGGTTTTCTCTGCTTTCTTGTGAAGGGGGATTACTTTTGCAACTTTAAAATGGTCTGGGTAAACTGAGTTATAGAATGAGTCATTAAAAATGGTAGTTAAGGGTTGTAGTATTTGGTCAGCAGTTAGTTTAATTATTTTTGGGGAAATTTCATCAGGCCCGGCTGACTTCTTGGTGTTTAGTTTCATTATTTCTTTCTTTATTTCATCTGGATCAGTTGGCCGAATGTACGTTGTTTGTGTTGGTGAAGGTGTCCGTAGGAATGTATGTACGGATTCTGGGTAAATGGGTATTTTTGATGCTAGATTTTCTCCTATGTTACAAAAGTAGTTGTTAAAAAGTTCAGCTATGCGATGTGGATTAGATATTGTTTCTCCGTCTGTTATTATATTTTCCATTTTTTTCTTATATTTGTTTGGATTTATTATCCTGCCAAAAGTGTCCCAAAGGTTTTTGACTGAGTTATTTCCAGTTCTAAATAATTCATTGTAATGTAAAGTGGCTGTTGGAGTGTTCCGGTATCTGTTGTATTTTTCCTTGTTTTCTTCAGTTGGATGTTTAAGTTTGCGTTGGTAGAGTGAGTTTTTATAATTCATGAAATTTGATAGCTCTGGCAGCTGGCTTCATGATATTTGATTTGATTATTTTGTTTGACGCTGAACTTCTATTTTGTGGAGGTAACTGTTTCCACTGCCCAACGGTCGGGGGAAAAATAGTTATCAAAGAGTTCAGTACGAGCACGGAAATGAGGAAGATTAAATTGCTGACCAGTATGATAGGTTTGGTTACCCGCAGTAGAAACAGTAAGAAGCACAATGAATCAGGAACGAGCTTGTTAACAAGTTTGTACATTAACTTTGATATATCTCTACATTTGGCTAGAGTTGACCATCCGGTTTCCTCGTATGGCTTATAGCATTGCTCGCCCCGTGCATTGCACCAGTAACGATACGAGCAGCATTTAATTAAACGTTTTCCAGCCTTTCCTATCAAACACCGTACACACTCCACACTTGACTGCCATATTCGGGAATCGGCCTGACGAAACTAGTATAAGTAGTTTCGAGTGTGTTTCTGTCCAGTCTAAATTTAAAGTTTTTCATAATGTTTATCAGTTTACTAGATTTGTTAGAGATTTCAGTAATGTGATCGGACCATCTTAAATCGGACCGAATTGTAAGTCGAAGATGTAACATTTGGCAGTACATGACCTTGAAAATGAATAGATGAATGGTTAATTTGCTTTGTCTTACGAAACATGAGCATGGAGTCATTTTTTAGGGCATTAAAGGTCACAAGCCAATCTTTGGACCACTGGTCAAAATCAGCAAGATTCGAATTTACAATATCAGCGGCAGTGGGCTAAAGGGATTATCAATCTCTAGAATTTATATTATGTGTTTTGGGATGATTAAAATAACACTTCTAACATTTGTGTAGTATAGATAGTGTGTATACCACTATGCTTCATAATATTAAATTCATCAATATTATGAAGAGTTTAAAACTTGTTTTGGACCGTCCAAAGCTAGAGATTATTTATTTTTCCTTCATTCGACCTATCCTTGAATATGCCAGCCCAGTGTGGGGTGGCTGTACGCACTGAAAAATTCAAGCAATCGCTTCGTTACAAAGTACCGCTTATTTGGAATAGCTCCCCCCCCCCCCATCCACTTGACAAACCGATGACTTATCAGACTTTAAAACGAAATAGCCTTTCCAGGCATAAGAACCAGAGTCATACATGTTCATGTTTTAAGCCCTGTGCATTGGTATCTGTATTTAAACATGTACTTTTATATCGATTCTGTTTATTTCTTTTATTATGTACATATTGTATTATCTATTTTGTATTGTATTGTGCTATACTATGTTTGAAAATATTGTTTATTGTAACCTGGGCCCGGTGGAAGAACAATTTTTAACTGAATCGGTCACCCAGCATAAATATATTTTAATAAATAAGATAAATGAAAATCTGATCCTAAAAGAATCGAAAATGTTCAAATTGATGCCGCTCGCATTGTGACTGGCGCAATGTACAGTACCAACATAGACAACTTCCACGAAGAACTTGGCTGGCAATTATTGTCTCAACGGAGAGAGACAGCTAAGTTAATTCTTTTGTATAAGACAATGAACAAGTTTGTGCCCGAACCCTTGTGTTCTGTAGTTACTGCCAATGACGTGCCTTCTTTCAATACTGGCCGCCCTTTCAATCTCGGTCATTTTCAGGCTCGCAACGACTTGCTAGACCAGTCTTTCTTCCCGTCCACTGTTAGACTGTGGAACCAGCTCCGAATTGAAATTAGAAATTCGCTTTCTGTTCGGGTATATTTAAACAAAAAAATTGTAAATCAGTATCTCGGTCAACTGATTTCCCTCAGTTGTTTAACTTTGGAAATAGGTTAACAGCTATCAACATGCGGGTCTCCGCTTGGGAACTAGTCCACTTAATTCTCACTTATTTAGAATTGGGGTCAAAGAATCGCTTGCTTGCACATGTGGCTCATACATTGAAGATATATGTCATTACTTTTTCCTCTGTCAGAAATTGAAGATAAACAATTCATTCTAAAATCATTCCTCTTGCTCCTTTCATTCTTTGAACATTGTTGTATGGCTCAACACAATGTTCTTTTGCAGAAAATTGTAATATTTTTGCTAAAGTGCACGAGTATATATCTGCTACAATCCACTTCAATCCTACTGGTATTTGCTACATAACTTTGTTCTCTTATTTCAGGTTCAAATTTCCAGGCTGTCTCTCACTTGTGTGATTGTTTAAATCCATCCTTTAATCTGGAAAGATTCTACACGGCAATAAATGCCCCTCTATCTGTCTTGTCCACATTGGTGTCTCTTTCACTCGTACCCATGTGTTTAGTAAGATCTGTGCTCTGCCCTGTCCTTGCAAGAGGGATTCACATAGGGCAATGCCCTTTTCCCAATTGTGAAAAATGTATGCAAAATATGTATGGAAGTTAATCCGATACATATGTTTATACCAGCAACCTATGCATAACAGATTACAGTAGCACCTTTAATATTTGTATATTGGATGGAATACACACAGCATTAACGGCAACCTATATAACTTCTTTTTGTTTGTTTGTTTGCTTGTTTTTGGTATAATTTACTGGATGGCTTTTATTTTGATTACAGTAGTGTCAATAGTATTTGTATATTGAGTTTTGAGTAATACACACGTATAGATTGATATGTGAATTAATTGAATTAAATATACAAGCACATGTAGGTAGATTGCCAGAACTTTTCTTTTCAATTGCACATGCATAACAGTAGGAACCTATTTATACGTAAGCTAAATACATGTAACAGAAACACGCGTGTAATATCTTCACATTGAAGAGAATACACACAGTGGTATCAACAAGTCAACAACTTTGGTAATTTCTTTAAGTGAATATGTCTGTTTGTGATAACTTTAGTAAGCAGGATGATACCTTTAGTTACATTTTGGTAATCTAACCTATAATATCTAAAGTGCTTTTGATTATAACTGTTATGTGTATTTAAGTCACCAGTTGTGTTGGGTACCATGACAGCAGAGTATTTCAATCAGAGTACGCAAAACTCTTCCCCCCCCCATCCCTGTATTCTCCCTCTACTTCCAGATTTTTCCCTATTTGATTTCCATGAGGTTTGATTTGTGTATAACGGCCTACTACTTACACAGATAAGAGTGAATTATCTTGTCTATATTAAAGATGGAATAATTTGCAGATGCACAGGAAATTCCTGTAGTTATCTTCATTTTTCATATCATTTCTCACATAGAATCTAATACTTTCCCCATAATCTGTTGAAACAAAATAAAATCCATTGGAAACCAATTTGAAATTGTATTTTTCATGCAGATGATTTTTTTCTAGCGTGTTCCTCTGTTTACCCTGTTTTCCCGCCATACGGTGGGTACCCTGATTTGTATATTGAGGTAAATATACATGGCAGTAAAACCTGTAATAATTGTGTATTGAGTGGAATAAACACAGCTGCATCAGCAACCTCTGTAATTACATTAATTGAATGTTCATTAAAAAAAATATTTATTTTCCTGAATTAAGTGATACCATTAATCATATTTTGGCCATATATATTTATTTTATTATAAATGGTTTTGAAGGTACATTTTTAACAGAGTATATTAGAAATACATCTTGCAGTTTTATGAGTATTGCCAGATTATAAATCTAATTCATACTTTACCCTGTACATGTGTACATCGGTATTTCACCAAGGTAAAATGAATAAATCAATGAGCAATAAATCAAATTCTGTACACTTTATTTCGAATGGAATTTATTTTCATAAAAAATAAATTGTTAACGCCGTCAAATAATTTGTCTTCTTCATTTTTTTTTTTGTTTTTGTGTTTTTTTTGTTTTTTTTTTTTTTGTTTTTGTTTTTGTTGATGAATCCCGTGGTTGAATTTGAATATATCAATGAATATCCAGATTCATGCTCTTCAATGTTTGGATGAAGTATGCTTCGGCACAGCGAGCACGGACGTCAGAGTTATGCCTCCACACGGGTTGCAATAAAAAAAAAAAAAAGCGAAGTGCAAAATCATCATTTTAAAAAGGTACAAGAACTGAGAACTGTATTTATTTGACGATATGTACACAGAGTAAGTAACAAAAGAAAACACACACACGCACACACACACACACACACACACACACACACACACACAAACACACACACACACAAATTTTCCAAATTCAATGGACTTAAGTCGTAATCTGTAAAAATGCTGTGATAAGTTGTATTGATATAATATCAAAACACCCTCAGTTTTACCAAAACTGTCAGATCTGAAGTTGGGATTTTGAAAGGTGAACGAAGCAAAACAAGACATTTATAAATACTGTAAGAAGTGAAGTGTTTAAGTTATAAGAAGTTGATATCGAAACAGATTTCTTAGAAACGAAAAAGGAAAAAGAACAGAAAAGAAAAAAGGGAGCGAAAAAGGAAAATAATTGAAGCGAAACGGAAGAGCAATAAAATCTGACGGGTTCTCATTCAGAGCATCAGGCATATCGACGCCACGTGATCCAATCGGATTCAAACTCTGCTCTATTATTAATCCACTTTTTAGCAGCATTTTGGATGGTCTTGCAAGGCGAGGTTCTCTGCGATGGCTAGATGAGACTTTGAGGAAGTGGAGTAGATAGCCATTCCATACTGGTGTATTTTCTAAACATGATGACTGTACACTGCAAGCCCTCTTATTTTCTGTACTTCGGCCATTATGCTAGGAACATTTTTGTCTACACCCTGTATTGGGTCAAAAGTATTTCCTGTGGGTCTAACAGCGTCACGGGACTCCCTTAACTCCTACTCGCCTCCAAGATATTTTACAAGATCTTATTTTAAAACATGAAGACTGAAGACATAAAAGACTGAAATAATAAAATTATTCATGGCGTGGACCTCGTCGTTGCATGTTATGAGTTGATAAATTGGTCTGCTTCATCTAATTACTGCCGAAATCGTGCAGGGCATATTCTTAGAGAATCAAGAAGTGTGGATCGAATTGCGTTACATCGTTTTATCATCGGAGGAGGTGGCATTTATCCTCCATTTCCTTGCCGTGACAAAGGGAACATATCCTTTTGTTAGTCGGGACTTCTGTTACCTACCATTGAGCATCATGGGTGGAGCTAAAACTTAAAGGCTCCATGTTACCAGTTGTGAAGTAGAGGTCACGTGTACTAATTATGAGCTGTGTAAATCTTTTTTTTTTCGCTAAAGTTAGTGAGTATGTTTTTAATATGTAACAGTCACAATGGCTGTTTTGCTTGAGTCAAAGACAAAGAGCAGTTTTCCTGTGCACATTAGGAGCCATAAACAATTTAGTTTACTTTTTGCTCACGAGATGTCGTCTGTGCAGCTAGAGGTGGACAGCGAACACTCACAGGTGTCTGTTACAATGTGCTGAATAATATAGTTCAAAAATATAGCTGCACACTTACCACTTACAGTGACAGTATATTTAACATACATCATTGAAAATGCGAAGAATAAATTATGTAGATTTATGATGAAAAACATGATTGACAGAGCATTTTAACCGTTCTTAAACAGTGGCGCATCAGCAAAGCCTGGCCAGGCGTAATAATTTACAAATGAGCGCATAGTTATGGACTATTTGCAAGATGGTGGTAAGCAAGCACGGAATATGGTCCGTCTTAGCAGTGCGTGGTTTGAGAGCACTGTTTCACTAGCACATGCATGAAGAGAGGTATGTATCGCTTTCTTAACATTCGATTTGATATTCTGATATGTTAAAGGAGCTCGTGACAAAGCCGTTCATGGTTCAGAAGACCGTTGTATTTGCCAACTTAGTTGCATCTTGGTATCCTTCAGCCTGCTATGAATGGGGCATATCATTCATGATAGTTGATATAGCACAAGCAGATACTATGGCAGAAATTGTAAATTAAACAAACTCAGTGGAAGAAATGGTTATTGAGTTAGAACTGATAGAATTTTACCGTAAGTACGATTAGTGGAAAATACAGTGTCCGAGTTTATTACCTGATAGAAACCAATTCCTTGATAGAGTGTTAGTGATAAATACATGCACATACGACTGGAGACTTGGGGACAATATTATTAACACCAGTTCGGTCACTCCCAATTCGCAGTTGATGCCAGCAGCATTCCCGCAAATAATATCACTGTCCAAGCTAAGGATGTCTTATATGGTCACTGCCACTAGTGACAGGCAAGTCAGAGTAGCCTTATATTATAGGTATGAATTAGAGGTGCATTTCATCCGAAAAGTGCAGTGCACATTTAGCCCCGTACACCGTTTTATTTTAATGAAGAAGCTAGTGATGTGAACCAGCCTGTGTGAACTCAATACATGTACACACATATGTAACACAAACTACATTAACCGATGTACCGCCAGTCTCATGAGCGGAGAGGGGAGTGAGGAAAGCAATACTCACGACCATTTGGGATGTTGATTAAATTCATTTGTACAGCAAAGGACATGCTCAAGTCATGGTACATGTGTCCAATGCCATGTTGGAAGTGATACTGTTTAAGAATATTGCAAGATTGTTGATGATGCCATCACTCTTTGTCACTGTGAGTGCAGACATAAAAACATTTATAATTCTCATATAGTTCAGGCCCATGTGGGAATTTTAGATCAGTTAACTTGCGACTTAGCTCATGTCAGAAAAACTGTTTATTATGTAATGATGCTTGTTTGTAATTATTTTGACATGGTTCAATATCAGGTGGGAATTAAACGAGTCCACTTGGTTTAATTCAGAATGTTTCAATATATGTCTGTTTATATGTTTTCTGAAATTTAAGTATACTTTTCAACAATTATTTTGATATGGTGCAAGACCATCTCAAATTGTAAATTTACCCTCCCATCTAGCTCATGGACTTGGAAAGATCTAATATGTGGTTCCTGCATTCTGCTGTAACTGTGTGGGCTAAGAGGTCTAGTGTTAGTAACTCTGTCTTTACTGTTGTTCATGATACTTATCATTTAGCATTCCCTATGATTGAAAGTTGAAAGATACATAACAAGAAAGCCAACCAATATTATGGTATTTTGTTGCAGAACAATGTTGCATATGGTAATTCTAAAATGACTTACTTGCACTCAGCCTGTCATCTGCAAACAGCATCAAACAGGCAATACCCTTCATCTATATGCTTCTATTATGGGTGTACATTATCAGAATTCCCATAATGGGCAATGCCATCTCGAAATATTATATGGTGTGGACACATACTGCAAGGAAGAACATTTTTTCCCCTCAGGAAATTGATTCTTTCTAAAAAGTAGGAGACAAAAGTAATCTCCTTTTTGCCTCAAAGAAACAAATCTGGTTAAAAGAAAAGAAAAAGGGGTACAGTGGTACCTGCTCAAAAGACCACCTCTCATGAGAGACCACATTAGTTTTTAAGATCACCCATACCAGACACTAGACACTTGTTTCTTTGTTAATCTACCTGCAATTAAAGACCACCTGCAATATGTGACCACTTTCGTCTCGCACTAGGGGCGGTGGCAAATAGCAGGTACCATTGTACCATATTTGTTTTTAGCGCAGCTGACTTGTCAGTAGCTGAGCTTATCTAATGGTCCTTGGTCCATTGTCAACAATCGACGACTTCTACGAACCGTCGGCCAGATTCACTTCAAACTTGGCGGTATTGTGCCTTGCGTGGGTCTCTACCAAGTTTGTTCAATTGGTCACACTCGATATGGTGTTTTTTTTTTTTTTGTTTTTTGTTTTTTTGTTTTTTTTTTTGCAAATCTGAAGATTTCTTCGAATTTTGTGTGTTATTTATTTATTTATTTTTTTTTTACTTTTGTGGAAAGTCACTCAGATTAAGCTGAAACTTGTTGGATATGTTCTCTGTGGAGGGGTCAAACAAAGATGTTCGCTAGGAGGCAATGCTGTGGATTCCTGATTTTTAACTTTTTTTTCAATTCGGGTGCTGGTTAGTAAATGTATCTTTTTTTGTTGATTACTATGCAAGTCAATGGGCATTCTAATGCTAATTGACATTTTTGACTTCTTCTCCGACACCGTCAGTCAGATTGACATCAAACTTGGTGGCAATGTACCTTGGGTGGGTCTCTAGCAGATTTTTTCAAATGGATACGCTGCATTGATTTTTGGATTTTTTTATGAATTTGTTTGTTTTTATTGGCGGCAAATCTTAAAAAATCGCAGGGGTATATATATATGTACATGTCAGCTGAGCACAGGACTGTCACAGTCCTTTTGTTTGTTTTTTTTCCCCAGCAAAGTCACTTTCAAGTCTGCACTGCTTAACGGAACATGGATGTGAGCTTTTTTGACATTAACCTTGCTACCAGGAAAGTATTTTACATGTACACATGTAGTACAGAATGGAAAGGTCATGAAAATGGACATAAATTTATTCATTTTTGGATGTATAACATGTATGGGTGTATCCGAGTATTATCACACATAGGGTACCAATCAGCAACCAGAGTATCATCTCTGTGGTACCCGGTATCAACTTGCTGATGCAGGCTTTTACATCCTTCCTCAATTAAGCAAAAAGATTAAAATGTAACTCAGTATGTTTCTCACCCTTGGTGCTGCCTGACATTCAGTAAATACTCTCCCCTAGAACATTTTGCTGGTGGCAAGAGACTTTAACCATCATTTCATTTGGACACTATTGTGCCTTGAAGCTCCAAACTTGCCATGATTATACCTTCACACATAGTCCTGCCTTTTGATTGAAAGGAATGAACATTTTAACCCTTAAAGTGCTGATTTAAGATCGAGTCAACAGCTTTCCTCGGGACACTGCATGCATTGCACGCAAAGTGTCCCGAGGAAAGCTGTTGACTACGACTACTTTTTGTTTCAGACAAGGCTTGCTGGTATTTGAATGAAAGGTACCTTCATGAGGAATTTAACTCTTTTAACCATTATATGTTTAATGGTAATTAGAAAGCAACTATAGCAGTGACTAGCACTTTAAGGGTTAAAATTATGCAAATTGGGGCCATTTGAAAATCAAAATCTTGAATGTCTTCAAAACTGATAAGCATAGATGCCATTCCAACTTGAATTCATAGGTTTTTGCTGTAGATGCAGCCAATGAATCACAAACAAAAGTTGTAGAATTATAATTTATGCCGATTAGGGGGCACTTAAAAAGTCAAAATATTGAATATTTTCAAAACTGATATAGGCAGAGATACCATTCCAGCTGCTATTTACATGGTTGTGCAGAAGGCACATCCATTGATCCACAAGCAAAAGTTGTATAATTTTAATTAATGCTAATTGGGCACACTTTGAAAATTTAAATTTGCTCTCTGTCTTCACTGTTCTCAGATTCCTGCATAACAGAGAAAATCCTTTATGTACAAGTAGATTGCAGAAAATTTATTGATGCTAAGACCAGTGGCTACACAGTGAAATAAATGCCTAGGGCTGGAACAGGGACAGTCAAAAAAAACATACTGGGTTTGTGGGTCCTCCAAAACTGTTCATGCTAAGGCCTGAGAACCATCCTTTGTTATGGTTAGTACTTCAAGTAAACCAGAATATACACACATGTCTGTTTACTTTCAGAGATTTTATTCACCCTGTGTTATTACAAGACAAAGATATTTGATATTTCCATGTGATAAACAAGGTTACAGAATTTTGAAGGCTGTTACAGGTTGCAAACTTAGCGCCTGTCACCATCCAAATACTGAGCAGTCTATTTTGCATGTGGCAAGAGAATTTTTAACCTGGGAATTCTAATAAAAATCTTGCTAGTGAAACATACATGGATATAACCTTCTGACTGACACTCTGTAAGTAGGCATTACCAGGGTAGTTTGGAAATTATCATAAAAATTTGAATTAAAGAAAGCTGTAGTAATCAACATTGGTAATAAAAATATGTCCTGTCAGTAGTGATGCCAGGTGATCTGCTTCACAGGACTGAACATTCAGCCAGGACCATTGTGTCCTCAACAGTAGTTCATGCTTATCAAATTTCCATTGTGTTCAATAGGTGATTGCTGTATAAACACATACCATCCATGTGTCCTACATGTTTTTGTGTTGGTGCTGATATCGACTTTGGCCCTTTGTTTGGTGTTATGTTCCTAACTGTTACCCTTGTCCATATAAAGCCCATGGAACAAAGGACTCCGTCTGTGTATTTACATGGGTAGAGATCACAAAGGTTGATTAACTATGCTTGTTGCACTTGTATTTGGTGGCTCTTGTTTCTGTTCTTCCGATTCCAGTACTTCACTTTTTGTTCAAATTGATCCTATGGCAGTCTTTTCATCAGCAGTGTTAAAAGCCCGTTTGTTCTTGCTGTAGGTGTTTTTTATTTAGCTAGGCCATGGATGTCACTGACAATCAGCAGAGAAGGCGCATCCGTGACCTTGAACTTGGTTTAGCAAAGGAGATGGCGAGAGAAATGAATAGTTTGCATGTATATAATTGTGGTGGTCTGGTTGTGTACTGTGGTGCACCAGAATGTTTGCACAGTTGGACTCTGTATTCAGCTGAGGATGGGCATTTGGAAGAGCAAGAATAGAATGTTCATTTGCTGGATTTCACTGTGGTCACCAGGGCTAGTTTTATGTGTTTCTGTAAGGTACTTAGTAATGTGTCTTTATTGGAGTATACAGCTCAGTGCATTCCTATAGTCTACACCTGTGTGTATTCCCATTAGATCATATCTTAGTAAGTTCAGATACTTTTGCAGTTGAGGTACATCAATTGATACCAACATTTTTGCCCTGTAAAATATTGGTGTCTTTATATCATATAGTTTTGAAATTATGGCGAAGTGTAGCATTTCAAACTGTGATCATTTTGAAGGCACTCAGACAGATTTGCTGTAAATCTTCTTTTCTAGTTTTGTATTTAATTCATCCACATAACAGTTTTCATATGTATTTGGCTGTGCACATTAATGAAATTGTGTATCACTATGTTTATTTTTTGTAAAACATTGTTATTTGTTGTAAAACATTGTTCATTGAAGTATCAGTATGCCTTGCAAAATCAGTGCTTTGGTTGTCATGTTCTTTTTCAAGAATTCGTAAGGTCAAGATCGTTCATGTGGGTTCTCAGTGGAGGGCTGTGTAGGCAGGCCAACTAGACATGTGTATTTCTATTAGTTTCCATAGTAATTAGCACCTATGCAAGAAACAACAAATATCTTGTGGTGAATAGTTGTATACAGTTACAATACCCCTGTCAATTTGATAACTTTTGCAGCAAAACTGTTCAACATATTTAATGTTACTTAAACTAGAAAAGAGCGGTTGATGCATCTGTTTGACCAGAGAATTTACTGATCTCATACAAATAGGAGTTTGTATTTTAAACACTGCAAAGAGTGTGTGTGCTGAAAACGCATGGCTTTAGCACAAAATCTATCCCATTAACAGATAATCTGGGGGGGGGGGGGTTAAGTAGTGTTGATTTGCCTCATGGGTAGATCCTTTAGGGATCAGGCAAGATTGCCCATCCTATTAATGCAACCTGACTCATGGTGGCATCACTGGATGTTACTCCCTTTGGGAAATTCCTGGCTTTAATTGTGCTTTCCTCAAGCACCTCAATTAATTGATGTTAATTCTCATCACACCAGCCAAGAGAAGCTAGGTCTGCATACTGACACACCAAGGGTGAGGAAGAACCCAGAGGGCCTGGTGTGATTTGCATAAATATTTCCTGCCATGTTCATCAGGGAATTGCCTGTCATGTTTAGCCTCTGTATTGCAAACAATCAAAAGTCATTGGGGGTTGGTGGTGGTGGTTTGATTACCATGTCATAGTGGGAGTAACTCTCCTTGCACTGGGCATGTGTCAAAGTCCATCACTACTTCAGAGCACTAAATTTGTGTACATTTGCAGTTATTTTATGCCCTAAAGTGCTGAAAGGTCTGCTTGTGTGTATGTTGTTAGGACAGTGAGTCATAATAATTCAGCTATTTTGTAAATGTTGGGGTAGATCATGTGTAAATGTGTGTTCACTTTACATGCAAAGAGAGACACAGGTGGAGACAGGCTTTATTCACATATACCAATGTACATGGTACAGTCACAGCTTGTACATATGTGTATCTATAAATTATCCAAGAGCAGGGGACTTCACATTTGTCAATTGTGTGAAGGCAAAATTGCAGCAAAGCTGAAGTTGGATAAGTTACCTTTTGGGGATAGTGTTGTTCTCTACGTTTCTGCAGGATGAGAAAAGTCACCTGTTTGAGACCAGTGAAAATGGATGCAGGACAAGTAAATTATACGAAGTTACATGCTACAGACAGGAGTTCTTGTTGTTGGACAAGTGAACATTGAGTCTTTACCAGGATTGTACAGTTCACCAGACACCATGTTAAAATTTTTGTTAGAATCACATGTATTAGAAACCCCCCTCCCAAAAGCTCCTGAAGTCACTTACCCAATTACTTCAAAATCAGAGGGACTTTTGTGGTTCTTAATTTGTTCAACAGGTGGTGCTGTAATTTTTTCTTGTTTTGATGTGTTTGTTTTTGTGTAATTGTAAATTTGTCAGAACTCATTGGCTAGTTACACCTCAATTCTTTTGAATGAGTACATTACGTAAACTTCTGTTGAGTGTGTTCATAAGAAGGGACTGCTGCCGGTTCCTGAATTGTAATCACTATTTTTTATTTGCCTTAAGCTCAGCAGGTGTGCACATTACCATTTACTATCGATTACTATACAGTTAGTTGGTTGTCATTTGGTGCTAATATAAAATGTGCATGCTAACATTTCTTTTTAACTTGACTTAGTGGCATGAAACTTGTACACATATTATGTATGGTGGAAGCCATGCGTGTTTCATGTAAGAAAACTATGTCACAAGGTGCACAGGGTGGAATATATAGGTCACAGTGAAAAGTTCATACACTGTGCTTATCTTGGTCCACTGTGTTGCTGGAGCGAAGTTCAAGTTGGGACTTATTTTAGGGGATGAATATTTGTAGGTTAGCTGAGCACAGGCTGTTCAATCCATCCTCTTGTTGAGGTTGACAAGGGAGGCCCCATTCATTGTGACAGACACAATTTATTTTTCACCCTGAATATATAAGTGTTGAAAGGTAACTGGGACATGGAAATATGGATGAGTCAGAGATTACAGAGTATGTATAGTTTGGTTATAGGTCATGACTACCATAATGTGTATGGACAAGTATTGACAAGAATTTTCAGAACCCCATCATTGTAAACTTAAATGAGTTGTCTGTGCATGCAATGATTTATGTGATAGTCATCAACTTCCAGTTTGTGTGGTAAAGATAATGGTGATATTTAGGTGCCTGTCAGAGTAGGGCAAAAAAGAAGAGAAAAAAAGGTCAATTGCTGTCTGTCTTGCCATGGTTCAACACAGACAAAAAGGAGGTGACCTGGAATTTTTGTCCTGTATATATGCAAATTGTGTCCCCCCTCTGTACAGTCATGAGTCAGAGTCGCCTAAAGTCACATTGGAATTAACTTTGGTGGTACAGTGCTACCTGCTATTAACCCTTTCCCCCTTGAATTCAGACTGAGTCAACAGCTTTCCTCGGCATGGGTTGGGCATTAAGTGCCCAACGCATGCCAAGGAAAGCTGTTGACCTGGGTCATGTTGTGTTGACAGGTCTCATCTTCAATTCTCAGTCAAATTGTTTTTCATTGCTGCTGAAATCAGTTGAAAACGCTGAAGCAGACAGCATTTGACCACCAGTCTGTTTAAGGGGGAAAGGGTTAAGACCACCTCCCATGAGGGACTGTAAAATATATATATTTATATTGTATTTGTAAGGCTGCTCTTTGATGATGTTTTAATATATGTTTGTTGAATTGACCTGCATTTCAAGGCCATCTGTATGATAGGATAAGAACAAGTTTTGCTGGCAGCAGGACTGGTTGTAAGTTGTGGGCAGGTTTTGATATCAATATGGAGAGTGTTGATGGTACTTAAGATGCACCAAGGAAGCTGTTGTCTCAATCCCACATGGTGGAGCACTAGTTACTGTGAAAACAGTGCCCATGTAAAAGTAGCCCAAACATGGCCTTGGAAGAGCCCGCTTGAGGGAGACAGACAACATGTCGAATAGAAATATTGTGTTTCACATTAAAATTGTAGCATTTTATGAGGGTTGACCCTCAGTGAAAGGGTTGGTCTGCAGTGCTGTCAAGCATTTTTAAGTGCTCATTTGTTTCAAACAGGTAATTTGAAATATCTTGTGATGCTGGTGGGGAAAATATATATATTCTTGCAGGAATGATTTTAATGTATTTGCAGATGATCAACTTGATTGCTGGACTTCGAAGTTTAGTCTGGTTAGTTATGACTGCAGGTGACTTGACAGACGCTTTTGTATCCACAAATGTAGCCTGTGGCTACATGTCTGCCATATCATGTACCTGAAGTGTCTAATTGTGGCCAGTGATCTCCCTTGAACTGAAAGCTCGTGCGCCTGCCGGCACACACAGTGTTGCTTTGATACGTGTATTACATGTTAGCACATAGTTTGATTAGGAAATTAATTGAATGGAAAACAAATTGCAGTTTTGAACATCCCAGTCACCAGTATCGCCAAGCTGACGACAAGATATATGTGTATACATGTTTTGTGTTAGATACACTTTGCCATGAGCCTGTAAATGGCAGCAAGGAATCCCAGCTTGGTGTGTCGGAGTCAAGTGAGTAAGTTCAAGACTGGGGGCATTTCGTTCCCCACCCCCTCTCCCTTCCCCCAGAGGTGTTCAGAAATACATGTGACAAAGTACAAAATAACATAATTTTCCACTGAATATAAGTAGTTGATTTTAAGGAAAAGATATGAATGCATTGTTACTTTACTGAAATACAACGTAGATGAGTATAATCTGGTAAACGGTAATATGACAGACAAATATAGACTAATGTGAGTGAGTCCAGAATAGGAAGGGTCATTGTCTTGTGATATTTGTCTTCAGGCAAATAACACATGTGGACATGCAGTGAATAATACCCTGTCCTCCTGACTCCACTTGTAGGGCAGAAAGGTACAGCCAGATACATCTTGTTGGAGCTGTGCTCAGTTGTGTCCTTTGTTACCAGTGTCCTTGCACTCTGACAGCTGAGGCAAGAGCTACCAGTGACTTACCACATCACCATGCAGCTGGTGGTGGGGTGAGTCATCATTAGGTACAGCACAGGTGTGCGCACAACAATGCATTCAATAAGTAAGCATTTATTTGTAGCCATGATGGCAGCCAGCTCAGTATGTTCTAGCTTCACTTCAGGCTGACTCGAGTTGGCCGTGCGTGACATCCAGACAGTGAGCAACAATCACTCTTATATATCTAGGGTCTCCTGAAGCAGAACCTTCACCCTGTCTGTATGAATGACTTCAACAGCAACCTAATGGGATTTTGCTGTGGGCCTATAATCATCTCTCTCTCTCTCTCTCTCTCTCTCTCTCTCTCTCTCTCTCTCTCTCTCTCTCTCTCTCTCTCTCTCTCTCTCTCTCTCTCTCTGTAGATATTTTCTTTCTTTCCCTTCTTTTCTCTGTTTTGTTCTCGATTCCTTCCCTCCTTGCTTTTTCCTCTTTGTCTGTCTGCATCTCATACTTTTTGTTTTTCTCTCCACACTGACCCAGAAATCAAGTTTTGGCTGTAAAAGTGACTTCAATTTAGCATGATTGTATCCAGTGGATGAAATTTTGTGCCTAGTGTAGAATAGTCAAGACAGTATAAATAACTATAAGAATTCAGCATGATTGTATCCAGTGGATGAAATTTTGTGCCTAGTGTAGAATAGTCAAGACAGTATAAATAGCTATAAGAGAGACTCAATTCTTAGTTTCCCATTTATGTTATTGATCAAATTTTATATCTTGAATACCAATGAACAGATGGAGATACCCTTCCAACTTCTACCTAGATCCCTTGTGCATTTGATTAACATAACCTAAATGTGCGTAATTTTGAATTATGTTGACTGAGAGTACTGTATTTCAGATTTGAAATCTTCTGTAACTTTGAAACAGTCATAAAGACTCAATTCTTAGTTTCCCATTTATATTATTGATCATCATATCAAGGCTTTTGGCCTCAACTTCATGGGGAAATGAGTTCACTTGTTCTGTCAAATGCTAAAATTTTGTATTGAGCTCATCTCAACATGTATCTTAGTGCCTTTATTTACATCAGTGTAAATAATAACCACAGGGATATAAATTTTTTTACCACAGCAGGATAAAGAATTTTTCTGCTAGCCCCTGTGATAGAGCATCTGGTGCAAAAGTATGCAGTTCGCCTGGTAAACAGCTCTGTATTTGCACACTGGATGACCCTAAACCAGTACGTTCATTTTCCTTATTAGGAATATGGACAGTTTAAATATTTGTTTGAAATCCTAATTCTGAGTTAAGTGGTAATGAAATTGGAACTCGGCTTTGAGTCTAGAATGCGATTGTGCATAGACATGTACAATAGAGCAACATAATTGTTACCCCTCATTATAAATATGGTAGTATTTTCGAATCCCTGTCAGTGCCTGATGAGACCTATCCAAGGTCAAAATGTGTCGCATATTTGCTGTTACTGCCTTGGCTACATGCCTTGTCATATCTGTGCATCATATCAAGTGGATGTTAAACAAAAGTATGATTTTAATTTACATGCTTAACAATGTTAAGTAATTAAAAAAAATGAATATGTTTAAAAGTATGAGATACATGTCATTCCAACTTTCACTCGTGCGGTTGTTTGTTGTGTATCAGATTATCAGTGGACATAATTTGCAGGATTTTTAGTTAAGCTCATTAGGGCCAGTTTAAATGTTTAATCTGAAATATATGCAAGACTTCGATATAGATGTCGTTCCTTCCACACACACTGTACTGACCATTGTACATCTAATAAATATTGATCGAAAGTCACGACATTTTATACTAACTGGAGGGATTTTTCAATTGAAATTCATTAAAAAGATAATGGACAGAGATGCATGTTTTTGGCCACTATACATCAGATGACTACTGAACAAAAAGCATTTAAAATGAAGTGCCAGTTGAGACATTTTAAATCGATAATATCTTCGAAAAGGAGTAAAATGTATGCCAGTCCAACTTGTACCAAGTTGAATTTTGTGAACACACATCATACATACATATTTACTGGGTAGCAAATCTTCTTTTCTAGTTTGGCTATGTCTTGTGTGGGCTCTGAGCATTATTTGGTTGTGTCCAGAATATTTTATCCTTCTGGCTATATCCAATTGCTGGTTGGTGGATGTTGCTTCATGATACACAGGTAAGTTTGGTCCACTGTATATTACATCATGTAAGTGACTCAGACTAATACAGGTAGTGATGAATTTCAAAGTGCAAATTGTGAATGAGTAAAGCTAGGTGTAAATTATTCACTCCGTCATGGCTGGCTTATAGAAACAATTGACTATTTGTACTATGATAAAGGGGTTTATGTGTCAGTAAAAGAAAATCCTGTGTCTATGTGTTGAATAATGTATATCTATTATAGTGATGATTGGTAGACAGACTGGGCTGAGAAGCTTAAATGTTATGTAGGACAGTTGCATCAATGGCTTCATTGTTGTTTTTAGCTGAGCATTGAATTTCTGTGTATTGAACAAAAGTGTTTACTTAGCTCTTTTTTTTTCTTTTTTTCCCTAATGGACAATTTCATTGTGATGGGTAGACAATTTCTCCTGCATTGAATTTTGTCATGTCCATACAGTAGTACCTGTCTATAAAGAGCACTGCAAAGGAATACCAAGTGGTGGTCTCTCGTCATAGGTATAAATAACGTCAGTAATGCTTGGTGAGGCATTCTTATGGGGAGTCTTTCAGGGCAGGTTGGTCTCTCATAGTCCGGACAGGTCGTTTAAAGCGTGGCCTGTGTGAGAGAAACACAGAGTGTCACCTTTGGTTGTGGTGGAGGTACTTTGGAAGCACTTGGTCTTGGATAATTCCAGTTTTTAAATGCATGGGTCAGGCACATGTAGTCTGCCAAATGTGTCTCACGATGTAGATCTATGTGACTAGAGGCAAATGTACATTTTAGTACATGTATAATTACTGTTGAAGCATATCCATAATTTTGATTATCCAACAACCTTATAATGTTCCAAAGGCACTGTGGGCTGCCAGATTTCTTCTGCTTTATTCCACTGGATAATTTTTCCTTTACATAAATGTGTGTGCCAACAGCATTGTTGGGTCAGTAATATGACCAGATCTGGCCAGTTGCCGCTGAGGCATCAGAATGGTGTGATCACATGATGAAACAGAGGAGAAGACAAAGTACATGTGAATGAGTTGGTTGAAGGTCCGAGCCAAGTAAAACAGCTTTGATCTTTTTCTGGTGCCACTGGGTCATGTAGAAACTTTGTATGTACTGTGGATATAGTCTGTACATGAAGTGGGAACCAAGCATCTTGTCTGCCAGGTCCCTGTGTTGATTGGTCTGGCTCACAGCTATAGTACTGACATTATTTAAAGAGGAACAAGAACAGAAAGGTCCTGTGTCCAGCCTAAAGACACTTCAGTCAGGAGGGCTGTGGTTGTTGTTTTCCCTTCACTGAGTGGTGTAATTTGCAAAATAACTTTAAAATTGTTGTATTTGAAAAAATCAGATTTTATTAATAAGACTGACTCTTAAACGATTCTTTGTTTTGTAGAACATGCTCAGTGTTAAAAAATTCATGAAGTTCAAAACTTTTTAGCTCAGTCGATCCAGTGTTAACTGCCGAGAGATCTACACCTGGGAGAAAGTGCAGCATGGAGCAAACCCAAAGATAAACACGTGGAGAGAATGAATAATAGTTGATGGTACTCGGCTGTTGTTAAGAAACCACTGGAAATTTTACATATGGTTCATTGTTGTCAATATAAGATGCAAGACCTTACAACATAGCCTATGTCTGTACATAGACACTGAAATGAATCACTAGTAAGATACATGTAGCCAAAATCGAGTTGTGTATGCATTACTTGTATGGATTAAGCTAAAAAAGCCACTTCCCAGAAATCTACCAAGTAGTTTCACATGTTCTCCAACTGATCAGATCAACCCACATAACAGGCTATAATAGACTTAGACGATCTGTTTTATTGCTCAGTTAATAAACTGTTTAACACTGGACCTTTTACCTTTTCTGCACCTGTAGACATATAAATCAAAGCAATTTGGTAAAATGCAAGTTTTATGAGGGAAAAATAACTTTGAAGTGGCACTTGCTTGTAGGGCTGTAACGATACACCTTTTCACGATACGATACGTATCCCGATACGGAACTGACGATACGATACAAAACGATACAATTTGATACTTAACCATAATAGTACAGGGGTCACATTATTTCAGTACGGGCTCGTTGGACCCATCTTTCTTCTTTTTCAGGAAAAATAGTGAGTCCATAAACTGAATCGATGGGTCCAGTCTGAAATTGTGCAATCTAGACTTTTGATGTAATTTGATCAATTGAGTTTAATTGGTATAATCAACATACATCAAAATGATAAACAAATAAAACATGCAGGTAACTTAGCCTAGAAACGAACATAACATAGGGTCTATATGCTCATGTAGGTGACTCATTATTATAAAATTTAAGATTAAACAAAAAGTTACCAATATGCTAACTTGATGTAAAAGGGTCTAAAAGTTGTTGACTGTACCAAGGATGGATTCAATCTGCCCAGGGACCCGCTATTAGGACTAAGTCTATAACACATCCCTGGTCTACCAAAAAAATTATTGTGAAGGGGGCTTAACCCCTAGCACGCTGCCACTGTGCCAGTATCTGGTATCGCACAGTTTTTCAACTAGCTTGCACAACAAGCGGCATGCATGACTGAACATGCCTGGGCTCTGTTATTTTTGCGATTGATTGCACGTGATGAAATGGTCAGAAATTACATGATTTATATTTCTGTGCACTTTCTATTTCAATATACCTAACAAATTTGATGCCGTAGGTGGTGTTAAGAGTCTGATCTTAAGTGCGGTCACTTTTTTCATCAAGCAACACGGTAGGCCTACAACTTGACAAGCCATGCAACACAAGCGAGTGTACACAGCCTGTCACGGGCATGCACCCAGGCATGGTTTTCCGCTATGTTGAACGTATATTTTTTTCCGGCCTTCGATCATAAATTTCATTCCTGCCTTGTTCTGTCATACAGATTTGTTACATTCAAACATTTCAATAAAATCAAAACAACTAAATGTTGTTAAAAAAAAAGAAAAAACACCAATAACGGCGTGCCCCATCCCCATCGGAGACAGTGATCAACAACATCATGTCAGGCCTAATGCAAATTTTCGCTTCGTTCACATGTGACCGTGCAATGACAAATGAGCGTACTTTCCTTGCCGTCCGTAATGAATTTTCTCTCGTGCCTTTGTCTCTGTCTAGATTTGTTCGATAGAAGTCTTCTTGGTGAAAATATGATGTGAAAATTTAACATCTTGGTCCAATAATCTTTGCGTAATAAGACTTGTACCTTCCCAACATTGCGGGCATGAGACAGGCACATGGGCAACAACGAATTTGATTGGACAGTAAGTGGCACGTGATCAAATCCACACAATGAGGAGCCTGGAAGTGCTCTCAGCGCATTTATAATGAGATGAAATGACGTCCATCCGTTCCCATTATGGGAATTTTTTGGAGGGATACCCCAGGAAAAATTTTTTCTTAGCAAATAAGAGAGCTTGTTACATAGAAAGACGAACATCAGAGGATTCCATCAGTATAATACATAGTCATGATACTGATAATGGTCGATGCAAAACACCGTGACCGCGTGGGGTAATTTTTGCAGTTGTGTCATTCAAAATGCATCGCGTTTGTGCGTGCGTCCACAGCGACGCGAAATGACAATGTTTTTATTAATTTCCGGGCGTCTTTTCTTCATTTTTGCGTCTATGACGCAGGACGCAAGCTTAATGTGACCCCTGAATAATGAGCGTGCTGCTTTTTCTCGCCGGGCACAGTCATTTTGCTGACCTAGATTCAGACTTTGCACACAAGGGTATGACGTAGCGCCACAAAGCGTCATGCATATATGACATATATGATTATGAAGGGAATCCCAAAACACTTTTGTAGGCAAAAATAGATCATAATCAGAAGGCTGACGAATGGTTTGTCAATTGACGAGTTTACCTTCACAAAATCACGGTAAATCTTAATGAATTATGGCCTTTACTTCCGTATTTTTTCTTTTTAGAGCTGAAATTACTTATATGATGAAATGTATCGTATTTTTGCGATACTGGGGACCTCATTTCGATACATGTATCGTGGATGGACTGTACCGTGATGCACCGTTATCGCGGTATATCGTTACAGCCCTACTTGCTTGTAAATGTAAATACCCATCGTATCAATAAAATTCCCGCCAAAAGAAACATGCAATGATAGTATTTCATGAATAGTAAATATGCCCATACATGATATATGTAGAATCAGACAAGAGGCAAAGCGCACACGAAGCATTAATCAGACATCAGGGAGAAGTTCCCCAAAACCAACCATTTGAAAACATCTGGTTCCTGTAATTAATAAAATCATTTATGGCCCTGTCTACACGGATGTATTTGTATCAGTTGCGTACGGTTTGCAACCAGTTTCATTGTCCACATGGACCAGTTCTGATCAGTCAGGTGCAATCGGTTGCGGCCATTGGGTCATTTGTGTGCAGACAGTGAGACCGTATGTAGTGATCACTGTGACCTGACCTGGTCTATATTTGCCTTGACCTTTCCTGGTTCCCGACACTTCTGGTACTGCGGCACACACGTTTTGAACAGACTTTTAAATTTCTCAGTATTTTCAGCTTATGCAATGGTACCTGCAATTTAAGACCACCCCTAATACCAGACAAAAGTGGTCACAGATGACAGGTGGTCTTTCGTTGAAGGTAAATAAAGGAAATGAAAGGCCAATGTCTTGAAAGGTTGATCTTAAAAATTAATGTGGTCTCTCACGAGAGGTGGTCTTTAGAGCAGGTACCACTGTATAGATAACACCTTATGGCTCAATAGAATAGACAAGAAACTGACTTTCATCCGACTCTGGTCAGACAAGGCCATACAAATGGGCTGGAAGGGTACCGTCGTAATTTGGACATATACAAGTAGGCATTTTCATGTGTACCCTGTTATTATCACAGAGGTATAAACAGATACACCATGTTTATCATGTGACATAAATAGTGGAACCGCACGCAACCGTTTATGTGTGGACAACAGAAAGTCCATAATGCACAACAGGCTCATGTATTTTGCTGTCGTGTGGACGCAACTGGACATTTGGAAGCAAAGGGGGGGAAACAGATCGGTCCATTACCGAACGCCGTGTAGACAGGGCCTATGTTTCACCAAGTTTTTATAAGTCTGCAACAAAGTAGTACAAGGGAAACACCAAAGAAATTGGACAGTTGTTTGCCATTTCGCGTGGCGATTTCCAGTCATTGACATTGCCATTGGCACTTTTACACTTGCACTTTTATTAATAATTACCAGATTTTGTTCATGCATTGTAGTTTCCTTCAGTAAGGCAGGGTGTCACCATAAATCCGTCAATTTAAACCACAAGACCAGCCAAAGTTGTGAATTGGCAGTTTGTGTAAATTGCGCACATGTTTATCCTCGCCCACGAAGTGGGGGAGGGGATATGGTAATGGGCACTGTCCTTCCGTCCATCCAAAACAAATTTTGTCCGGCCCATATCTTCTACATTATTAATGCTACCTCTTCGAATTTTTTATGGTGGGTAGACCTTAGGTAGTAGGTGTGCATATAGGCATTGTTTTGTGTGGCTAATTGCTTGCATTAATTAAGTCATTAACAAAGTTCGTTAAGCAAGACAAATTTTGTCCGGGCCATATCTGCTAAACTATTAATGCTAGCCCTTTGAATATTTTGTGGTAGGTAGACCTTAGGTAGTAGGTGTGCATAGGCATTGTTTTGTGTGGCTTATTACTTGCATTAATTAATTAACAAAGTTCGTTAAGCAAGACAAATTTTGTCCGGGCCATATCTTCTAAACTATTAATGCTAGCCCCTTGAAATTTGTTATGGTGGGTAGACCTTAGGTAGTAGGTGTGCATAGGCATTGTTTTGTGTGGCTAATTACTTGCATTGATTAACAAAGTTCGTTAAGCAAGACAAATTTTGTCCGGGCCATATCTTCTAAAGTATTAATGCTAGTTCTTTGCATTTTTTATGGTGGGTAGACCTTAGGTAGTAGGTGTGCATAGGCATTGTTTTCTGTGGCTAATTACTTCCATTAATTAATTAATTAACAAAGTTCATTAAGCAAACTCAAGCTACAATACAAATTTTGTCCGGGCCATATCTTCTAAACTATTAATCCTATCCCTTTAAACTTTTATGGCTGCTAGACCTTAGGTAGTAGGTGTGCATAGGCATTGTTTTGTGTGGCTAATTACTTTCATTAATTGATTAATTAACAAAGTTCGTTAAGCAAGCTCAAGATTTGTCAGGGCCTTATTTTCTAAACTGTTAATACGAACCCTTTGAAATTTTTATGGCTAATAGACCTTAGTAGGTGTGTATAGGCACTGTTTTGCGTGGCTAATTACTTTCATTGATTAATTAATAAAGTTCATTAAGCAAGCTCAAGATACAGTACAATTTTGTGTGAAGCATAACTTTGCAACTAAAAGTGGTAACCCTTTAAGATTTTCAGCGTTGGTAGACCAGAGGTAGGAGGTGTGCATAGGCAGAAATTTTTTTGACTAATTACTTTCCTTCATTAATATATTAATTAACAAAGTTCATTAAGCAAGCTCAAGATGCAATACATTTTGTCAGGAGTATAACTTTGCAATTATAAGTGGTAACCCTTTAAGATTTTCAGGGTTGGTAGACCAGAAGTAGGAGGTGTGCATAGGCATAAAATTATGTGGCTAATTACTTTCCTTTTTTTTGTTTATTAATTAACGAAGTTCATTAAGCAAGCTGAAGATCAATACAATTTTGTCTGGAGCATATCTTTGCAACTATAAGTGATAGCTCTTTGAGATTTGCAGGGTTGGTAGACCTGAGGTAGGAAGTGTGCATAGACATAACCACATCTTGGGCAGCTGCAAAACTTTCACATAAGGAAAAAGTTGCTTGTGTTTCTTTTGTATTTCTTTTTTTTGTTTGTTTTTTTTTTTTTTTTTGCAGATAACCAAGTACTCCAGGGTCCTTTTCAAGTAAACTTGTTTCTTTCTCATTTCAGCCAACTTTATTTTAAGTCCTACATATTAAGGAAGATGTGAATAGCAAACAAACCCCTTCTGCACTGGTTCACCCTCATAAGGAGGAGGGGGGTGGGTGGGTGGGTCAGTGGCTACTTGTTAAAAGGGGGACACATAATGCATTTAAAGGCTCTCTCTATTTATTTCCATATTGCCACCAACAGAAACCTTTCGCATTTTACCAACTATAATATACCAATGTACATCATGTGTATTTACCACCATGATTACTGTGGGTGGGGGATATGGCTAGCGTCAGTGGCTACTTGTTTTTCTTGAAGTTTCGATTCGTCGTGGTATCACCGTCTGGTGATCACAAAGGTGAAAATGCGTCACCATAGAGCCGTAACAACGGAGCTGTGAAGTTTCAAAACAAAGAAACAATAGGCAACAAGTTGTTTATAAGGCATGATTTGTTCAAAAAGCACATAAAAATAGGGACACGCATGCCTTTTGACGAAATACGCTAGTTTTAAGTCTATTTGAAGACAGTTTTGAAGCATGCTTGTATTATCACCCACCTGGTCATTCACTGCAAACGGCGGTGAATGGAAACTGGCAATCATGAAGCTGGGGGTGGGGGGTGGGGGGTGGGGGGATTTTGCGACCTCTGTGCCTGTGAACATGGAGGTACCTTACCACCATATACATATATAATACCTGTATGATTAAACCAAGGACATGGCCTCCTGTGATGATTAGGAAGTAGAGCCTGTGATGTTTATCTGTATCTCTTCTCCTCCTCCCCCCCCCCCCCCCCCCCCCAAAAAAAAAATCCCCGAAGTGTGACCTGCATTATATAATTTTTTCTTGGGTGTATTAAACACATAAAACGTCAGCCTCAGTGCAGCATGAGTGACCATTAATGCAAAATTACTTTAACATCCAATCGAATGGGAAACCACACATCCAGCTGACAAGAATTTTGATCGTGACTTCTACTGTTGCATAAATTTGTAAATTAAATGAAATTTTTCTGCATGCAGATAAAATGATACTAGATTTCAATGAACCCATGTGTATCTGATTGATTTGTATGCTTATGCATCAAATATTTCTCATTGACTGACAGTCAGTGTTGTTGGGTCAATAAAGGGTTAAGTGATCACCTTACAGTGAGTGATGTCTGTTTCCAGTGATCAAAGTCCCAAGAAACCACTATGATAAACAAACTTGTTTTTTATTTGCTTGGCCTACATGTGGGTGTGTGTGGGTGGGTGGGGCTCTGGATACTTTTAATATGGAAAAGAGTAGGTATGCTCCATGGATGCCTAGGCTGATTCCTATATTCTGCATGCACATTTTTATCAAAATTAGAGGGTTTTATGTTCTGCTAAAAAATATATGACAAAATTTTGCTTTTCATCAAATAATGAAACAAATTTTCATTAAAGAATACAAATAACGGTTCATACAGCTGAATAGAAATATTGTCAGTTTCCTCCCCCCCTTATTTCAAAAAGGGAGTCAGAACTTATTGTTAGAGCATAAAGTGGAGGGAGAGGGGGAGGCTCCAACACTACATAGGGTGCCAAGTGGGGATCATTCCCACAGTGCTTTTACACCTGTCACTGTATCTATAGGTTGGCCCCTCTCATGGTCCAACATTAAATTATTTTCTTTGCCACTTGTGAGATGCCCCCTCAGTCCTGCCTTGACAGACCACACATCTGTAGCATGACTGGCTTCGAACAGTTTTCCTTAAAGCACAAATGTGTGTACATGATGCACAGAAATTCATTTGTGATGACCAGATTTGAAATTAAAGGATCCAGGAGACCAAGGAAAGTCGAGAAAAAAATATTGGGAGATCCTCCAAAATGATCTCAAACAGTATGGAGGACTGTGAGAAAAAAAAAAAAAAACTGTTTGAACATGGGAATTGCTTGACCACCATCAACATTACTCCATATGATTTCTGCAGTATGGTAGCCTAATGTCCATTATGTCATTAGATTGGGTCAAGAAGTCGTTCTAAGTAGACTGTAGTGTTACATACAGACAAAATGAAGCACAGAGGCAATTTGTTCATTGGATTTTGTTCATTGCCTTTTGTGAGCAAAGTGGCTGAGCATGTTGCCCTTGGATGTGGCTTCTGCTGTTTATTGGGAGCACACAGCTTTGTTCCTTGTAATATTTATGTGTATTAACAAGGAGTCTGCATCGAAGGAGAAGACATTCCTGTCACCAGTGTACTTTCAAAACAAGCGACTTCTATTCATGTCAATTGTTTGTTCCTCAAGAATTTGGAACTAGAAACAAATTAAAGACTTCACCATAGGTTGACAATCCCTATGTTTGGTGATACTTTTTCAGCAACAGAACCACTCGCACATCATGATGGCATGGTATTTTATGAGGAATATAAATATGGTTCAGTACTCTATAACACATTCATTGCGGTGGGTAAAAAATGTTGTTTTTAGCTCAGCTGACTACTCAGTACTGCATGAACTATGTTGATAAACAATTTTGAGCCTGTATACATCCTCGACCAGCGAGTTGTTTCTCCTTCCACACAGCCTCCTTTGGTAATAAGCTGGGCTTCAGGCAATTGCAAATGATCACCTTCTTTAATGGGAGTACACAATTCTGGCCTTGCCAGGGATGTTTATATGTCAAGTTACATTTAGACCCACGCTTCTTGTGAAGGTGACCTCATAGTCCTTGGAAGGGTTTGATAGAGTGCCAAGGGTCTCAGCTTTGGTCTGCACCTTTAAGAAGTTAGATACACATCTATTCATCTGTGCTGTGGCTTTGCCTGTGAGGTATTGACACCTGAGAACACAGGTCAAATGTTCTGTGGAGGAGGGGGGGATATCAGATAAACTATGTTATTGCGATTTAATGGTTTGTTTGTTTATTTATCTTTTGTATTTATTTTTTTTGGGGGGGGGGGAGAAGACCAAATGTCCATTTTTTCTTTCAGTTTTATCTTTTTCAAAACAAAATCCCACAAGCTAAGCGTCTTCAGCAACATGCCAGTCATAAATGTCTGGGTGAGGGGGAGAGGTCAGAGGTTATTTGACAGATCAATTAGGGCGAGGTGCCTAGAGATTGCTGTTTAGTGCCAAGATGTCTGACAGGCTAATAATAACATTACCCCAGTGTTGTAAGGCTGGCTCTGCATGTCATTCCCTGTCAGCAAGTGGCTGCTGCAGCTAAGTTTGATGTTTGGATGATCTGCTGCTGGTAGGGCCAGGAAGATAATAGATACAATGTTGCCCAGTGATAAGCCTGGTGCCAGACTGTTATTCACAGCACAAAGTTGTATTGATGGGTCAGGTCTGGATTCTGTGCTAATGGATGATCAATGGAGGATGGCTTGTCATCCACACTAGCCTGGGACCTCCTAACTGAAGCCCAAGAGGTTTTCACGTTGGTCCCTTGTCTAGGCTGCCGTCCACACATATGTGTGGGTCTTGTTGGTGAGAGGAATGCATGCATGAAAAAGGGGTAGCGATTTCAGGTAAGTTCTGTCTTCCTTCCCAGGTTGGTTGTTACATGCGAGACAGATGTGGCTCAAGTCCAAACCTTGGCCAGCTGTGTGAAATTTATCACAGAATTGCTTTCCATGTTTGCCATAATCATCAACAGGCATCCAGGCTGGGAAAAAACTTCAGGGTCCTGTGACTCATGATTTAGGTCAACTGAGAGGGAAGCTACATTTTGAACCTGTGTGTGTGATGACAGAGAATTTCATTGAGTGATCTTTTACCAGTAAACATATGTTGGCCTTCTGAGAAACTGGTGTTGACCGGTGAAGATTTTCTATAATCCCTGAGATGTGACTGTTTTCTCTTTAAAATAACCTTCGTTGAATGAGTAAATGTACATAATGTCACAAAAATACCAATTTACGAAAGAGTAAGGGTGAAAACATTCATCATGGCATAGTTCTACATAGTCAGTAATCATGGTAATACACAAATATTTTTTGACTATATGAACATTAAATCTTTGGTGATGACATATGTAGCAGCATGCATGTAGTATGTCATAGTATGATAGAGCTTGCAGATGAATACCATGAGAAATGCATTTTGTAGACTGCCAGTTAGCTGTGTCTGGTTTATGGACTGATGACGTTGACCTTTGACCTGTGTCATAGCAGCCAAGCTGTCATATTTATGAGAAGTCACTAGGGAAATCATCATATGATCATGAGTATGTGATCCACATGGCTTATGTTTTGTATTGCTTCAGTTTTTCACAGATCCGGTAGTCTGATGTATTAGCCTTCCCTGCAGACGGATGGGAGACCTTAATCATGCAGGTGTGCACGGCAAGTTTGTTTGCTTGTCATGGGAGTTCCAAGCAGTGGGACATGTGGACATGACAGGGCCAGTGTGTTTCACATACATGTGCATACAATAATTACAGTAGACCCCCTCTAACATTATTTTGAATGTTTTAAGACCACCTGTCTGGAGAAGCTATAGCCCTTTCCTACCCAGACCAGGCAAAAAGCCCTGATGACAACAAACACTGCCTGCCCAGATGTCTTTACCAAGCAGGTTTGGATTATCAGTGGCATGGGTGTACTATGCTGATATAGTACCTCCATATTAGTGGTAAACATCTTGGATCATAATTGATAATATTAATACTGGGAGCAATAATCTTGTCGCTTGACCCAGATTAAAAAGTTCTGTTAGAACATGGACATATTATCATTAATACCTCCATGGTTAGAATGAGTCAGCACCAAATGGTCGCAAGGGGGAAGCTGATAACCCAGTTCAAGCAAGCGGGAAAGGGTTAAAAGTGGTCTCCTAAGCTAGGTTTCACTGGAGATGGCAGTCTTACGTGCATTCCTTTAGTAGTTGTGGTCTTGTACATGAGAATGAATCATTCCTTTAGTAGTTGTGGTCTTGTACATGAGAATGAATCGTGTGGATGTACTTAATGTTAGTATCAGTTCAAGGGGAATTATTATTATCAGGCAAGGAGTAAAGTAAGCTTGGGAACCATGTGCAGATTAAATTCATGGATATATTTCCGATCCTTTAAATATATCTGAAGAGGATGTCATGCTGTGAGGGGGTATATTCGAATTTAAGGGTCAGCAAAATACTGGAGGTGCTGCAATACAAGTAGAATTGGCCAGAATGTGTATCTCATAGTTCATACCCAGGGGTTAATCTAGGATTTGGAGAAGGGGGCCTTTTTGCATAAAATTGGGAAGATATTTTGTATGTTTTTGGGAATCTTGCATAATTTTAGATAATGTCAGAGGATTGGAAACAAGTTTTTTTTTTCCCTCCAATTGGAAAAACAAAAAGGCCCCTGAAACTATGGTAGATTAATCCCTGCAACATTTGTGATGGGAAAAAAAGGAAGCAGGCTACATCTGTGCCAGCACACCAGTTAAATTGGTAATTTCAGTGGGATACACCAGCTTCAACTTTTCAGAGGGTTAACCTGAGCAATACGATCAGCAAATGTCATTGAAAATAGCAGGGAATGTTTCTCTTTAGGCTCAAACAGCAATGGAATATATGTATCTGTGGTTTTTAAATACCAAAGTAGGTGATGCTCTTTCAGTTTAAATTTAAAAAACGCAGGATCCAGTCTTGGCACCAGAGAGTAACCTGCAGGCCATGCCAGCTACTGTGATTCAGGGAGCAGGCAGTGTTGCATTATCAATATATGCCAGCATGTCTCATGCTGTATACCTATTGATGCATGTGAGTATAATTCAACGGTAACCATGGTAACCAGCAAGTTCTGAGTGTGAACATTGGTTGACTATCTGTCAGTTGTTAGGAGTTGACAGCATAGTGGTCCCACAGAGAGACTCCACAGGTGATAATGATTTGGCACCTGTCTGCAGCATGCACAGCCTGGCTAAGCACATGCATCCCAGAACGTTTGCTGTTTTCCAAGTAAATGATAAATGGAGTGATTTTTTCAACAGAGAAAGCAGTGTTCTTCTTACATCTTTCAGCCAAGATAAACAGAAATCAAATAATCCCCAGCAAAAGGACTTTGAAGAACTGGAGAATGTGATACACAAAAGTAAATATTAAAACTGCATTCAAATTTAAATACTTAAAATCTTTGAAAAGATTTGATTTGATTTTCCTAGCTTTACCAAATCCTGTATGTACTTTTTTGGTACATTTGATCATAGTATATATGACATATAACAGTGTTCTCTGCAGCTGAAAATAGAGAGGAGATCTACCCTGCCTTTTTGTTTTGATCCCGGCCCTTTTTCACAGCTCCCTTCCATTTTATTTTAATTCCTGCTCTTTTTCTCAAGGTTTTTGGACTTATTGCAGATTAAATTTTTGCATTTGGTGTCTGAACTATCAATATTTTATATCATACAGAACTGAGATTCACTTCAATTTGCTAACATTTTACAAATTTCCAGTTTGTTATGGGGGAATGCTCCAGTTGTAGACAAGTTCATTTTCCCCATGAGCCCTTTTCTGTGTTAAAGTACCCACCTTCATTTAAAGTACTCTTTTCCTTTTTAAAAGCTGCAGAGACCACTGTAACCTGGGTGAGCACCTAGTATCTGTAGACTCCTTGACAGAAGTGAGCAAGATATCTACGTTTCCTTACAAAATATGTACCTGCCCTGTACAGTGGCCCTGACCTTAATGTCAAGCCATGATCATGCACATCTCATTTTATAAATACAAAAAGGCTTGATTGTCATTCAATCTGCAGCCACTTTCAAAATATGATATATAGAGACTGCATAACTTGGTCCAAATTGAAGTGCCTTAGAATAATCCGGGAGTGGGATTTGCCAATCACTCCCATTATGTGCACCAATAACCTTGGATTACCTGTCGAGACACATGCAAGGGAGAGATAAGGTGAATTATGGCTGTATCTGTAGTTGACACACCATGATATGTACAATTAGTTTTGCTATATGATTTAGTTGTAGATTATAATGGCTGTATATTATTATATTGCCACATTCTGTGTGGTACTTTAAAGCATACAGGTGGTACATACAAGGCATTATGATCATAATGCCATATACAGAAGTGTATTGGCCCTTTACAGCTTAGCCAGGCCTGTACAATGGGGTGGCAGATCTACATTAACCCTTCCCTGAGTGAAAGAAGACTGAGTCGATGACTTTCCTTGTCTAACTAAATGGCCCTTTTATGGCAGAGAAAGCCACTGACCTAGGACCTGCCACTCTGATAGGGGTCATGTGCAATTTGCTTCAAGAACTTGAAACATTTTCTGATAAAGATGATGTGAGTAGTAATGTGGAAGCAAACAACATTTCACGTCTGAGTCAGTGCTTGTAGGTGACCGAGCAGGACAAGGGTTAATACGTGGGCAAGCATGGTGACAGCTTGTTACTTGTGAACGTTGGCTGGTCAGACTGGATTACCATACCAGAGTGTAAATCACTAGTAGACAGGTAACAGGACTGCCAGTGGCATGGAGGATTTTCAGTTGAAAAAAGGTGCTTGCCAGAAATACAGACCCATGTCTGAAGAGCCCCTCTAGTGAGTGTGGACAAGTTGTGTTTGAAAGATTCAAACTCCTTCCACCTTGGTCATGACTTCTGTATAGACCATCAGGTTTTGAAGATTCCAGATGCTTTAATTTCTATTATGGTTATGCCTCTGAATTGAAACCACCAGGTTATGAAGATTGCAACTGCTTCACTTTCTATGATGGTTATGCCTGCAGTTAAAACCATCATGTTTTGAAGATTTCAGCTGCTTTACTTTCTATCGTGGATATTGTATCTTCAGTGAAAGGCCACCTGTTTTGACTCTTTCTGCCTGTGGCATTAACTTTTTGTGCCGATCACAGCAAAGTTTGTGTTCACCTGAATAATATTATTATAATGATTTCAGATTCCCTTTTCCTACCAAAAGGTACCTTCATTCAGGTACCAGCATGACTAGTTTCAGAGGCAAAAAATGAAGGTCAACAGAGTTCCTTTGTTGTGTGTTTGAGAGCACTGTGCCCAAAATACTCATGGAAGCTGCTGATGAAGTTTCTGACATGGCTATGAAAGGGTTATAAGATTGAAAAGGCTGGGTTACTGGTGTCATTTTACAGATAACAGACTTTAAATTTGCAACAAATTACATGAAATAATTGCTGATGTATCCTATCTATGCTGGTTACTAGGCACAGATAGAGACCTGCTGTGTGTATGCTGGTCACTAGGCACAGACAGTCTACCTGCTGTGTGTATGCTGGTCGCTAGGCAGTCTACCTGCTGTATGCATGCTGGTCACTAGGCACAGACAGTCCACCTGCTGTGTGTATGCTGGTCAATAGGCACAGTCTTCCTGCTGTGTGTATGCTGGCCAATAGGCACAGTCTACCTGCTGTGTGTATGCTGGCCACTAGGCACAGTCTACCAGCTGTGTGTACTCTGGCCACTAGGCACAGACAGTCTACCTGCTGTGTGTATGTGTGTAACTTGGCACAGACAGTCTACCTGCTATGTGTATTCTGGACATTAGGTACAGTTTTCTTGCTGTGTGTACGCTGGCCACAAGGCACAGACAGTCTATCTGCTTTCTGTATGCTGGTCACCAGGCACAGACAGTCTACCTGCTGTGTGTATGTGTGTAACTAGGCACAGACAGTCTACCTGCTATGTGTATTCTGGACATTAGGTACAGTTTTCTTGCTGTGTATACACTGGCCACAAGGCACAGACAGTCTATCTGCTTTCTGTATGCTGGTCACCAGGCACACAGTCTGCCTGCTGTGTGTATGTTGGTCACTAAGCACAGACAGTATCTGCTGTATCTATGCTGGTCATTAGGCACAGGCAGTCTGCCTGCTGTGTGTATGCTGGTCACTAGGCACAGACAGTCTACTTGCTATATGTCTGTGCTGATCAATGGACACAGACAGTTGCAGTTGTCCTTACTGTCTCAGGTATGATCTTGGGTATCATTGAACGGATTGGCTCTTGGGACAAATAGACAATATCAAGGTAAGCATTTAGGGCAGGGAACTGACTGGCCAAACTCCAGAGATAGCCAGCAGCACATAATTGATTGTGTATGAAACATAACAACTTTGGTTGAAGTTATGAATGAATGATCTGAATGGCAAAACATTGGGTGTTCCTTCTGCAGATGTTAAATCAAAGCCTAGACTATTGTAAATTAATTATGCCTTGAGGACATCAATATCCACACCCAACAAAGTTCTGATATATTTGAATCATCCAGTTAAATGTAATTAAGATAAGTAATTCTGATTTACATATGCATGGGTGTGTAATGTATCCTGTGTTATACACTGGTGCTTTAATGCATCCATAATCATCAAATTGTATATTGAAACATTCAGGACTCAAATGATATTGAAGTACACTAGAATCAAAATTTGAGTTTGTGATCAAAGTGGGTGGGATTTGTCAAAGACTATAATCTGCAATTGGATCAAAATTCAAGAATTACTTGGTCTTGGCAATTGTGTTTTTTTTCTTTTTTTTTTTTTTTTCTTTAAGAAAAAAGAAAAAAATTGAAACAATGACACATCCCATCACATCATAATTGCTAGTGATTGTTTCTTCATATTTCTTTGATTTACTTACTTTGACAACCAGAATGGATGTGCACAATAGCAAACTTAAATGGATTGATCATAAAGATTAATGACCCCCCCCCAAAAAAAAAAAAACAAAAACCCACCCTACATTAAGGAGCCAAAGTTCAAATAAAAATCATCTTGCGTTTGACAAAATTAATGATATCATGATTAATGTTGGGAGTTGATTCATGTTTGAAAGGGTGATGATCAGTGCTCAAAGTTGCTACTACGGTCACTGGGCCTGCAGTCAGCTTGTCAGATACATGTATAATGTATTTGGGTTTTGCACACACGCACGCACGCACACACACACACACACACACGTACGTGTATGTGGCTCATATGGATTATAAACTGGTCAGGCAGTTGAATTACAATATCCAAGTATTTTATTACACAGCATTATGTAAACAAACATCCCCCTCCTCACCCCAACCCCACTGGCATGCAGTTGAATATTACAACTATCACCACAAACATTGGCGTAATAAGATAACTGCAGATTAGTGTGTGTGTGTGTGTGTGTGTGTGTGTGTCTGCTATGCGTCAGGATCAGGGTCAGACACTGTGCCCTAGCAAGCTTGGAAAAGGGTCAAAATTTTGTTATATAAATGAAGGAATTGACCCACACAATATCATATTTTTATCATTGTTTATTCTGGAGATAAGATTTTAAAAATACATATGCATATATATATATGTGTGTGTGGGGGGGTGTAATGATTCATTCAGATGTTCAGGATACCAAATTTTGTTGGACCATGAAATGTGTTCATTATTTGCTACTATCAAAACTGAATATGGACTGTATTCGCCTTCAAACTAACTGACTTTACTCCTTTATATCAGTATCAATGAATTTCCATGGAAGTTAGTGGTAAAATTATGTAAAATGCTATCAAATTTAAGTGTAATTTGATCATTTGCCATCACAGTGCCATTTTCCACCACAGCCTGCTAAATATGTCAGTCCTATGGAAACACCTTTCCTGTGTGAAGTACAAGGTGAAACATACCATTATTTCATGTAATTAACCTGCACTTTTAGCAGTTTAGAGCCAAATTTATCTGTAGAGAATCCTATAACATCGATGAATAGAGCCAGGTTGCAAGTGATTCAGGAGTTATGCAACATTCATGACAGTAAGCTAGACTCACCCTTGCATTCTACAGAAGTGGAAGAACTGCTTGATCACTTGTGCCTTTCATGATGCTGTTTTGCAGTGTTGAACTGGGTGATACATGGACTGCTTTTTAGCTCTGCTGACCAAAGGTCGCAGAGCTTATGAGACCACTCATGTCTGTCCGTTGGTCCATCCGTGCGTCTGTAAACATTTGCCCCTTAGCGTGATACTGTCCACAGTTTTCAAGTTAGCCCAATATAACTTTCTGGACTTACAGGGTGTATAATAATCTAGGCCACTTTCAATATTGGTGGCACCACGTACATTATTATGTAATATAAGGGTCAAAATGTGAAAAAAAAACAAACTTGTGAACACTGTAGCATCTTTAATTGATTTCCCACTTCAATTTGTCATAAGTATTGAATATATAATGTGTGCTACGTGTGCAAGATATATATATATATATATATATATATATATATATATATATATATATATATATTATGTATATATTGTTCAGAGGTACTGAGATCAAGACATTTTTACCAGTCTCATATGTGTGCTCTCTTTCGCGCTTAACTGCAAAATGGATATTTGGGTGATTATTACAAGCTTTCATCAAAAGAGTCTTCAAAAGTGTATCAGGGAGCCATATTTTATATAAAAAAACACGTTTATCTACTGCTTACACTCTTTTTGTACAAATCATAGCACATTATAAACAACTCTACTCTGAACATTTCTTTGTTTAGATGTGCAAACTCTGGCCAGTGGTTTTTATTCTGTGGCAACTTGCTTTTGTAGTTCACGTTTTGTACACCAGATGGCGACATATTGAACCGGGGGAGGGGATGCGCAGTTTTCAAAGTTACTTATTAAACTAAGTTGAAGCACTGAAATGATGGATTTTCAGTGACACAGTCCATATTGAATGAATAAACTAATGATGCATGGACAAAACTTTTGAGGGGCGGTGCAAAATACTGGTGCCTGTGTTGTTAGTTGAAGTGAAAGTGCCATCGACTGCATCAGGATCTTCAAACTTGGCTGTTGCAAGGGAAGGTTCAGTTTCCCATGCAAGTTTGTTGTTCATAATTCAAAGTTGATAATTTGAATGTGGGAAAATTTGAATGATTTTTATTGAGTAAGTGTCCTGATAGTACCAACAAGTGGTGAAGCCAGCACTGATGACCCATGAACTGTTGGTTACTAAATGTTTGTGTGGCCTTTGTTCAAATTTTTTTTTTTTACGTTAGGCACAGGCATATGGCATTTTCCCTGTTTTGACCAACCAAAATTGTAGCTGCACATTATGCAGGACCATGCACTATCCACGAGGAATTATGGTATGTGTATCGTTTAAAAATATGTGTAAGACTATGGTGTTTCTTCTTTCAGCATAGTCTAAAACAGCATTAAGTTCACCAAGCATTATTGCAGGCAAATAATGAATACGGTCAATCAGTCCATGGTCTTCCTGCTAGTACTGTATTCATGAATACTTATTTGTTTTCATGACCACATATTCATGATATGCATTATTTTCAGCACCTGGTGTATTCATTACAATCTTAATATGTGTGTTATAATTGTACTTATTATGCCCCCCTTCGAAGAAGGTGGGGCATATAGTGTTGCACATGTCGGTCGGTCGGTAGGCTGTAGTTTCCGCACAATAACTCAAGAAGTTTTTGAGCTAGGAATTTGATACTGTACAGGTGTATCATTCTAGTCAAAAGGTAGGCAAAGTTTGAAGATGGGTAACCTTGACCTAATTTCCATGGTCACAGTGGTACCTGAGGTAACTTTGGTTTCCGCACAATAACTGAAGAGGTTTTTAAGCTAGGACTTCTATATTGCACAGGATTATATTCCATATTTGGGGCTAGGCGAAGTTTGAAGATGGATGACCTTGACCTCAATTTAAAGGTCACAGAGCCACTTTACTGAATATGGTTTCATGCTCTCTGCATGATAACTTATACCTTGGAGCTAGAACTTTTATGTGGCACAGCTTTATGGTTCTCTGTAAGGGCTAGGTTGAGTTTGAAGATGGGTGACCTTGACCCAGTTTTCAGGGTCACAGAGAGATTGTAGAATTCCTGTGGTTTCTGCACAATAACTCAAGAAGTTTTTAAGTTCGGACTGGGATACTTTACAGGTCTATAGTTCTTGCTAAGGGCTAGAAGAAGTTTAAAGTTTGGTGACCTTGATTTAATTTCCAAGGTCACAGTGGTACCTGAGTAAACCTTGGTTTCCACATGATAACTGAAGAGGTTTTTAAACTAGGACTTTTATATTGCACTGGATAATTGGCCGTATTCGGGTCTAGGTCCAGTTTGAAGATGGGTGACCTTGACATAATTTCAAAGGTCACAGAGCTATTTGGTTGAATACTGTTTCTGCATGATAACTTGCATTTTAGAGGTAGCACTTTTATATTGCACAGCTTTATGGTTGCCTATAAGGGCTAGTTTGAGTTTGTAGGTGGGTGACCTTGACCCAGTTTTGAGGGTCACACAGACAGTAGACTTCCTGTAGTTTTTGCACAATAGCTGAAGGTCAAGTGAAAATGAGTGACCTTGCCCTAATTTCCAAGGTCATAAAGCCACTTTGCTGAATATGGTTTCTAAATGATGACTAGTTTTACAGCTATAACTTTTATATTGCCCAGGTTTTTAGTCTTTTTTTAAGGGCTAGGTTAAAGTTTAAAGATATGTGACATTGATGTATGATCAACCTTCACTAATTTTGTAAGGTCACAAGTGCCCTATCTACCACTATCAATAGTGTAGCGAGGGCAAGGGTAATGAGGGAGGGGGGCATCTATGTTTTACAAACATATCTTGTTTTGTTGTGTTTTGAACATATGGTCAGGATGTAATATGCAGAATTATCATAAGCAGGTACAAGAAGAAAGATTTGAGTTATTTTTGTGCATTTGTTCTTGTTGTGAGGACCTGTTTGGTGCATTCTGGGTACATGTTAAACTTTAAAGAGGATTCACGCTGAGTACAGTTAGTTTTTTTACTTTCTCAACAGCAGTTTTTGTCACAATTTCAGGCCAGTTATGTGTTAAGCTCCCATTGATCTTACTATTTTTACTTGTTCTTATTGCAAATTTACTTGTCTCAGGCAACTGGGCTGGCCTTAATGTCACTGGGCTAGGGCTAAGCATTAGCCAGTTATCCACTGGCTAAGAAAGGTGTGAACTGGCTAATAGTTTTTGTCATCAGTTAGCCAAACTGGCTTAAGGATGTTGCACATATAAATTAAGATTATGTACATGTAAAATGTGGCTACTAAGTTCACATTTTATTAGAAAATGATCATTATACATGGACCTAAATCTGGTTCTTTTTGGCAAATAAAATATTCTTGATTTTTCAGCAAAGAATAGCCCATGCAATAAAATCTGCAGAGCTAGCCCCAAGTAGTACCTCCAAAATTCAATTTGGCTAAATCTGGCTTATAAGTCTCAGCTAAGTTAGCCAGATTGGCTAAAACGATAAATTTTGTGTCAGGTGATGACCTATGGAGTGAAGACACTCTGTCTCGGCACAGGTTTATCAAACAAAAGCACATGACTTGGCAGACAATGCCGACTTGCAGACTCATATCAGAGATGACATGCACTTAAAGGATAGCTCTTTTTATCAGGCATTTCAATGTGTACTTTCCTTTTGATTTCTGAAAAATATATAGAAAGTCTGTCACTCGGTGGATTCCAGAATACCTTTTGCAGAGAGGGCCTAGCAATAGGTGTGTTAGTGCTGAGCACCTCCGTGTGATTGCTGTTGGTATAAAGGTATTGAATTACATGCTATTTTCTTATAGATTGACATCATAGCATTGAATTCAGATTGCAATTATCAAAAAGCTGAAAGGTATTATCATTATTAATATTATAATTTATATTTTACAATCATTCATAATTTTGAGTGGCTGTCATGGCCTACATGCAAAGTCTAGCACATGTGGATGACATTTTAAATGTTAAACAATGAAAGCATCCTTTGCTGACATGAAAGTCAATATATACTGGGTGGACAGCTCTGTCTCAATACATTAATTAATCTTGGGCAACCTGATCCTGACTGGCTGAATTTGTGTTTCCTACCATAAGCCAAGTGTAAGAATGAGTCTGGCTGGGCATCATAATGCATTGATTATGTGTTGACAGAAATTTAGGGTTGAACTTAGCATGTATTGATGAAAGAATACACAATAAATTAGAGCCAGGTCAGAATGTGAATAGAAGAAGGCTAATAGTGGGGCTGATTGAGCTGTCCAATGTCTGCTGTTAGTCATAGTGTTTGAATGACTTTCAAATTGATATTCAACCAAAGAAGCAGCAGTGAATGACAGAACGCAAATGGGCCATCTGGGTCAGGTCCAGGTGCCATGTAACTTCATGCTTTGGCCAGCCAATTTACACAGCCTGGCCTACATTCAAAATTCTCATGTATATTATGAAGTGGGCTGTCTGTTGTTCCGTTAACCTTTTATATTCCAGGTGAGACTGAGTGATTGTTGAAACGATTATAAAATCACATGTCAAAATGTCACATGCCATATTGGAACGTGTGATACCTGTGTGTGCTTTCAAGGTGATGCTGTAGTTGTATAAAACTTTGTTACTGTCTTCTATGTTGGACCACCCCTTCTGTCAACCAGAAATGGTCTCTAAAATATAGCAGATGGTCCTAAAATACAGGCATCTATTTGACAAAGGAAAGACAAAAAGTGCACGGAGAGAATTGTTTTATAAGCTTAGCAGTTGCTGATAAGAGGTATGCGAGTTTTTTATTTTCTATTCTAAAGCAAGTACCATGTGACAAATATAATAGTTCAAATTATAGGACGTTCAAAGTTATGTACATTTATAAAAAACATGAATGTGAGTTTTTTTTTTCACTCTAAAACAATTTATACCTTTCAGTTTCTGTTTGATAACTGGAAAAGTGAATGTGAGTTCTTTTTTCACTCTAAAACAATTTATCCCTTTCAGTTTCTGTTTGATAACTGAAAAAGTGAATATGAGTTTTTTTTTCACTCTTAAAGAATTTATACCTTTCAGTTTCTCTTTGAAAACTAAAAAAGGTGTTTTTTTTTGTGTAAATTAAATCTTGAATGGGGGTAGATATTTTATCAGACAGCCTTACCTGTAGTTTTATGTTCCCACTTGTACAACATAGGAATTGAAAGCCACATGGACATATAGAACTGAAGTACTTTTGGTCAACATGTTGATGTATGTAGTATATATTTAGCCTCCTTTTTGTAACCCCCAAGATCACGTCTGATTGATGAAAATGACTGGAGTAATTAATATCAGGTCTAGCTCAGGTGGAAATACTGCCTGTTTCTCCAAGGGAAATGATAATACTGCACCGAATTTGTTTTTTTATGTTGAGTAAAAAGTCTGATGAACTCAAAACATTGATTTGAAATAGATATGTTGGTAATGTAGGAGTCAAAGGTCAGAGGTCAAAGGTGAGAACCATGAAGAAGGGATAGGTACAGAACAGTCAATGCACAAACTTTAGGTACCTATGTTTTGTTACATTGCAGGTAATATAAGAGGTAAATTGTTAGGTGTAACCATAAAGTTAATAGTGTCTGGCTTATAGTTGACCTTTATCCAGCCAGTCACATAAACATGATCAACAACATTGTGGCATGTAAAAAACTGAACAACAAATTTGGTAGCAGTTGTTCAGTGTGCTGGATATGTGTATGGACTTGCTGACAGTGAAAATGAACTTGATGCCTGGCACAATGTAAATATCTGCAATATGTAAAAGAATAAATTGGCTTTTGGAGCATTGCCACTTTAGCTCAAAATGCTAGTAACACTTGCTTAAATTTACATGTACATGTACTTGCAAAGTGAAGATTAATTTGCTCACAGAACAAATAAATATGGGTAAACATTAATTGGATTATGTACCTGATTGACCGTGTATAAATTTTCTTTGTGATCTGTTATAAGTGGACTTATCTTATGATCCCTGATGGATTAAGTTAGAGAGAAAGACTTTCAAAACAGGTGGTATTGCATTAAAGAGAAAAACTTTCAAAACTGGTGGAATTCTGTTGAAAAAGGCATACATTTTGAAGTAGTGCTCCTCAAGATTCTGTCTTAACACAGCAGTAGTCCTCATACTGTAGGTTTTATCAGATATAATCCTGCTTTATTAGATACTGTCTGGCATTGCTGTAGTCCTGCTGCTGCTGAAGGTTTTATCAGATATAATCCTGCTTTGTCAGATACTGTCTGACGTTGCAGTAGTCCTGCTGCTGCTGTAGTTGTCTGATTGGAGCAGTTTTTCATGACAGGTCCTGTGTAACAGGATTGGCTGCACTTGAAGTGTGATTCAGTTACATTTCATTGGGACAATTGTGGTATCTTATAAATTGCAGTTCTCATTCAAAATGTTGCTACATGGTTCTTGACATGGTATTGGCATTCTACCTTTCATGGTCTGAAACAAGTTAAATATTGTGACAGACAAGTCAAGCATCGCTGCTTTACTTATACCTGAATGTTACTTATAAACCAATCAGCATAAGTGTCCATTTGCAGACAAGTGAAGACAAATTGTCCTCTTTTATTTTAACGCTGCACAACTTCCTACCCTGCTCCCATATACCTTTTATGAAAACTCAATATTTATTGTGTTTTGATGTTTGGGTCATTTCATTGTATTTTCTCAGCTTCTGGGACCAATTTAACACTTTTAAGAATGAGTCAACAACTTGCCGCACTGTATTAGGGTAGTAAGACGCCAGAGGATCCCAAGGACAGTTGTTGACTGATGGCATGTTATTCTTCATATTTGTCATGATTGAAAAAAAAAAAAAGAATTGGACATTTATGGCAAAGAAAACATCTTGGTAATTTTGAGTGGGAAAAGGTTGTGTACTGATGCGTGGGTTGGGCTGCCGGGGGTTAAAAATGATATGGTGATTATTCTCATATTGTGAGCTGTAAAACTGTATCAAATAGGACTGACCAGGTGGGTTGGGGTTCTCCTAAATAGTTACCTGAACATGCATGCTGAGATGTACATTTCATTTGACAAATTATGTAACTTTATAAGGGTATTGACAACACGGTTGGATGTGTCGTGTCTTTGGAGAATAACGACCAGACAGGTTCCTGTTTGAACAGGACCTCGTAGGAGCATCCATGTTAAAAGAAATGATGTGAACTTTGCACATTGTACTTTACACATGGTGACTCGCAGATGGGTAAACACATGTTCGGTCAGGTCAGCTGGCATGTAGAACCTGAGTATTTTATTTTATTGATACAGTTAGAATTCCAGTCATATGATACTTTTCTGCAGAAAAAATGCCTTCTCATGGCAGGCAAGTCCCAGGAAAAGAGTCACGACAAAAGTTTTTATTGTTATTGGCCCAACTGAGGGAACAACATAGTGATCAGTGGCTGTGGTACTAGTTATATGGGTGAACAAATACTAATTTGTGGGGGAAAAATGTGTGCATGATGTCAAGGAGAAAATATGGATTTCGAAATGTCCATAATTGGTTCCAGGAGTGTCATGTAGCATTGCTTATATGTATCTTTGTTATGCATCTTTCATAATCATTGTTTCGTTTCCTTCTTCCAGGTAACTATGGTTGCACAGGCAGGAAATCTCACAGGTGAAGAGAACACTCCGCAGACTCCATGGACGTTGGAAATAAAGAGAAAATAGTCTAATTAAAAAAGACGAAGGGGTGTAACACTCTCGGTGCAATGACAAATAGGAAATTGAAAACAATATCTGATGTTGCTGCGCACAAACAAACAAAAAATGTCAAGTAAATAGATGAAACTGCCACATAAAAATATTGATTGGGAGAACCTGTGTGTGTTTCAGCCATCATATGTCTTGAAGTGAGAAGAAAAAAGTAGTACAGAATTGGAGACTTCACACCCATGTATGTGTGTGACCTGGTCTTAAAAATGGAAAACTAGTCACTTTATACTATTGAGCAGTCAATATCAAAACGAATTGATGATCGATGTTACACACAAATTATTGATTGTGCGAGACTCTGCGTGGATGTTAACCTCAATTGTCTCAGCTGTGTGGATTTACATTACACGTTGACTGGTCACCTCATAAACAGGAGTTGTCAGGAGACTGGTGAAATGTACGGCATAAAGCAGAGAGTGTGTTGTCTTACAGGATGGACTTGAGGCAGTGGGTTTATTGCAAGACATTGTTGGGATTTATAGTGTCCTCGTGAAAGCAGGTAAGTTGCATATTAAGCTGGAGAGATTTTAATGCATGGAGATACATGTAGACGTCTTCATGTAGTGAAAAAAAATGGAAATGTGAGATCAAGATATATTTTCCTTTTCATCATGAAACTTAAGTTTAACGTTACATTATAATGAGCTGAACACATGGGAGTTCAACATGAATTGTGCAGTGGTTAATCATAGTATGTATAGTGGGGACTTTCCAATTTGTGCTAGTTACTTGTGCACATAGCCCAGGCCTGTGTATCAGTTGGTGGACCTGTGTATTAATTGGTGGACCTGCGTATTGATTGGTGGGCCTGTGTATCAGTTGGTGGAACGGTGTGTCAGACCTCCAATGCACACAAAGGATGCTACCAAGACCAAGAGATAGGTTCACAACACAGACAACATCAGCCTGAAAAGTTAGCAGACACACACTTCCTTCATGTTTATTTACCAATTATGAGATAAATTAAGTTATCACCAAATGATTTGAAGATATACACTGTACCAAAAAGTTGAGCATTCCAATCCAATTACAATGAATACAATACAATAGGGCTGGGAGTGTTGTGCAGCGTAGTTCAATATGCGTCATGAAAATTTTTTTAAAACACACTACACACATTAAACACATTAACCATTTCATGATCAGAAAAAGGTTGAGTCAAGAATTGAATAATTTCTGTTTGGTGTGGTTTTGGCACTGAGTGACTAGCCCACAGCAAAGAAGTTTTTAACTTGAAGTATGCTCTTCTGATGGGTGAATTCTCATTAAAAAAAAATGTTGTTTAAAAGAAAGATACAAGTAAAAACATTGAAGCATGATATGGGGCATCAAGGTGCTTTTGTCCTTTTTGAGTTGGAAAGAGTAGCACATTGTATCAATCGCTCCAATCATAAGTTGATACAAACCCAGATTTAGTATCATAAAACCTCCAGCCTGTCAGTCCAGGAGGTACATGTGCGTAATGTGCTTTGTAATGTATGTATACCCAATCAGTAGACTTGTTTTGATAAATTCAGTGTGGCAAAAAGCCAATTTTCAAAAAAGACACAGCTTAAACTTGACATGTTTTCAGGACATAATTGAATTTTGTGGCCAGGGCTACACAGCTGTCCCATTTGTACACATTGTTTTGGTCATACTCTCGATCAAGTGAACATGACGCCTCTGGGAGGTTGACATATTTCATCAGGTTTGTGTCAGGCAACTGTGCAGCAAGTACTAGAAAGTATGTGAGTCAAAGACTTTTTCTTGGGTTTTGGATCTATCTCTTGACAGACAACACACATAAAATTGCAGATTGAGACTTTTACAAAATGTTCTCAGAAATTTTTGGAGCTCCCGCTGTCAACTTTCATGATCTTTGTATTGGACTTTAATTGAAGGGGTGACAGCAAGAAGGTTCCAAGTGACTTGAGACCCCAACGCTGAAAGGTACCAAGTGACTTTGTGATTTTGGTACCTAATTGCTCTTACTTCGGTAACTTGGTACCTTCTTGCTCCAACTGTCATAACTTGGTACCTTCTTGCTTTGACTATTGCAACTTGGTACCTTCTTGCTCTGACTATATATGCATAGAAATTTGGTACCTTCTTGCTCTGACTATAGTAATTTGGTACCTTCTTGCTCTGACTATAGTCCCTTGGTACCTTCTTGCTCTGACCATAGTAACTTGGTACCTTCTTGCTCTGACTATATATGCATAGAAATTTGGTACCTTCTTGCTCTGACTATAGTAATTTGGTACCTTCTTGCTCTGACTATAGTCCCTTGGTACCTTCTTGCTCTGACCATAGTAACTTGGTACCTTCTTGCTCCAACTTCAGTAACTTGGTACCTTCTTGCTCTGACAATAGTAACTAAATGGTACATTTTTGCTCTGACCATAGCTGCCATGCCCATGGACCCATTAAGTAAATGGTGGGCCCATCGTCTGTACCACCTCAGTATAAAGGAGGAGGATCACTAATAATAATCTTATGGGATGACTATCAAAGCCTCCTTTTTAGGCCTAACCACTTGAGGAAACTAACCGTAAACAGAGAAAAGGAAAAAGAGAAGTACTATGTGTTACAGCCAAGTCCGTGTCTGTTAATTACTAACCTGAGCACTTTGGAAACTTTGTTGTTTTTTCTTCAGAGGTTGGAGAGAGAGAGTGATAGACTAATAGCTGGTGTGGTCTTGTATACCCCTGTGACGAGGGGGTTGTTCTGTGATTGGTTTATTTGAGATAGTTTCCTTTATCTGATAGGTCATCCAAGGTGTGATCAAGTTACAAGACTTCCGATTGGTGGGTTTGTCTCAATCTGTGAACAGGGTTGATATTTGCTTCAAACATGCATGGTGTTGAAAGGACAGGGTTCACACTGGTCCTTGAAGTGCTTGGTAGTACCATACTTGAATTTGCAAAGTACATTCATTTTGAAGGCCTTAAAATCTTGAAATGCAGGGGGGGGGGGGGGGGGGAGGGTTGTCCAAGGGCCAGGAAGTCCTTGCATTTTATTATTCAAGTTTCACTCAATAAGTGATTTTGACTGTCACAATGAACATTTTTCACAAACTTCTGGCATTCATGAAATTGAATCACACTCACCATCAAACTGGTGATTGTGAGTGTGATGCAGTCTGTTGTTTACAAGATGCCCTGAATAACTTTCAGGACTTACCAAGTGTATGAAAATCAAGGTTGTCGGATATCCATGGCGCGACCTATAGTATTGTATAATATATTAAACCAAAATAGGAAAATATTCAGATTATTGTTTTTCAAAAACCTTAAGTACTGTAAATGTACTTATTTTGGGGTGTATTTAAAATTTTACCATTTTTGCATTTCAGGCATTTCACAAAATTTTTAATTTCACCATTTTGAACATGATTCCTATTGAATCAGTGTTAAAATGTTATTTCACTGTGTTTAATTTCACTGTATGCTTAATTTCACTGTTTTGTGCCATCAGCAAAATTAAGCAAAAATAGAAATAACAGCGAAATAAAAGCAATTTACAGTGTTACGAAAGATGAATGAAAGGTATTGAAAACATGTATATGTTGAGAAACAATAAGACCAATGATACCAAATGTGCCATAAATGTATATCGTGTAGAAATTCAGTGGTGCATAATATGGATGACCTTCACCTACTTTCACAAGTTAGAAAGCAAAATAAGCAAACCTAAGAATACAGTGAAATTAAAGCAATTTGCATCAATTGTCAGCAGAGTGTTGGGTCCATGGGCCTCTTGCTTTTTCTTTTTTTTTTTTGAAGTTGTGACAGTTTTATTGTTGACATTTTGCATATTGATGATGTGTACATATGACTTGTATACATTAGTTATGGACTTAAGTTATATTTAGGTAAAGCCACCCTTAAATAATGATGTATTGCTGTTCCAAGGAAAGGGTGAAAAGCTTAACATTGACGGCTGGAAATCTTTGTGGGGAGGTCACCCTTGATGTTGATGCCTGGACAGCAAGTGTGAAAGGTGCATAAAATAACCCTACTGTTCATAACCAAGTGGGCTTAGAATCTTGAGTTAAAATGGAGGTAACAGTCTATCGTTTGATGGGAATATTTGTCCTTTATACGGAGCATAATGGGTGCAGTGCCCATGCAAAGATGGTACATTCAAAAACTGTGACAGTCTGACCCTTGTTTACTTGTCTGGGCTCCCACGAGTGGCAAAAGGCAACAAAAGGGGGCACGGTAGACTGTAATACAACAGTTGTCAGTGTGGATCCTTGTGTAGTCTGATGTGGCTTGGAATTAAAGGATTGGTGTATGTGTATTTACACACATTCTAAAAAAAAGTAGCTTTATAAATTTAATTGAAAACCTTTTGCACCGTGAGGTGACTCACCAAATTGCTGACATTGATTGTTTGTGGGCGAAATTGCTACAATTTTAGGTCATAGATATTTATAACCTTAAGGGTAGGCTTGGGAATTCCTGAGTTCACAGGGTTACCAATTATTGTGAAAAAGAAATTATGGAAGAAAAAGGCCTCCCACGAAAAACATGCATAATGTTGCATGTTTGCACCAGATTTCTTTACTTTTTATCAGAGGATCTCAAGTTTCTCGCTCTCGGTTTGTAACAGTGTGTGTCACTGTAAACAGGATGTCAAGATTACTGAAAAATATTAAGCGCAGAAACTCCCCCAGTCTAATTCTGGTAGCGGGTCAACTTGTGGAGTCTGTTGACACTGATTGGTGACACAGAATTGTGTCACCAAAACACAAAACACACGGAGGGTCAGCGTGCCTTGTTGGTGGGAAACTGTCAAGGACTGGGTTTGTTCATTGTTATGGACACTAGGCATACTTTTACTTTCTGTGTGATAGCCCTTTCAGTGCCAAATGTTGACCTGGGGTTTTCTCTCTGGAACTAGAGGCATACAGGTATTTGAATGAAAAGTCTACGAGGAATACGAATCTGGGATCCTAGTAATTGAGACTAGTTTGACTTAAGTAGATCAACCAAAGATGTGATTGGCACTGAAAGAGTTAAAAGCCTTATTTAGGGACACTATGCATACTTATTACTTTGTTTTATAAATGTTAAAGTAGTGTACACTGATGCATGTTTTCTGGGCCTGCTGCATCCAGTGTGTGTCCATATTTCATGTAGGTTGCAAAAAATAAATGGGTCTCTAATTGTGGAATTCTGTAACAGGGTGTTCAAAACAAGCCAGCACATACTTCAGTGCTGGCACTGGCTACTTAAAAAAAAAGAAAAAAGGAAAACAAAAAAGACAGGCAGGTGCACGTGAGATTGGATATCAGCATTTTGAATATGCAACTTGTACCCTGTCAGCTACTTTGCGAACTCGTTTGTTTGTTTCCGTTTCAATTTTGGACCTCTGATCGCTATAAATAGATTCCAGTGTGGCTCATTTACATATTCTGTGAGTGGCAACACAAAGCGAGAAAAGCACAAGAAAAACACACACGGAAAGCACCTGTTAATTTGTCCCAGTGCAATTTCCTAACCAAAGCAAAGGTTTAGCGAGACCTTATCTATCACTGACGAATGGGCAGATTTTACTGCAGAAGAAATGTCACTGTCATCAACTACAATGTTTTGCTGGTGTCTGACTACACAATTCACAATCAAGAGCACATGTGGTTGGCTGTGTGATGATCATCGGCAACCTTCTCCATTCCTACCTTTCATTCTGTTTAAAATCCCTGAGTCCAAGGTCCATATTAATAATAAAACTTTTATTTCATTCACCATAATGAAAAAAAACCCCACATATTAAGAAACGCTACTTAAGCCTTCAGTCATAGTCAGGTATGCAAAGTTAATAGGGAAGAGCCCTGACCGCACAAATGGCAGAAATAAAATCATGACAAAGCTGTTCTGTTCCGCAGGGGCGGGGAGGGTATGGCAAAAGGCTAGTACCATCTGTGATTATTGATGTGACAGTCTGGCAGACAGTAATCACGGGATCAGAGAAAAATTTTCTACTAAAATGCTTTTAATATAAATTATCATTATGAATGATAAAATTTAAATTTTTGAGAATATTTCAAAACAAACATAATAGTCAACAATGAACATTGGTGCAAAGTTGGTTCTTCATTAAATAGTCCATTATTTCAAAGAAACAATTGTTTAATATATTAATATCAGAATGGTGAAGGAATCTAATTTTGGTGTATCTAAATCTATGGTTCACATTAGTTTGGATAACTTATTTCAACTGATGTCAACTAAATAAGAGGTGTGCACCTAATATTTGTGATGTGAAAGCATATTTTGCAGGAACATTTTGAAATATTTTTTCACTTACAAGATCATGATGTTCACTTAACCAGCCTGGTGCATTTTAGGCCCAGAAATGCACCAGATTGCAGCTATAAACACCCACATTTTCAAAATTTCTCCAGGGCTCACACCCTCCCTTACCCACCCACACTCGGCGCTTAATACCTTGCGCCTCCTACCTTTGCATAAGTGCTATCTACTTCAAAAGATAATGAACACTCTGCTGTAAGGGTACTAGGAACTAGAAATCTGCAGGATCAGAACAGGGTAGAGACAGTTATTTGTGTCCACATTTCTTCACGGTGAAGAGTTTAGCCCATTCATCAAGGAAATATATACCCGATGGGTAACTTCAAGTGGAGCAGCAAGAGTTATGTAGTTGTAGTCAGCTGGCATACCTGTAGTGTTGTAGCAGCAAGAGTTATGTAGCAGCAAGAGTTATGTAGTTGTAGTCAGCTGGCATACCTGTAGTGTTGTAGCAGCAAGAGTTATATAGTTGTAGTCAGCTGGCATACCTGTAGTGTTGTTTGGTAGGCTACAGTGCATTTACAGCCTGGAAAGCTAAAACAATAGCGATCAATATTTTTGGGAAAAAAAATGATGCGGGAAATTGGTATTGTGTATCGAGTTAACCAAATGAAAAGTTGGGAACATGCCTGTGGCAGAGCATGGGCTGCAACTGGAATGGAGATGGTCAGTGTAAACAGGCAGCAAGGATCAGTAGTGCCATCTGGTGGCTCTTCATGGGTAAAAACAACATCATGGCACATCTAGTGGTGTCATCTGTTGGCCGTAGGTTGTATTATTATGCAGCTTACTTTTTCTCTGATGTAAATTTGCATATCAAGGTGCTCTTCTGCTCCATATTTAGTGGTGTCATCTGTACATTATGCATGTTGTCAGTGGATATCAAAGTCCGTTCCTGCTCCATATTTAGTGGTGTCATCTGTACATGCATCAGCATGTATCAAAGTGCCATTCCTGATCCATATTTATAACGGAAATCTGTTCATCAATAAAAATTTTGGTTTATGATTAGCAATTCAATTGAAAAGTTTTCTATATATGTCTGGGTACAGTTTAAAAAATGAAGATGTCATTTCACGTCTGATGGTTTGAACTTCTTGGTGACGATAGTGTAAGGGTTGAAGATGGAATGATGAGAGGATTTAAATCCAGTTTGTGTTGCCGCTCAGTGATCCTTGACACCAAACTGTTCAGGACTGTGGGAGACCAATCAGAGAACTCCTTCAAGAGTGCATTGGCATGGGTTTTAGCTGTGTGACCAAAGGTCGCAGAGCTCATGCGATTACTCATATCCCTGTCCGTCTGTCATTCCGTTAAACCTTTTGTATGTGAACACAATACAGTCTGCAGTTTTTGAGTTAATCCCATATAATTTTTAGGAGTTATGAAGTGTATAATAATCTAGGTCAAGTTCCATATTGATGGCACCACCTACAGCATCATGCTATATGGGTCAAAATGTGAAAATCCTGTGACCATCATTCTAGCATCCTTAATTTTTGATAGATTGACATGAAAATTTAGTGGCATTGTTGAGAAGGTCAGAATCTCGGTTGCATGTAAATACCAGCGGGGCTACCAATAATTTGATGCAAATTATGAGCCAAAATGTGTTGAAAAATATAAAAATTACATATCTCAAAAATAATTGAATTCAACATGCCGAATTTGTAGGATATAAATCATGTCCAGTGCTAATATGTTATTTAATATCAGTAACCTTGACCTATTTTGTTGGGTCACCAGTCCTGTAAAGTTGAAATAGGTGATTTTGCTTTGGCAGTGTGTAGCTTGGACATCAATGGAGTAGAGAATTAGTCCTCAAGTTAAAAATTGCACTTGAGTACATTTTACATAATACATGTACTCTACTTGATGACCTAGTTTTTGGGCCACCATGACCCAATTATTATGGAGTTTGGCACTTGTCCAAGTTTATTGTTTTTCTTCCATAATTAAAAAAAAATTATAAAAGAAAGGAACATTAATTAAATTCAATATGTTTATCAAGAATAAGGTGAATGATACTGGTTGATTAAGGTCATGGAGGGAATGCTTTTCAGGAAAAGACTTTTTGATGATGGTCATCAGACCATATCACCAGAGTATAAGGCCTATGGGCCCGCTTATTTGTACTTGTTACTCTCTAGGAGATAGCACCTGATTTGAAAGACGACTGAATACAGTGGTCCCTGTCTTGAGAGACCATTCCAATGTGAGACCACTTATCTTGAAAGACCATCTGTTCAAGATGTTTTGCTCGGTACTTTTGATATTATTTATATGCCCCATGAGAAACCACTTGTCTTAAAAGAGAGCATAAAGTTGGTCACTTCTTGGGGGTGATACTTGAAGATAGGTCTCATTATAGTGTGTTTAAATCATCAATGGTCTTTGAAGATGGGAAACTAAAGGAAACATGCAGAACACAAGAGTGCTGTGTCACTGTTTAGGATTGTCTGTGGTGACCTGAATTCCAGACAGTTGATAGATCTATGAAAGCCAACTACCCATAAATTGCAAGCCACCAACAAATAGGCTTTCATATAATTTGGTGATTATAAGCGTTGCCATTATAGCTGGCATTTGTGTATAAATAGGTTCAATGATTCCAGAGAGCAAACAACAAAGCAGGAACTCCTGAGGTTGCTCTCGACCAGTTTAACCTTTTCCCCCTTAAACCGACAAAAATCAGCCAGTGGGCAGATGTTATCTGCTTCAGTGTGTAACTAATTTCAAAAATAACGAATAAGAGTTTGGCCGAGAATTGTAGATGAGACCGGTCAAGATCATATGCCCCAGGTCGACAGCTTTCCTTGACATGGGTGGGGCACTTAGTGCCCACACCATGCCAAAGCAAGATGTTGACTCAGTCTTCATCCAAAGGGAAAAGGGTTAAAGTGGTGTAGGTGCAAAATGGTTAAGTAAGATGGTGAGTGTACAGAGGTAAAAGCATCGCGAACGCGTCAGCATTGGGCTCTTTTGTGCCTTTGATGGGTTTTACAGAAAAGTATATAAAATAGGCACCAATCTATTGCAAATCGATCCTATGCTGAAAGGAGCCATGGGGAGAAGGGTGGGTTAGGTGGGTGGGTGTGTGCGCTTGACAGGCTCCAGGAAATTAAATTTCATTCCCAGTACGTAAGTTACTGTTATTTGCAATGTGCGTTACAGTGGTGATACCGGATCTGTTTATCTCTGTTGCAGATTTGGATAACTGTGCTACAGCAACGCCAGCCACGATGGATGAGAAGAGAGTGGCCGATTATTTTGTGGTGGCTGGCCTTCCGGATGACCCAATGCCTTTGGAGGAGTTCTCCAATGAAGCCAATCTGAAGCCCACCCACAAACAGGACCCAATTGTGGATCTGACTGTCATCATAAAAAGCATGGGTGAAGTGCCCCCTCCAAAGTACAAACTGATTGAGTTCACTCCATCAAATCTACCTGCAGATTTGAATCATGGCAGCATACGTGCACCTGAGGTCTATTTGTGCTATCGCCGTGGCCGGGACAAACCACCACTGACAGATATAGGGTTGGTATTACATGAATCTTCTGGTGTTACCACCACTTGGAGGTGTGACCTGTTTGTGAGAATTGTCTTGTCAAATGATCTTGAAAGAAAAACATCACGTTTAATGTACATCATAGTAGCAGTTAGTACTTGTGGAACACTTTCTGTATTAAATTCTATCTTGATGAAGCAACTTTCTTTAGGGAGTGGGGGGTGGGGTGAGGACTTAACAGAATGCTGTAAACAGGTGACGTGACCATGCTTTTTCTTTTTTTTTTCTTTTAGCAGATTTTACAGAGCTCTGTAATTATCATATAATATTCAGGGCTTGCAGCTCTAGAAAACTTTGGATGATTTGTGCTAGAATATATCATGACTCTTAACTTTCAATGTGTTTCAGCATATCTAGTTTTTACATGCAGGGCTGTCATATCCATACATATTCATGTACCAAATCACACAGCTGCACCTGAATGTCTATCTCACAGCTGGTATCTTTGGTGCATTTGAAAGGCTATGTAAAGTTTTCTGTTAAAACCATTGACCCTAACCTCCAGTACGTTAAGACTCTGGTGGAATATGTATCCAAATACATGTTGTACCATAGTCCATACACACTCCCTGACGATATAGTTCAAATTTAGTTCTCAACATTTGGGCAAAAGCATTTTTAATAGATAATAGATTTACATGGCACCATTGCCAAAGGGTTGATGAAGAGGCGGGGGCTTGTGTAGCGTATATAGCTTTGAACACACGCCAGGGAGTCCCAATAGAAACAGACACATTACATCAGATACGGTTCAAGATAAATCCATTTGTATTTATGCACAGGATTGATAAACTGTTATTCATGAATATTGTGTCTCTGCTGTGGTGCACTGAGCTATAGATGATGCTCAGCTCAAGTGCACAGTAACTGGCCAGTTCTCCCTGTTGTATTTGTGTGATGAGAAAGAGAGGGAAAAGTCGAGACAAGGCTTGCATCCACAGGGACATGGTACATTTCTAGTCTGATGAAGATGTATCTACAAGCTTTACCCACAGACCCATCAAAAATCTCTGGGGTGATTTCTTTGGTGTTTGTGGTTCTGTGGCTTTTGCAGCATAAGGGGGGTGTGGGTGACGGGGAGAAGGGGGAATGTGAAAATGTTGCGATGCTGGGGGGAAATTTGCCAGATGGCTTGCTGACTAGCATGTTTAGGCTAAGGAGGATGCCTGAAGTGGGATATGAACAACTGGGAAGTCCAACATATAGAGGTAAAATGTTCTCAAGTCCTTCAGTCTTTCAGGAAGCCAGCTACCATACTCCAAATGAAAATATGTTTTTTTACCTCCTCAGCCTTTTGGCCAATGAGGGTATTTTTTGTTGTGTCTGTTTGTGCATTTGTTCATCTTTCTGTCAGTTACCCTTGCAGATAAAATAACTTTTGAACAAATTGAGCTACATTTACTGTCATGAAACTTGTACTATGGAAGCATCTCTATGGGTGCTTTGCAGGGCCAGAAAATTTTTGAAATTATTTGTTTGTAAGACAAGTGACGCAAAGATTTCGCTTGTCCTCCCTCATAATACATGTATCACTTTTGGTAATGAAGTGTACCTAAGTTTTGGCTTAAAAAAACATATTTCAATGGAAATCAATATGTCATTCAGTGAGTTAGGTGTCTGTTATGCAAGCAAAATTTAAATTTTTTATAGATTTTGAATTTTGCCAATGAAAATTACTTGTCCATGTGACAAGTGAAATTTGAAAGTCATGTGTCCTGGACAATAGGAATTTTCACACCCTGCTTTGCTAAGTTTGTCATTCAGCCACCTTGATATATTTTCAAGGGCGCCAGGGGTCATCATAGTTTTCACCCTTGCAGATGCAGTAACTGTTACTTTGAGTAAATTAAGTTAATGTAATGAAACTTGTACTGAGGAAGCATCTCACTCTAAGCTTAGGTGAGTTTGACATTCAGCGACCTTGACCTGTTTTCAGGGTAATATGGGGGGGGGGGGGCTGTGCATTATATTTTCATGCTTGCGGGGTGATCATGTTCTATGCTTGTGGATGCAGTAACTTTTACTTTGAAAGAATTGAGTATATATAGTGAAACTTTTACAGCATCTCTTTGGAAGTGGACACTCAGCGACTTTGACCTATTTTGAAGGTCATCAGGAATCATAATATTTTTACATAAATTGCAGATGCAATAACTTTCTGACAACCGGAGCTACTGTCATGAAACTTTTACTATAGAGCATCTCATTGGAAGCTTTGTTGAGTTCAATATTCTGTGACCTTGGCCTATTTTCAAGGTCACCAGGAGTCATCATATTTTCACTATGGGTGAGGGGGTCTTAGGGTCATTCCAGCCATTGTATATACAAGACCAGCAGTCTTGGGTAGTCTCAACTTTACTTCTTGTTACATTGATATTTACTGCGAAATCATTTCTTAAAAGTGATCATATACCTGTGTACTTTCGTTCAATAAAATCACATAAAAACTACTTTTATCCAATTAGGTCCCATAAAATATCAAACAGTAGAGACATATCAATTTTCCTGATTAAATATATTGTTTGCCACTCACTGCGTTAGGTACCAGACATACATTAATCTTTTGAACATAACTTGCTGCTAGTAGTGATTAGTATGTCAGGACGTAAATGTTTGAGCTGGCTGGTTTAGAATCATTCTGTCACTAGTGAGAACAAACTGTGGCAATGAAATAACATTAAAAGCAGCCATTAGTAGTCTGTGCATCCAAAAGTAGTTTTAGCCAAACAGGAATTTAAAAAGACACATAAATGGGTTTTTTGATAATCAATTTAGACTAAACAAGTCCGGAATAAACAGCGATTGATTGATAACTTGGTATCTCAGCTTAGCCTTGGATAGTCGACCGGTTTCGTTGCTGACGCAACTCATCAGGACTGATCAACGGTCCCCTGTACGTACTTATATACCAGGGTATAACATTCACGTTACTAACGTAAGTGAACGTTTAAGTCAAAAAAACGATGTGATTGGCTGTCTGCTCTATCACAAAGTAGAACTTGCTTGTTGCTAAGCAGTAATAAACTGGTAGACTGACCTCGGTGTGTCAGGTTTAGAGATACCTGGAGGATACCAGGTGTAGTGTAGAGAAGACTTGTATCTACTGATAGCTAGACTCTCAATTCAGAGAAAATTGGGAGCCGTTGGTTCACGAGTGTACCTCTCATGAACACAAATCATCATGGGGTAGATGAACTCAGAACCAAAATTTTAGCATATTACTGAACAAGGAGTTCATCTACCCATGATGTTAAGACCGAACGGTTCTGTTGTGCGCAACTGGTGTTTGATAATCAAGTTTCTGACTTGCTTGAAAGCTAAAATTCCTCAGAAATAGAAAATGGTAAATTTCAGAGCAGAGCCTATTTCTTCAAAGGTAATCCTGCTTGCTGTTGACAAAAGTGGATGCTATGACATCCATGTACTTTGATGCAAAAGACTAGGTACATATGTTAAATATGTATTCAGGTATACGATTTTGAAGTTAAAATATCTAAGTTATTAACCAGTAAATTTCACATCAGAGCTAAAACCCCCTGAAACTGAAGTCTGTACCATGTGCATCTGTGAGCAATAGAAACTTGTGAACCTCACATCTGAGCCTGTTGTTAGGGATATGATATTACCAATTGATATTGACAGTGAAATGTTTCAAGGAAATATGTGGAAATCTGGAGAGACAGGCCTAGTGTTTGTTTGGCTACCACATTAAATGTTGTGAGCAGCTGGTTAGCAGACCCTGTTGGTTGAGAAAGACTAGACCTTTGCAGTCCAGACTGATCAAGCTATTCGTTATCAGCAAATGCAGTCTTTAGTCAACTTGAAAAACATGCAAGCCCTATTGATCCGGGCAGTGTGTGTGTCAAATTGGAGCCTTATCCTTGGGACTGCATCTGGATGGGCTGGACACAGTTCCAACAATCTTAAAGACTGATTTAACCCTTTCCTGGTCACATGAAGACTTGAGTCAGAGCAAGGAGGGTAGAGGCTTTCTGTTTCATCAGCTGGCTGCGATGCACCCTCCCTCCACCAGGGAAAACTATTAACCTGGGATGCACCTTCATGATAGGTCTCCCCTAAAATTCTCAGCAAAACAGGCTTTCTGCTTTTATGAATTTCATACAAAAACATTAAATCAGACCACAATTTATATGTGGGTACTTTGAGGCATTTGTGCAAGAAAGGGTTAAAGCTGTTGGGCTTTGAGCAGGAGAGGAAGGAAGCATGCCAAGCTGTATGCCTCCTCCTGTAGATTAAGAACCTGACTTAGGGTAAAAACATCCTACGTAGATTCAATTTGAGGGATCCAGTTGGGTGGGTTGCCTTGATGAAGAGAGTCAGGTGGAGATTCAACTCGGGCATTGTTTGACTTTTTATGCAATGCTTCCATAGCACCCATCTTTGCGTCGCTTAGAAATGGAAAGTCAAAAAATGTTTTGTGTGAAGGCAAGCTGGAGTGGAAAGCTTCACACTTTGCGGCTTGCAGTGTGATGAGGAGGCATCATGCATGTAGTTCCTGGTTGTTCCACTTGCAGACTGGATTTATGAAGGAGCTCTAATGGGTCTCCCTGACTGAGCCACTAAATTGTAACCTGGGTCTTGCTAATTTATTTATTTTGCTTACACATCTGGAATAACAAGGGTGGAACATGGTGAATGCTGTTAAGAAGTTAATGGTGATGATATGGCCCAGTCAACAGGCTTTCTGTGCCAGTTTAACCCTCTCCTGGTCAGGATAAGAGTCCAGTCAACAGGCTTTCTGTGCCAGTTTAACCCTTTCTTGGTCAGGGGAAGCTGCTGAGGGAGGACAGTTATCCTGGCAGGTCTGCTCAGTTCTCATTCAAAAGCTTTTCTGTCGTTCATAAGCTTACATCCCTTGAAGCTGACAGCCTCTGATATGGAGGCAGCTTCACCAAGAGAAGGTTTACTAGCAAGAATTCATCTAGAAATACTGTGAAGTGGCTCTGACAGCAAAGAAAGTGTAAATATTGCCCAAGATTTCCTTAAAAAAAAAAAAAAAAAAAAAAAAAAGGAAATCACATTTGCTGGAAAGCAAGGAAGCAGCAGACAACTGTCAAAATTGTTTATTGGTGGTGACCAGTCTCGACAGAAAAGGCTTAAAGTCTAGGAAGCCATGCAGTGTGAAGCCGTGTGCTGAAAACTGATTTCTTCTGTAAGCCTTGCACAGAAGGAAATTGTCAGACTGCCAAATGCCGCTGATTTCAGTGTATCCAACCAAGATTATAAGACTGACCAGTTTTGTTTGAATCAGATCAAGCAGATCATTTTTCTGACAGTCTGACGGGCCATCGGCTTTTGCCAACTTTTGTGAACGTGTCCTGATCACTTATTAGAAGTGTATTTTGTCGGAATTGGCTGGACATTGTTGTGTTTCAATCTTGTAAGCCACATAGGAAATATAATACATGGAGATTTGATTGACTTGGGGTATAGATTTTAAATTATCAGCAAGATAGGAGCAGAAAAAAAAATTGAAGGCTAGCTATCAGGAATAAGTGTGTAAATTTTGATGTCAGAAAGCGAAAAATTAAAAACTGGGATACAAAGTTTCGATTTGTATGTTGTGTGATGTTTTGCCTTGGGCGCAGAAGGATGAAGGGACAGAGGTATTCTAAGGGGAATTAGGAGCCTACTTGTGGCTGCGGAATGGTAACAAATTAGATTTTTGCTCATGGCTAGACGTCTTTGTATATCCCAATCTTGCTGTAGTGGCATGTAGGAGTATCTATCACCGTGATGGTGGCTATAGATTCACATTTTCAGCGCAAAATATACTGCTGTATGAGTCTATCACCCTGCAGGTCCTGGCGGCTCAAGCCGTCCATATTGATAGAGCAGATATTAACTTCCAATGTGGGCCCTGAGGAGGGAAACAGAAGGGCAAATGAAGTTTGCAATCTATTTCCCTTTATTGGGAAACCCAGAAGAACTGATGAATCTCTAATAGCTGTTTATGGGAAAATGGACATGTGGACAGTTCTTGGATTCTGAAATGACTGTTCTTGATGACGCCACCTGTGAATGATGAGAGGTACTATGGTTCCTGCCAATACCAGCCACTCTCACTACCCCTGTGCTGGACGCTTGCCTTTAACCCTTTCCTTTCAATTCAGATTCAGTCAATAGTTTTCCTTAGCATGGGTCATGTTACCTGGATACCTATTATTCTCATGTAAATTGTTAATTACTGTTCAACTTAGTCAAAAACATTGAAACAGACAGCATTTGACCAGGACAGGAGCCAGTTTTGACCAGTTTAGGGGGAATGGTCAAGAAAGCTGTGCTCTGCAATTTTCATGTAACTTATATATGTGTACTAAAAACCACCTTGTCTCAGAGACCACAGTTTGCTGGTCACTAAGAGCAGTCTTTCAAGATCTGTGTTTTTCGCTGTGCTGATTAGCACCGTCACATTTGTTTTGTTACCTTGTGGATGACTCCTTATTTGAGAGGCAGCCAGACAGGAGAGAGCATGCATCACTTATTAAGTGCAGCATTTTGTCTGTCATAACGTCATACTTTGCCTGCAACAGTATCTAGATGTCATGTTATCGTATGTTTGGCTGTAAATTACTAGTTGCTAGAATGAAATCAGAGAAAAGCAATCCACGGTAGGTCACGTGTCATTCCATGTGTCTATTGACCAATGGTATCGTTTCTTTCTACTACTACTTTTTCCTTCCATGTTCATCTGCATGTTTGTCAACAAACATGTTGTGGTAGAATGTCAGCTGTGAACAGGGCTTATGCCCATTTTATGGACTTTTGGGCTCTGCGTTTGTAGTCAATTCATGCGATTATATGTCAAATGCAATTAACTTCGTTTTATTTTTACTTTTAATATGGCAGCAACATTTTGCATGTGCTGATCTAGCCAAAGTGCATTCATAACTTTTTTTTACACCCCATAGGACATGAAAAGGTAGATTTTTATTTTAAAGTAACAAATGTCCTACTTCACATTGGTGGCGCTGCTTCCTCTTTGTGACCCATTTAAATAGTCTGTTACACATAGAATAAAGAAAATCTTACGTGGCTAGAGAATGAGATACTATTTTACTTTCACCTGGGATTGTTGTTTGGGAACCGTTGTTTGTAGGGAAAATCACAAGTGACAGCACTTTGTTGTACCCCGCCTGCGGAAAGTGTAGATGTCGTAGCTTTACCTTGAATATATAGCATATTTTTTTTAGCTTGGCTACAATGGAAAAGATGTCATACCATGACCATGATAGCATAGATGTCATGATGGTATACTTTGACTATGATAGCATGGATTTAGCTTGGGAGGTCACTGTCTGGTGACACTTAGAAAGATCAGGACACTAATATTAAAGATACAAAATGGGTAACACTTGTAAAGATCAGGACATTCATATTATTATGGATGAAAAATGGGTGACATTCACATAGACCAGGATGCTTTTATGAAAGATACAAAAACGTGTGACACTTTAAAAGATCAGGACACTCATATTACTGTACATAAAAATTTGTTGATGTTAAGGAAGTCCAGGACACTAATACATGTATTTACATGTACTATACATACAAATTTGTATATGTGAGACACAAAAACCAAGACACTAATACATGTATTATTATACTGGTAGATATTAAAATGGGTCACATTTACCACTTACATAAAAACATGAATGCTTTTTTTTTTTCAAAAATGGGTCACTCTTACCACTAAAAGAAGAAAAATGAATATTTTTTATATGCAAAAAATGGGTGACACAAACAAAGAGCAGTATGATATTTTCATAGATACAAAATTGTGTGACATAAAGATACTAAAATGGATGAGACTTGCAAAGACCAGGACACTAATATTATTATCTATACAGAACATGGTCTGCATTGTTTTGTTTTCTAAAGCCAAATTCAGCCAGACACTTGGCGTAGATTTGATTATGAAAGCCTGCTGCTGTAGTGGGGAATGTCTGGGATTTCATTTGGTTGACAGGTTTAAGGATGTCTCTTGTACTGATTCTGGCACCTGGGAAAAACTACAACTCTTGTCAGTATCCAAGAGAGATTGAGGTTGAGAGGCGAACCATGTAATGCGATGACAGAACTTTTTAGAGATTAGTTTTCCTACTACTGGTGGCCTGTTAGTCTTTGGGGAATAATTTGTTAAAATAAATCCTCTTTGTCAATTTTGGTATTGATGACTGCTTTGCAGATTAAAAGAAATTATATCAGAATGTTGCGGTGATTTTTTTAAACCAGGCTTTGATTTGTGTGAAGAGGTATAAATTTACATTGGAGGCCTATGTAATACATCACTTATTAAGTCAACCCCTTCTTTTGTTGCCAGTCTTATTTGGTTTTGTCATAAAATATTTGATTCCCTGGATACCAAGGAAATGAATATTTCACATTGTTTTATTAGCAGAAATTAAATCACACTGTGTCGTGACTTTAATCACCCACTTATTTTGATTGATTGATACAGATTTACCTGTCAGAGCATATTAATTCATATTGGCAAAATCATTTTTAAAGTCAAACCCATCATGTTGGCTAATGGTGTACAGTGGTACCTGCTATTTAAGACCACCCCATCTGCCAGTCAAAAGTGGTCACATGTGGCAGGTGGTCTTAAATTGCAGATAAATTTACAAAGTAAATGGACTGTAGTGCCAGCAGAAATGTGGTCACAAAAGCCAGGTAGTATCTCATGGCAGTGGTCTTAACCCTTTCTCCCTTAAACTGGCCAAAACCGGCTGGTGGTCAAATGTTGTCTGCTTCAGTGTTTTCAAGTAATTTCAACAGTTATGAAAAACAGTTTGACTGAGAACTGCAGATGAGACACATCAAGGTCACATGCCCCAGGTCAACAGCTTTCTGTTGGCATGAGTTGGGCACTTAGTGCCTAACCCATGCCCAGGAAAGCTGTTGACTCAGTCTCAATTGAAGGGGGAAAGGGTTAAATTGCAGGTACTACTGTATCATGCTTGATGAAAAAGATGCAGATGATGTTGTGACAAAGGACACTTTCTGATTATTTTTAATGGGAAATAGTTGCTTGCAAGAACATCTTATGTTTCTCAGAGTTAAATATAAAAGATTAAAGCATGTGACATTTGACATCAAGGCACTTTCAGCTAATCAATTGGTTGAGAAAGGGTTAAGTTTGTGTCATCAGATGCCACTAATTAGCATCATTTTTGATTTATAAAAAGTAGACTTCCATTATTGGCTCTATATGGTCCAAAATGGACAATTCACTGTACATACAGCCCGTCTCAGTATAACATTTAATGTAAACATCAAAATGTAGAAATTTGCACAGGAGAACACATTTTTGCAGTGTTCTAGGTATTACTTTGATTACAGTATGCAAGATAGGGATACAAATTAAATGCCACAGCTCTCTGGTAGCGTGGCAGCTGATTTATAATAAGGCAGTACCAATGACAGAGAAATGTGAAACCTGAAATGCCAGGTGAATAACTTTTATCAGAATCACATTTTCTCTTCCAGTGAAGCAGTTTGCTTTGCTCATTGAATTTCAATTCAAAGAGAAAATCAATGGCCTTATCTTGTTAGAATTTGTAATTTATGAGGAGTCATCAACTGTCTGTCATGTTGGTGGGCAACTGTGGAAAGCATCCAACCTGTAGACTGGGACATGCATACCTGATAGATCTTGTCTGCAGTTCTGATCCACAATGTTTTTTAGCAATGAGAAATATAGTTTTGAAGGACCTGACACTGATCAATGTATTGTCCAATATGTTCCTTTAAAAGTTACCAGCAAGGGTCTGATGCTGTAAATGTCATGTGTCAGGCCTTGAAGTTCAGGATTTTAAAGGTCAGTCAAAATTAAACAATCTTGAAAGGTCAGGCAAAATTAAACACATTCAAGCAAAATATTGGCATATGAAGCTAAATGGCATTACCATACATGGGAGAAAGTGCCTTAAAATGTCTTTATACATTTGAAGACATTGAGGAAATGAGGCAGGACACTGGCAGCATTTGGCACCAGTGACTTTAAGCCCTGTTATCTGCTGCTTACCACGTGGTCGAAAGGGTTAAGCTGACATTTGGTGTGTAGGTGGGTTCCCTGACTTTTGGCATGACATGAAGTGGAGTCCTGAATGACAAGTTTCCATCCCTCACTGATGTACCAATGGAGTCCTCAATGACCAAGCTCCCATTCCTGACTGATTTACCAATGGAGTCCTCAATGACGGGACCCCATTCCTGACTAATGTACCAATGGAGTCCTCAATGACGGGCCCCTATTCCTGACTGATGTACCATTGGAGTCCTCAGTGATGGGCTCCCATGCCTGACTGATGGACCAATGGAGTCCTGAATGATGAGCATCCATGTCTAGTTGATGTACCAATGGAGTCCTCAATGACAGACTGCCATGCCTGACTGATGTACCAATAGAGTCCTGAATGACAGGCTTCCATCCCTGACTAAATTACCCAAGGAGTCCTGAATGACAGGCTTCTATCACTGACTGAAGTACCCGTAGAGTCTTGAGTGACAGGCTCCCATGCCTGACTGACATACCAGTGGACTCCTAAATGACAGGCTCCCATGCCTGACTGATGTACCAGTAGATCCTGACTTCCAGGCTTCCATGCCCGGCTGATGTACCAGTGAAGTCCTGAATGACAGGCTCCCATACCTGACTGATGTACCAATGGATCCTGACATGCAGTCTCCCATGCATGACTGATGTCCAGCGGAGTCCTGACTGACAGGCTCCCATGCATGACTGATGTACAAGTGGAGTCCTGAATGGCAGGCTCCAATGCTGGACTGATGTACAGTGACACCCCTTATATCATCTTGATTGGATTCACAGATCTATGAAGGGTAATTTGTGGAAGATTTGTTCGACGACGACGACGACGACGAGGATGATGATGATGATGGTAAAGTTAGCTCAAGTGAATTGAATTTATCACTGTTTATGGTTAAAGTCATTGTGAAGAACACACTGTCACTGAACAGTGAAACCTCATTGTAAGAACATCCAGATATCTGATACTCATTTTAGAACACAAGTTTTTATGGACTTAAAGGCAAATTCCTTTGTTATTTGACACATTTATCAGACATATGCAGACAGTTAGTTATCTGACACGTTTTGCAGGGACAAGATAGTGTCATTATAGTGATGTTTCACTGCAGTAGGTTCAGCTTTGCACACATTTTGTAATTTTTTAACTTGACACAAATTGTGTTGTTTAAGTTGTTCATTAATGAGAGAAAGAGAACAGTGGCTTTTATCAGGGACTTTCTGCATCTCATTTGGACCCAAATGAGGGCCCATACCCATTGGAAATACAGGTGATTTTTAGTTCTTAAAGAATTTCATTTTATGTTTTCTTGGAATTTATATTCTCATTTACAAAGATGAATGGTAAAAGCCCTTTTCACCAATGCCAATGGAAAAAAAAAACAAAAACAACCAAACAAACTAGACAAGTTTGCTTCAAATTCCTAGGTGTAATTTGAGCAACTTGTGGAATATCTAAAATAGGAGTCTCCCAGTGAATATGGGAGAGTTAGTTTCCCAGGGAGTATGGGAGAGGTAACAGGTATGCCAGAGGAATGTTTTAAGGATGTCAATTTTAGTCTGTCAGTCAAAGATCAGTGATACCTAGTGGCCAAAGGAAGAACCAACATATAATATAGACTATGTGTAGAACAATATCCCTGGCAGTAATTAGAATTTTGTATATTTAGCAGTATATATTGGGAAGATCCATGAAAAATGAGAGGAAAACTGAACAGGAAACACAATGCCACAGTTGACTTTCAGGTAGTTTTGCTTTCATTTCTGTGTTTGGCTTAGCATTTTTGAACTGCAGATGAGTTTGTGTTGGTATGACATGGAGGATATAGTGCCATCTTGCACCCAGCACTGGCCGGTAAAACTGTAAATTCCTTTATTTTCGCATGTAGAAATTTTCGACATTTTGTATTTGTGACAGTTCACTGTAATTTAAATTGTACTGTTTTGGACATAATTCCTATTCAAACAATGTTAAAATACTATTTCACTGTGTTCATATGTTCACGGTTTTGTGCCATCAGCCAAATATAAGTGACAACAAGAGCACAGCGAAATTAAAGCAATTTACAGTAGTGTGCCAGGATGCACAACAGCAGCAAATGAAATTAGTTGCCCCACCTCAGTGAAGTAAAGGAAATCAATCTTACAGGGACAAGTGAGGCTCAGGGCTGTGTAGTCAGCTGTGTTAAGGGCAGGCGGTTCATCTTGCTCAACTGTTACGTGTTATCGGTCTTAAAATGGAAAAGATGCATACAGCCACGTAAGTGTCACAAATTGAAAAGAATTGTGCTGCAATATGGTTATGTGGTTCCATTAAGCTGCTGTAGCCTCAAACCCATAAATATTTTATGGTGCAACATGACTGAAAATTTAAAAAGTGACAGGTAATAATTGAGCTGAAATTGGAATACATGTATTTCATCTCAATGACACCAGGAGAGTTTGTTATCACTTGTTCGCACAGGTGGTAGAGTGCATTTCATGTTATGATGGATCAAATCAGTTTGATTGTTAGTTAATAATTGAAAGATAATTTATTGGAAATCCATGAATATGGTAATGAGTATCATTATCAAAACAGTACGCAGTATAAGTCTGCCTGTAGATGTGCATAGATGTCAACTTTCCTATTTTCACTGGGGGTTCCCGTTTTGGAGACTCAAAAAGTTCTTAAAATGACAGGGATTTTGAGGCAAAATTGACTGTTTCCTTTAATTTCATACACTTTTTACAAAAACCTCCCAGTCACACATCTTTGGGGGTTGACACCTATGAATGTGTGCATCACAACCTAATTGAGTGCAGGTTTTGAAAAGTAGAGGATGAAAAAAGAAGAACTAACATGAACGTGTGTTTAGCCTTCCTCTGGTCAGATATTGACTTGGGGTGGATGGACATGCCATCATAATGGAGCTGACATTCTATTGTCTTTTCCAGGGAAAAAAATCTATCAACATTGAATTTAAGTCACATGAAAGCAAATGACAAGTTACATCAGGGTAATTTTTGGGCATTTTGGCGAGAAAAGGTTATAAAGTTTATCTTAAAAGCCTTGGGATGTGGATCATCAAATGGTGGACTTTTATCTGATTCATTACTGAATTATGGATAAAGTCAAACTTTTCATTGCTAAGTTAGTGACTAAGCCAACCTTTTCAGTGCTAAGTCAGTGGCTAAGCCAACTGATTTTGTGCGAAGGTAGGGAGTAAGCCAACCCTTTCAGTGCTAAGTCAGTGACTAAACCAACTGTTTTCGTAAGTCAGGGACTAAGCCAACCCTTTCAATGCCAAGTTGGGGACTAAGCCACCCTTTCAGTACTAAGTTGGGGACTGAGCCAACCCTTTCAGTGCTAAGTTGGGGACTTAGCCGACCCATTTAGTGCTAAGGTAGGGAGTAAGCCAACTTTTTCAGTGCTAAAGTGGGGACTAAGTCAACCGGTTAAGTATGTGTAAGAAGGCTGTTGACCTGGATGGTTCTATCTTTGGAGTGTAGGTATGCTGAAAGATGTTTTCGTAAAAAATTAAAATCTAGGATCATTGTAGCAGTGTAGATGAAATGACTTTCTTTAGGATTAACACCGACAGAGTCACAACAAATGTTCTGTCATGGGAGGTAAAGAGTGGCCGGATAAGTGCCAGCAGAAGGCTGCTACTTGTCTGGTGATCTTGCCAGACGGGCCACTGTACCAGACAAATGTCTGACAACCATTGTTACTGTCTTACCTTACATGTTGACAAATTTACCACTCTCTGATTCTTTCTAAGTGCAGAGCTCCCCCTGTGGAGGCCAATGTAACCCAGCTAGCCTCCAGGGCCCACTTCTGCACTCTTTCCATATACTGCACTGTAAATGCATGTGATGTATATTGTTCTCATACATATATACATTTTCCTGTCCTCTTTGTTTTAATTCCACTAATTTGGACAGAGTTCCTACTCAGGCTGTGTTGAATTCTGTTGCATTATGTTACTGTCATGGTTTTGTGTTGTCTGCAGAACAAGTGATTATAAAAATATAGCAAAATTAAATGAAGTTGCAGTATCTTGAAATTATTTTTCGTGATGTGGTTTTGTTCATACCCTGCAGCCATCCATGTAGCCCACAGCATCAGGCTTGAGTCAAGACTTCTGCTGTAGTCAGAGTGTGGTCAGCTGAAGTAGACATGGCAGAGTCAGGAGTCTGTAGGTGGAGGTTCCTGGGCAGAGTTAACTCTTTCAGTGCCAGGTTTTGACTGTGTCAACAGGTTTCCTCAATGCATGTTGGGTGCTTTGCATCCAACATGTGTAAGGAAACCTGTTCGCTCGTACCATTCTCAGTGTTTCTGTTAGGATTTTCTTTTCAGAGGGTCCCAACCTGAAAGAGAGTTGATTTTTTGGGATATTTTGCAAAATTAACAAAGAAAATATAGGAAGTTGAGACACTTCGAATTTTGCTGAAGGGGTATTTCATGTTTTGAAAGGGTAATATACCCCCATTTGGGGGTTGACAGAAACCGTGATTCTGACAGTGTGTGCAGCTGATACTTGAATAAAGGGTCAGCTTACAAAGATTATGAAGTTAGTTATTGTTAAGTCAAGTCAGAGCGTGGCAACTTTGGTCAATGTTGGTAATGAAAGAATTACAAGCAAAGCAGACATTGGATTGGCAGGCAATAAATTTCCCCAAAGCATGACAAACATCCTCCTTTTTCAGAGCTCAATGGACAAATTACATTTTCAAATTTTATTAGTCAATTCCCTTTCAACTAATACAAAATGACTTGTCATGCATTCAAGTGAGTTGTAGAATTGGCCATCTGTTCTTGATTTTGACCAGCAATTTCATGATTTTGAATAGCAAATGGCTATGTGAATCCAGTTATTTTGTGCCTTGGAACTTATCAACTACTATAGGTTTTAACTGCGGGAGCTGTCTGTCTAAAATTTGTTCACTGCATAGTGTATTATTGTGCTGGTTGTTTCATGTGTCTTTTTATATGTGGTTTCAGGGTCTTATATGAAGGAAAAGAGCGTGTGATGACAGGGTGTGAGGTGGTCCACATGACTCCTCATGGTCGGCCAGCAAACGTAAACAACAGCAACAGTTCGCGCACCTATGTTACCTTCAGACGAGCAGATGAGAATGCGGCCAGTGACACTCTGGCTGTGACAGACATCTGTGTCATTCTGGCAAACAAGGTAAGCTACTGGGGACAGGGCTCCCTCAGTATAGGGCCTCATGATACAAGGTAAATTTGGGTATGACGTGGGCTTGTGGCTCCCAGTAAAGCACTTGCTCCATCATGGTTCCCCCTCTTCATAACAGCCCTCATTACAAGGCGGACTCTTATTTAACACACTGGCCGCCATGGAGCCCACTGAAGTGCTTTTCCAATTACATGTACTTTTATTATATGTTAGAAGCCCCTATGTTATGAGGCAGGTTTGGTGTAACATGGTTCTGTGTACCCCACCTGTATCGTAAAGAGGGAGCACTGTGCATGTAGTTCTATGTTAAATGGCCCCCATGTTATAAGGTGGTTTGGCCGTAACATGGTCTACTCCATGGACCCTGTCATCAGCGTCATAATGGGGGAGCAGTGTAGCTTGAGGTGAGACAGTAACAGCTGGCAGACAGTGAAAGGTAGGACAGGCTCCGATATGGAGCTGTTACACTCTTGTTACATGTGAATTCCTGTAAAAAAACAGAAGTTGACATAATTGTATCAACAAGGATGCTTATATGGAGAAAATAAATAAGTGCATGGAATCTGATATACCTATATATGTATATTTAGCCATCAGGGTACCAGGAGTTGGGATATAAAAGTACAAATCAATATATATATATAGTATAGTGCAGTATACACATCAATCAATATACATAGTATAGTGCATTTATATACACATCAATCTATCATGGATTTGATCAATACAGATTTAAACATCCATCATGTGCAGTCATGGACATAATTTAGGACATGTCCCAGTCAATCGATATGCAGTCATGGACATAATGCAGGACATATCCCAGTCAGTCGATATGCAGTCATGGACATAATGTGGGATATGTCCTAGTCAATCCATATGCAGTAATGGACATAATACGGCACAAGTCATGGGAGAAGCTCTTCTCCAACCTACAGGGGATTATCAGCCCTGGAAAGATAAAATGCTGAAGTGCAACGACTAGAATTCATAATCTTTGTTTACCACATTCAAGATTCATGTATCGGATAATCCTGTTTATGTGGCCAGGGTGCTTAGGAAATTAATTGAAGTAACCTCCAATTGCAGACCTAAATATGGGACATTTTAGTTTTATCGACTGGTAAATCATCATAAAGGGATGGAAATTTCCAGGATTTCAAAACTGTTGCGAGAAAAAGGGGGGGGGGGGGGGGAAGGAGTTAAGGGGGCACTTGAAAGGGATAATATGGTAACACTTTTGATGTACCATAAAGTGTGTGGTGCATGAAATATTTTGATGCTGACTTGCAAACAGGAAATGCTTCACCTAGCACATCTCACACTGTGATGGGGAAAGCATTGGGGACCCGATTTTTGCATTGGTGGATGAGTCCTGCTTCAGCCACCAGGTGGCCTGGCCAACCAAGCAGATGCTATTTTTAGAGCAGTCCATCTGGACAGGTGATTGCGACTTAAGGTTCCTACAACCCTTAAAATGGCTTTAAAAAACAACAAGTAATTTCTGGGCCCAGAAAAGCCTGAAATTTTAAAGTATGGAAAAAGTTCGGAAATTTTTGATGCACATCATAATAATATTGAGACATCATCATTGACACAGGTTATGAAAACACCAAAAATTTAAAAAAAAATCCTTGATTTTTTGTAATGTCAAGTGTTGAACCCTGGGAGTTAAAGCACGTCTCATTGTGAAGTGTCAGGTAAATTATGACCGTGAGTTCAATAGGAGCAGCTGCCTACAAGAAGCTCCTTCAAAAACCTCTGCTGTAATTTTGCTGTGTTGTACAGACCTATGAAAGCAATGTAAACAATTGGAAAGCAGCTATTGATAGATTATCAAGGGAAGTGCAAACATCAACTTATCAATAAACATCTTGCATAACATGCATTCATCACACTTCTCCTTCCTTGAATACAAACTCAGAAATCAATATGACGGATATTATGGGATCATTGAGGATTGAAGATGCGGTCATTGTTTGGCATGGAGAAGAGACTGATAGATCTGCTTATGTTGAAGTTTTAACACTTTAGTTGCCAATCTCAACAGAAGGGGGTGTGGTCTGAATTGACAGAACTGTAATGGATTCATATTCGTTGTAAACCGACCGCCTGTCATTCAGGTATCCGCACACCTACAGTTGCAGAGACTGTGTGAATGGACCAGGTCAACAGCTTTCCCCAACACACTTTTGGACACAATGTGACAAAGCACACCAAGGAAAGCTGTTGACTTAGTGAAACTTGTGGTACAGAAAGAGTGAAGTGGACAAGTGGATGTGAACTGAGGGGAGAAAAGAATAGCACCTTGATATTGCGAGTCACTTTGGTTGCATTGACCGAAAAGGCTTGGAGGTTTCCTTTTGGCCATATCTCTATGTCACATTGTGATTTCAATTGAATTTGAGTCAAGGTGTCAAAGAAGGACCATGATATGTGGTTTGTGTGGATGCTTTTTATTTTTGGGGTGCATTTTGACTTTTGTAATTAAAAGAAACAGAAAACTGATGACAAAAGAGTAGGATCAATCAAAATTTTGCACAACATGATTGTTTTTTTTTTAAAGGAATCCACGTTACTGTGGACTTGTTATGCTTGGGTGTATATAGGACAGCCATGGCTGTGAAACTAAGAATTAGCTAGTGAGCATTGATTCAGTTCCTGAAAAGCCCCATTGTAGTGAAATGCCTTGAACTGTCACTCCAATAAATAACTGGGAATAGCACAATTTTCAGGGGTTTGCTAGCCGCCAGGTAATGGTGTAACTATTTCTTTGTGTTGTTTGTTTTTGTACATCGGGTATGTGTGTCAACGCATGGCAGAATAGACCTTCACGTTAACTCATTCCATACTGTGGTGACAGGCAGTGCCAGAACCACTGACTTAAGACTATAGGCATGTTGGCACTTGAATGAAATCTCTTTTCATGAAGAATTTAAATATGCAATTGTCGTCTTAAATCTAGGTAAATGTATGGAAAAATCAGGGACTGGTATGGAATGAGTTAAGACACAAGATGTAATACCTTGGTTCTCATGAGCGAAGACAATCTTATTTTAACCATTTGCAGCATAATCACGCTGCATCCTGAAGAGAATCCTATCAGCTTACTTTGTTTCAGTCTGGTAATAACCGTAGCTGTGGTGGGGCAGAATTGACATGTGGATTTTAAGCCAGAGTCCACAGCATGTTCAGAATTGTAATTTGTGCATGGTAAGGTGCTTGATAAAGCTGATTACCCTGAATGACTTTTGACCATCTTTGTGAGCAGGTGGTTGCCTATTCTGGTAAACTGTACCACTAGACTAGCTTAATGACCTGAAGTAGCAAAAGTGCTTACTTTAAGACATAGTCTAATAATTTTACCGCTTTAGAATTTGCTGTTTCTACGAATAGGCTCTGAGTGGCCTGTCCCACTTTTCATATGCTGAACGCTACTTATAATTCTGTTAAAGAAACAGGGCGGTGTTGTAAAGTACCACAACTCCGAAAAGGAAGTAGTGATTTGTTGTAAAATACAACTCTGTAAAGGAAGTGGTGATTTGTTGAAATATACAACTGTGTAAAGGAAGTGATTTGTTGTAAAATACAACTATGTTGAGGATTGCAGAGATTTGTTGTAAAACTCTGGAAACAAACAGTTCTTTGTAAAATACAACAATTTTATAGAGAAAGCAGTAGCTAGTGCTTTGTAAATTACAACTCTGACAAGGAAGCAGGGCCTTGTTGTAAATACAACTCTGTCAAGGATGCAGTGCTTTGTAAAGTGCACCTATGTCAAGGAAGGAATGGGGGCTTTGTTTTAAAATACAACCGGCTCTGTATAGCAAGCAGGGCTTTGTTGTAATTGTAAATGAGCTGTATTTTCAATAATGGGACCTTGTTGTGTCAAGCATTTCTGGCAGGCAGCACTTTTTTTTTTTTTTTTTAAAAAAGACACAGACATGTTGTACATACATAGAATTGCTGCACATGCAAACGTTGTTCCAGTTGATGTGCTTGTAATGTTAGCCAGGGGTTTTGTATTGTGTACTTTGCTGTGGCATTTGCTCCAGGACTGGGTGTGCATGTATTTAATAAAGTATTCTCTCCACATCTTTCTGTATTTCACTGACATTTTACAAGGAATTATCAGTGGTTGGATTTCAGGCTATTTTCAGTGCACGGTATTAAGCCATTCATAAAGGCAAAATGAGTTGCTTTATTTTACTAGGAGTGTACCACTGTTTGAAATCTTGTGGAAAACCCAGCACTCTGAAGGGTATGTTCATCCAAAATTAGGAATTAAAAAAAAAATACTCAGCCACTCACTTGAGGAAGGAAGAGAAATACCATGTAATGGTGGACCCTGTCTTGAGAGACCAGTGCAATTAGAGATCACCTGTCTTGAAAAGCCACCTTCTCAAGATACTGTGCATATAGCATTTTTTATATATATCTCTATGAGACCGCCTGCTTTTAAGAGATCATAATTTGGTCATTCCTAGGGTGGTCTTTCAAGCCAGTTTCACTGTACAAAATTGTCTGCAGTTGGCTTGTCCAGTCCATGTTGAACTGAAAACAGGTTTAGCCTGGTAAACTTGTCCACAACCATACAGCATTGCTTTATGCCTGTATACGGAAGTGACTGGCCATTAGGGTGACACATCCGTACCTGGTGCTTACCTTTCACTCAGTACATCTGGTATTGTTTGTGTCGCCTTTCTGTCAGTCCAGTGCTGTAAACCAGTGCAAAGGGTAAATAAATTTTGAATCAAATCCAGGAAATGAAAATGGACCTTAAGAGGCAGGCAACAAGACTATTAAATTCCCCTGTTTTTGCCTGTGCAGTCGTTTCTGGTTACCGGGATGTTCCATGGTAAAGTCGACTCCTTCATAGTTTGGTACCATTGGAGATGCTGTTGAATGTCGACTCGAGCAGCTCTGATTCAGGTGATTTAATGCACAATTTTTCTGGAGGGCACATGGTTTTAGATGATAACATTATTGCTATAAATCCTTGTGGGCTGTTCGTACTGTTAAGTAGAGTTAAATTGAAAGTAAAAATCCCATTGAGTTCAGCAGCGGAGCAATAATTACGGGGAAAATGGAGTGTTACACTTACGGCTGTAAGGAGGCGTCAGATATGGTGGTCAGAAGTAGGCTGATGGGGGGATCCATTATTTCAAGTAAAGTGTGGAATATATCAACATCCAAGTAGATTTAGACAGATATTGAATTTACAAGTGCTCCGAAATGGAATATATTGCCTGGTGCAGGAATGAATCCTTGGAGTATGATATTTCACTGAGAATTTGCTATGCTTGTCAAGGCCAAAACATATTTCTGACGAGCAATTATCCCATGTTGACCAATTTGGGCTGATGCTTGTCTTTTGTTATTTATTGCCTCTGAGGTAGTTAGGGAGAAAGAGGAAATATTTACATTGAAGACATGTGGAACACTGATATATTATCAAAACAATGTGCTTAACAAAGGGGGCTTGATTTCCTGTGTACTTTCATGCTGCAAAGAGACAAGTGCACTGAGTTGACGCCTGTGTGTAGGTGTCCCTGTGCATGTCTTGCATCAGAGTTATTGATGCAGTTGGTATTGTCTTCAGTCAGTGATTCAGTGTCTGACCAGCCGGTATTTATCACTGAGTATTGTCCTTGGAACTATGCCAGACAGGAAGGCTGGTTACCTTGAGACAGTCCTAGTAGCACCCAATCTTATCCAGTCTTTGTGTTCTGGAATTTGGATCAATTACTGTGAGAAGTGTACCGGTATTACTATTAGCACTGCATCCTCGTCTTCCTGAAATAGTGACAATTTTGTGCTATTTTGTGTGATTTAAAAATTCTGTAATTATTTCTCTGGTTTGGTGTGGTGTTCACAGTTCCAAGATTCATTTAGGTGTCAAGTCAGATTTTATGAGGATAGTCTTTTACAGTTGATAAGAAATACGTACTTGTAAATTCAGTTCCCAGAAGATGAACAGGTTTGGGGACAGGCTACTGTGAAATGTCCCACAACAGCTTGGTAGAAGTACTGAATTGCCAGATGGCACCACTTGTTTCCAGTTCCTGTTTGATACCCTCATGGCAAATGAGACCCTTATAAACTAAGCCACTAGGTCACTGGATCACACTCACAGAATGTGCTCTAACAGGTGGTGTTATCTGGAGTTTGACAACAATATGTTTATTTGAGGCTCCATGGCCCATAGGTGGTACGTAGTATGTATAACACATAGATTTCATTATTTTTAATAGCGGATCTAAATGTGTGCTTATAGAGAACACGTAGTTTATATCATCTCAAGTGAGAAGTCTGCTGTATAAGAACATGTGTGAAGAAGAGTCATTTTCTATGTTAAGTGCTGTAAAAGTGTACCCCACCCTTGACTTCTGTAACTGTCCAACTGTAAACATACTCCAAAGTTGTATACAGTACATATTTGTGCAGTAAGACATAGAAAAATTGTCTGTTTACTTGGAATGAGCAAGAGGAGAAATTCCTTATAAGCACTTTGGCCCAGCTGTACATAATTCTCACCTGTCGGGATATATCCGTGTTTTGGGATGCTCAGCTATCAATTATCATGCCCCAAAACTTGTTAATTTCCGTGTAGGCGACATGTTTTTCATGGAGAGTTACATATGGAATATTCAGCAATGTGAGCTTACTACTTTCAAAACAAAGACTCGCAGATTTCATTGCATTTAAAATAATACAAAATTCAGGGGCAAATGATTGGCGCACATGAAGCAGTTTTTGCATGCCCTTTACAGACAGGCTTAGCAAAGTCAAGTCATCAGCATACAACAAATGGTCACCCATGTGCCATTCATGTGGTATCCAACTTCACTTTGGATTAAACGGGCACTCAGACCAGCCATATAGACATTGCATCTAGCATTTAGGGGACAGAATCCCACCTTGTCTCACTCCATTTACGGCGATGAACCATTGGGACATTGTTTTCCCCACTGAGGACAAAACATTGCATGCTGATATGTTATTTAATATTAGAAACAGGGAAAGGACTCACCAGGTCACTGGCCCCACTCACAAAATGTTCTTTACAGGTGCTGCCATCTGGAGTTTGGCTTATGCTGACATGTTCTTAGAAACAGGGAAGGATTCGCTAGGTCAATGGCTCCACTCACAAACTGTTTTCTTACAGGTGGTGCCATCTGGAGTTAGACTTACTCTGATATGTTGTTAGAAACAGGGAAAGGGCAAGTTAAATGATTTTGCATTAAACATGATCTATAGACTCCTCGTCCTAGAATCATTGTGGCCTGTGGGCTTATTGTCCCTCACTTGTAGGCCTATGTAATGTGATAAAAAGATTTTTTGAGTGGGAAGGCCAAAATGGTTCCATTTATATTGTCTGGCAAAAACAACTGACATAAGGCAGGACACCATTATGGCATACTTGGAGAATATGTCTGACAGTATTTTTAAGGCAGTGAGGTAGAGCTTATGTGTGCGTACCTGTAAGCTGATTTCCTTAGCATATCTTCAGGGCAAATACATGTATAGTCCAGTTATGATCTTACAGGATCTATGTGAAATCAGGACATCCCCACATGGTTGCAGACTGAGGTTCCGGCCTCAGTTACAAGGCCAGTATTGCCATGTATAGCCATAGCTTTTTTGTGATTTTTGTCTTTTGAAAATGATAATTCACTCCACACATATAAACTGCATCATATTGATTGAAGCAGGATTGAGATGCCTCGTGGCTGGCTCTGATGGTAATGGGCCTGTTTGACGCCACTCATCCATTGTTGGTTGCTGTCAGTGTCTGGCAAGCTGTGCCACACTGTACTGCCATTAGATTGTCGCCTCTATAAATATCCCAGTATAGCAGCCATCTCATTAGACCAGGCTGTCTTGATTTTCTCCTGGCAGGATTATAATGCCATAAAGCTGGAGCCTTCAACTGGTTGTTGTAGAAATAAGCTGGAACATCAGCAAAATGAGGAGCTCTTAGAGTGAATGAGAGCCATTCGCCAGTAGTGTGGCAGAAATAGGACCTGGTAGTGTTTTATGAGAACAGCTACTTAGTTTCTATAAAGTTACTTTGTAGCCTTTTGGTCAGATTTCACCTTTAGCAGTCTCTAGGCTGTCAACTCATTGCTTAAGACTCTGTTTCAGGGGTACAACTCTCAGTACCTAAAAATGTGCCAAACATTGGTGCAAAATCTTACGAGATGTTTACAGTATTTAAGTACTGTAAAAGTGTTTTTGTTATTGATTTAATACATTTTTTGAAAAAAAATGAGGTTAAATTAAGATGTACTCACATCCACCAGCATTTTCAGAACAGCAAACAACTGGTATATATCAATAATGGAATGACCAAAAGCACTCACCAAAACCTGTATACAAAAGCACAAGGAATTCAAAATGATAATGCAAGAGTGACTGAGATAACATCGAATGAAATCAGACATGGATAGCAACAAGTCAAGATGAAAGGTTATTGAGACAAACAATGTGAGATGAAAAGTGAAAAACAAAAGGTGTTTATGCCATTTTTATTAGATCATACGTACTTGGTCACAATGGAAAAATACAACTGGTCCCTACATCAAGATGGCCTCATCCAATGAGAAAGGAGAATACATTAAAAACAACTGACCACAGACAAAGACATGGGTCCTTTTTATGTGAGATGCTCGAGAAGATGCACAGAAGGGTCCTTCCTACCCCATATCGTAAAAACCACTCCATTTTCTGGCAGAATGGTCTTATGGCACAGTACACTTGGCTGTTCCAGGATGCTATGGATTTAACTCATTCCATACTATGGTGACAGGCCTTGGTCAGTGGTTCTGGCACTGCCTGGCAAGTCATGCTGCAGCTGCCCTTGCGGCAGCTGCAGCATGACTTGCCAGGCAGTGCCAGAACCACTGACTTAAGATGATATGCAATGTTGGTACTTGAACGAAAGCTCTTTTCATGAAGAATTTAAAGATGCAGTTGTCGTCTTAAATCTAGGTTAATATACGTAAATATCAGGGACTGGTATGGAATGAGTTATTCATATGCATGGGGTGCAGATATGTTGGCTAAGATAAAGATAAGATATGTTACCATTGTCACAGGGACTCTTCATTACTACTAGTTGTACCCCAAAAATGTAGTTTTGCCTGTTTTTTTAAGTTCAGTTCATACGTAAGAATGACCAGCAATCTAGCATGCCATTTTCGACTTTCGGTGTGTGTTTGTTTGTTTGTTTGTTTGTTTTTTTTTTCAAATTGGGCATGTTCTTTGTAAATGTTAAATAATCATCATCTTGTGTATGATTGCCATCAAAATATCATCCGATGGGTGAACAGCATTAGCTGGTTGTCAGTCTTTGGCAATTACTTAATCCGATTGGCCTAATTTGTGTTACTGTACAAAGGGATTTTGAAGTTTTTATCAAATTAAAAACAAACACGACATGTATTTTTTTTTATGACAGTAACCTGGTCCTTTTCTGGTCAGAAGTGAAACTTTCACCCTTTCACTATGGTGGTTCTGTTTTAACACACAGCTTTAGATGTCACCTACATGTCTCTAGTCTTGGAGTAAAATCAGGGCAAATTGTTCTTTTTTTTGTGAAAAGTGAACCTGTTAAAACATTCAAAGGTAGTTACTTTGTGTATTGTCAGTCAGGACAAGATGACCTGTCTTCTACCTATATTGTCAGTCAGGACAAGATTATCTGTCTCCAACCTGTATTGTCAGTCAGGACATGATCTGTCATCTACCTATATTGTCTGTCAATACAACATGATCTGTCTCCTACCTATATTGTCAGTCAAGACAAGATAACCTGTCATCTACCTATTCTGTCAGGACTAGATAATATGTCTCCTACATGTACCTCTACTGTCAGTCAGGATTAGGTAGTCTGTCTATGTTTGTATATATCAGTGTGGACCTTTTTTCAGTTAAATAAGCAGAAAAGGATGCTGCGGGCTCTGGCTGGCTGGGGATGCTGCTGACATCCTGTTAGGATACAGTTCATACAATCACCGGCAGTGCTCAGTGACTGGCGCCCTTCCATACCAAGCCTCTTAAAAGAACATTACCATCATATGAAACTTGGCGTAAATATATTCCTATGGCCTTACTTTCCCGTTTGACGGTATAAATGTATTCCAATGGCCTTACTTTCCCTTTTCACACGTGAAACCATCAGTAAAAATTCATAAGGAGCAATATACTGGCGAAAAATGAGGCTGGAATTTCTAGTTCAAAAGTGGTGCCATGTTTCCATATTTAGTGACAGCAGTCTTGACAATACTGTTCTCTGTGTGCTGCTGTAGAGCTCTCCTAACGATGGAGGTAGCTCAAACAGGAAGTTGACTTCTTGTTTAGGCAACCATAGGCAATGAGGAATGTGCATCTTCTGACGAGAAATTTTGTCAAGTCAAGAAGAATAATACAGGCTGCATGACCCCATCAACACTGGAGAAAGTAGTGTCGATTTCATTCCCTAACAGGCTGAACCAGAAATCGAAATTGCTCCTCTCACTATTGGCAGTGAACAGGTGAAGGCGTGTCCGTGTTGCACTTGCAGAGTGACTTGGCTGGGACTTTGTTGCCATGGTAACAGTCTCCTGGCTGCTTGGGCTTCCAATGATCCATGTGCCTTTATTTTGTTTTCATAACTTTTTTAGTATGGATCCCTCTTTTAAAGCTCATCTTTTGCCCGGCTGTTGCCCAAGAGAAACAGCCGTACACTCCGTGTAACAATTGTCCGTAAGATGTTGACCACACAACTTGTGATAATTGGATGGAAGGAAGTTTTGTCTGTTGAGACGGTGAACCCACTCTCTCGCTAGTGCAGGGTCCTTTGGAAATGAATGCCATGACAAATTCTCTTTCTTGGAAGCATGAAACAACAGGCATGGTGCTAAACATGAAATGTGCATTTGAATGTGGAGTGTGCTGTTTAGGAGGCAAAATCCAGCAGTATATCGTAAAACATGATCATGATATTTCGTAATAAAGATTTATTTAGTATATGTTTTAAGAATTTGTTAAGCGTTTCACGGGGGGGGGGGGGGGGGGGGGGGGGGGGGAGGAGAGGTTCTTTTAAGCCAAGCCCTTTCTTTTCTGTGTATTTGTTCATGGCAAGAAGTCTGTAGCCTGTGATATTTTCTGGTCATATGGGCAGCATTGCTGTTTGATGAAGAGGATTTCCTTTGTTGCTGAAACAGAAGACTGTGCCTTCAGTGTGTGAGTCAACAGCTCTAGTCCATGCCCTCTGAGTACATTGCACCCATAGTTTGCCAGGGAAAGCTGTTGACCTGTGATATGTTACTCGCTATGACGAGAGGAAACAATTGGCATTTAGAACTGCAGGTTCCGGCTGGTAATAAAACAGAGCATAGCAAATGCAAGTGACAGATATGTGTTCATATTTTAACCCCTTGTGAGAAAGGGGAGAGGATTGAACACCAGGATTGTTGAAAAGTGATATTGAACAACGAATGATTGAAAGATGAGGGGGTCACAGTTCTATGTAGCACTTAGAACAGATTATACCTGAGTTTTCATCCAAACCATACATCAACAGACTATATTTTATTCACATTGCTTGATAAGGCCATGCTCATTGGCCTTAACTCTAACACCACTTCAGGTCTGTCTTATCCAATAGTGAATAATTGGACTTCACCCTGCCAGGACTTGTAATTCAGCGCCAAATTAGTCTGATTGAAATTCTGTGAAGGTAACCAAAGTGTGGTTACACAAGGCCTGTTGGACCCCTTCAACACTGTAGCATGCCTTGGGAGTTAAAGGGTTAATTCCTGTGTTTCCAGGCTGCAGAATACAATGAACGCTGACAGCTGCCTTCCCCCCACAAATTTTTTGTTGGAATTTTAATGGAACAGTGCTATTGTGCTATACCCAATTTAATGCATATAACAATGTGCACTGGGAGAAGGTATGAGGCAAAACTGACGTGAGGCTCCAATGGTATGGTGATCCTTGTGGGTGCACTCTGATATTTTATGGGCATATTTCTGTCACCAGAACACCTGAGCCTCATAGTAAAGAATTTGATCGAAATGCAGCAACCCCCCCAAAATGTGGTAATTTGTCGCAACTATTCTGTATAGACAATTATTTAGCAACAAATAATCACAGGACGATTGTTTTCATGTGAACTTCTGTCTGTACTGATCAGATGCATGTTCACCAGTGTATGAATCACCAAGCTAATTACCAGTGCAATAAATAACATTATGTGTAACTCTTTCAGTGCCAACTGCAACTAAAATAGAACTGCTGAAACCAAACTGTTCTGAATTATAATCAAGGTGATAGATTTATGTTCCTTGTAAAAATGCCTTTCATTCAAGTACCAGCATACATGTAGTTGCATAGAATATATACTAGTCCAGATCAACAGCTTTCCTCAGTACACTTTGGGCACAATGTACCCAAAGTGTGGTGAGGAAAGCTGTTGACTCAGTCCAATGGTGGTGGGGGAGGGGGGATATGGGGCAGATCTGTGGGAGTACACTGCCTTTAATAGGCAGAACGGAGTTCCTGGTGATTGCCAGGGATTTCCACAAGAATATTGGGTGCTCACAACTACACATCGAAACTGCTTCCTGGTGTAATTGGCTTCAGGTTCGTCATCAAAGGACATTTGAAGTCAGAGGGGACACAAAAGGTAAAGGAGAAACACAGGTCATAGGTCAAATGTAAGCACCTTCATAGTTCACAATTTATTCAGATACAAATATGCAGCATGTCAAAGTTCACTATCATCATTAATGTAACTTGACAGAAAACAAAATTCGCAATCAGGATTACAAAAACTAGCACTTTCCCCCATCATAGGTTATGCATATTTGATATGTAGTATGGAATCATGGGATATAAATTGCATTGAATGCAACAGTCCTCCAGTGTTCTCATTTCAGATTGAAGTAGCAGCGGAAGCCTTAAGGTCAAAGGTGGCAGTGAAGGGCCAGTTGTGTACATGTAACTTTAAAATCCATTCTGTAGAGACTAGGAAGACCAGAAAGACATTATAGACAGGCAAATGTAACTTTCTCTGCCTTGTTTTAACACTGTTCATCACACACAATTTTAAATCCAGAATTTTTCTCCACAGTGGCATATTTTGTATGAAATAAATGCAAGCAGCTGGCCGCCCAGGTAAGCACCGAGCCTGGCCTGTGTCTGATGGTGTATTAAGCTTGGCTACCACAAAGTGCCCCGAGGTCAGCAGGTAGCAGAGGTTAACGTTAGGGCCCTCTACAGATGTATCTGCCTGGGTCTATTGGTTGGTGGCAAATGCCCAGTGATACCAGCCTTAAAAGTGATATTAACCCATTCCAGGTCAGAGTATGACTGTATCAGTAGCTATCCTTGGCGCAGGTTGGGCACATTGCACTCAACCCACACTAAGCAAAGCTATTTACCTGGGGCATGCCAGTATAAATGGCCTTGCATACAAATCTCAGCAAAATGTTTTCTAGCAACAAGAAATTTAAATAAGAATGTTAAGGCAGATGACAATTTACATCTGGGCTCTTTTGGGGGATTTGAACTTGAAAAAATTAAATATGAATTCTGTATGCTGTGTTTTCTTTCCTTTTTTTTTTTTTTGAGTGGAGCATTCTCTTATAAGAGTGTCAAGAACCACTCTACTTACTCAAATGCAGCCAGGTTGAGTGCACATCTGTACAACTGTTAATTACCTCTGGATCTTCCATCAGTTTCAACAGTGTTTACAGGTATAACGACCAAACCATGGGATATAGAACCATGTAATTTGCTGTAATGTGTTATTTTGTTACAAATCATGACAGTAAGTGATAGGAATACACAGCTTCTAATCAGGATGGACTGAAGTGAGTCCTATTAGCCAAGCGCTACAGGAAACACATCTTGTTGGTTGTCTTGCCTGTTGCTCACTTGGTAGAGAGTTAACGCGTCATACACTTGACTCCTGTGCTGTCAATAAATGAGGATCTACAGACCATAAATTGCAATCTTACTATATAGTATGGAGTTGAGCGATGATATTTACACAAGATACAGTCATAGCTTGATGGGGGGAGGAGAGGAGGAGCTTGCCACCTTTGGTTTTATTGTATTATTCCTTTTAAGTGCTGCTGCCTTCTGAAGCATCCCCTTTCTGGCACGCAAGTTCTGAAATACTGGAAAATAATATGTAAACATTTATATTGTAAGATTTTTAGCTCTGCTGACTTGTCGGTCAGCAGAGCTTATAGAATCCGTTTGCGTCCGTCGTCCATCTTTCCGTCCGTCCGTCCTTCCGTCCATCCGCAAAATTTATTTTAAGGACAAACTTTGCTACCACTCTACATACATGTATATAGCTGTACAAATCTAGACTGCAGTCCATGTGTTTCAATACTGTAAAAGCAGATCCCAGTCAGCAGAGCACAGGATCATCATGATCCTCTTGTTTACCATTTCATACAGGTATAAATGTCCCAAATTTAGGTCTACAATGGGAGCTCATTTCAATTAAATTTCCTAGATGCCTGAAGCACTTAACTCATTCCATACCAGTCCCTGATATTTACGTATATTTACCTAGATTTAAGACGACAATTGCACATTTAAATTCTTCATGAAAAGAGCTTTCATTCAAGTACCAACATGCCTATAGTCTTAAGTCAGTGGTTCTGGCACTGCCTGGCAAGTGATGCTGCTGCTGCCGCAAGGGCAGAACCACTGACCAAGGCCTGTGACCATAGTATGGAATGAGTCAAAAGGTCTGATACTGTATACCTTGCATGATAGTTCTTCATCCTTTCACAGATCACAGGTGACCAGGTTGCTCTCTGGGTCCAGACGTAAAGTCTGGTTAGCGGTCACCTGGGCAACTAGACAGGAAATAACTGTATAATACAACCTTAAGCAGTGGTTCTAGACATGTAATATAAATCAAATTATGGAGATTGTGTGTGTGTCCGACTAGTATACTGTATATATTGATATGTTGAACCATGCCTAGATAAAGGACTCCCGCCCTGTGTACAGTCAATGTCCTTTCACAGCCCAATGCTGCTGCAGGCTTGCCAACATTCAGGAAAGAATATGATGAGTTTTTTTCTGAGGGAGAGAAGCAACAGATGTGGGGTGAAAGAGATCTTTTCTATTTATTGTTTGGGCATGACTTACTACCTACACAGCTGATTGGTAAAACATTTACATCACTGACCTATTTCAATGCCACATTTTGGACTGAGTCAATAGCTTTCCTTAGCAACGTGGCCATAGCATGCAGAGAAAAGCTGTTGACCCGGTCCATTATATTCTGTGTAACTACAGGCATACTGGGACTTACATAAAAAGTCCTCACAAGAAACAAGAATCAAGTAGCAGCAGTCCACTTTAAATACTTTGACTTCAGTTGTAGTTGGCCGTGAAAGCGTTAAACTCTTCCTGAAAAGACAGGTGGTCGTTCAAAAAAGAAAGTGTTGTACCTATAGCATCACTGTGGACTGATTTATATGCACAGATAAGCAAATGTTTACAGTAAGAAATTATTTTTTTCCATGGTTATGGTTAGTCATTTATTTGAGACACCTTCTTTTTTTCTTGGTGCCAGAGTACCAAGTGAAACTTTGTTGATTCAGATTTGTTTGTACAGGAACAGTGTCAATTGTTCCTGTTATCAGCAACACGAAGGTACATTGGCTGCCCAAGGTTCTACAGCACAAACCACCTGAGGAGACTTGCAGTTACATTTATCATGTTTGTTTTAACAAGCTTTGCCAAGGAACTATTATGTAGTCAAAAGAGGGTGAAGACATACAAATTTGTTTTCAGTTTTCTTGTGCAACCCAGAGTGGACATTGGCAAATGACAATGTGTATGTGGTTACACCAGTTATAGGAACAGTTGGTGTCTCAGTGTTTTTACAGTAAGAGTTAATGAGGGGTTAATGAAGGAATGAAGGGTTAATAAAAGAATTACTTCCTGCAGGTGGCTACCACATAGTGATCACTCACGTCTTGGTGCAAAGGTTGACACATTAAAAAAAAAAATCTCATTAAAATACTAAAAAATGAGAACTCAGTTAAAACTCATTATAATGACACCATCTGTTCTCTTAAAGATGTGACGTAACTTAATATGTGAAACAAATGATCCAAATAACAATGAAAATGAACGTTTTGTCCCTCAAGCCTTGTGTCATTCAGTGAATTTGTCCAAGTGGCGTTGTAATGAGGTTTCATTGTAACTGATCATTTTAGATTTTAGACAATGCATATGCATAATTGGTCATTTGACAACTAAAAAATTACTATATATGAAATAAGAGCAACAGAAAGAGATCAGTAGATGCAATTTCTCCTGATATGAAATTATGTGAAAAAAAAGCTGTAAGCTGGAAAATGACCCAATATTGTGTTTGCAGAGTGAGTCCAGTTGTAGGGTGTTGATTGATAAGCATGGCTATCAGCTTCCTGATCCACGCACACACTTCACTGGCTGGCAGGTACAAACAGCCCACCTTCATGGCAACAATAATGCTACTGTGATCCCTTCCCTAAGGCAGGGTCCACTACTTGCATGGTGCTGGGGGATCCTTTGCCAGTCCAATTAACACCCAGACTGATAAATGACCATACCGAGGTCACAGTTCCATAATCCAGAGGCCCACAAGTTCTTCCAATCTATCTGGCCAGATCCTATTATGGACTGGTAGAAATATTGCAGGGCTGATTGGCTAAGAGGCTGATGGATGATGACAAGCTTGATTGTGTTCCCAGGCAAGAGTGAGGTGTACAGATTGAGGGGCTAGCAAAGGGGAGGCCTAATGAATTCACCCATCAATATTTCATGATTGTACACTTGGCTTCTGTACCTGTGAGCCACTTGGCGTGATATACTTAATCTACATGGAAAATCACAGGTAGATAGATAGGCATGTTTTGTCCCTCTGGGCTTTTATCTTGTAAAACATGTAGATTAATGGTTGACCCATCGTGACCGTTGTGTTGCCCTCCCCCCTTCCCCCCCTCCCCCCCCCCCCCCCCAAAAAAATCTGGAGTGAAGTAACTGTTTCCATCAGGTACATAAAACCAGAACCTGATGTTTCAAGGGTTCAGATTTGAGGAAGTGTAATTGTCAGATCTATTCAGCCGTATTAGGATGTTTCATAAAGATTTACATTTTCAAGGACTACATGTATATCCATTGGGTGTGTTATACCAAAATGTGAAGTTTGGTGTTTGAGCAAAGGGATTAAAGTACACATTTCTTATGTTTTACTGATACTAAAAATTCACAATTATTTCAGAACTAAAACTGAATATTGTCCTTCCTTTTAAAGGCCACTCTGGTGAAAGAGCACCTGCCATAATTGTGGTTACAGTGATGTGAAACTAGCAGTGGAGCATAACCAGCTGGGACGATTACATGCACAAAACCTAAATTTCTCCTGGACTTGTCTTAATCTGACAAGAATAGACCAATGACAGCAAAGTTCAGTCTTTAGGTTGAGGGTACTGGGTTCAAATCCTTCTCGTGAGAGGCAGTTGGAACCACAATGTATACTGCATACATTGCAGGCAGTAGCTTTACTAACTCTTTGTTAATTAAACCGTCAAGATAGGCCCTGCCCATACTGGTGCCTGCAGCACCAGTACAGCCACGCAAACAAACGTGTCAACATAAGGCTTACCAGGCTTGAGCTTGTCGCATGAATTAGCAGCCTCCTCTGGTTACTGAGGCAGGTAGACAGTGTAAGTGACATCTTCCCTGAGACAGTTCTACTTTTGCCCACACATATACTTGTTTACAAGTGTCCCTTGGCTCAGCACCTTCAGTCCGTGCAGTGGGTAAATTGGATTTTTTAAAGGTCTTTTCCATCACTTATATTTCTCCCGTAGTCAAGAGTATAGTTCATATCAACTAGCCCTGACAGTTATGTCCGCTCAACAGTGACAGATTTCCTCATTTATCACAAATATTGATCTTAAAAAACATTTTTTGTTTTTCTGTTACAGGGAGAGACTCCACCACATGCCTTCTGCCAGATTCCCAAGAACCTTAACAAGGGCATGGTAAGTGCAGACAGTGTTGTACTGTGAACTGGGCCCTGGTTATTGTTTTATTGTAGAAGTTACAGTAGCTCCTTACTTAACCCGTTCCCCTTGAATTAAGACTGTGTTTAAGATGGGAGTCAACAGCTTTCCTTGGTGTGGGTTGACCACTCTGTACCCACACCTTCCCTTGTTGAATTAACCCGTAAGGCGCTGATCACGGCTATAGTCGTTTTCTCATTACTGTTAAACACATTTTGGTTAAAAGATTCAAATTCCTCATGAAGATATTTTTCATTCAATTACCAGCAAGGCCTAGTCTTAAGCAAAAATTAGTCTTAGTCAGCAGCTTTCCTTGGGGCACTTTGCATGGAATGCCCTGAGGAAAGCTGTTGACTAAGTGTTGAATCAGTGCTTTAAGGGTTAAGACAGACAGGCAGCTTTCCTCTGACAGGGGTTGGATGCTTAATACATGCAAAGGAAGGTTGTTGACCTGGGGCATGCTATCTTCATAAGTCTCATCTATAACTGTCATACCAATAGCTTTTTGTTGCTGTATGTTTTCAAATATAATCTGTAACATTAAAGCAGGCAGCATTTGACCACTGGCCAGTTTGGCTGGTTAAGTGGAGAAAGAGGGAAAGGGTTAAATGTGAAAAGTAAATTGTAACTCTCACAGGCCAGACGTTCTTACTATGAGAGCATATTAATTCTCTGATATAAAAGTTGAAATCTCGCAAATGGCCTCCCTCTCATCATATTGTTGATATTAAAGGTAGAAAGCATAGATAATGTTTGAGGCTTCAAGATGACCTTTGTGGGACCAGGTAGATTCAAGATTGAAAGTGGGTAATGAGGAAGGACTTCAAGAATTATAAACTGAATGGGAAGTAATATAAATATGTACAATATCTGAGACTTTAACTCTTTTTTTAGCTGACTGAAAAGTTCCTCAATAGTAATTGACTGAAAAAATCATGACAAGTGAATCAATATGTATGTTTGTGGGCTGGTTTCTGACTGAGGCTTTATGGGCAAAAAATAATAATTCTAGTTTTAAACATCTAGAGCTTATTCCCCAGAGAATCAACAAAAATATGTACTGTGGGCTTGGGGTTAATATATTTTAATAAGTAAGTGGAACATCAATGAATAATCTGGTGGTACCTGATAACAAACATTTTTTTAACAGTACTGCGCATGGAAGAGTGGGCCATTGTTTTATCAGTTATTTACATGTATCTTCATTTTTTGATTTATTTTTTTTTAGCTGTAGTGTCAGATAATGGACATTTAGTCCAAATGCTAAAGTAACTGGTACCTCAGAGACTTACAACATATTTTCATGTCCCAAGGCAAATACAACTGTATATGTATGAACATAATAAAATTGCTGGCATAGAAAAAAAATTTGAAGTTGGAGGTTGTGGTAGCCCGTTATTCTGAGAAAAACCAATGTACATGTATTAGGCTGGTAATGTGCCAAACGTGTGTAATTTGTTTAACTCTTTTCATGCCAGAGCAACTTCTCTGTGTATTTACCTGGAATTCAGATTCTTCATGCAGAAATCTTTCATTCAGGTACCACATGCAGAGTCTGAAGTGGTTTTAATATTGGCAGGCAATGCAAAAACCACTAAGGCCTGATCGACTATAGTATGCCATAAGTTAATGTGATTTAAGTATAGTGAAGTGGATTTTCATACCTACACATACCTCAGTGAAGTCATGATGAGTGTGTGGTAAACAATAGTGTGCATGTATTGTGTGACTCAGTTCATGTATGATTCTGCTGCCCAATTCCATGTAGGCACAATGAGAACCATGTAAATGAGGCCTTGTACAATCTGCTTGAATGTTTATTAAATTTAGAGTTTCCACGGAATAATTTATTGATTGAAGGGTATGGAAACTGAATATGGATGATTTATTTATAATTACATATATATAATTTTTTTTTGGGGGGGGGGGGGCAAACTGTAGGCATCATCACTTGAATGCAGGAGTTTCAGTCTAAATCTAAGGTTTATTAACATGCATACATATTATTTGTGCTCACATTTTGGAATCATAGTGTAATGGTGTGCGTAGGCTAGGGAATGACATTTGCTCTCTGATACAAAATAAAATGTGGAAATAGAACTTTCATGGAATTTGCTACATGCTCAGAGAGAAAATATATGGAATTTAGTGTATGTTGAGATAGAAAGTAATACAAATTTTGAAGCATACCATTGGTCTTATATTCATTAACGCATAGTTGTACTGGTACATGTACCTGTTTGCTGCTCAGAGCTCTCCTGATGGCTCCTCTCGCTCTCTCTCTAAGAGAGAGAGAGAGAGAGAGAGAGAGAGAGAGAGAGAGAGAGAGAGAGAGAGAGAGAGAGAGAGAGAGAGAGAGAGAGAGAGAGAGAGAGAGAGAGAGAGAGAGAGAGAGAGAGAGAGAGAGAGGAGAGAGAGAGAGAGAGAGAGAGAGAGAGAGAGAGAGAGAGAGAGAGAGAGAGAGACTTGATTTCTCCAACCACCATATTTGCTCTTCATGAATCACAAGCATTTGGAACAAAGCAAGTAGGTTGTTTACTTCTCCAACCACCATATTTGCTCTTCATGAATCACAAGCATTTGGAACAAAGCAAGTAGGTTGTTTACCACAGAAAACCCACCCAGCCAATCATCAGCAATACAGTGACAACTAGAGCCATCACATAGGAATAACCCAAATAGTATGTGTACATGTACTTGGGAATCCACCCAGCAACCCACCTGGAACATAATGATGATTAACAGGTTTTGCCCAAATTGATAGTTATGGCCTTCACACAAAATCAAGTTCAGGGGCTACATGGTGGTATTAGCACATGTGTGTTATCTCGATATTGCACAATGACCTTCACACTACATGGAAATCAATTTTGTTGCAGGATGCTGAGAGATGGGCAAATTTAAGCGATCATGTGGTCATTGACTTGGGAAGAGTTAATTGGGTTTGGTGTTCAAGCTTAACCCTTTGACCATATGTGCCATTACATAACTCTGTACAACACTGTTATTTACTGATGATTTTCCCCATGTCTTGTTACATAAACACTGTAAGCATCTTGACGGGCTACAGTGTTCCTTCACTATAACAGCCATCATTAACAAAGGAAGCTGACTGTGTAGGCATCACAGCTCTTGTGTACATTTTCATCACTTCTACCATGTAAGCCTGGTTATAATGCAGTGACTTTGTGGGCCCCACTAGCAGTATTATAAGGTAGCAGCAGTGTAATTGGAAGGAATCTGTAGGGAATATATAGAGATATACTGGGTCACATATCAAGAAATTACCTGTAGGTGGGGGGGGGGGGAGGGGGAGAGGGGACTATAAAAACAGCTACTTGTTCTGCCTTTGAGGACAAGGACAGCCTAATAATTGAAATAGAAACTCCCAACAATTTGAAAAATTAAAGCAGTTATTAGAGTCTGATACAGTAGGTAATGATTTGTAATCTAAGTCTTAAGAAGACGGTGGTTAAATGTACCTCTGCTATAACCAGATTACGACTACTTCATGCTTAAGATGTTACAGAGAATTCTTCTAAGAGAATTTCGTGGTTTGATGTTAGCACCATGATTGTACTATTGGATTTGATTCTATGTTTGAGGGTGAATTATCATTTTTTAGGGTGAAATTCAAAAGTAGTATCTCCTTGTAGATTACAGACCTAAACATTGTTGTAAGTTAATTGTGATGCGCCTACATCAGTGACGTGATGTATTGACATTTAGACAAAAATCAAATGTGTGCGAGCGATGTTTGATAATATGTCACGTGTGACGTAGAATAGCCACGACAAACGTAAACAAACATGGCACACCAGGTTGGCGTTGAAAGTAAGCCTAGGGCATATTTTTTTTGATGAATACCCAATTGAACATAGAATAAACAAAATTTTACATGGCTGGAGAGTGAGTTATATTTTTTTCTCACTGGGGATCGTTGTTGGTGTTGAAAATCACCAGTGACCTATGGTCACTGGTGATTTTCCCCACCAACAACGATCCCTCGTGACCTATGGTCACTCGTGATTTTCCCCATCAACAACAATCCCTTGTGAGAGAAAAATAGTAGTGCATTCTCAGCCATGCAAGATCCTCCATCTAATTCACACTGAGCACAGGTCAACAGTATGCATTGCTTTTGGCCATGTAATGTTAGAAAAAGGGGACACTTCCAAGGGACTATTTTAGTGGAATGGCCACAGGCATCAGCTGTCAGCCCAAAGTGTTTGTACAGTTGTAATACAAGCTGGTTGGATGCGCAGACAGGACCTTGCGGTTGATAATCCTGGCTTGGTCATGGAATTTACTTAGTCTACCAGTGAGTGGACTGCAAAACTACAAATCTGTCTACTGTGTTGGTTCTGCGGGTACCTCGTCCTGTGGTCAGTAGATGACATTCATCCAGATGAGGTTCTTTTCACTTGGGCAGACATCACTGGCTGCTGTAGATCTGAAAGGGGAAGCCATCTGTTTGGAGATTGCTCAGTGGGACAGTGCAAGGTCAGATTGCACTTAGCTTTACCAATGAGGTAAAATAAAACTGTCAAAGAAATGAACATATTTTGTTTACGATAAAACAAACACAAAACATGAATTAAAAAAAAGATAAAAAATCGATCCCAAAAAAATGTGACCTGTAGCAAGTCTACAGGGCTAGCCTCTTGGGCAATCTTGAGATCCTGGGACCAGGACAAATGCACCAGTACTTTCCAGGCAGCAGATTTATAGGGTTTGCCTAAGTGCTTACGTGATGTGCTGCCTTTCAGGGACAATCCATTATGTCTCTTTATTGTGATGGAAAACAACAATTTGCACTGAATCTGGATATCCATAGGCAACAGAAATTGTTCGCATTGGGTGTTGACTTGCTAGAATTCATCCCGTTGAAATGATATTACACGTGTGCGTGAGTCTCATTGTATAATCAGGGAGTACAAACAAGCAATTAGGAGAAAACCTGTATTGGATTTTTTTTTATGTATTCATACTCCTTTCTGGTCAAAAACCGAGTTAACAGTGTTCAATATGTTAGGTGGATTGGCACAGCCTGCACTTGTAAAAACAATTTCTGGAGGTATGTTTTTGTAGGGTGATGGTAAACCCTGTGTGCAAGCCGGTGGAATGTTCTGATTTCCATTAGTAAGGCCGATGTGGACAGCTTTCTGACTTAATGAAGCTTTTTCTGGGCATAAAGTGCAGCTCTTGTGGCTAGTGTGCAGATCAACTTGTCATCCCCACTCAGCACCAGGGGCACTCAAAAAATTAAACTGAACTAAATCTTACTTTCCCACCTCATATAAAAACATTATGATTATGCCATAAAGAGGTAACGGATGTACAATTATCAACACCATTTAGTTTTGGGGCGGAAGGCACTTTAAGGAGAGGGGGTTGGTTGGGTTGGGTTGGGGAGTGGGGCTGCTCAGTAACAGCTAAAAAGTAAAGCAAAGTAAATAACCCATCTAACCCTTTGCTGCTCAAATTGCCCAAAAGTGCCTGGATATAAATTGTCATCCACCTTAATGTTTGTACTTGAATTTCTTGTCACTAGAAAACATTTTTGCTGAGATTTGTATGTAAAGCCATTCATTATGGCACTCCGCAGGTCAGCAGTTCTCTTTGACGGGTCGGATGCACTGTGCCCGTCCAGTGTCAAGGAAAGCTGTTGATTTGGTCATACTCTGAACAGGAGTGGGTTAAATGAAAGATGACTTACATTGGAACAACCTCATGTTTGCCACTGAAAATTCAAGGTGAATAGTGTGTGTACTTCTAGATAATTTCTGATATTTACGACATTCTAAGAGGATAAGTGGTATTTATATAATTATTGCAGGTTATGATTTAACTGAGTGGATACATGGTGTGTATGTAATTTGTTGCAGGTGATATGTTAAGTGAGTGGATACCTGGCCTTTACATGGTGTTATTATATTTTATTACAGGTTGGGTCAGATGTATTTTTGTGCTACAAGAAATCCATGGCAAAAGCAAACACAATAGCTTACAAACCAGGTGAGTTTCCTAGTTCTGTATGTGAATAGTGGTTGTCAGTCTGGAGGTGCTCCAGAAGTAGATACAAAATACCAATTTGCTGATTGATGTGTATGTGTAAAGCATAATCAACTTCAGGCTTTGGTAGATACGTTACTAGTTACATAACATTACCTCTCAACCACCACTGCCAAGACCTCTGTCTTGGGGCATTAGGCCCAAGACAATTGAGTTGAGTTCACTCACTTGATTGTTCCCAAAACCTGACGGTGGCGCCATCTCTCGGTTGCTATGAATCCGGTGTTGAGTGCTGGTGTGCATGCTCTCCGATCGTCCTACCTTTTTGGGTGCCATAACTTGCTTGCTCGATCAGGTCGGGAGCTCTGTGAACTTTTGCTCACCATCACTGTTCTAGTGCTTCATGCACATTCCCTTCTGCGAAAAATCTTTTCTTAGCGGTCCTTGATTCATGAGAGGCAAGGATAACTGATTCTGATCTGCAGATATCTTTGAAGAAGCTGGTTGTTTTGCTTGAAACCTAAGTTTTTAAGATTGCGTCTCGACCTTCAGATCGCATAGAGAGGGAGGACAGTGCCAGCCATGGAATTGCTGCTTGGCAGGGTCTGCTAGATTTGTTTCCTAGGCTCCTTTGCGATAAGGATCTCGGAAAAGCATATGCAGGCAGCGTCTGAGGTGGTGATGACTTCTGCGGAAGTCATTGCTACACCATTGCAAGGTGTGGTGACGGAAGACTTACTTCTGACACAAGTTGCTGCCCCATGGCCTATGGACAAGCAGCTGTCGACAAGGCTTTGAGCTTTAGTGCTCCACTCGCGGTCACCAAGCCTTCGGACATTGGCACTGACGAGCAGGACAAGGTCCTGCTGTTTGATTCGTCTGACAGTGGGGCTATGCGGAGCACTTACAGCAGCTGTCGGAGTGGCTGAGCCCTGTAGCTTTTGCAGAACCCGTTTCTGCCCCCATGGATACCACCCTGGCTCCGTCCCAGGGATTTGATCATTTCAAAGCCCTTTTCTGGAGTGTGGTGGGTGATAAGGCGGTCACCCTCACAGCGAAGGAGAGAGGCGGCTGTTGCAATGGGCTGCCAGGGCTTGACTCTGGAGGACGCTCTGGAAGACGCATGTCATGAGACCCCTATTCCTTTTTCACCCTTTGTAGCAAGAGTTCTCTGACCAGCTTATGGCCAAGATAGGAGGCACTTGGGTTCCAATGGAAGCCCAAGCCACTGTGTCTCACAACCTTGTGTAAATTCTTAGCAGTTTTTTATTTTGAACATGAATATGTTCAGGAACAGAACTTGCCATATGAAATTGAGCTAAGACAATAAGAATTGAGCATGAGACTGAGCAAGAAAGCTCACTTACCCTTGATTTTGAGGCCAAAAGGTTTAGTGGAGCGAAGTTTGTGCATCTGATGCTTTTCCCTAGTTAGCCCGCAGGTCTCTACTGCATGCTAGTCTAGGGGGATTCAGATGTACTCAAGGATGTGGACTTCAAGTTCAAGTCCTGTGTGGTCTGCTTGGGCACAGTGTCTGCTCAGTGGTTGTCTGTAATGAAAGTTTTCTTGAAGTCTTTTTCTGAGAGGATGCTGGGTTTGTCCCACATATTGTTTGTGGCATATGTTAAAGGTTAGGAATAGGAGGTATACATTGTAGGTATGTTAGGTCGCTGCAAGTTGTATGATTACATTGTAGGTATATTAGGTCACCAAAGTTGTATGTATGCATTGTAAGTATGTTAGGTCACCAAAGTTGTATGTCTGCATTGTAGGTATGTTAGGTCGCTACCCGTTAGAGGACTATGATGCTCATCCTCTGGAGAAGTCGGTGCCGCTGTTCTGTCTACCTATGGGTGCTACGTTGGAGTGCTGGCAGGCCAAGGCACAGCACCCTCTCCCTGTATTCTCAACATTTGTACTCACTGGAGCTGTGGGAGAAAAGGTCAGCCAGTGTTGTAATTTTCCAATTGAAATTCCTTTTTAAAAAATCTGTGATGTGTAAATAGTCATTTTAGGCGACCACAAATGAATTGCAGACAAATTAGAGAGTCTGTAGAAGGTCATATGCACTGTTCTCCAATTGTTTTTGTGTGACAGTATGTCACAGAAAGCTGATATTGTAAACTTGTACTGATATTCAATAACTGTCTTTGTTATAAAATCTCTTTTTGAGTAAATGAACCAAAAACTACAGACCAAGACCTTTCTGAGCCCACATGCAATGAATCAATACTCTTACTCTTATGAACTGATACCATTTATCTTTATTCTCTTTGTCCACAGTTATATGGTGCCGCTGTCACATTTTACGAAGAATTCAAGCAAGAGAAGTTGTCAGATGTGCAACGAGATCTGCTTGGTTTGAATGGGAGTCCCAGCCACAACAACGTGGCCAAAAGTGTACATTCCAATAAATGTATTTGTCTCCTGTCACGGTGGCCGTTCTTCGACACATTTAAGAAATTCCTATCATACATTTACAGAATCTCTATCTCAGGACCACATCATGTCCCAATAGAAAGGTGGGTGCAGTATTTTATTGATCAACATACCTGGGTCAAAGGTCAAGTTGACATGGCAAAACTTGTCAAAACAAGATATTATATGAATGTAATGGCACACAGACTAATGGCACCTTCAGTGGTGGTAAGGCTGACCTGAATAAATTTATCTTGTAAATGAAGATATAAATTGCTGTGATACTGCCTTGTAATTGGAGCCTTAGCTTGGCCTCTTGACCTCATCATTTCTAAATATTTTGCTCCACGCAGAGAGGTGTACAATGAAACCTGTTTCTTAAAGACTCCTGTATGTCACAATTTGGTTTTCATTACTAACTTTGTTAGACCCCTCTTTGAGACCATTTATGTGAGCTACAATAACCAAATTATTTCAAATGTCAGGTAACTTGCAGTTCAAGTGAATTTTTGCCAATAAAGTGTCGCAACTTGTGCGTCATTTCCGTCATGATGTAACAACAACAATAAGAACAAGGTTTTATAGCCCATGCAGTTAGACATGTATAATTGATTACACTTAAATCAGGGATATTACAGCACACTTGGGGTGGTAGCCTTTAAGTGGTATAGTATCATTGTTTACATGTTAACCCTTTATATGCAGCATGAAAAGTACACATGCAATTTTGGCCACTTTTTGTGGCATTGTGCACTTACATGGTTAAGTGTAACCCGATATGGGGATAAGTTGTAAAAAATGTCCACTGTGTTTGTTACTAAAGTGGTAAATGGTGACTTTTTTTTACAGGCACATTTCTCACTTCATGACAGAAGTGCCCTTCCCTTCCCCTCAACGACCAAGAATCCTTGTACAGGTAAGCACCGAATTTATTGTCAAATATCATAAAGTTGTGTGCTTTATGACTGTGTGTTTGTAACTCCTTTATGTTGCATGATGAGACTTGAGTAAACAGTTCTCCTTTGTCCTGTGGGTGCAGGACTCCGGTGACTCTGAGTATGGGGAAAAGATAACAAGTGCTCCAGGCATGTGATACTGGAAGGCATCCCCTTAGAGAGACTTCAGTTCAAAATATTTGTGAAAGCTCAATATTGTGGGGAAAAAAACTTACATTGAAAAAATCTGTCACTTTTAACCTTTCTTCAGTGGGAGAGCATGGGTTCTACATATAAGACAAATACAAACACAAATCTTTATTGTACTGTCACTGAGTAGAGGGTGGGAAAGGGGTTTCCCGTACTGGCGTACTGAGGCTTTTTATTTACTGTACTGGCGTACTGGAAGCCCTCTTATTTTACGTACTTCGTACTATCCAAAATTTTAAAAGATTTTTATTTTCCGTACTACATACTCCAAAAAAATAATTACCTGTACCAGCGTACTGAAACCCCCCTTACCCCCCTTCTGAGTACAGTCAGTATCCTGTACTAAAAATAAATAAGTGGGTGCATAATAATAAATATATAAATAATACAATAAGTGGATGCATAACAGTAAATATATAAATAAAACATGGGATAAAGTGGCAGATTTTCTGCTATGTTTACATGTATCAGCAGGTGTTAGATGGGAATTGCATGTTCCGATTCCACTTTAAAAGAGCTTTCAGTTAAGTGCAGCCATACCCCAGTCATGGTCTTACACGAGCATATTTTTGCACTGTGGAGCAAGTCGCTGTCCTACCATCTCTACCATGGAAGCTGGGGTAGGACTTGGGTGACACGGAATGAAGTCACTATCTCGGCGCAGCTACCCACAGGTAGATTTAAGTCAGAGGTTATTCAACACTGGAAGTGACCTTTCCCCAATCAACTTGTTATGTTACCATGGTAACCAGAAGCAAACTTTTCATTTTTCATCAGGTTCCTGAGCAAGTTGTATTAAAACGAACACCATGAAGCCTAGAAATAATAACAAACACAAACAGAAGTTTTGATTAGCCAAGCTCTTATGGAGACCAGTTTTTTGCATAGTTTTAAGGTTGACCACTACATTTCTATTTTACATGGGAGAAAGTTGTATCTGATAACCTGTAACCTAAACAGAAAACAAACCTCACTGAGCATGCTCATATGAGATTCTGCCTTGGCTTAATGAAAAGTCATTTACTAAGGCCATTATTAGCTTTAATAGACCATGGACCTATTCTCTTTAATAGTTCCATGCTTAGACTGAATGAGTTAAAAACAGATAGAATAATGTACATCAGATAGCTAGGAGTCTTTGTTGGAATTCTTTGTCCATGGAATACAAAGCCCGGGGAGCAACGATTATTTGTATGCACTTGGAGGCTGGTGAGGCAAGTACAGCTGTGGACAGCAAATAACTCCAGCACAAAACACAGCTTCTGTACCTCACGGAGACAACCCACGCTAATTTCCCAGTATGTATGTGTAGGACTAGATTCTTGATGGCAGACATGGCGTCTGTGTTCCTGATGATCCACTGTTGGACACAATGAGGTACTGAAAAGGGCAACAATGTCAACAGATACAGTCAGACTCACTGAAAAGGTTGTTTCATGAATAGGTTAACAACCATGCTAGCTGTGGCTTCACATGGTGTAGACCATCCTCCCATCAGTGTGGTGACTGGTGTGACAACAATTGTTGCAGGCATGTTTGCTGGGCTGTTGCTGGGTGTTAGACCCACCAGCCATTAGTAATGCATGCCAAGAGTCCCAAATGCCACCATGATCACTAACTACTTTGTAAATAGTGACTATTGGTTGGGTACAGATAGCCAGAAATCGGCAGCAGGGACTTCATGATGCACAAGGCATTTTTCCATGTTGTTAAAGCTTTTAGATAAACGTAACATGACAGGGATAATTACTTTCGGGGCACATTGTATGTCTCCTTTCATCAACACATGCCTTGTATTTCTATTGCTGTTTATGAGATAATTACTCTGCGTTACTGATTACTACTAATTAATTACTGCGGGTAAAGTGGTGTATATTTTCTAATCCTCAGTGAATTGGCCAATGTAATGTTGTGGCAGGTATTTAGAGGGCAAACCATTCGTGTGTACATACAACAATAATTTCTTTGGTGTTGCGGTCTTAAATTCATCATTTTTATAGGTTAACTCTTGAGACATGCTGATAATTGCAGAGGAAATGGAATTTGCGTACTGTAACAGCATTTTTGTGAAGAAGGAGGTGTGGAGGCTACTACCCCCCCCCCCCCCCAAAAAAAAGGGGGGGGGGAATTGACTCTGTGTTATCAGTGCTTTCATTTCGGAAAATGGTCAGAAGCAGCTAGTTGTCAATTATAGTCTGGGTTAGTTTTTGACTACAAGTAATCAATTGTAAAACATTGTGAATCTGACCTGTTTGGAATGCATGTCATCTGTGGGAAATTTGCCTGTGTATTTTGTGCTGTATATGTGCCTGCAAGAGGCATTACTATAAATTGCTTTATTTTTGCGTGTATAGATTTTCATGGTTTTTGTATTTTTGACATTTCACTGCAGTTTTAATTTCACTGTTTTGGACATAATTTCCATTCATAATACAGTGTTAAAATACTATTTCACTGTGTTTTTATTTTCATGGTGTTGTGCCATCAGCAAAATAAGCGAAAATAAGATTATTGCGAAATTAAAGCAATTTACAGTAACTAGTGCTCCCACCGGGGACTATAGCTTTGCACCTTGTCCCTCCATCCACCCTTCTATCCTTCTGCCCTTCCATCCTGCCATTAAAGGTTGTCTGGGCCATATTTCCTGTAACTAATAAATTTGATAACAAAAAAACAAAGAGAAATTCTGTCCCAAATAATATTGATAAATTTGGTAATCAAAAATGATTAATTCTGTCTGAACAGCATGAGTTCATTACAGCTGGGACTCAAGAGGGAGCAGGATGTGAACTAAAGACTTCTTGAGACAGTCCCCATTAATATTTCTATCTCTCTTTCTACCTGTCTTCCGTCCGTCCTTCCTTCGTCTGTCTCTCTATTATGTAATGCAACTGTGTTATATTTCTTTGCAGTTAAATCAAGAAGCTATTTCATTGTCCCAGCCTGAAGAATCCCCATTACCCCAAAGGTAGGTGATTTATTGTTGTGAGGACCATGTAGTGTTGTGTCTTTGTAATCAAAATATGTGCACTTCTGTGATTGACAGAAACCATAATGTATACATGTGTGAAGTCATTTAAAATCAAGACGTAAAAGTGTAAGATCACCTGAAATAAGATACACATTTATAAAATTTCATGAAAATGCAAAAATATATGTATCAGATCATCATTCTGAACGCCTAAAATTTGTATAGTATTAGATGATCTAAAAATAAAGTGTGTATGTATCAGATTGAACTCCTAGCACGTGTATAAGATTTTCGGAAATCATAAGACAAATGTACTTAAGATTATCAGAAAATCATATTTATGTGCCCAAAATCATCAGAAGTCATAATATGTATCTGAATAACATGACAGCCGACAGCAGAACAAAAATGTTTTGGAAGACGTCAGTTGCAAGGGCAGTGCATTAAATTGAGTACAATTAGTAAAAGCTGGCGGATTTGTATAGTTCCCATTGCTTGTCAGTCTGTTCTAATGTGTAAACCAGAAATCCGTAGACATCTGATTTATCAAATTTGATGAAATATTTATCAATGCAAAGAAGTTTTAAGATTGGAATCTGTGATACATGGTAAATGAAATAACAGGTGCATAATGAAGCATCTGTTGAATTTACATTTCGAGTGTAAAATCTCAGGACTTAGACTGAACCTGAAATTGGTTTATTATCTTTTCCCAGTGTTCCCTTTTCACTGTGTCCCATTTCATGGTATGAGACCAAGCCATGTTCAGACCTACACGTTATCAGCAACATGGAGCTTAACTCTTTCAGTGCTAAATTTTGGACTGAGTCAACAGCTGGTGGTGTGCATTGAACACAATGCACTTTGAGAAAAGCTGTTGACCTGGGATATTCTCTCTGGAACAATAGGCATGCTGGTACTTGAATAAAAGGTCTTTTTACAAGGAATACCAATCAGGGATCCTTATGATAATTCAGACTAGTTACACTCGAGTAGATTGACTTTAGTCATGATTGGCACTGAAAGTGTTAATACTCCGTACATATGCATGTATAGATATTTTTTTTTCCTACTTCAGTGGTGCCTCATTCATCACATTACTGAAGAACCTGGGTCCAGAGAACTGCATGCAGCTGCTGCTCTTTGCCCTGATGGAGCACAAGATCCTCATCCACTCCCTGCGGCCCGCTGTCTTGACCAGCATTGCTGAGGCAGTGGCTAATGTGAGTCTTCCCTTGTGCTTACATAATGTCCTGGTTCACGTCTAGGAATGTTTGTCATCCTAGAGACTGTCTGATCCCTGCTTAAAAAATGGGTGGGTGGGGGGGGGGGGGGAGAGGGTGATTGTAGTGGGATAGGAATGCTTTGGTGACTTCATAGAGAGGGGAGCATTTCAGTCAGCCTGGTTGTATGGTAATTTGAAGCATCCTTATTCAAAGAAAAAAAAACCAGGTCCAATATTGTGGCCAGTAGTTACCCAGGTGAACAGACTTTAAAGAATTTAGGTTAACCTTGTTTATTGGCTTTTCCATTTATCATGCTTTGGGAAGCCTTCCAGAAATCGAAAGCAATTACAGTAAAAGGGGATAACACTTGCACAAAAAAAACCACTTGTGGTAGATTATGGTCCCTCTTTATGGTTGTAATTGGAATTAAATTCACTTGGTTGACAGGAAACTCCTGCAAAGAATTTAAGTGCGTGCTGCAGTCTGTAATCGCCTCCCCAAGGTATATTGCAAGGAAAAGTTTACATCTTTTTTCTTCTTCTCTGTTTCCTCCGAATTTGCAGATGATTTTCCCATTCCACTGGCAGTGTCCCTACATTCCACTGTGTCCGCTAGGGTTGTCTGATGTGCTTAACGCTCCGTGTCCCTTCATAGTAGGTGAGTGGAATCTTCAGTGCTCATGGAGGCCTCTCATATTGTATTTTCCTGTTTTTATTAACCTTTTCCCATAAAAAGCCCAGATGTATAATGTCTTCTTCAATGTATTTACATGGAATTCTGTGCCATAGAAAGCATTCAGAATGAGAATTACAATGAAATCTGTCAAGAAAAAAAGTCAGTGAAATTGATCAGAGACTCTTGATGATTTAATGTATGCACTGTAACATTGTTATGATATTTGCATTGAAAAAAGATATGTTTTGTACACGCGACATGTTGTATCTGAAAGCATACATCTGAATTACATTGATATTAACCCATTGTGCTCACATAAAGGAAACTTTATGCAAGGGATCAGGCTGAGTATTGTGAAGGTCCTTGTAGACAGACATTTTGTTGTACTTGTACATATGGTTGTTTGAGTATAGGGAAGTCCTTGTAGAAGGGCATTTTTGTTGTACTTGCAGTATGAGTATAGGGAAGTCCTTGTAGAAGGACATTTTGTTTTTGTTGTAGGTGTGTGAGTACAGGGAAGTCCTTGTAGAAGGACACTTTGTTGTACTTGTGGTTATTTGAGTATCTTGAAGCCCTTAAAAGAAGGACATTTCGTTTTTGTTGTAGGTGTTGACTCTCGCTACTTTGATCTGTATGACCCGCCTCAGGACGTGACCTGTGTTGATCTGGACACAAATACAATATCTTTGTAAGTATAGACACGATGGCTCACATTAGTGTTTTACATGCATGTCTTATCTGTTTGTCTGTTACACACTAATTGGGTTTATGGAGTTGAATGCTAAAGACAGGATAGAGGTTGACAGCTCTGTGTCAAGGCACATCACACAAGGCAAAGCGATATTTGTGTCAAAATGTGTTTTATGACCAGAATTGGGCAACAAGGTGACTACTGGAGGATCCCTCGTGTGTGGATGTAAATGCAGCATTTTCATACACATGTTGATCACTTTATCATTCTCTTGACTCAAAAAACATTTTCATTTTTTGTGGATGATTCACTGGGTTTGTCATTGTTATTAATGAAAATCATACTGAATGCAGTAGTTGATTAATAGATCGACAGCATGGTGTAGATATGTGTTATACAAGTATGGTGCCAGAGCGACTGCAGTCTGACCTGTCACTTGTACATTGCAAACTCAAATTTTGCGAGTGTTATGGAAAACTATTGCATGCATCATACTGTAAATTGGTTAATTTTTGCGTGTATAAATTTTCACGTTTTTGTATTTTTGACATTTCAGTGTAGTTTTAATTTCACTGTTTTGAACATAATTCCTATTCAAAGAATGTTAAAATACTATTTCACTGTGTTTTTATTTTCACAGTTTTGTGCCATCAGCGAAATAAGCGAAAATAAGAATACAGTGAAATTAAAGTAATTTACAGTAGTGCCACACTGCTTTATCTTTATGACTTATGCACAGGGCTGCCAGAATCCCCAAGAATTAATGAATTTTGATTAAATAAGGTGAAAATTTATTACATGCCCAAGTGAATGCACGGAGATATTAAAAGTGATATGTCACATTGCATGATATGAATTGATCAAAAGAAAAAAAGTCACCAAATTTTGCTATATCTTCATGTTTGCTTATTACACTGATGGTAAAAAATCATGAAAATATAAGCGTGATAAAATGGATGTTTTAACATTGGCTTAATAGGCTGTATGCCCAAAATAGTGAAATTAAAGTTTTGGATAAGTTTTTGAAGTGCAAAAACCATTAAAATTTAAGCATGTCAAAATGATGATGATGATGATTGTTGTTGTTGTTGTTGTTGTTGTTGTTATTATTATTATTATTATTATTATTATTATTATTATCATTATATGACATTTCTTTTTCAGGACTGAAGAAAGGAAAGGCATGTCTCATAAAATGTTGCCAAAGGTAAGATACTCTGGTTTGTTAGTTACTGTGTTGAAGAGTTTATAAAACTTTAAAAAATAAAGCTAAATATCAGGGAATTGGCCTTTAAATAAAATCAGTGATTGTGACAATAAGCTGATTTACAAGTACACATGAGCTAGTCATGCTGTATAAAGAAAAAGGTCTGTGCTGTTCTATGCTACATGTATGTGGCAACTGATTGGATTTTCATACATTGGCAAGTGTTCAAGGTCTCTGTATGCGTTGTTTCAGAAGCCAGCGAAGGTGCTAAAATCTACACTGGAGAAACTGTTTGAAACATTATGTCAAGAACCATCCCAACCGGGCACCCCAGTTGAAGTAGGGTTTGAAATGGGGCCCATTGACCATGACTTTAAACAGCGGAGGAAAGAGGTATATGCTGGTCTTCTGTATTAAACCTTTTCTGGTTTGAGTGAGACTGAGCTAACAGCTTTTATTGACAAGAACGTGTTTTTACGCTAATTTTTAATGTAGGTTGTGTTAGGCTGTGAGAGGCCATGAATTGTCATGATCAATGATCGGTTAATCAGTGAATTAGTGCTACTGATCAAAATGTACATTATTGTGCAGTAGATATGTATCTTAACTGGTCCTCTCATTGGGTCTATACATGGAAGCCATGCTAGAATGACATCGCTTGTTCTTTGCGTGTGTAAGGTATCTGAATACATCATAGAAATACATCAAATGGCAAATAATTTTACCGAATCCCTCAAAACTTGTGTTACAAAGTTACTATTTCTTATGTCTGAGCCTCATTGTGATAGTGTGTCAGTGTAGTTAGTTTGAAGACAGATTCTGTCAAACATTAATGAACTCATGAACAAGCTTTACCAAGACTAATTAGGAGCTGACTATTTGTCACTTGCAGTAATGGGTATTCAATTCATGAGATAGTGTTCTTTACACGCTGATTTATGGAATAAAAAAAAGAACATTACTATAATGTTTGAAGTCATTACTATGCGTACAATTAGAGATCGTAAGGAACGAAAGTGTTTCAGATAAATTATTCACCACTCAAGCTTCACGTACATGGATAGCATGAACAATGCATGAATTCTATGTGGCTTCTTCCCCACAGTTGTCAATGGAGACGGCCATCCAGGAGGCTTTCTTGCGATTCACAGCATCGTTGCTAAAGGGTTACAAACACTATTTGTTACCAATCACACGAGCACCAACACTGGGAACTACAGATGCCAACCAACTCTTTGACATGCAAGGTAGGGGTTAAGTTTGATTCAGGTCATTATTTTTGCAGTGATTAACTCTTTTCAAACAGGTGACGGAATTTGCTGTATAAAATTATTTTACTGGGATTGAGTGAGAGTTCCATATTTAAACTGTTCATAAAAGTGAGGGCCGTAAGACCCCAGCGCAGGAAGTGGTCAGTAAAAACTGGTACAAAATGAAGGAGCTCCATTATTGATGGAGAGCACTATTTCAAAAGACAAAAATAGGAAAATCTGTGTGACTTGATACGAGAAACAGATCTCCTGTTTTAAAGCATGACATGCAGATTGTAACAAATAATATATACTTCAGTGTTCCATTCTAGAATATGTACCAACATGTCTGAGTTTTCATTCTTTTAGTGTCACATGTTTTACTGAGTCAACAGCTTTCCTTGGTCCACGTTGGGTGCAATGTTCCCAAAGCATGGCAAGGAAAGCTGCTGACCTTGATTATTGTACTCTATGTAACCACAGGCATGCTGGCATGTGAATGAAAAGTCTGTTTACAGGGAACGTGAATCCAGCACCCTTATGATGATTCAGTTTGTTTTAACCCCTTACTATCCTGGGGGGCCGGAAATATCAGGTGCACTTTTATAGTCGCACACGCCTTATTGCCAGATTTTTCAGGCGTTTTTATATTGACTAGTACAGGCCCTTTCGTGCCCTGAAAGCCGAAGTACTTGTCGCACACGCCTTATTGCCAGATTTTTCAGGCGTTTTTATATTGACTAGTACAGGCCACAGACTACAGTTATAAATCCTTCTATTCTTCATATTAGCATTTTTCAGTCTAAAAAATCAGCATTTTGGTATTTTGAAATTCCGTAAACGGCATTTAACAGATAAAAATGTCAGAAAAATATGGACGGATTTTTGTCATACAATTCCCAGCTCGTTAATTTGTGATAATTGAAATACGAAACAACACCTGGATGTCAGCTTTATACAGGTGTATGAACTGTGCTCTTGCCAGGGTCACATCATTGTCCTTCCCCACCATAAAGTTCCCACCTGGCCTGGAAGACAGTGCACCTATATGACCACCAATGAAGCAACTCTGCGATGCAGCAAACCTGACTTAGCTAACTTTATTTACACAGAAGCTACAGCATGCTGAAAACACAGTATTTTCACAATTACGGACTATCTCCGTTGGGATGCGCAACCAGCCAATCACAACTGTAGTCTGTAACCTAATAGACTTATCAAAAATTTTAAAACTTGTTTAACTGAAGCCACAACTTGTTTTCTGGAAAGGATTTGCATTAACTTTACCAAACTTCAATATTAAAGAAAATATCAACTTTTTTGCAAGCAACCTTTAAATCTGAAAAATCAGTTTTTATGACAAATAAAATAATTAATTAAAATTTTGAGGAAAATTATATAATTGCATCCAATCAATTCTTTTCTGTCCAATATGAATACGATACACAATGGGCTATGATGCAAACCCATAATCACTTGCCTGCATGTCCTGCCCTTACAATGAGAGATCAAATTACAATGCCCCACCCCTTAATTTTAACCCCAAATTTGAATATATCGCTAAAATTTTATGAAATTTTAGGTGAAATTGGTGATTTTTTTACTATTTATGGATAGATTCGTAACATTTGTCTACAAAAAATATGACATTTATCACTGCTGAGGCACTAATGGCGGATGGGGGGAGTATCAGTTACACCAAGTCAGCATCTAATACCAGTCATTATGGCAGTATTTTCCTGATATAATCTGAATTATGGCAGACAATGGAACAGTTTCAGTGTTTAAACATTATTAGCCCATCAAAGTGCACAGTTTAAGACCAGTAGGTCACAGATTAGAGTAGCAGTATTCAGCAAATTGTGTTTTTTGGTACTAAAATTTTGGAATTTTAACGCGCCCTTCGTTTGAACATTAGGAAGGCAGTTGGCTGATCCACCTTCCACAAACCAATAGTGCTATGCCTTTTTTTCTGCAGTAGACTGTATAAGTTGTGGTTTATTGACATGGTTTCTGGTGTATGTGCACACATTAGAAAGAAAATGACAAAAGTTTGTACAGTTACTCCAATATCATAAATGCATATTTGTATTCACAAGTGCTCTGATTTTAAATTTGATAAGCATCCAATTATCAATCCAATTATCAGGCGCAAGTGTTTTCAGGCAAGTGTTTAATGGAAGCTAACTTTTTTCCCCTTGTTTCACTTTCTGAAACTCTTATAATTATATGTGGTTGTATGTTGAAGTTCAAATGTTTTGCCACCTATGTACACTAGCTTGGTAAAAGTTATAAAATCTGCAGTTCATAAGTGCTGTTATCCATATTCATGGATATTAGTTTATTCATTTATGTGAAAATAATATGCTGATGTACTCAACAGCTCAACAAAGTCAGCATGCCTGATTTTAAATGATTTACCCCAGTCAAATGACACACATATAGGACAAACTTTTGTCTACCAAAAAAAAAATAATAAAAATAAAAGGGGGTGGGGTGGGGGGGGGGCGGGGGGAGAAACAAAAACAAAACCAAAAAACAAAGAAATTTACATTTTACCTAAGATTTGTACAGCTCTACTGACAGACAATGCACATTTTTTCAGGTATGCCGAAAATCACTGTGACATAATTTTGTATAAACAGCTCTGCATATGAATGGAGGCTGTAGGCCTACAATGACAATGCCACAAAATTAAAAGTTTGAAACAGAGGGTCACTAAGTTTCATATCAATGGGATTAGCATAATTTATTCATAGCATATTAGCATTGTTAATTTCTCATACACACATATGATTACCTGTGTGGTACCTGTGAGGTATCGCTAAATACAAAGGGCTATGGAAGCTATCTATCTACCAAGCAGTCAGCAAAGGAGGCATAGCCTGTGCACTTGTCAAATGTCTTGCAGCGAATCCTGTTATTATTTATGCAGTATGGTTCCACTGATAGGTGCAACATATCTCTGCACGATGATTTGTGACATAAATGTGATACTTCATGAATTTTTAGAAAATTGAGACTGTTAAACTTGATGTTCACAGCCGATCTGTGGGTGTAAAACTTCTTTTCTCCTTTCATAAGCTGGTCTGAGGTACACAATACCATAGCCCGAACCAATTTGCCTTGTGATCTACAGTCCCAGGACCATATCTTGCATGCTCCATCCATGTAAAAGTTGTTAGGATCACTCAAAATTGTCCAGGCAGCTGTCAAAAAGTGCTGACTTCCCATTTTTAACTTGCTTGATGGACGATAATAGAATAACAACATGACCATGTGAGTCCCAATACATAAAGAGTTAGCCCTAATAGGCCACAGACTACAGTTATAAATCCTTCTATTCTTCATATTAGCATTTTTCAGTCTAAAAAATCAGCATTTTGGTATTTTGAAATTCCGTAAACGGCATTTAACAGATAAAAATGTCAGAAAAATATGGACGGATTTTTGTCATACAATTCCCAGCTCGTTAATTTGTGATAATTGAAATACGAAACAACACCTGGATGTCAGCTTTATACAGGTGTATGAACTGTGCTCTTGCCAGGGTCACATCATTGTCCTTCCCCACCATAAAGTTCCCACCTGGCCTGGAAGACAGTGCACCTATATGACCACCAATGAAGCAACTCTGCGATGCAGCAAACCTGACTTAGCTAACTTTATTTACACAGAAGCTACAGCATGCTGAAAACACAGTATTTTCACAATTACGGACTATCTCCGTTGGGATGCGCAACCAGCCAATCACAACTGTAGTCTGTAACCTACAGGCCCTTTCGTGCCCTGAAAGCCGAAGTACTTGGTGTATATGTGTACACAAACCTACGAGCTTGGTGCCTAATGATTACTTGACTATAAAATATGAATATATATATATATATATATATATATATATATATATATATATATATATATATATATATATATATATATATATATATATATATATATATATATACAGCAGTTTTGAAGTTGTTCAAATTTGTCATTATCGGTAAATTTACATATATTATAACTTAATTAGAACAGTTTGGAAAATACATCCATATCCAAATGGGGCATTATCAATGCAGTACAATAGTTTTTGTGATGTTCATCAGAGGTTCCTATTGGCTGAAGTGGATTTTATTCATGACTGGTCACATGATCTGTTGTTATCCGTACTGAAAAGTACAAGGTCATAGAAACCATGTGTGAGGGATGCAGAAAGTTGAGAAACTGAAGCTTGTACTCAATGGCCAGGAGAGGCCCACCATGCCATGAAAATACACAAAATGTTTAAAAACATTATTCCTAGCATCAAGGAAGTTAAAATTAAAGTGTAGGACTGAAATTTTAAAAATGTGTTTCTTTGTCTATTTTCCCTTGGTCTGTGGGACTATCCTGGGTTTTGCAGTTAAGGGGTTAAGAAGTTTTGACTTAAGTAGCAGTTGGCACTGAAAGAGTTAGATTGGTGACTTCCCATTGCCAGGCTTTGATGCCACAGCTGTGGCATGGGCAGTTGGAGCATGACTTGCTGTCATTAGCCGTAATTTTAATTAACTCTTTCATTGTCAGTTTCAACAGAAATCGATGTACTCTGAATTGACTTAGCGACACTAGCCTCATACTCTTTGCAAACCAAGCTTTCATTCCACTGCCACCATAAGAGAGCACAGACCACAAGTGTAGTCCAGGTCAACAGCTTTCCTCAGCACACTTTGGGCACATTGTACCCAAAATGCACTGAGGAAAGTTGTTAATTCAGTCAAAACTTGGCACTGATTGAGTTAGATAATCTAATATGGGAGGGCTTAACTCTTTAAGGGCCAAATTTTGGACTGAATCAACAGCTTTTGTCTGGAACTATAGGCATACTGGTACTTGAATGAAAAGCCTTCTTACGAGGAATATGAATCTGGGATCCTAATGATAATTCAGAATAGTTTGACTGAAGTTGATCGACTTTAGTCATGCTTGTCACTGAAAGTGTTAAGGTTAACACTATCTTGCAGTGATGACTGAAATTTTCACTGGAATTCATGTCTGAAGTCTAAAAGAGTAACCTCATCTGTTGAAATGCAAGCCACCATGATTTTGCACAGAAGTTCTGCATGGATGATATTTGTTTCAGGTTTCATAAAGAGCAGAGAAAAGACTTACCACAAGTTTTTCACACTGATGATGAAAACACAGACATTCATTCGCTTCATTGAGGAGCGGTCCTTTGTGTCAGACAAAGATGCCAGTCTGGCTTTCTTCGATGAATGTACAGAAAAGGTGGGCAGTCATACATTGTGTACATTCAGGACTTCTATTTATGGATGATTTACTTATTAACCTTCAGTCTGCATGCATGATTTACACATAGATAAATGTATACATCCAGATATAGTTACAAGGTTGTGCTGATTCAGAAGAGTCAAACAGGTGATATCACCTACACAGGTTGACTTCCCAATGATACCAATGTTAAATTAATTATGACCGAGTGATATCTGAATTAATGTAAACAATGAGGAAATATATAACATGAAGCTCTTAAGACATGTAATAAAAGCAACGAGGTCAGCGGAGGCATATTCAGGATTTAAAAGTCACAAAATTTGAGGTCTTGTGGAGACTTCTTGATCCTAGTCTGAAGGTTGCTTCCAAGAGAAAGGAATCTCTAATGACCTACTGAGTTGCACAATCATTTTGTTTCCAAGCAACAGGCATTTATAAAACCTGAAAAAGAGTAAAATATAGTTTCTGGGGCTCTGCTGTAAGTGCTATGTTGACACCTTTTATGCCCATTTATGCTTAAAAAATTAAATTCTGAATAGATGGACTTGAGTATTGTGGAAAATATTCAATGAATTGTATTCGGCTTTTTGCCCAGAACCACTTCCTGGTAGTCCTTACCCTATTCTGCAGTCTGAACTCTTTACTCTCCATAAGCTAACCTGTCCCTGTTTAACCTATATGAATATGGAAGAACAATATTGTCCATATTGGGCACGTTCTTCTGTAGAATTTTTACAGGGGCTGTATTAGCCCAAATAAATTAAAAGGTCTTCTGCAGGTAACTACTCAGAACAATGTTTCGGAGCCTGAGAAAAAAAAAACAAGGAAAGAAAAAAAATGGATGCAAAAGAGTCTCCCTTGTTTATCGTAATAGTTCCAACTTTGCCTGAAGTAACTGAATATGTCCCTTTATGGCCTAAAGGTAACCTGAGAATGAAAGAGCAAGGAGTAAGTCTCAGTCTTAGGCAGTAATGAAAAAAGGTGAAATACCATTGTATACACATATCCAATGACAAAACTGGAAGGTAATTCTGTTACATTTTTGACGTTATGTCAAAACAAAATGGATCTCTCATTATCATGTTTTCATATTTTCCTGAGTTTCACTGAGTTATTGATATAATTAATTTTTTTATAGGTGGATGAAAATAGGGATGAACCCAAATTGATTGAGTTGGATGACTCATCAACCAGGTGAGACCCTCCCTCCCCAAGATTGTAACTTAAATTGTACCAGGAATATTAATGTAAAGTATTTCCAGGAATATGATAGTAAAGTTTTTCCTGCAGTATTAATCTATAGCATGCATTCCAGACAGTATGGACCTGGAAAGCTGGAAGAGAAATGTCATGCTTTGAAGTGAAAAATCACGTTACAGGTTTCTAGCTGATAAGTAATGCGTCTTGTTACATTTGGAATCAAAAAAAAAAAAAAAAAGAACCCATCAAATCTATAGAAAAATTTTGTTCTCACAATGCTAAATTTTGTGTATTGTAAATTACTGTCAAAGAAGGAAAGTTCTTGCTTTTGAATATCATGTTGTTGATGTGTAATTTATTCCATTGGTTGACTGATGCTGATGTTCTGTGTATTGTGCCAGTGAGAGGACTGTGTTTGTCACTCCACCAGAACCCACGGGACTGCCTCAAGGAGTCATGTACAGGTAAATGAAATTTAAAAACAAATCAATGAGTCTATTTCAGAAAGTGAAAAAAAACAAAACAAAACAAAACAAAACAAAACAAAGCAAAAAAAAATCTGGTTTGTTGGTTGGTTAAATGAAGGTATACTATGATTAAAACCATTCTAAACTGGTGAACCAGAAAACTAGAATATTTGGTTCTTTAAAAATTTTCAGTGCTGAATTTTGGACTGAGTCGTCAGCTTTTCTTGGCACGTATTGGGCGCAATGCGAGCAGCGAAAAGCTGTTGACCTGGGATTTTTTCTCTGGAACTAAAAGCACAATGGTACTTGAATGAAGAGTGTTTTTATGAGGATTACGAACCTGGGATCCTAATGATAATTCAGACTAGTCTGACTTAAGTAGACTGACTTGAGTCGTGATTTCAACTGAAAGAGTTAATTGGAGTAAGGCAATTACAAAGATGCTTGGTGCTTTGTTGGATGTCATGGTAGACCCCCATCTGCATATTACTTTGGTTATGTTCAGTTACAACGGGTTCCCAGAGCTCAACGTAGAGATGTACATCAACAAAGTGATGCCAGCGGTTCCTGCCGGGCTAAAGACCCCCCAGTGTCCCCACAGTCCCATGACCAAGCGTACCAAGCAGGAAGTCAAGTCCGCACAGAAGGTAAGCCTTCGCTGCCTGACCAGCCAGCTTATGAGCAAGTTAATGTCTTCTGTATTTGATGATAAAACTAGTCTGTTCTCAAAGCACTCACTGTTGTTTGACATGTGCAATTGAGCCAGCTATAATATGCCCCCAGGTGGCACCACCATCAGGAAGTATACCTTCCTGGTGGCACCATTCACATTTTTTATGCTATGGCACCTGTACTGTTTTGGTTTTGCCACAACCTGGGTTTCTTCATGCACAAATAGATAACCAGATTTTTTATTAAGAGCGATCAAACTTTCTTCTATTAGGATTTTTTTTTTTTTTTGTAGCAAGAGAGATTTTGTTCACCGCTTATTCTGTTTTCAGATTGCTCAGAGGCATGCAAGCAACCCCAAACTATGGGCAATGTAAGTATAGATCTTCATGTGACATGTCTGAACAGACACAAAAGTGAAAGCATCACTGTAAACTCTTGCATTATTATTATGATCATCATTTTTTTGTTGTAAATTTTTTTTAATGAATTAAAGATTAACGTGGAAAAGAGTCTTGCCACAGCTTGGTGTTAAGTTTCTCATGATGTTGTGTCTGAGAATTGGTAAAATCTTCCTTCTGTCATATAAAGAGTTCTGAGGCATGGCTGCTGTCCGCAATTTTATAATAATAAGTGGAGGAATTTAAAAGAAAAGATCGAATAGGTGCGTTTTGCGTGTAATTTACCCCCAAGGCATTGTGTTAGCCTATGTTTTATGGTTGCTGTATACTAGTTGATTCAACATCAACACTGCAATGTTTTTGTAGCATGGAGGGGAAGACCTATGGTTTTGTGTTCATGTCATTGTGATACTGTCTGTTCTGTGGTTTGTGTCCACAAGGGCATTCAAAGTAATAAACTATGTACATAGAGTGGCCAAGAAAAGCTGTGTTGTGTTTCCAGGTGTCTGCTAGGTCACTGTTACAGCCTGTGGTTTATACACTTACCGAGTTACGTCAAGTCTGTACATTCCAAGACGAAGGCTCTGCGCACGGCCTACGATGTTCTGACCAAGATGCAGGGGGCCAAGTTACAGCCGCCTGACGAGGTGTGTTACCGTGTGCTGATGCAGCTGTGTGGGCTCTATCACCAACCAGTGCTAGCCGTCAAGGTCCTCTTTGAGATGAAGAGGAACGGGGTACAACCCAACGCCATCACATATGGCTTTTATAACAAGGTATGAAGTGCGAGTGGTACTGTCAGATGATAAAGTGTTCTTGAAAGTACGCAGTAAACTAGTGATGTAATATCACATGGTAAAGTACCTAGTAAGGTACCGTTTACATTAGTCTGGTTCTATCACATGAAAGGGTACTCTTTGCACAAATATTTTACTAGCACGTGATAAAGTATCCTTTTGGGTAGCCATCACGTATGTCGTATGCTATCACATGATCAAGTACCTAATGAGGAAGGAAATAGTGTTTTGTCAAATCTTACTGGATTATATCTGATATTTGTTTTTTTTAAAAAAAGTGGGTTGAATTGCCAGAAAATGTTGAAACAGTGAAACTTATGTGGAAGGACACCATCATGGATGATCACATTGTGATGTCAATACAGGTGGTCTTCGTAGGCAGTGTAAACAACAGGAAAAGTATTAAACAAAGTATGAAAAAGTGATTCTTTGATACAGGTAGTCTTGCTGGAGTGGTCTCTGATGATGGGGATCACTGTAGTCTTGCGGTTCTGCATACCTTTAAATGTAGCCCCTGAATTTGATTAGTAAGCATTTTGATTCATTCCTGATGATTAATAAGAAATTGTGACATTTATATTCAGGTGAAGTAACAAATTTTGTTTTCATACAGTGAAAAACCTTCACAGAGCAACCAGTAGACTCATAGCAGGTTATTTCAGGGGGGAATTCATTGTCCTCTTTTCTTGGTGTTGAAAATGTTTAATAGCCAACCAGGATCAAGTTGACAAATGATTATTTCCACATACAGTAGGGGATTGTGAGATTTTAACGCTTTAGGGACTGAGTTGTGTCCACAACACACAAAGGAAAGCTGTTGACCAATCACACATCATTCTTGATGGAAAAAAAAAAGATTGTGCAACTGGCAATTTTTTATGGGAAAAAGTGCATGTCGATACATCTGTATTGGTGTATGTAAATTACTCAGGATAATGTGTTATATCCCAAACTCTTATAAAGAGTGGACTTTTTAATGTTAGGAAAGTGTATGCAAATTAAATTTGTGTTGTTGCTTTGTCACAGGCTGTGCTGGAGAGCAAATGGCCATCATCAGATTCTAATGCCTATTTACTGTGGAATAAACTGCGAAATGTGATCCTGGCTGTAGCCCAGTTCCGCAGAGGCGTACGGCGACGTAGCCTATCCATATGCTCGAACTCTGAGAGTGACTTTGACAGGATCAGTAGAGCCAGTACAGACAGCTTTGTGGATGATATTACTGCAGAGAAAACAGATGGACCAATTGCTAAGACTGAGTTTGTCAGTGACTTGGTGACAGTGGAGGCTGGAAACATTGAGGAGAGAACGAGTACAGGTGACTTGCTTTTTTTTAATTAAAAAATTTAGGTCTCGGACGAGTTCAAATATGGGTGACCTTGACCCAATATCCAAGGTCATAGAGCCATTTTAGTGAATTTGGTTTTCACACGATAACTTGACAAATTTTTGACACCGGGCTGTCAAATTGCAGGTGATTGCAGTCCTACATAAGGTCTCGGACAAGTTCGAAGATGTATGACCTTGGCTCAATTCCCAAGGTCACAGAGCTATTTTAGAGAATTTGGTTTTCACACAATGAGTTGGAAGAAAAGTTTTTAACATATACCTTTCTTATTTCACATGGATTTAATCCTACATAAGGTCACAAGTTCAAAGATGGATCACCTTAACCCAAATACCAAGGTCACGGGGGTGGGGGGGGGGTGGTGGTGGTGGGCATAGATGTAGCAATCTTTGATTGTGTATTAATTTACACATGGTAGGTTTTGTGAAGAAAAGATCCAAACCAATAGAAAATGTATGCTGCAAAATAATTAAATATTGTATGACAGCACCTAAGGATTAATTTGAAAAACCAAATTGTAGTATATATTCCACCAGACATGTAAGAAGTAAGGTAAGCCATGCTGAGAGGAAACACTCTGTGGGTTCACCAGTTTAGTAGGACAGTTGTCTTTAGCCACACTATTACTGGTAGACAGAGAGTGGTTAGAAGTTGAATATAGTAACATGCCAGTGATAGCTTGCTTCATATTATTGGTATTCTGCTGAAAGTTATCATGTTGTTAAGTGATGTGAGATTTTCTGTACATGTATTAATATATATGGGGAAAAATTGAATCATGACAGGGAAAAGGTCTATTATTTTGTTATGAAGGAATGGAATGGATGAGCACTGAATGTTACCTGGATGATGACTCCGGATTAGATCAGAGTATGGAAGTTCCAGGTTGGATTCTATTGTCCTCACATTGATTGACTAACAGATAATTACAGTTGGCTGTTGGAAACTTAAACATGCAGTAATCCTTGGACAGACTGTAATGTAATGGAACTTGAAGTATGATTATCACTGGACATGCTGTACAAGGCAGTGTCCGCCTGAAATATGTGCTATTTAAAAAGTGAATGCATAAATAAAGTGTGTCTGTTTTTAGGATTGCAGCATGTTTATGTACGTGTATATATGAAAGTATTTGTCATAAAATTTGTTCTTAGCCAAGTTATTTTACATCCAAATTTTAAAGAATACTCTTTGAAAGTCCTGAAGTTGCTAGGAATGGAGTAAATTACCAGGCATCAAATTTACTGCAGGTTTGGAGGGTAGCGGAATTTTTGATTGATGCCCGTGGATTTCGTATTGGTTGTTGTACTACTTTGGTATTAGACAGTGAAACTTCATTATAACTGCAGCATCTGTTCCCAGCAAAGGTGTCAGATACAGGAATATGTCAGATAAATGAATCAAATTCCGAAAGAATTTGAGTTTTTAGTCCCTCAAAACTTGTGTTGTGAAGTAAATATGTCAGATTTGTGAGTTATAATGAAGTTCCACTATAACATGTATGGATATGAACAGCAAGTTCACAGTTTATTTTGTTTTTTATTCTAGTTCTGAATGAATCTGTTTTGAAAAGTGTATTTTATTTGAGAGTGGCACACAGTTTGATCGTGTTTCTGCTTTTGTATTCCTTTGAGTGGCACAAGGCAGCATTCTGTGCGTAAGTTGCAAAAACACGTCTTTTCACGGTTCTGTTTGAGGCACATAGAGATCGTTGTTACATAAGTTCAAAGAAACTTGTATATTAGATGAAAGTTGCACACCACTTTATGTCTCCATCCTATAGAAGTGTAAAGGATGTACACTACTGTACATCTTCATGCTATAGAAGTGCAAAGGATGTGCACCACTTTACATTTCCATGCTACAGAAGAGTAAAGATGTGCACTACTTTACATCTCTATGCTATAGAAGTGTAAAGAATGTACACCACTTTACATCTCCATACAGAAGTGTAAAGGATGTGCACCACTGAATAGCTCCATGGTATAGAAGTGTAAAAGATGTGCACTACTTTACATGTCCATGCTACAGAAGTTAAAAGGATGTACACTACTTTATGTCTCCATACAAAAGAAGTGTAAAGGATGTACACCTCTGAATAGCTCCATGGTATAGAAGTGTAAAAGATGTGCACTACTTTCCATGCCCATGCTACAAAAGTTAAAAGGATGTACACCACTGAATAGCTCCATGGTATAGAAGTGTAAAAGATGTGTACTACTTTACATGTCCATGCTATAGAAAGTTCAAAGGATGTACACTACTTTACATCTCCATGCTATAGAAGTGTAAGGATGTGCACTACTTTACATGTCCATGCTATATAAGTTAAAGGATGTGTACCACTTCACATCTCCATGCTATAGAAGTGTAAAGGATGTGCACTACTTTACATCTCCATGCAAAAAGAAGTGTAAAGGATGTACACCACTTAACATCTCTATGCGTTGAAGTGTAGAGGATGTACACCACTTTATGTCTCAATACTATAGAAGTGCCAAAGATGTACATTTATGTTCATGTTGATGCTGGAACACACAGCAGCATGTCCAGGTACTTCCATATCATCAATAAAAAACACAAACTTTTCTACTTTGTTCTTTTTTGTTTGGCCATAGTATTAAACATGCACCAATGATGAAAAATTGTTAAATCGTCAAGTGTTTTCTAAACAAAGGATAAAATTTTGAAAATAATTTGCTGTTGTTACCCCTGGGATGCCCATGTAGAAGAATAAGTCAATGGTGTATGTTGGCAGGTGGCACTTCAGACCGTGGCTACAGCTCTATGACCCTGGAAGATGCCAAGCGCATCTCCATTGTGGTTGGTTCACAGGACTCGCTCAATGATAAATCAGATATCCACAAGATCCGCCCCAAGAATGTGGCCACACCCACAAAGAGGGTCAGACATCTGAGGAAGGAGAGGCAACCAGGAAAAGGTATGGAAATCGTTTGGCAGGGTGGGAAAAAGTGTGCATGATCTATAACTGGGACAGATTCCACATAGGCAGTGGAAGGAAGTGTTAGCTTTCAACAGTGGTATTTTCATTTGATGTGTGTTTTTTTTTGTTGGTATTATAGCAAGTATAGGACTGAAAGCTGTCATACTTAGGTGTAGCACTTCATGCAGAGGGAGGAGAATTGTGTGTATAGATGTAATACTTTGACCCACCTGGCTGTGCTGCTGACCCAAACGGCACAGGTCCAGGCCCAGTATGCTTCTCTTATATTAGAAGATTTGTCATGTCAAAAATGGTAGGCCTCACTTTTAGGTAAATTTGAATCCTTTTACTGTTGAAATATGAAGGAAATACCATTTTACCATTGAATTTACCATTAAAATGAATATAACCATAAGTGTTGAACATTGGGTTTGGTACATGTCCTGGGCAGCAAGAGAATGTTGTGAGGGTATGTATATTCTGCAACCCCATTTGTTCATTCTGCCCATGCCACATGAGTTACACCAGCTTCAGTTGATGATAACACATATTTCACATTTTTTGGGTCAGCTTGTATTGAGATGCAATAGTCAAGGTGAGAATTTCTGAAGCATTTAAGCCATTGGGCATGAAAACAGTATTTTTGGGGCACTTTTTTCTTTTTCTTTTTTTCTTGACATATTGCTGATGGAATGTTTTATATGGAGTTGACGGTGCCAATATTGCATGCTGTGACTATATATCTTATCATTAAAAACACAAACAAACAAACAAAATATGGGCAATATTTGTAATGTTAACATTGTTTTTATTGCAGGCCAGGAGACTAAAACATCCCAGTTCCAACCAATTGACCCAAAGACTGATGAACAGTTCCGGCAGAAAGTGGGCTGTATTGTTCGCAAGTCGCTGGGCAGTTTTGGCAGTGGAAGCAGCATGGGGACCCTGCGTGGTAGCACTTGTACGTACATTGTCTACTTCACATATGATTGTTTTTTTTTTCTTCAAGAAACAGTTACAGTTTTTGTTTGGAAATAGTAATTTTTGAAAACTGTTTGTTTTGTCCAACATTCATTGGAGTCATGACTTACCGGACTGTAAACTGGAATAGGTAGAACCAACACGTGTACAGTGGATTGATGGACTGTAAACTGGATAAGGTTAAGCCAAGGTAGTGGATTGGTGGACGGTAGACAGAAGTAGGTTTAGCCAAGACATTAGATAAGGGGACTGTAGAGCAGGCTGAGCCAAGGCAGTGAATTGGTGGAATGGAGACAGGATTAGGTTGAACCAAGGCAGTGGATTGGTGGACTGTAGACAGGGTTAGGTTGAACCAAGGCAGTGGATTGGTGGAGTGTAGACAGGATTAGGTTGAGCCAAGGCAGTGGATTGGTGGCTGCACTGGGTGAGGGGCAGCAGCATGGCTGAGTGTGGCGTGTACATTGTTGTTGCTGTTTTGGTACCATGTGTATGTGGCTGCATTGTCAACCCTGGTGTAAATGCATAGTGAGTACTCCTAACGCATGGAAATCAGTGCTTCCACTAGCAATTTTTTTCATGTCAAAATAAATAAAAATAAATAAAATGATGCATAGTTGACTAAATATGTTAAATCTTAAGTCAAGTTTGGATCCTTTGAATTGTAGTGAGTAGGCAGAGGAGAGAGAACAACGCTGCCATTTTGGGGGGTAATGGAATTGCTGATTACCAGTGAAACTAATACAACACACGCTGGTCCCTTGCTCACCATAAACAGAGGCAAATGAAGCCATGTTTGGCATTTTTGCAGAAAGATATTTTTGCCGTCTTTTTTTCGTACCAATATATTCTTTTCATAAAGACTTGAACAAAATGCATGATATAGCATATGAACAGTCTTTAAAATATTGCAAATGAAATTGACCACACAGTAGTACAGCTGTACTGATTTGCTGGGCTGTTGGCAGAGGGAGTAGACACGATGCAAGTTCTTGTTAGTAATCCATACAGGTTCATTCCTGTGACCATTGCAAGTTTTTGTCACATTTTACAATCTGAGATACATTTAAGCAGAGAACTTCTAAGGATTCTTGGTGTCCTATGAAAAAAGAAACTTGCAACAGTCACAGGCAAAATTTAGCAAGGACTGCTTTTGAGACCATGGAAGCTACACCTTGGATGTTGTAGACAGGCTTTAATACTAGGTCAGCAGATGTCCATTGCTGAGGGAAATGTTAACCTGTGAATGTTTTGGTGATAAGTCTTAAATATAGTTCAAATTCGACATGTTAAGCTTTAAGAGACATGTTTTGGCTGCTGTGGTTGATTGAATAGTAAAGGGCAAAGGAAGTTAAAAAAGTCCACGTTCAATTGAGAAACTGAAGTTACAGTCTCTCTAGAAATGTGTGCTGTGGTGGCATGTACATCCGCTTTGCTTGTGTAACCCTCTGGACCCTTGATATGCAATGAATTGTGAACTTCCTGCATCACAAAAATGATAGGGCGGTGGGTGGGTGGGTGCAAGGGTGTGTAAATTGTATGTGGAGCTGTGTTGGTAGGGATGTGTAAAATTGGGATAAATTTTTCAAACCGGAACAACAGTGCCAGGTCCTACGTATAGTTCTGAAAACAAAAACAAAAACAAAACACACAGACACACACTCCCATCTCTCTATACTTGATATCGAATACAGTCACTATCTGTGTCTTAACCTATACCTGAATCACTTTATTAAATTTAATGGAAAAAATATCAAAAATGTACGACCTCTACAGCCAAGTGAATATGTCAACAGGTGATCAGTGGGAAACCAGCAGGCATGTTTTGCAGTCTGAATTCTCGGACACTCTTCCTTGTGATGGTAGTTGCTTGTCTTTACCTTTTATATAGTAGAGACAACCTGCCTGAATTTCAGGAATATAATAATATAGGAAAAATTCTTGCTTATAATCGCCAGACTTAGTGAAATTATTTGCACCAGAATATGCACTAATATACAGAAAAACAGCAAGTTCTGACTTACCCTAAGGAAAGGAATCCATACATGTTCATGACATGTTAAAACCACTGGCAGTGTTAACAAAATTATTTGTTGTTCATATATGTCTGCTGTGTTGTATTACTCTGCCTTTATTTATGACAATGGTATAATGTACTGCCTGAAGGTAGACCAACCAATAATATTTACGGAAATGAAACATATTGATCAAATTTTGTTATTGTGGTAATCTTGCCTGTTTTTTTGTGTCGTGGGAGAAGACGAGACGTATGCCACAGTGAGCATGTGTGAGGTGGTCGCTGTGTGATGGTGATGTTTGGTAAGACGAGACACCAGTGCAGACGCATCACACACAGACTAACACAGCATTAACACCCCCGTCAGTTGTGCCGTTTGTAAACCTCCATTTTGTCCTCGTTTTATTCCATTATACGGCTCTGTATTGCTGCTGCAAGATGTTTGGTTTAATTTTCTACTCCTGGATTTATTTTTTGTGGTGAACCATGCATGCTGTATTGTTAGCTGATAGTTGTTGTCTTTCGTTTTTTAATCTCTTCCAGTAGGTAGTGCAGCAGGACTTCTGATGACGAGTCATGCCTCTCTCGATGACAGCGTCTTTTCCAACTTTGGGGATCTGACCAGCAGCCTCAATGTGAAAAGTCCGGAGGCAGATTATGAGATCAAGAGAAGACGTCACAAAAGTACTGGGGACGGTGTGAGAAGACGAGCTCAGAGTTTACATGCTCAGGCACTGCGTCCTAGACATTTCAGTGGGGACCCCAACTCTGTGTTACCTCTAGCAGATAAGAATTCAAAACTTATGGCCGGAGATTCTGGTGCCATGCTATTAAACTGTAAGGAGTTTGCAAATGACTTGAAGCTGATTTCAGAGTTAAGCTCGTCAGACAGTAAGAATGAAGAGAAGCCCAATGGGTCAGATGTACCCTGTGAAGGGCGAAAAAGGGGCGGGTCCTCCCCACCTGGTCTGACTGAAGTCCTCTTAGATGATGAAGATAAGAGTAAGAATATCCCTGACAGTTCCAGTGTTCTTGTGGATATAGAAAATGGAAATGCTGGGGAAAGGACTTCAGAATCTAGCGAAGTTGTTGGCAAAGATGACCAGGTGGAAATGCCACCTGAGCAAAATGAAAGTGCCAAAACTAGTCCCACTCACAGCATTAGAACCCCAGTCACTGAGAATGACCCTCTTGGGCTCTTCTCAGTGTCCATTACCCAAAACAGCAGCACAGACCCCCTGGGCAATCTTACAGGGTCTGATGAATCATCTTTGTTGGTTTCAGTGCAAGATTCCAGTGTTAGCTATACGCCACAGAAAGACCGCGGAAAGTTGCTCATTGACTTACAGCCACTCAGTAGTACTCCTAATGGAGCTAGGACAATCGTATATAGTGCAGACCCATTTGCATCACCTAAAAGGACTAATTCTGCTGACTTTGGGTCACCTAAAAGGGGGCTAAAAAGCGATAGTTCTAGTGAGAGTCCTGGAAGCCCAGAAGCGTGGGCTCCGTTGTCTCAGTCTCAGCCAATAGAGGCACCGCAGACACCTGGCAAAGAGGACACATTACCAACTGATCGCAGCAAGAGTATGCTGGAGGAGGCCCCCAGGCGCAGAAGCAAGCTTGTCCTACGGAGCGAGTCTTTCAGCAGCGCCCTAAAGTCAGCGGCCAATGTGTTTACCAATAAATTCAACGAGTTCAAGCAGTCAATGGGTACACCCAAAAGCAACAGTGGCAGCACAACCAGCCTGCCCAAACCACACGAGATGGAGCAGCGATTGCTCGAGGAGGAGGATCTGAGGAAAACAGGGAGCCTTGATTATTTATCCAAGCAGGAGGCAGACCATGAAGAGAGAGCGTCTCTAAATGATCTAGCAGAAACCAAACGAGTAAGACCTGTACCACGGTATACAGCGTTTGGTAAGTACTTCATTTATATATTTACCTGCGTAGTCTCTTGTACCATAGTTCTTCTCGTAACATCCTAACTATTTGGTTTGTTAGTCTATTGTTTGGAATGACAGCATATGGTGTTTTTGATTTGCTTTATATGTGTACTTTACTGCACGATCCCATGTAGATTTGACAGCCACACTTAAGTACATATACTTGTTTATGGACTACAGTGTGAGGGTTACATGTATATACAAGCTTGAAATTGATTTGCTTTAGTAGGCTTTTGGGTGCTAGATGTGAAACCATTAGGCATACATGTATGCAACATGTAAAATACTGGAAACACCAACATATTTTCTTCAGCTGTACAGTGGGAGTGGATTTTTTCTTTGTTGTTGATAGTTGGGCATAATGGGTCAGATGATGAAATACTTTTGCGTGGTTTTGCTTGGTTTAGAATAAGTTTGAATGTGAAAGTTTGAGCAACGATTACACATAGAGATGCCAGAGAAATGATGCTTGTGTACATGTAGACAGAAACTGTCAGGTGATAAATTCTGTGGGGTCCTTGAGTGGTGTGCACCAGTGCAGAGGAATCTCCAAGGCAGAGTTTGCTTAATATTACTTAACTGTAAAATCAGAATATGAGAGTGTGACAGCAAATGACATCAGTGCATGCCAGTCAAAGGGTTACAGTAAGACATAACATACAAGATGGCACTTGTACTGTGAATGGACTAATTTCTGTACAGATGTAAAAGCAAGTGAAGAGTGAATGGACAGTAATGCATTCTTGTAGTGACAGTTGGATAGCAGTCTTAACACTAATTTTAATACATTTACATACACTACGTGTCGTTAAGTTTTTTTCAGCTTTGACATACAAGTATGGACACTAACACAGTACATTTGGTAAAATGGCAAAGCTTATGTTTTAGCAGCCGTTTTGGCCTTGTACATCATATTCATATACATATAGATGGCCACTTTTGCATATTTATGTGGAATTTCAAAATTTTAGCATGCTTTCAGTTAACATTGGTGATATACACTGACAAAATGGTCTGAAAATATTCAGATAGGCCAAGTAGTACAAAAACTAAGCCCTTACTATCTCTTTGTTACCATCCAACAGACATCAGCATCGCAGTGTTAAATGTGACAAGTTGCATCTATATATTAATTAAATTAGGTCACCCAGACTCGTTCAATTATAATAACAGATTTTCTGTGCAGTAATGTGAATCAGGTGCTGAAATTTCACTTGAAAAAAGAGTTTATATAATCACAGTGAAAAAGTGCCCATTGGGATTATTGGATTGTAGTCTCACAAAGTATCACAGATGGTATAAAGCCAATCCCCTATAAACTGGCCAAAACTGCCTGGTGATCAAATGTCATCTGCTTCAGTGCTTTTGGCTAATTTTAACAATAATGAAATTTTAAAATAGTTTGAAGGAGAATTGTACAGGAGAGCTATCAAAATTATATGCTGCAGGTCAACAGCTTTCCTATGCACAGGTAGGGGGCTTATTGCTAAGGAAATTTCTTCGTGAGTCTTAATTCAAGGAAGATAGGTTTGGGTATTAAGGGCCCAACCCACACTAAGGAAAGGTGTTGACTCAGTCTTAAGTCAAGGAGGGAAGGGTTGATAACACAAGTGCCATGCAAAGTATCTCCTGAGGACAGGGAAGTCGCATGTAGCAGTGGTCATGTAAGACAGGGATAACTGTACATGATGAGACACCACAAGTAGCAGTGGCCATATAAAACAGGAATGACTGTACATGATTAGTAAACAAGCAGCAGTGACCGTGTAAGACAGGGATGCCTGTACATGATGACACGCCACAAGTAGCAGTGGTCATGTAAAGCAGGGATGCCTGTACATGATGACACGCCACAAGTAGTGGTGGTCATGTAAAGCAGGGATGACTGTGCATGATGAGACACCACAAGTAGTAGTGGGTTATGTCTTAGTAAGGAATTATGACCCACAAAGTGCACAGTGATTTCTTATTGACAGAAACACAAGGACTGACAACTATTAGTGGTGTCTCCTTTTTAAACCTTACTGTTTGTATATAATTTTGGAGAGAAGTGTAAACTTCATGTTCGGCAATCTTAAGAACCACAATGAACCATGACCTGGAACCTGTGATGCAGTATTTGGGTAATAGCTTCCGCTTGCATACACCAGTAGTTTGACTAACACAAAAAAAGAGGTCGTTCAGTTTGTAACACACCCAATGGTGTAATGGGTAAAACGGATCATGCCAGTGATCCACTTGTCCAAAACCGTCCAGGTTTGAATCCCACTGGATCCATTCATTTCATTGTTTGCTATTCATTGAAGCAGGCCAACAAACAGTCACAAAGACAAGAAAATAAGCACGAGCACATTTTCAATGTCATTAGTTGAATTGTACATAAGAGAAACTTAGTTTACCTGTAGAAAATTGTGGGGAGAACATAAGTATGTATAGTAATGCCACATGTGACGTGTGAAGTCAAGTTAGATAATACACGTATCTATTGACCCATCGCACAGACCAAGGACAAAGTTTGTCCAGAACACCCTGTGTTGGACAAAAACTGTTTACAGCTTCATATGGCTGTTACTGGGCTGTGCCTACTGTTGTGTGCCAGCAGAGGCTCTGAAACTGGCCAGTCTGGCCTTGTTGTACAGGAACATGTGCTGCAGTAAAACCTGTTTTGAGAGACCACCCTTAGGACAGGCCACAAAGTGCTCACATAAGGCAGGCTGTCTCTCAATAGAGGTACAATAACACAGGAAGGATGGCAAAAGGAACATGGTGAACATGGTCTGAAAAGGCAGGCGGTCTTTCCTCACAGTGGTCTCTCAAAACAGGTTTCACTGTATATCAAATATTTGGATGGCACTTGAGTGCAACGGGTTAGAAGATCTATAACCATTATCTACTTAATGTGTGAAAGCAAAATAAGAGGTCATAATGAAGAGGGTAAACTGTATGCTATTGAGCTATTTGAAGGCTGTGAATTTGGCTGTAGGCACAGCACATGTGCTAAAAATGAAAGTGTGTACTGCTAGCAGAACACACACACACACACACACACACACACACACACACACACACACACATAATCATACAGTACACACACACACACAGACACAGACCCTAACTCTTGAATGGGAAGAACCTGTATAATAATATTTCAAATATTAACAGTAAATGTGCACTTGGTGTAGTACACGAAATATTGTATCTATATGTATCATAGAAAACATGTGGTGTTTGAATGTTTTTCATATTGCATGACAGTTTATGAAGTAAGCACCCAGTGTCAGATAGACACGTCAGTGTTGTACTGTCCTGGCCACTTGTTTTCTGGCACAGTGGCGGCAGTACAGCTTTGATGTGATGCAGTGGTGCTGCTTTACAATACTTTGTGTATGGATGATTCTTCGTAAAAGCAGTTTTATGGAAATCTAAAACTTGTCACCCATCATTAGAGTTTATCCATTGGAGACTGCAAAAACTAAGCTGAATTGAAATGTAATGTCCGTTTCTCACAGTGAAAATTCATCAGACAAGGCATTTTGGTTTGCCCAGGAAAACTTTGACATCAAATCAAGCACAAAATATTGTGGAAGTGCAGTGTATGATTATTTCGCCTGCCTGTTTTAATTTTGCATGTGATAGATAATATAGTGCTTGCCAGGGTTACCGTATTATCCTTAATCAGTGATCTTCTCACGTAATAAAGAGCCTTTTCCACTCTTCAAACTCCCAAGATGATGTAATGCTATGCTGTGAATACATTTATTTTGACAGGTTCTAATTTTGGTGGTTTTGGTACTTTGGAATTTTCGTTGAAACTTCAAATTCACTATTTTTATAAATAATTCCAATTCGCACCATGTTGAAAAAACTTTTTCACTGGGTTCTTTTTTTAGCAGCTTTGAAGCATCAGTGAAATTAGCAAAAATTAAAACTCAGTGAAATTAAATGAATTCACAATATTTACGCAAATTTTAACAGCATTTTGGTGGTGGTATATCTATGCTACTGTGAATCTGCACCTGCCATTGAAGCTCCTTTCGTTTGACTATTCCAAATGCCTGGGTGCTCATTAGGGAGAATACGGTATTCTGAGTGTTGTGCTGCTTGGCTGATGTGGGTTTATGTTTGCTTTGTACGTGACAGATTTCTTGGATGGTATGAACACCAAGTTACAACAAAGCCTCTCAGCCCTTCAGGGCTTGACTCTCAGTCTGGACACGAGCGTGCCCGACACCAGCACTGGCGTTCCTGCTGCAAACTCACCACCGCCAGGTTGTCCGACTCCTCTTTGGTTTCTTTATTGCACCATTTCGTACTTACTTTCTCTTAATCTGCACAACGTGTGGCGGGGAACATGTGCCCTGCCATGAGGAACAGGTGTTGCTGAATCAGCATTTCGTTTGAGAACATAAGTCAACTACAACGTCCACTTTTGAGTTCGGAAATATTGTACTTAAGTCACCATTATCATTTATTGCGGATACAAAAAAAACAAAGTTACATACACCTGATTGTGCAGTTGTACTTCTAGTTTGTAGTGTTCATTTTTTTTTGTTACGTGTATTAAAAAAAAGCATGTGCACAGATTAAAATGTGATCCTTTTTGTTCATTACATGATTCAGACGTATCTTGGTTTATATAGAGTAGATGTTATGTTTTTTATTTTTACACCTCTGATAATTTAGCAGAGTTCACTGTTGAGATGGAGAAGACAACTAATATTGTTTGTTGTGATGCAATAGGGAGTGCACCGCCCCACTCGACACTGGAGCAGTATATCCCGATGAGGGAAATGCTACAGAATGATAACATCTCCAAGACGGGCTCAGTACAGAGCATTCCACAGGCATTCTTCAACATGGCAATGGAGGTAGAGATGTGTAGTCTGTCCAAGTGTCACTCATGTGGGTCCATGTTGTATGATGAGGAGATCATGGCCGGCTGGTCAGCGGACGACTCCAATCTCAATACCACTTGTCAATTCTGCAACCATAAATTGGTGCCATTCTTGCAAATCTTTGTCAAGGTAAGTGACTGTTTTATTCAGAGAAGACAGACAAATTGAAAATTGTTTTCTATTTTAACAGGTTATTACTTGAAAATTACACAATAAGCCAAGTCAGTATCTCAGCACAGCTGGCCACAGGAGGGAAGTTGAATTTAGAGGTCATTTTTAAAACACAGGAAGTGACCAGGTTTTACCCTCGGCACATAAAGTGCCGGAGGGTATTGTCGTCCCCTGAATCGTCTGTCTGTCTGTCTATCCGTCCATCTTGTCGACATTACCGCGATATCTCAAAAAATATTCATTGTAGCTGTACCAAATTTTTGTTACAGAAGGACTTTACAATGGACCAGGTTCCAATTGAAAACCAGCTTCTGATTATTTTAAAACTTTTTATGAAATTTTTAATGTATGGTGTCAACCCTGACGATGTTACCACCATATCTCATAAAATATTGACTGCAGGTGTACCAAATTTTTGTCACAGACGTATCTTATGATGGACCAGGTTCCTATATAAAACCAGCTTCCTCTAATTATTAAAGTTTTTATGAAACTTTAAATGTATTTATTTGAAGGCCGTCTGAGTGGCGTCAACCCTGATGACGTTACCGCAATATACCCAAAAATATGGACCACAGCTTTCCCAAATTGTTGTCAGAGATGCATCTTATGATGGACCAGGTTCCTACTTAAAACTAGCTTCGTCTTTGTATTTATAAAGTTTAAAGTATTTATCTTTTAGGCCATCTGAGTGGTGCACAAGGGGACGACGTTACCATAATATCTCAGGAAGGACCCAATACAGCTGCCCCCAATTTTTTTTTAAGAGATGCACATCATAGTGGACTACATTCCTATTGAAAACCAGTTTCTTATCATTTTAAACCTTGTAATGAAACTTTTGAAGTGTTTATTTGATGGGCGACTGAGTGACGCACAGTGCAGTGGTCACTATCACCAGAACTTGCCTCAAGAACACATCCAAAAGTGCTCCTTAAATTCATAGATGGCAATATGGAAATTGTACGTAAAGTATTCTACTGTGGAGTCTCAAAAAAAATGCATAATAGAGGAAAAAAAGATTGTGGGTGCCGAGGTTAATCCGTTCTCTGAAGGCTATTTTGTTAAAAAGTAAAATTCAAAATAAGATAAAAAAAAAGGAGTGAAAAATATAGATTAAATAGTCTATTTTAAATAACCAACATTAGTTTAACAGAGCTGTCACCGGGAATAGTTCTCTCCACAGGTATAAGTTTCACCACTGCATACAGCCATGTTATGTAGGAAAATTTGTACATATGAGAAAATACCAGGCGAGACCAGTAGCGAGGGATGCCTATAACAGCGAAGTCCCAACCGGTTTCGTTCTCTTTGAACTCATCAGGGGACATTTGAAAATACTTTTACTTCGCTTGCTCATATAGCAAGGGGGTAACGTTGCTACAGGCCATGAGGCAACGTCACAAATATAGCGCCTAGGCGTCAAACTGATCTACCGGTCTAATTGCCACCTTGGCAGGTTAGAGTGACGTGCATTAGCTATGTCACATCACACAAGATCTGATGTATCCATTCTGAGTGACGACTGGTTTGACCCTATGTGTCAACCCTATGCCTCAATATCAGCAGCACTGCTGTCAGATAGAGGGTTATGTCCATCAATTGTGGCTATTATTAATTAATAGCATAGAAAAGCTTCAAAGTGTTTTTTGTGCAAACAGGTCAGTTGTGCACTGCGTCATGTGTGGGTAGATAGGGGTATAACTAAAAATTTGGCATAAGACTCGGCAAGAGGCTCTATCTACCCCCCCCCCAAAAAAAAATTTATGTACATATACTGACCTGTGACCTGAAAAGGTACAAATGTCACAGTGCATGCTGATCTAAGTGATTACAGTGAAATTTGCTGCTTATGTCTCCCATTAGGCTAAAACATCCCTTGAGAGTTGACTTGGACCAGCGGGGCGATGAGTGACGTCCTCCTTCTGTTCTTAAGGATAGGGTGAAGAGATGTACAGGCAGCATTTTCAAGATTACTCTTATGTGGATCCCCATTGCATTCAGAAACAACATTTAACCCATTTTATCTGTAAGATTGAGTTACCAGTCTTCCTAGGGGTGGGTTGGGGGGCTTTACTATTCCAGTACAGTTCCTCTATCGGTGCATTCAATTTTTATATTTTTTTCGCGTACATGTACTGAATTTTTTTTAAAAATTAGAACCGACAGTTTGCTTTGCAGCCGTTTTTTTTTTTTTTGGGGGGGGGGATGTTAAATTGGACCCTTTTGTTTGGAAGGAAGTGTCCTGGAAATGCACTTTCTCTGGGCATATGAAAATATTGAACCAACACAAATTAAATTAATCATGACTTAACATTGTGAAGTCCCAACACTGTTACTCTTGTATTGTGGAGAAGGCTTTGCTTGTGTGCGTATGTGGTAAATTGTTTGAATTATATGTCTCTGCAGGATTTCCGTCAGAGCAATCGTCCACTGATGATGACGCCCAGCCAGTCATCAGAGAGCATGCAGAGTATTCAGTCCATGCCTAATGTACAGCTTCATCAGATGACCAGCACACCAGACCACAGGAACGCTACGTCTTTTAACCGCAGTGTGTCCTCCCTGTCCAGTGCAGACAATGTGCTTTTATACCCGGAGTCTGAGCAGGGGGCAGTCGCGCCAGAAGTGAAGGCTAGTGTGGCGACTCCTGTCAAGGATAATGACAGTAACGATGGTGGGTCGGAGGACAGTAGTCCAAATGTAAGTCCTCGTGAGCCACCAGCTGTGGCTAGAATTGCTCAATTAAAGGACGATGTCAGCTTGCAGGAGGAGTGTGCTGAGGACATCAATGTGACTCCTAAAGCTGAGGAACACAGTGATAATACTTGCAGTTTTACAGATGGTGCCAGTATCTTAGACCAAACTCACAACAGTCATAACTCTCAGACATTAGTGGATGGAACTAGTAGTCCCAAACAGTTGGAAAATAGTGCAAATCCACCTCTAGTGCAGGTGGACTCTAGTTCACCTACACAGGAAGAAAATGACGTCAGTGATACATCACATCAAACTCCAACAGACCAAAGTTCAGGAAATCCAACAGAAGGCGTATTAATAAACATAAATGACAGTCCCAAGGGTAGTGAGCCTATTACAATCCACAGTGTTAAGAACAATGACCGACAGCGTAGTGTCAGTGAGTGTAACACGGCCTCGGAGAAGAAGAGCCCAGTCCAATATGAAAGTGCTGAGCAGAAGAGAACACAGTTTGCATTTTCCACATCCCCGGCCAATGTGTCTGTGGATGAGGAAGATGGGACATCAAGCTTAGCGAGCAGCAAGGTGCAGAATGCCAACAGGTGGGTAAAATGGGCCAGGCGTTTGCTGGGTATCACTTGGTAGTATAACTTGGTTGCTGGGCGCTGCTTGGTACCACACCTACTGGGTAGCACTTGGTTGCATGTCTTTTGCCACTAGGTGTCATTTGGTTCCACATGTGGCTGTTTGGTATCATTTAGTAGCACGGTTTTGCTGCTGGTTAACAGTTTATGGTAATTTAGAAGCCGAAGCATAGTTTGGTTTGTGTATGAATGAAAGCATTGCTGGTGGTAAATTGTGCGAAGTGGTCACGATTCAAGTTGGCTGTGGTCACAGATATTTTCATTTGGGACTGCCAGCATGCATGACTTCGCCAAACTAAAGTTATATAAATAAAATGTCAAAATGCCCTTACCTCTTCACTGTAGGTAACAAATGCTAAATTCATTCCAATGCATGATTTTATAACTATGCAGGCAACAATTTTTGTAGTCGGTTTTATAATTTCACATGAATAAAAATAAAATTTATGTGTATCACAAAATGGTATGATGAGGGTGTATGATCCAGGTAAATTCTTTTTGATAATCAGGCCTAATGATAGCACTATGGGCATGGACATGTCCATAGTACATATATCATTTGGGTTATCAGGGCAAAAGAACAAGTATTCATGTGGAACCCAATACTTTATTATTATTAACGATAATCATGTCATTTTGTCTGTCCTAATAGTGATTTGAAGACCTGGAAGGGTCATTTACTGCCTGAGCAAAATGAGGACTGTAAATGACCCTTCCAGGTCTGCAAATCATTAGAGGACCTCCACAATGACATTATTGTTACATTGTTGCCAGTTTGCCATATTTTACGTGTATGTGGCAGTGCTGTATCTTTTACTCACAGGGATATTAACATTTTGTTAGATATGATGGCTGAAGATGAGATTTTATATTATTCAGGCTAACTTGCATACATCTGTAATATGTAGCATAGTTACTTTTGCCTAGTAAGTTCATAGAATTCAAAATCTGCAAGATAATGAAAATAGAAACAAACTACCCACAAAAAATAAAGCATCTTATCGTGTGCAATACAATCGTACAGTAAGACTATCCCAGACAGGAAAAGTAAGCATGATGATGAACTTCCTTGAATGTAAATGACAACCTACAGAATTTATGAAGAAAACCAATGTTAACCACACAGCTGCAACCACAAGTGACCAGCACTCAGTACTTCTCACACAAATTTAAAAAAAAGAAAATGAAGCGTCATCCAGTAGAACTGTTGTTGAATGGTACTTGACATTGTGCAGTCAAAATGTGATGTTCTAATAATATTGTATGCCTGTGTGTACAGTAATGAGAAACAGAAGACCCTGACGCCCAGTGAGCCAATCACAGTGCCCTACCTGAGCCCCCTGGTGTTGAGGAAAGAAGTTGAGAACATACTGGAGCAAGAAGGGGACCTGTGTCTGGGCAGAACAGAGTTTGTTGATGAACATCCAATCATCTTCTGGAACCTGGTATGTACCTAAAGGGGCAGTGGGGGATAGGATGGGATTGGAAGGGAGGGGATCCTGTATTGGCAAAGTAAACTTTGAGAAGCAGTGTTTTGAATGTTAAAGGTTTTAGAAGGTCAGTGCCATGGTACTCAGTCCTTGCAACAGTGCTTATGATAATATTTTTGTGATTGGCAGCTTTAAATGGCCATTAATTTCATGCACTACTATTGCACTGTCGTTTCTATGTAAGTTGAAGTTCGGATCTGTGCTTTGAACAATTTTGCATTATTGGTTGATAATTGTAAAAAACTTAAGATGTTTAAATTATATCTGCATTTTCTGAGAGAAAAGCAGGAGAGATGCTTAAGGGGCAGGAAGCCTAAAAAGGGGTGATACAGCCCAGTAAATCCAGGTGGATGATCCTGAAAACAGTCTTGGTATTGGCAGTTTTGAGGTGGCATAATTCAATATTGTAACACACGGGCCAATTTTTCAGTTACGGCCAAAACAGATACGGTGAACAATCCATGGCATACTGACCTGCTGTTATATAGTAAAACCTCATTATAACGATGCTCAAATACCCAACATATTCAGTCATGTAATGATACAAGTTTTGAGAAATGTAAGGTCCAATTCCATTGCTATCAGACTTAGTTATCTGATATATTCAGATATCTGACCCTTTTTGCAGGGAACCGATGGTATCATTGTATGGAGGTTTTTGCTGTACAAATGCTTGTCATTAAGAGAAGAGTATGGTGTCCCATTTCAGGTGTGGTACTTCAAACGTCTTGAGGTACCCAGCCATCTGCCTGGGTTTGTCCTCACAGCTAAGAGCACCAACAAGGGAGACCCGGTAAGCTGCAGGCCTCAACTTTCTGTCAAAACAGCAGTCAGTCATGTACTCATTCTTAACTCTTCAAGTGCCAAATTTTGGACTTAGTCAACAGCTTTTCTCGGCGCATTGGGTGCAATGGGCCCAATGCATGCCGAGAAAAGCTGTTGACCTGGGATATTTTCTCTGGAACTATAGGCATGCTGGTACTTAAATGAAAGGTCTTTTTGCAAGGAATAGGAATGTGAGATCCTAATGATAATTCAGACTAGTGATTGGCACTGAAAGAGTTTAAAAAAAAAGGTTTTAATGTCAGAAGATGTAACTTGTCCAAGAAGCTCAAATGCAAAAATAAGACAGTTAAACTCCTTGCTATATTACAAATGTGTAAAACTTGTGTGATGTTTTGTATGCTCATGATCTGAGAGGAGGACCATTGACTTGTATCCTCATAATTAGGAGGAGGATCATTGCCTGGTATAACCTTTTATAACCCCATGATCTGAGAGGCCATTGATCTCTGTAACATTTTGTATCCTCATGATCTGAGAGGAGGGCCATTGATCTTTGTAGCATTTTATATCCTCATGATCAGAGTGGAAGGTCAGTGAACATTGTTATAAATCCACTTTGTATTCCCCTCCAGCCAGTATTACGTGGAATTTTATGCATATTTGTGGGTACAGTGGAACCAGACCAAGAACCTCCTCTCATAAGAAACCACATATCTTTTCAGGACCACTTTTTTGTGATACTGGAGTTTTTCTCTGATAAATTAATCTGTATTTTAAGATCACCTGTAGTGTGAAGCTATTTCTGCTGTCAGTGTGTATGATCTTGAAAAGCAGGTACTACTTTATATTGTCATATAGCAATTAACTGAACAAATTTTACCCACATAGGAAGGCTGTTAAGAGACAACAAAGTGCAGAAATAAGAATTAGAAGGTCCACCAACCTTATTCCAACAGGCAAAAGCTAGGGTGTTGAACAATGGTTAGGGTGGTTAACATTTTTAAGACAGTATGCAGAATAGTATTTTCATTATGCTCCCAACCGGTCCTCCTCCACAAAGAGTATTTCCTTATATTTGGAAGTGATGAACTCCCAGTTCAGCTGACACTGAAGGAAGCAAAGTAAGGGACAGCCTGGTTTACTTTGGTTTTATTTCAAGTGAAAATGTATCCACAGTGAATATTGGCTGTCATTTTTTTCCCAACCTCCATTTGCAAATCCATACTTTGTCAAAAGTGTTTGGCACCATGTGTATGCACTTCTCCCCCAGTGTACTCTCTGTCCTCTTGTGAAAAGGATGAACTATCCTTCAGAGAACTGTAATGAAAAAAGCAAACTTGCATTGATGGTCATGTGTGCATGTGGAGAAAGCGCTTATTGATTGTCATTGATAATAAAGATTCTCTTGCCTTTCTCAAGCCTAAGCTGTGGGCAGGAGCAGACAGTCGCCATGTTGCAATACGGCCAGTCTGGGATAACCTCCGCATTCAGGAACAGCTGGGAACACCCATGTATATTGCATGGAGCAACAGTAAGTACCTGCTGCCCTCTGGTGGCAGCGTTTGCATCATTTTAGACCTGCCTGCTTCAGTATATTTCCAAGCATGTCAAATGCATGTTTTTTTTTTTTTTTTAACAGATCTTGTTAGATAAGTCAGTCCTCTATATCTTCATGTATTTATACTTTGCTTTTGATTGTAATGAGTTTTGCTGCATTTTTTTCTTGTTCTTTTAGTTAAGTGGAGGTCTTAGTGATTCTTTTCTTTCATGTAGAATTAGAATTCAAGTTTATTAATTTGTCCAAAAAAAAAAAAAAAAAATGTTTTCTGCTGTATAAAACTGAATGCTTCCTAAAACCATTCAGACGGACAAATCATTTGACTGGAAAGGGCTTATAGTGTATCTGGGACTTATACAGGGAACAAAAATTAAAAATGCACTATGGGAAATGTCGTAAGATGTGAGAATAGAAGATTGTGTGTGTAAATGGCACCAGCACAAGTTACTTGAGTGGCATTAGCATAACAAAGAAACTAGCTTGGCAGTCTGGTTTAGTTACCCAAAACATGATATCAGTGGTTTTTAACTATTCATAAATGAGATGTGCTGGATATTTTGTATGTTGAATTTTAATATAAAATATGGTTTGTGGTCATTTAAGTGAAAGATAATTACTTCATGAAATTTCAGTATGTCAAGATGTAGTTGGCGTGTTTTACTCTCTTGCAGGAGCTTTACTTCTTTGGCATCTGAAACTGAGAAAAAAAGACGCACGTTGTCTTAATCTGTTTGCTTGTGCAAATGATAAGTCATGCACTTTAAAAGTTTAATTTACTTCTATCTATTAGCAACACTCCTCTGAAATGCCTTGTTTTCTTTGGTGTGCTTGGTAATGATTCTCAACCCTTTCTACTCTTAAACTGGCCAAAACTGGCCAAAACTGGCCAAAACTGGTTGCTGGTCAGGTGTCATCGCCTGCAGTGCTGTACACTAATTTACACAGTAATAAAAAAATTATTTGAATGGTATTGAGAGATGAAACCCATCAACACAACATGCCCCAGATCAACAGCTTTCTTGGGCATTAGTTGGGTCCTCGGTGAACAGCCCATGCCAAGGAAAGCTGTTGACTCAGTCTTAATTCAATGGAGAGGGAGAGTCAATTATATGAGCATGGCACAAAATGAAATTGTGGTTACTGGGAATAAATTACCTAGAATTAAGACATGAATTTCACTTATCTATAAAAGTAGGACCTCAGGTTTGTGGGCAAGGCGACAGTTATCTTATTGGCTTTCAGGGTCCAGGGTAAAAGATGCAGCAGCAAAATTTTATAATAATTTTGGAAAGTTGCTCCTTCTTTAATTGAGGGAAAAAAAACTAAGATGGCAAAATGTGGTTGCATCAACAATTGCACCTCTTGATCTTGTTTAATGATGGGAGACCTAACACCATTTTATTACCATGCAACTTTTTTTTTCAGAAATGATGCAGGGTATAAATGTGATGTACTGCTTTTTAGCTGTGCTGAACAAAGGTTGCAGAGCTCATGGTGTCAGTCATGTCTGTCCATTTGTCCCTCTGTCAACTGTTTGCTTGTGAGCACGATACAGTCTACAGCCCTGTTTAACTTTCGGGACTTACCAATTGTATAAAGATCTAGGTCGAGTTTGATATTGGTGGCGCTACCTACAGTATTAGGCAATATATGAGTCAAAATGTGAAAATCTTGTGACCGCTCTAACATCCTTAATGTTTGATAGATCTTCATGAAATTTAGTGGGATTGTGGAGGAGGTCAAAATCTCAGTTGCATATGATACGGGCTCAAAGATAAAAAATTCCATATCTCGAAAAACGATTGAATTAGATATGCCAAATTTATAGAATATACATGTGTGGACCCTGTCTATGCTAGTATGTTATGTAATATCAGTGACCTTTACCTATTTTTGTTAGGTGACCAGGCCTGTAAAGTTAAAAGAAGTGATTTTGTCATGGCAGGGTGTAGCTTGGACATCAATGGCTATTAAAGAGAATTGATCTTCCAGTTTGAACATACACATGATTACATTGTACATTTACATAAAACTGTACTTGGTGACCTACTTTTTGGGTCATCATGATGCAATGATTTTGGACTGTGGCACTTGCCCAAGTTTATTGTTTTTCTTCAATAACACAAAAAGTAATAACCCAATTTGAACAAACAGACCATGTATGGAAAGCTGGATGTTGGGCGCACATCTTTAACAATTTTTTAAAATCTGAGTTGAAGTTCAAGGTCAAATGGCTGGTTGGAATATAGGGGTCATCTTGTGAATGCTCTGCACCCCACAGTTTTGAGTTGGGCCCATTGGACTTATAAAGTGTATATTTTTTGTTCGGAACGAGTGGGACTCGAACCTGCAACCTTTGGCACCAGTCGCCAAGCTCAAATGGGAAACGTACATATCCACTCGACCAAATCCCCATTCTATGTTAACGTCAATGATGTTGTCACCATATAAAGTATTATGTAATATACAGGTCGAAATGTGAAAATCGTGTGACCAGTCCAGCATCCTTCATTTTTTGAATGGATCTTACTTATGATACTAGTGGCACCACCTGTACTTTAACAGAAATTATGTGTGAAAATGTCTTGAAAGATACAAAATTTCTTGTGTCGAAAAATAATTGAATAAGACATACAGGATATATAGATAATGTCTAATGCTAATATGTTATATCAGATCAGTGACCTTGGCCTATTTTCATTAGGTCACTAGACCTGTTAACTTGGAAGAGGATATTTTTGTAATGGCAGAGTGTAGCTGAGACATGAACGAAAAAGAGAATTGAGCTCATCAAAGTTGGACGTGTGTGCAAAGTGTGTGTGTGTGTGGGGGGGGGGGGAGGTATCCTATCTGTCCATGACGACTGTTCTAGTTTGGTTCAGAGTAATATAGGTGGTTAGTATTAAGAATGATATAGGTGCTTAGTCTCATTAAGAATGATATAGGTGCTTAGTCTCCTCAAGAATGATATAGGTGGTTAGTCTCATGAAGAATGATATAGGTGGATAGTTTCATCAAGAATGATATAGGTGGTTAGTCTCATTAAGAATGATATAGGTGCTTAGTCTCCTCAAGAATCACACGGGTAGTCAGTCAGCAGCTTTTCTTAGTCCACTTTTGGTTGGATTTTCACCAAGGAAAGCCAAAGGGTTAAATTGCTCAAGTTTATGATACTGCCACTTTTGCCATGTAGATTTGTAACCATAAAGCATGCCTTGCCTATTAAACACCATGAAGCAGCATTCCTTCAAAAGAGTCTTTTATTTCAGCAAAATAAAAGGTTTGATTTCTGACAGGATTGTACTGAAAATGTAGTTTGCATCAAGATCACAAATGCCATTGCATGTTAGATTCCTGAGTTGTAGTGTAGAGTAGGGTATTTTGTTTGATGTAAATTTTGTTTTTCCAGCACCTCAGTCTGACATGGTGAATGCTCTGATTACCGATCACAGAGTGTTCTCTCGCAGGTAAGATTTACTTTGCTTAATGCTTGTGTCAGCTCGTTCATTTTCCTTTCTGTGTGTTGCATATGCTTGTGTTATGCATGCATGACTGACATATTTCAAAGCACCTATTCAGATTATTTATACTTCTCAGCCATGGGCACTTGCCTGGCATTTTCATTTTAATGTCCATACTTGTTTTTTCAACACTTCATAATTGAGAGGATGTGGGATTGAGCAGATTTCGTTAGCAGGCTGGTTAAGTGATACAGATTAGTATAATAAAATGCAAGGAATCAGTTGTGGGCAAGTGACTCACCTTTGAAATAAACTGTTCAGTTTAGAAGCTTGCATGAAACATGGAAAACGGTTAATGACATCTTAGGAAGCATTGATTGCCCGGTTATGGTACATGTAGGTAAAAGTGTTCTAGGGCTTTATCCCATAATGGGGTCGTTTGGAGGGTAATAAAGGTATGTGTTATGGCTATCATGTCTGCTTTTTGTATCAAAAAGTACCACATTACTTTTCTAAAAAAATAGACCGATTCATCCACCCATAGCAGTGTTGGGTGGTTGTGCTTGTCGACGTATTTCTGGCTTCTTTTTTTTTGCTTAAAAAGTGTCGTTTGTTGTCTAGTTAAACAGAATATTCCATGGAAACATTATGGGATAAATACAAACGATTATTTGTGTGCGTTTCGTTGCACAGAATCATTTTATCACAACCAGAAACACCGCTTGTCACAGCTTGTACAAGTACATTGGAGTAGAACCACCATAAATGTAAAAGACCACAAAGCTGGGAGTCTAGTTGCATCCTGCTGTAGCTTCAATGTACCTTTTGTGGTTTTGATAACATAATTAAGCACAGAAGCTGTACCGAATTCGAAAGCCGACATTGGCGGCAATGAGAAGAGTTGTCATTTTGCCAGCCTCCATACCATTGGTCAATGGATGTTGAGGAAGTCCTGGTCCTTTGTCAGTATTCTGGGCAGACCAAGTACCTGGTTGTTTTGTACCATGAGAGCTTGGTCTATTTAGCAGGCAAGTGTCCTGATAATGCACAAAGGTCAGTGTCTTAGCCAGCAAGGCAGGGGGTTGGAGAGGTTGGGTTGGTAAGGGTTTGCACTGTTGAATTCTTAAAATCATACCCAGTTTTTAATATGCACTCCCTGGATTTTAGCAAAATTATAGTGTAAGAGGAAGTGGTGCACACCCTGATTTAAAGTTTGCACGCCCTGTTTTGAATTTTGCACGCCCAGTTTGCCTATTTCTAGGCGATACTGGGACAAAGATTCACCATATTCTGTGGATCATAAAAGTTAACTTATGTACGTGTTCGATAAAGCCAGTCATAGCCCAGCCTGGATATTGCTGTAAATGTGACGCTTTTGTCAGAAAGGTTGCCAAGAGACAGGAAAGCATTTTGTCGTCCTTGAACTATGTAGAAATAGATGACAGTAACAGGACATGGGATGGCTAGACACAGATGTTCTGAACAGTGAACTTGCATGGAAAAAAAAAAAAGAAAGAGTAAAAAGCAAATATCCTAACAGATCTGGGCATTACTAACATACTCACAGCAAGGTGATGCTGGTGGATTGCAAAATCTCAACACATCATTAGTATGAATAGGTTAATGATGTAGTTTGGGTGTGGTGGAGTTCATGTCGCTTTCACAGTATGGTTTCTAGTAAAGAGAGCTTCACTATAGTGATTCATTTTTCCTCATTTCAAGTCTGACTTCACAAGTTGAAAAATTGGTTGACCCTTTCACTACTGTACCTTAAAAGCATTCAAAAGATAAAAATGGTAACTAGTGATTAAGAGTAAATTGAGTAGACAAGGCAGTGTCTTGTGTGTCAAGTTGGTCATCTGAATGACACATAACTTAAATAATGTTAACCCCTTGCCCCTCAGACCAAGACCAAGAGTCCATAGCTATGTTGGGCAATCTTTGGTGGTAAGTGCCCAATCTTTATGCTGCAAAGATGTGGGATTCAGATATACTATATTGATAATTCCTTGTTGTATTCTACTGATGTATTCTCATGAAACTTTTTCAAATCAAATATTGCCCCAGAGTTTCTGGTGTGGTAACTTTTTTGTTGTTTTATTTTTTTTGATCACTGAGTATAATATGCTATTAGTCAAAAGCTTACCTTAACTTTTGGCACATTGTGCAAAGGAAACTTGGTTTCATCTTCGAAGGATCTCAAGGGGAAAGGGTTATGCTGGTGCTGCCCTCTTGGGTTCCAAATGAGGAACATGTTAGGTGATTGGTGGTGATCAAGATTTAAAGTTGATGGTCCTTTGTTTACAGCGTGATGCAGCATACAGTATCAAACGTCCAGTGTAATGATGTGCTGACCCCCATCAAGATGTTGATGAACGAGCGACGTAAACATCGAAGCATCATCTCTAAGGATCGGCGTGGTGGCCCATGTCGAAGCCTGTATAGAGATATCCTCTTCCTGTCCTTTGTGGCTCTGGGCCGAGAAAACATAGATCACGGTTAGTATTTCAAGTAGAACATCTGGCATTTTAGTGATGCTTTGCACTTTGCAGTTTTGTTGGGGGTGGGGATGGGAGACTGTCTCTCTTACATCTTGTAATGCAGTTTTCTGTTGCAACATGTGGGAATATGAAAGTAATGGCTTCAGAGATTTTCTGAACTATGTTGTAACAACTATTTCAATGGCTGTCTGACTTTGCCCTTCATATATTTAAAAGTTTGAAGATTTTCAGAGATGTGTAGACACATCTTACCCTATGTAGATTACTCCCATAACCTTAATAACTTTTTGTGTGTCATTTAAAAAAATGTTTGTTTTTTTCTTTCTTTTTACAGATGCCTTTGACAGGGAGTTCAAGTTGGCCTTTAACAATCTCTCCCAGAGGGAAAAGTTACGCCTGAAGGAAAATGACCGCCCACCCAACATGAGTGTCATCTGGTGCCGAAGGATGTTTGCTGATTTGGAACTATAAACACTAACCCTTTCCCCCTTGAATTTAGACTGGGTCAACAGCTTTCCTTGGCATGGGGTGGACACTAAGTGCACAACCCATGCCTAAGTATGCTGTTGACACGGGTGATGTTAGCTTGATACTGTTGAAATAAGTCGAAAACGTTAAAGCAGACATCTAAGCAGCATCTTGTTGTGGCTGGTTTGAGGGGGAAAGGATTCAGAAGTGCCATGGACCTATGGGGGAAGTCATCACATCAAACACTGAAGACACCAGACAGAAAATATCATGACCAAGGATGCAAGATACTGTATTAACTGGTACAGCAAGTCCATAAATGCTGTATTGACTCATCACAGCGAGTGCATAAATTCTGTATTGACTTGTTATGAGGAGCACATAAACACTGAATTAACTTGTACAGTGAGTGCACAAATGCTTTATTGACTGTGTTAACCACTGAAACATACTGATCCATATGCTCTCCACAGTTATATCAAGACATCAAGTTACCTGGTTGTATGGAATATATATATGGTAGCCTTGGGAGAATACTAGACGTACATGTGGAAAGCAGACTGTGTGATATTGGTCATATGCAGCGAACAAATCTGAAGACATATTGATCGGGCTTATACAGCTGCATGAGGCCTGCAGAATATACATTTGACTGCAGCCTGAATGCACATAGCATGCAGGCTTGTTTATCTGTGTACACCACAGAGCCTTTATATAGACAATGAAGAAGTATTGGATTTCTAGTATTTAGATGTCAGCTGAGTAACACATGGAGGTGAAGTGTACAGCGTGTATTACTCAACATGTGCTAAAAATGGACAGATTAATAGCCACAAGCTGCAAATATGTATAGCCTTCACGAGGGAGAGGAACTTCAGCAGCACAAGTTTGTAAATAATTCTGCACTTGATGGACCTTTTGCCTACCTGTAAAGCAGGGGGTGGATGTGACTAAAGGAATATATTATACGCTTTAACGCTGCTGAACTGTTGAAAGTGAAGCAGTTTGGTCACAAGTTGTACAGCCACAATTAACTGTTTGGTCATTAAGGGCAAATCTGTGATGATGGACTCTTCGATTGACTTTAAAATTTGTATCATGGAACGTGGGATAAATGGAAGTTTATTTTTAGTATCCAGAGTTACTAGCCAGTCGTATATACATATATAAATATCTGAATGTATAGGCCCTATTCAGTACATGTGAGCATGTGTGGGTGTATGTATGTATATATGTTACAAGGATGGCACTGCCCATTGAAAGATAATGCCACTTATGTTTGTAAATACATGTACATGTATTGGTGAAAAAGAGAGCGCAGCTCGCATAAAGTGCAGATATACTGAGTAACTATGTGGTTAGTGATTCCCTCCCCCCCCCCCCCCCATGCCAAAGTACTAGACGAGACAGTAGCGTAACCCTTTCCCCCTTGAATTAAGACTGAGTCAGCAGCTTTCCTTGTCATGGACTTCTGACAAGGAAAGCTGTTGAACTGGGGCATGTGATCTTGATAGGTCTCATCTACAATTCTCAGTCAAATTGTTTTTCATTGCTGTTGAAAACAATGAAGGTGACGACATTTAACCACCAGCTGGTTTTTGCCGGTTTAAGGGGGAAAGTGTTAACAGCCAGAATCCAAATCAGAAGCAAAAGTTATTTGACTTAATTATATCCGTGCTTTCACTCGGCAAAGGCCCAGGGAGAAACTCACTTGCTCTTGAAGTGGTAAATGTTGAGGTTTTGTTGCATTTTGATACATTTGTATCTCTTCAGGGAAGGGATCTAACCTTATATGAAGTGCCATGTGTTTTGACATGGTGTGGTATAGGTAATATGCTTTTGGGATGAAAGTCCATCCATATCAATAAGCCAAATCACTATCTCCGCACACCCAACTGCAGACAGATTTAGGTCAGAGGTCTTTCAACTAAAATAATGACATTTCTCTCTTCAACTTTAGTTACTGTGGCAACCGGAATCAAACCTTGTATCACATTCCTGCACCAGTTTCATAAAGAAGTTAAGGACCATACCATTCACTGGCAACAACAAAACTTTTAAGTTCTGACCTAAAACAGTTCCCTGTGTAGTTTTAATTTTGACCAATATTCATTTGTCTGTTAAGTGGGAGAGTTGTATCTATTGATCTGTGCCCTAAAGAGTACAAACCTGACTGAGCATGCTCAATTGAGATGCTGAGTTGGCTTGTTGATTGTGTGTTTAAAGTGAGCAGTCAAGTTGACTTGATTTTCATTGGTGGAAAATCAGTACCCAGACAGATCGTAGTCTGCAGTTGTACAGTGCTTTGCAATTTTAGGTCCAATAGTCTTGCAGATTGGTGCCAGTGTTTTAGATAGTCGTTTTTAAGTACATAGAACATGACACAATTTTTTTTAAAAATTAGTTGTAAATTTTGCTTTATTTTCATAGTATTCAGGGCAGTAGAGGTCACAGTACAAGTTTGACCTCGTATTTTATTGAGTAGCATTTTTGGTCATTCATTTAAAGCTTGTACCATTTTAATACTTTGGGGCTTTGCAATATGGATGTTTGTTCACTGCAAAAGCAGCGAACCTCGCACTGGTGTTCAATTTAGATATTTGCAAAACCCATGGATGTAAATTTGTCTTTCACATTTGATGTGATGTAATGAAGAATGCCTTGGTTTGCCTTGGTTGATTATGTAAATGTACGTTTGCGTGGTTCAGCATATCAGGCACAAGATATCAAAACTTGGTTCATTACATTAATCCCCAAATTGGTATTGCTTGACAGATGGCGTTGATACATGAACACAATCACAGCTGTAACTATTCATTTTTTTTAAAGTTGAGATTCTGCTGCATATGGGCAAAGTTTGGCGCTGGACAAAAGGAAATAATAAAAAAAAAGATAATATATGGTTTTGTATGTAAAAACAGTCTTTGGCAATGTTGTACGTGATAACACAGACTGTGAGACTAGAGTAGTGTGTACTTTGGGTAAAACAGCGACAAGATTCGCCATGATGTCCAATCAGCACTTTGCATGCTGGTATCCAGGGTGACCAATCAGTAGTGTCCATGTTGGCATGCAGGATGACTAATCAGCAGTGTCCATGTTGGCATGCAGGATGACCAATCAGCAGTGTCCATGTTGGCATGCAGGATGACCAATCAGCAGTGTCCATGTTGGTGTCCAGGATGACCAATCAGCAGTGTCCACATTGGTGTCCATGATGCCCAATCAGCAGTGTCCACATTGGCATCCAGGATGCCCAATCAGCAGTGTCCATGTTGGCGTACAAGATGTCAGCTCCCAGGATGCCAGTTAGAAGTGTTGATGTTGGCTCCCAAGATATAACTGAAGCCCAATAACAGCCTGTGTCCAAGCCAATCATGAGGATAGTGCATTTGGGAATGAACGTAACCTGCCTAATGCCTTTGTGAAATCATACCTCTGCCTACCCTCCCCCCCCATATCAAGTATATTAAGTCTTTTAGTGCCAAATTTTTGACTGAGTCAACAGCTTTTCCCTGTGTGCATTGGGTGCAATGTGCCCAATGCGCACCAAGAAAAAGCTGTTGACCTGGGGTATTCTCTCTGGAACTATGGGCATACTGGTACTTGAATGAAAGATCTTTTTACGAGGAACACGAATCTGTGATCCTGATGATAATTCAGACTAGTTTTGACTTGAGTAGATTGACTTTAGACATGACTGGCACTGAAAGAGTTAATTTGTTCCAGTAAAGTGACATTTTTATATGGAATAAAACGGACATGGCATGTGCAAAAACTTTCTGATGAAGACTTCTGCCAGCATAGCATGGACCAAGCTCAGTATAGAGACAGAAGAGAACTTGCATATTTGTATCATGCGTATCTTCTGATTCAAATTTAAAGGGATTATCTTTGCAGTGGAAGTTTTATTTTACAAAAAAACTGTTGTGGGTTGTATGGTATGAGGCTGTATGTTTGATGTTCATTCTGCTCCTAAAGGGTTACAGTCCTGAATTGGGGAGGACTTGCTGAGGCTTCCTGTCCCGTGCGACTGCCTTATGGGAGAAGCCACAACGTAGTTACTTACTCATCCATGCAACTGAAGCATTGCCATCTTGAAAGTTGTCTAGCGAGTGGAGTAGCGCAGAAATGGAGCTCGACTCTGTGAAGAATAAATACAAAAAAGACTGTGATTTAGATGTATGGGGATTCTTCTGCCTGAGAAAGTTTAAACTGATCAGGAAATCAAACAGAAATCCAGACTAGATCATCATCTAGTTTATGCTGAATAGTTTATCCTAAATCTTTAGGAAGGAAAGATCCATCCATATATTTTGTTATGAAAGATATTTCCAAACCCCCACTCCCCATCACTGTTGTCCAGAAGAAAAGTTGGCTTCCAGGTGAACAAATACTTCAAAATTTCATATCACAGATTTGTTTTTGCTATATCAGTGTTTGATGTTGTCAAAAATTAGGTCATTTTACCTGATGTGAAATTTTGAGTTGCATAAATTTCACTTGTTACATGATCAGGAATAAAATTAATGGAGATGATACCAATGTATCATAGTGTATATAGGTGGGCTTGTTCTTTGAGAATGATCAGATGTGTTGGTCACCAGACATTAGAATTGTAATGAAATTATTTAAATTTACTTTATAAAATTCCCAGACTTGATACTTCGTCAAATACAGCCAACGTCCCCTGTTCTCAGTATGTCTGAATGTGTTTTCTCACATTTGAAGTGTGATTTTGTGAAGTCTGTTAAATGGTGACCATATCTTGGGTTCACAGTGCCACACTGAATGGAAAGTGTGCCAAAGTGCAGATAGTCGACAATGGACCCAGGGCTACATGTATTCATATCGCAGAAACTCTTACAGGACTGGTTAATTATTTGGAGTTGCAATAATCCAGATTGTGAAATATATTACAACATTTGAGTGTGGTGACCTGCATGTACAGGCCTGTATGTTTGGATCTTCACTTTACCATGGGCATGTAGAGTCTATGTAGTGACCTTCATTTATGCCATTTCAGTTCAAAATCAATAAAGATGCCTTCGTGTAATAATAGTCTTGTTCTTGACGTTTGTCTCAAATCCTAATTTCTTGTTGCCTTCATGTTTCAGGTAAATTGTACCAAGAGATTGTGGTTCTCTAAATTTTTGCCAGAGGATCTCCAGTTGTGACTTCAACATTTTCAATTTTAATCCTGCCTGACTGATGAATATTGTGTCAAGTTATACCTGGCACGACCCAATCTTTTGATCTCAAAAGTCCAGTGTCCCACAACACTTCCATATCCTTGCACTAGAAATCCATCAGCAAAGTTCCAGTACTCTCGTGGTCTCTTTCTGTCATTGCCTACTTTGAAAATAGAAGTACAGAAGCATTTTGAAATTTTTTTATCCTTACTAAAGCTTAATAAGGAGCTACTTTTAAAATCAAAATGTTTCATCAGCCTCAGGCACAATAACAAGTCTTCTGCAGGTAACTAGCAGAACACATTCTGGACTATGGAAAACTTGGATGTACATAGATAGATAGACAGATGGATAGGGTGAGGGAGGGAGAGTATAAACCTAATAAGCTCATGTTTGTGTTCCCGAGAGCCCTTGCACAATCAACCATTCACACGTGACCTGTGGCGAGTGCATTAGAGTGGTTACTGCTGAATGGCGAGACCTGCAGCCCTCATCACCACCGACGTAATCAGGCAAAATTAACCTAAATATGTCCCACTAAGCCTTTCAGCAGTTAAGTGGTCACTGCATGTGAAGAGACAGATTGTGGAGGCCCTTGGATTAGCTGGGATATAAACCCCATATCCCTCGTACAGAAGGCGAGGACTGTAACCATACAGCTACAGCAGCTCTCAAATCTATATCTGGTAGCATTTCCTGTCAGCTTAATATTTAATCAAGTGTTACCACATGAAAAAAATTCAAGAACAGACATAAACAGGCTAACGTGAGCCAATTAGAGTAAGACTATTCCACACCTTTCCTGTGTGAAGATTGGGAGCAATTTGCAAACAAAAAAATTAACCAGGATATTTGAGCTGATCACTTACCGGTAGTGCACATTACACCTAAACTAAGCTGAGCAGATGGCTAATGAGCTGATCACCTGGTGCACATTACACCCAGAGCTAAGCTGATCACTTGGTGCACATTATGCCCAAACTGAGCTAAGCAGATGGTAAAGGAACTACTCACTTGAGGCACATTATACCCAAACTGAACTGAGCAGAGCAGACCATTAATGAACTGCTCACTTGGGGCACATTATGCCCAAACTGAGCTGAGAAGATGGTTAACGAACTGCTCACTTGGGACACATTATGCCCAAACTAAGCTGAGCAGATGGTTAATGAACTGCTGACTTGGGGCATATTATGCCCAAACTGAGCTGAGCAGGTCAGAAAGCCTATTCATGGTTGTCTTCCAGTGGGAGTTTTGAAGTAACCAGAAAGGCCATTGATCAACCAAGGTACAAAGCAGCAAAATGACAAAATCAACACAAGAAATAGTTCTTAAAATGTAACAAATATTTTATTGATAATTTTTAACACCCCCCCCCTCCCAAAGAAAATATAAAACAAAAAACTTCCAACCAAACACACTGAAGTAGCACAAGCAATACATCAGTTTTTGGCCTACAAAGCAACATGATAATTTACCAAAAGTACCAGCTGGGTGGATGCGTACACAGTAACATTGAGTGATATGGCACTCTCCTCCGCATGAGATCACTTGAGGTGCTCTTGACCCAGTTTTAGGTCATCTTATTGCGCATTGTGATTAGGCTTGTGCTCTGTGTGTTACAAGCCTAATCACAAGCCATAAAGAGGGAGGTTACTATACTTATAATGTTAAAAATGCACAAAACAATCCTGAATGTAATTTTTAGGTTTACAAATGATAATGGTTGGACTAGTGGGTGACACTATAGTGGTACAAAAGTTAGACTGGTTTAATGAATTCAGTTCTGGTATGTACAAGGCCAGACTGTGGATGGGCTTTTAATAGGGTGAACATAATATGGTCCCACATAATGAGAAAACGTCTGGAAGTAAACACAAATATTTATTTTAGAAATTTAAGCAAGGTATCATATTTCAAGAACTATTCTAGCTTTGAAAACAGAACATAATAGCATCTACAGAGATGTTTTAAAACATTTTTGCTTTTCATCAGTATTTGAGACTGATGTCTACCATGATCAGCTTACAATTTACACCAATTATGGCCAAAATCTCCAGGTTTCTTTTATAAACAAGAAAATACAGAGATCACCACTATTACCACAAGGTACCAATGGTCAACAGGGAGTATCTGATACATCATGGCCAATAAGCTGCAGAAGGTGTCAGATGATTCCTCATGGCTATTGGTGCCCTCTAGTGGTGACTTTGCTGTTTAATTATCCCATTGACATTTGTACCATGCAAGTGTACATTCAGTGGGATGAGAGTTGTTCATTACTCTAATTACCATACACAAGCCAATAAACACACATACAACATGACAAATTAACTGAAGATTAAGCTACATGTCATAAAATGTTAACTTTCTCTGTATTATACCCCCAACAGTCCTGACCTGGAACCCTGGCTGGCCTCCGTTCTTGTGCAGATATGTCCAGTATAAATCTTGCCATACCAGGCCTTGGGTTGCCAAGGTGAGTGTCCACAGGCCTGAACAAATACATCAAACATCTACCTACACAGCATTATAAACCACAGCTCTGCATGAGGAATGATGACACATTTATTACCCTTCTGACATGATTTATGATCTGCAATTTTAATTTTGAATTTCTCAGGAACCTTTAGAGAACAATTATGTTGGCAAGGTATTTTCTATAATTTCAGTTTGTAGCCTTTCTCTAACATTTCAAGGCAAAAATAGCACACTAACCAGAAATTTCTCCAATATTCAAACACAACCAGAGGACTTTGATAGTCCAGTGCTCTGCTGACCTAGGATGGACAGACTGAATTGGTCCTGTCATCTTCAAAATTATATGAAAGTCCACATTCTCCAAGAAACTCATATTGGCTTAGGATATATTCAAACTTCATTCAAAGGTTGCATGCCTGTATTGCTTTCTTTTCTATTACACAGTAGCATAGAGTTACCAAACATGAGTACAGGTATAAACTTTTTGGACTGTAACTGAAAACACTGTGTTGATATCTACTTTTGTTACCAGAAATATGTTAATATCACCTGTGGTTGTCTATCACCTAAAAAAGTTACATAGTCCCTGTGGCACCCTCTGAAGGTAAAATCTATGACTTATGCACCATTTTAACTTGCCACCTCTTTCCTACATCCTCCTTGTCCCGAGGAATGCCCTGAATGAGGGCCAAAACAATGACTTACAAGGGGATCTCCTACAAACCTCAGCCTACTATTAAGGCTTTTTCCCCTTCCTGTCTTTCTTTAAATTGACGTATTGCCAAGTATCAGACAAATGGTGTGATTGACTGAAGTGGGAGCAGCAGGGACACCACACACACTTTGTTCTGGATAATTACAGTTCTGACTCAATGTCAGAACTCAGCACACTGGATCTGTTGTATTTTCATCAACTGGTGATAAGGTTTAACAACCAATCGTATTTGGATACCATGATGATTTTCAACCAATCAGAAATACAGGTGCACATCCCCAAGGATTTTAGAACCCATCATATTTGGATACCATGCAGACTTAACCCTTTCCCCCTTAAACCGGCCAAAACTGGCTGGTGGTCAAATGTCGTCTGCTTCAGTGTTTTCAACTTATTTCAACAGTTATGAAAAACAATTTGACTGAGAAATGTACAGGAGACTTATCAAGATCACTTGCCCCAGGTCAACAGTGTTCCTTGGCATGGGTTGGGCACTTAGTACCCAAACCATGCCAAGGAAAGCTGTTGACTCAGTCTTAATTCAAGGGGGAAAGGGTGAAGAACCAATCATAGTTGGGAGTCGTGTAGACCTTTGAACCAATCATACATGTATTTGGATACCGTGTACACTTCAGCCAATTGTACAAGTCAAAGACAAGTCTAAATCTATGAACCTTTGACAACCTTATACGGAACTTCCTAAAGCTCTCAGCCAATCAGTTTTTGAAGGGAAACTGTTATTTGTGTGTGGAATGGACCCTGTTTTACTTGTCTATAATGACAGTTTCCGGGTCAGCGCATGTCCAAAGTACCTGTCCAATCTGTCCAACCTAGACAGAGCAGGTCCAGGTCTGGTACTCTTTTTAAACAGAATGTTCAAAACATCTGTTCAACCTATCCACTGCCAAGGCCATGACCCTGATATAACATTCTAAGCCTGCAATTATTGTTTTGTATACCCAGCAACGCCAACAACATCTGTTCAGTCTATCCAACACTGAGGGTCCAGCCCTCATACAGCAAGTCCACGTTGTAGTCCCTGCAGTATTTCGCATGAATAGCTGAAATCAAGCGCAAGGATCATTTGCGTCTTGACTGTTTGGCTTTCTTCCCGCAGGACCTCTACAAATACGGTGCCCAGCCGATGTACATCTGGGCAAGCAGTTTCTCGTCCGTGGCCTCCTGCAAACAACAAATCAGACAAAAATATTTACATGTGTGCCTTATGAGATAATCTCTCATGCCAAAAATGCTTTTCTCCCCAACCCCATATTTCTATGGCAGCTACCCTACCCCTTTCACTCCCTAGTAGAATCTCCCCAGTAGCCACTCTACCCCTTTCACTCCCTAGTAGAATCTCCCCAGTAGCCACTCTACCCCTTTCACTCCCTAGTAGAATCTCCCCAGTAGCCACTCTACCCCTTTCACTCCCAGTAGAATCTCCCCAGTTGCCACTCTACCCCTTTCACTCCCAGTAGAATCTCCCCAGTAGCCACTCTACCCCTTTGACTGCCCAGTACAATCTCCCTGGTAGCTGATGTACCCCTTTCACTATTCAGCAGAATCTCTGTGTTAGTTGCCTTACCCCTTTCACTGTTAAGTAACCTTGATGACCCTTTTTCAATACTTTGGGTTTCTTATTTTCCATGATGCTGAAGATAAAATCAGCCCCATCAAAAGAAACACATTTGGTTGATTGTCTTTTAGTTTAATGTTTTCCATGCACCAGAGATGAGATCAGATACCATGATCTTTACAATTTTTGTCAGGTTCACTTTGCCTTTTATCCCCATGCAGCCAAAATTGTCTGCTAGTAAACTCTTGTCTGCTTCAAAGATCTTTTATTAATGTAATATCCATTGAAAAAAAATTTGCATGAGAACAGAGGAATCTTATCAGTACAGCATGCCCCAGTTGTCCAGTTTTGTTTTCTTACGGGTGTGTTGGGCCCCACCTGCCCCTGAGTAAAATGTCAACTCAAGAGTTAATTCAAGGGGGTAAGCGTAACTGTTCTCCCGCAAGATGAGATCCACTATGAGACCAGTACCTGGATGAGGTGGTTGACGTGGCCCTCTACAGACAGTGGCAGCCCACGTGCTTTTGTCTTGTTCTTCAGTATGCCCTTCAGCCTGGACTCTATGTTATTGACTGCTGGGATGGCCTGAAAAGATCAAACATGTTTACCTTGGAATTTTTTTTCTCTGTCACATTTTTTATAGAATGTATAACCTAGGGAGGCCACAAATTCCTCCCCATTTTCATGAAAAAAAAGTCAATACCCTCTCTTCTGCGAGAGGGGTTAATATAGGGTTTCCCTGTTCCCCAATCATTTTCATTTGAATAAAATATGTTTAAATCAATACCTCTCAATTTCTTATTAAGAGTTTATCCCCTGCCATTCTCATTTTATTCCATTATAAACTGGGTATAGGCTTGTCACTAGGACCCACTATGACAAAAATATGGCTGCCTAGACCCAGACAGGCTGGAAAGACAGAGACACCATGTACTTTGTGCAAACTACACATATTTGCCTTTTGTCAATTGACACAGGCGAATATTGAAGTCTGAGTAAACTCCAAATTTACTCTGTCTAAATCCCCATCAGCAAATATTAATCTTTAATGGTGCATACTGCGCTGTAACCACTGAAAATCTCTGTTCCTGATGACCCTCACAAAAAGGCAAAACTGGTTGAACCAAGGTTACCATCACGGAGTTGGGTCATTCCATTGCTTCATTCTACAATTTGCAAAATGTTAATTTTAGACTCAATGCTATTGACTGATGGGATGGCCTGTAAAGGTCAAGCGTGTTTACACTGTAAACCTGGACTGAGTTATTGACTGCTGGGATGGCCTGTAAAGGTATGTATTTATTGTTGGTCTGTAAAGGTCAAACATGTTTACTTTATAAACCTGCACTCAATGTTATTGACTGCAGGGATGGCCTGTAAAGGTAAACATGTTTATGTTGTAAACTTGGGCTCAATGTTATTAACTGCTGGGATGTCCTGTAAAGGTCAAACATGTTTACCTTGTAAACCTGTACTCAATGTTATTCATTGCTGGGATGGCCTGTAAGAGTATAATGAATTTACTTTGTACACCTGGACTTAGCATTGACTGCAAGGATGGTCAATAATAGTAAAATGTATTTACGTTGTAAACTTGGACTCAATGTGATTGACCCTTTACATGTTTTAAGAGAGCTTGGCCAACTCCCCAGCATAGCATGATACAAGAGCTCAAGCTGCACCAAGGAAACTTGTTGCTGATAAATTATTGGTCTTTTGAGCAGGAAAGGGTTACACTTGATGCTCTGGGTCCTGTCTACAGGAAATACCCAACAGGTAGGTCAGTACACCACCGTTACTAATGCCCAAATCTACCCGACTGTGACAGCATTGCTCATTTTAAACATTATTTCTACGTTCCTACAATAAAATTAAACAATTAATAAACCAGGCTAGACAGTGGTAAAAACACTTGCACTGTCATAAAAGATCTTTACTAGTTACTTGTAAAAAAGGCACCAATAAAATGGGAACAAACTTTGCAGTGATATGTATCAATCATACTCCATGAAAATATTGCTTTCAATCATATAAAAATAAAGGAAGACTCAGCAGTCAAACTCTTACCTTCTCATGTTTTATCTCCCCTGTTTCTGTTGGATTAGAGCGCCCCCTAGCTGGCTTGCTCCACTCTACTAAAGGGTCATATATAAATGGCTTCAGCACACTGGAATGAAAAATCATCAAACTCTCTGAACATATTTTATGCTGATTTCAAAAATGATACCCATCTGATGTCCTTTTATACAAACAGAATCAAGCATGTAGTGTGTAAACACAAACAAGATTATGGGCACCCTTTTTTTTACAGGTACATGTACTTTTACAAATTGACCTGTTCAAGCTCTCAATTTTAACAGATCAAACTGCTATGACAGCATCATATGGAAATAAATGAAAATGTGACAATAGTTAAATTCACATAAAATCAAGCATATGTTGCCCCCGGCTGGTTTAGCAGGCAAAAGTGCAAGTCATTCCACAAGGCAATTAATGAGGACAAATAAATCGTAACTTCCAAAAATCAAGATGAAGCAGCCATGCATACACAGTTTTCAATAAAGGTTATTACATTCAATAAGTATCATGATAATATTGTGTAAAAGTGAAGCTAACTGTTAAGAGTAAGCACGTACTCATGTATAAATGTACAGGCGATGAAAGCGACTTTCTGCTGATGACTCTCAAGTCACAAAAGCCACTCCTTGGGTGAGTTTGAATTTTCTTTACCACTCAAGATGTAAGGATAACCCAGGAAACTCAATATGACTTTTTTCCCATTGGGTTCCCATGGGAAGACAGACAGCAGCTGCTCCGCTACTGCAGCTACTCTTCTTGAACTGAAATGAATTCTCTGTACTGTGTAGTATGATAGAGTAAGGTGTAGGTACTATGTAGTATAATAGAGTGAGCTCTGTACTGTGTAATATAATAGATGGAGCACTCTGTATTGTGTAGTATAATAGTGAGCTCTGAATTGAGTAGTGTAATAGAATGAACTCTCTGTACTGTGTAGTATGATAGAGTAAGCTCTGTACTGTGCAATATAAAAAAAAAATTTTGGTTCTGAGTTCATCTACCCCATGATGATTTGTGTTCATGAGAGGTACACTCGTGAACTAACGGCTCCCAATTTTCTCTGAATTGAGAGTCTAGCTATCAGTAGATACAAGTCTTCTCTACACTACACCTGGTATCCTCCAGGTATCTCTAAACCTGACACACCGAGGTCAGTCTACCAGTTTATTACTGCTTAGCAACAAGCAAGTTCTACTTTGTGATAGAGCAGACAGCCAATCACATCGTTTTTTTGACTTAAACGTTCACTTACGTTAGTAACGTGAATGTTATACCCTGGTATATAAGTACGTACAGGGGACCGTTGATCAGTCCTGATGAGTTGCGTCAGCAACGAAACCGGTCGACTATCCAAGGCTAAGCTGAGATACCAAGTTATCAATCAATCGCTGTTTATTCCGGACTTGTTTAGTCTAAATTGCTTATAATTATTCCTGCCGGATGGCAGCGAACGATTCATCTTCAGCTCAGACCGAGTTGGAGCGTATTACGACAGAAATGGAGGGGGTGCGGGTGAACTCGCCAGTCCCCGGCGACACCGGCAGCAACACCGGCCAGGTGGAGGATACAGTGACGGCTATGTCACTACTAGCAGATACACCGTATGCCTCTCCAAGTACGTCCTGGGACTCGATCCTTGATCGGGAAACCATAAGGAATACATCCAACCAACTTACGGTTCAAACAGAAGTGCACAACCGGGATTCCGTGCCAGAAAATAGGGGAACGCCCACCATTACGGTGACGTCAGAGGAATCTGGGCAGGTTTCTGACCCACTTCCACAGAGACCGCACAAGAGGGCGCGTCATCACACCACCCTAACCAATGACAGCACGGAAAATAATAGCACCAGGAACACAGCGGGGAATACCCCCAGTTCCAACACAACGCAAACAAAACAAACTACTACGGGCAACGAGGTCAAGAACTCTGAGGAGGATGACATCCCCCCCAAAGCCCTTAGTAACTTCAAATCTACACGTAGAGCCATGGTACGACTGGCTAAGGCAAAAGCCAGAGCTGAGTTCTACAAAAAATGCATCGAAAACGACCTCATTGTGGATGACCTACTGTATTGCCCGAAATTACCACAAGGTATCCACGTGCCCAGGCGGGCCTTGGAGAACTGGAAGGAAAAAGCTTATGAAGCTGAGCGAGCACAAATGATACTTTTGCGAGAAACACAAGCCGAACTCATTGTTGAGTTTGACAAACTAGCCAACGATGAACTGGCGAACCTCAAGTATTGTTTTGGTCCAGATGTGACTGGCTACAAAAAGACCACAGACATCATAAAAAGAGTGGTTAACATCGACCATACCAAACTCGTGAATCGGCACGAGTCCAAACTTGAGGCGATGATCAAAGGGAAACAGGAGTACGACAAGAGTAACACTGACAAACTTTTTCAGTACGAAGGGGCGGAAGGGGGAAGCACCTCTCCCACCCGTTCCCGAGTGCCACAGGGTCCTGTCAGGTACCGAAACACTGCAAACAGACAAAATCAACAACCGGAAGTGCGCGCTCGCTCACCTCCAAGGGGACAACAACAGTCCCGCCAGCAAAACCAAAGATCATACAGGAATCGGAGCCGCTCTCCACTATATCCACATTCACGGACGCACAGCCGTGCCCGTACTCCACCGAGACAAAACAACAACAACCTGTCTCTCACGGACAGTCAGACAAATGCCCTGACAACACTTCTGGCTTCACTCACCTCAAATCAGAGGAACTACACTCCACGCCCAAACAACCGAGGACGAGGGGGTTACAGAAACCAGAGGGGAAGACCACAGAACCGCTCATACAGAGGGAAGCGATATTAGATTCAGAATTTTCTGAATCTACATGTACAAATGTTACTTCATTTGAGACAAACAGTTCCAGTTTATTTACAAGTTCAAGTTCAAGTCAACGTTTGTTGTGTTCTTCATTTTTACCAATCTTCAGTGCATCAAAAAATGATCAAGACAAACTTTTATCTCCCATATTGGGAATACACACACCCAGTGTTCAAAACAAGTCACATGGGAATGGCTCCAGTCCACTGAGCCAATCAACACATACCTGGGACACTCAGGTAAGTGAAGTCTTAACTCCCACTGATCATTCTAGACTCAGGAAGAGTATTTTTTCACAATTTATTGTTACTTGCCATAGCAATACCAATGTAAACAACAATAGTGAGGTTCTCATCCCAGACAATTTGGTTGTCAATCTGTCAGATTATGTTCTTTCTGAGCCACAGAAAAAACTATTGAGCAAGGGTCTTAACTTCTGCCCGACACCGGGGGAACCAAACATGGGGGAGATTTTTAGTGACATGGAAAGATTTTTCAGGTCACTTAAACTAAAAGCTCACTTCCACACTAATCCAGTGCCCACTGGGTCCTCAAATACTAACATTGATACACAAGACAATGTTAATACATCAAGCACTGAAACTGATACAGAGCAGGGGGAGCAGTCCCTCCATTTGAACATAAATCCTTCAAAATGCCCAGCACTTTCACACCAAGTGAAATGCAACTGGGAGATCCCAATATAGAAGCATTTTGCAGGACAGTAAAGCATGAACTTGCACAGTACCAACCACGCAATTCACACATAGAGAACATCTCTATAGAAGAAAGATTTGGTTTGAAAGCACTCAAATCAAACCATGATATAGTGATCAAACAGGCGGACAAGGGCTCAGCCATTGTTATCATGAACACTCATGATTATATAGCTGAAGCCCAAAAACTTCTGTCCAACACAGATCACTATACAAAACTGGAACAAAACTTGACAAACTGTCACAATGAGCGCATAAGGCGAGCATTATGGGACATGGTACAAAATGAAAGCATTTCTAAGAAAACATATGAGTTCTTATACATAAAAGAACCAAGAGTACCATGCTTCTACATGCTCCCCAAAATCCATAAAGGCATTCTCCCCCCACCAGGGAGACCCATACTAAGCACTAACGAGAGCCCTACGGAAAGGATCTCCGGGTTTGTGGACTTTTTCTTAAATCCCACTGTTCCCACAATTCCAAGTTACATCAAGGACACAGGGGACTTTGTCAAAAGGATAGAAGCACTGGCTCCCCTACCGGAGAACACTCTCCTGGTAACACTTGATGTCAACTCCCTATACACAAACATTCCTATCGAGGAAGGTTTGAGAAGTGCTGCTAGAGCTCTACTACACAGTAGAGACAGATCTGCAAAACCCAGCACAGCAGAACTAACCCAATTATTGAGATTAGTCCTCACATGTAACAATTTCGAGTTTAACGGAGAGCACTTCCTACAGATCAGTGGCACCGCCATGGGCACGAAAGTAGCCCCTTCCTTTGCCAACATATTCATGGCGGAACTGGAACAAGACAGGCTACTGAAATTTCCACTACAACCTATGGTGTGGTGGAGATTCATAGACGATATTTTCAGTATATGGACTTTTGGTGAGGAGCACCTGTCTGAGTTTGTAACTCACCTGAATGACTGTCACCCAACCATCAAATTCTCTGTGAATTCCTCACAGACAGAAATCTCCTTCCTCGACACAATTGTCAGAATTGGGGATGATAGGAAGGCTTACACCTCCCTGTACACCAAACCGACAGATACGCACACATATCTACACTATAGGTCGGCACACCCAAAACACTGTAAACAAAGTGGCCCCTATAGTCAACTACTCAGGGTCAAGAGAATTTGCACCCATAAGGAAGATTTTGAGATAAATGCTCAAAAAATTCTAAACTTCTTCAAAGCACGTGGCTATCCGCCAGGTAAACTACAGGAAGCACTTGTCAAAGTGCGCCTCTTAGATAGAAACTCACTCCTAACATCTCCCAGGCCAGCTCAAACAGAGGAAACCGGAAGGTTATTCCTCATTACAACATACAATCCAGCGCTACCACCTCTGAAAGACATAATTCAGAGGAACTGGGGCACTATCCGAGCAGCCAGAAATGCACCAGCGCTAGAAAACCAACAGGTGACGCTACGCTTTAGACGCACCAAGAATCTCAAAGATGATCTCATGAGATCCAGGCTCAGGTACCCACCAACACTAAAAATAGTACCAGCGATCACTGGCATTATCGACAGCAACCCCTGCAATACACAAAATTGCAGATATTGCCCCAAGATGGACACTAGGCGCCTCGTCACGAGCACCCAAACAGGACGCTTGTACGACACTCCAATCGGAGGTTCGTGCAAACACAACAACTTGGTGTACCTACTGACATGTAAGGTATGCCACAAACAATATGTTGGCCAGACGGGCCGCACCCTGATGGACAGAATGCGTGAGCATTTCTATTACATCACCAGAAAGGACTGTACCCAACCGTTAGGGAGACATTTCCAACTCCCCAACCATGACGCCCCAGATTTGACCATTCAAATCGTGGAACATATACGCACACCTCCAACTCTAGAAAAGACACTGAGGTTGCGTCTTGCGAGAGAATCCTTTTGAATACACCAGTTGCGCACAACAGAACCGTTCGGTCTAAACATCATGGGTAGATGAACTCCTTGTTCAGTAATATGCTAAAATTTTGGTTCTGAGTTCATCTACTCCATGATGATTTGTGTTCATGAGAGGTACACTCGTGAACCAACGGCTCCCAATTTTCTCTGAATTGAGAGTCTAGCTATCAGTAGATACAAGTCTTCTCTACACTACACCTGGTATCCTCCAGGTATCTCTAAACCTGACACACCGAGGTCAGTCTACCAGTTTATTACTGCTTAGCAACAAGCAAGTTCTACTTTGTGATAGAGCAGACAGCCAATCACATCGTTTTTTTGACTTAAACGTTCACTTACGTTAGTAACGTGAATGTTATACCCTGGTATATAAGTACGTACAGGGGACCGTTGATCAGTCCTGATGAGTTGCGTCAGCAACGAAACCGGTCGACTATCCAAGGCTAAGCTGAGATACCAAGTTATCAATCAATCGCTGTTTATTCCGGACTTGTTTAGTCTAAATTGCAATATAATAGAGGGTGCACTCTGTATTATGTAGTATAACAGTGAGCTCTGAATTGTGTAGTGTAATAGAACAACCTCTCTGTACTGTGCAGTATGATAGAGTAAGGTCTCTGTAATATGTAGTATAATAGAGTGAGCTCTGTACTGTGTAGTATAATAGCGTGAGCTGTGTATTGTGTGATATAATGCAGTCAGCTGTGTTCTGTGCAGTATAATAGTGCATGCTCTGCACCACGTAGTATAATAAAGAGTGAGCTCTGTACTGTGCAGTATGATCAAGAGCGAGCTCTGTACTGTGTAGTATAACAGTGAGCTCTGTGCTGTGTAGTATGAGTGAGCTCTGTACTGTGTAGTATAATAGTGAGCTCTGTGCTGCGTAGTATGAGTGAGCTCTGTACTGTGTAGTATAATAGTGAGCTTTCTGTGTTGTGTAGTATAATAAAAGTGAGCTCAGAGTGCTCTGTAGCATAATAGTGAGCTCTCTGCACTGTGTAGTAAAATAGAGGGAGCTCTGTACAGTGTAGTATAATAGTGAGCTCTCTACTGTGTAGTTTAATAGTGGGCTCTGTGCTGTGTAGTATGAGTGAGCTCTGTGCTGTGTAGTATGAGTGAGCTCTGTACTGTGTAGTACAATAGAGTGAGCTTTCTGTACAGTGTAGTATAACAGCGTGAGCTTTCTGTGCTGTGTAGTATAACAGCGTGAGCTTTCTGTACAGTGTAGTATAACAGCGTGAGCTTTCTGTACAGTGTAGTATAACAGCGTGAGCTTTCTGTGCTGTGTATAATGAAAGAGTGAGCTCAGAGTGCTCTGTAGCACAAGAGTGAGCTCTCTGCACTGTGAACATCAAACATAGAATAAACATAATATTATATGGCCTGAGAATCAGTTGCTATTTTTATCTCACCTGGAATCACCGTTGGTAGGGGAAATCTGGGGTGACTGCAGGTTACGCCTGATTTTCCCCACCAACAAGCATCCCTCATGAATGAAAAATAGAAACACATGCTAAGTCAATGAAATTTTTTCATGTGAGCATTCAGTTACAGAAGGCATCACTAGCAGTCTGATTTTTACCTTTTTTCAAAATGACGCTATACATCACTTTTGTGCGACATGATGTCCACGAAACGTTTAGTTAAAGTTCTGACACACATTATTAATGTTCTGACTGGTCAATATGAATGATATTGAGAGGTGAGATGTCTAAACAGTCCCTCACACCACTGGCACTGTTGGGCAGTTTGACCTGACTATAAATAATGAAGATCATCTATCTATATACCCTGAAAAGACTCACTTGTCATGTTGACTTACCTCATGAGAGGGTCCTGCTGGTCTCGCATCACCCGCAATGTCACTTCGCACGCACGCCGAAATATTCCCTCAAACCCTGTTGGCCCCTACCAAGGAGACAGCGACGGAAAAAGTGTAATTTGTGAATTCTACCTTTTTATCCTCACTGGCCAAGCTGATTAAAAAAAAAGTAATATTTCATACTTCAACAAATGGAGATAAAATTCATGGTTGACTCATGCTGGTAACCAACATAGAACAGGTCTTCACAGAATGACTGAACCTGTTGCTGCTGTTGTGTCTCAACTGTATGCTTGATGTATTAATGGAATCATTTGTGTGACATAGCATAACACTGAATCATACAAAATTTCAAACTTGGCCACTGACAAAATCGTCATCATTAATTACATCATCAAAACTTTTAACTTTTGCAAAAAAAAAAAAAATTCTTTATTTTCTACCTAGCCAGCCCCACCTGTTTGGCTACAATATTCCAATCCTGAAGATGTCAACAGAAATTTTGCAGATTTTCAACACCTGTCTTGGTTTGGGGGATTTTTCTTGAAGAAACTTTGACAACATGTACTTATAACAAAAATCCTCCATAAATATCTGATAATTTCTTCTATCCTTTCAAGACCATGAAGTTTTCCGCCTGGCAGTCAAGCTTGTATTATGAAGTAGGTTGCAGGTGTACTGGATCTCTACACACTCACCATGGCCTCCACCATGTTGTGGGTCAGTCTGAAGGGAACCACCTCTGGGTATTCCAGCATCTCTCCCTGCAAGACACAAATGTACATACTCAGCTTGGATGTTACAGAGGATTCAAACTTCAGTGTATCTGTTTTCCAGGCGTCTTTGTTGATAACCAGCCCCAATGTGCCTCAGGACAGAAACTATTGTCACTGTCTTGTCATTAGGATAGGCATTGCTAAGGGCTAGGACCCAGCCACAAAAATGTACTGTGTAGTTATTCACTGACAGATGTAAGACTGCATGATCATTTCTTGACAATTCAGACAGCAGTTTGTCATATTTATAATTTCATTCATGCAGCAAGAATTAGTCTAAAAGTGGATCCTCAATGATCAGACGTCTTTTTGCCTGACTCGTATCCAGTAACTTTATCTCAAATTTAGTCACCTGAGGCAGATCTCATCTACAGGCACACACAGATTCTTATGTAAGGATTATGGACTGACAACTTCTCTCGAGTAGGCTAGGCATTAAGAACCCAACCCCCTCTAAGAAAGCCATTATCTCGGTCTTAATCCTGGAGGCAGAGGGTTAAAGAAGGCGCTGTTACATGTACTCAAACACACCAACATGCTTTTCCACCACTGACCTTGTTGAAGAGACAGTTGAAGTCCACATGGACACAATCACCATTGGTGGAGTCCAACAGGATGTTTTCTCCATGGCGGTCTCCCAGACCCAGGATGTATCCCACCATGCTCATGACGGCAGTGGTGCGACAGTACGCCAGCCGTGCATTGTACCTACAGGCACACAACAGCGTGGCTTTGATGCTTAGGGTTATCAGAATTTCCAAATTTTGACATGTGTTAGATACTGTAGTCCTAGAAATTTTGCACATGGTTAATTCTGTGCAAAGAACATTTTTGGTTGCTTAAATTAGAGAAAATGTGTATTTAAATTTCATGCAATCAAATGTGGAACATGTAAATTGAAATGTAATACAGTATATCTTTTTGTGTATTTTTATTTCATTCTGCACATGAAGTACCAGCACAAAGACTGCAGTATGAAATTAAATCAAGGGCAAAAATTTCTAGAACTGTAGTGACATATCTTTCTACCTGAATCAGAGTAAATCAATGTTTTTTCATTTACTAGGGTTTTACAGTACCTTATTTCCACTGTTATAAGTACCCTGCCTATCACAATACTGTTCCTGAGAGCTGTAAAGTGTAGGCTAAGAAGGAGTATAGTCATCAATACACCTACAGGTTCCGTCACTCAAGTTCTGGACAAGGTACAAGATCCACAATATTTCACTGAGTATTGCCATTGTTTTAAACTGATCTTTAACCTTTCAGCTTACAACAGTCTTCTTTCTAATGCCATAGGGTAACATGACAAGGGAGACTGTATCTTACTGTTGTGTGTATATGTATCCCCATCAGGCAGTGAATCGAATGGCTGCGTGACATACATCATGCTGTGACCATTAATAAAATGTTAATAATGTTATTTTGACAGGTTTTGAATGTGACTGTTATTTGTATTTAATTCTAAATTACTTCTGTATAGGCCTGGCTATTCGTGACAGGTCATCAACCATCCAGCTATATATGGTAACATTTGAAGCAACAGACTGCTCCATCACCCAGAATGAGGGTTCCTTATATATATATGATCTTACCATGACGTTGGGTCCGGGAAGGTCTTTAGGAACCACTCACTGAACACTGGTGGGTGTCTTGGCAGTAGCTTCAGTCGGTACGTCTCTATCTTCTTCCTGGTGGACAGTCGTGTCATAAACATTAACCATTTGTCCTTTGGATTGAGGTGACAATAACAGCTCTATTTGGCACGAGCGGAGAGCTGCATGAGTAATCCGCACCCAAGACAGCTGTTAACCCATGGCATGCTACCCTATGGGGTACCATCAAAAATTCTCATTTAAAATGATTTAACTCTTTCCGTGCCAAATTTTGGACTGAGTCAACAGTTTTTATTGGCGTGCATTGGGTGCAATACGCCCAATGCGTGCCGAGAAAAGCTGTTGACCTGGGATATTTTCTCTGGAACTATAAGCATACTGGTACATTGAATCAAAAGTCTTTTTACAAGGAATACGAATCTGGGATGCTTGTTAAATTTTAAGACTGGTTTGACTAAAGGAGATCGACTTGAATCATGATTTATGCTCAAAGAGTTAATTGACAATAAAATGAAGCACAACAATGAGGCAGACAGTTGCCATCTATTCAGCTGGCAGGAAAACCCATGAGACAGGGGGTTAATGGAGGGCCTGGGTGTCAGCCCTGTTCCGCCAGCAAGTCCATCTCACCGCCAGGTTAACTCTTTCAGTGCCAAATTTTGGACTGAGTCAACAGCTTTTCTTGGCGTGTAATGTGCCCAATGCATGCCATGAAAAGCTGTTGACCTGGGATATTCTTTCTGGAACTACAGGCATACTGTTACTTGAATGAAATGTCTTTTTAGGAAGAATACGAATCTGGGATCCTTGTGATAATTCTGACTAGTTTGACTTCAGCAGATCATCGTAAGTCATGCTTGGCACTGAAAAAGTTAAAACAGTCAATTCTGGTGATCAGAAACCTTGCTGTTTGTGACCGTTTTGGTATGATAAGCAAGATACAGCAAAATTAACAGTCGTTGGATCACTCATGCTTCAACAGGAGAATCTCACATTACAATGTCTGCCAAAAATAACATTCTTTAACACTGAGCTCTCTAGCTCAATGTTAAAATTTGTTATGTTGAAGCAAGATACAGCAAAATCAACAGTCGTTGGATCGCTCATGCTTCAACAGGAGAATCTCACATTACTTGGCTCAGGTTGAGTGCTTAATAAACAACTCATCTATAAAAAGCTCTCATTTTTTTTTACCCTGAACTTTTTTGGTGGCTGGGTGTTACAGCTTGAGTTTTTGAAACAGTACACTGCAGAAACTTATCAATTCTGGGCAGCATGGGCTATTATTCACTGCAAAAAGCACCATGAAAAATCTGCATAGTTACTACCTTGTGTCTGACAGTAATTTTGACAAAGGACCTGTAATGAACCCTCTACACATGGTAGTATCTATACGTAACAGTGCATTCTGTAACGACCTATGATGAACCCTCTACACTGAACCGTGCATTCTGAATGGACCTGTGATGAACCCTCTATACATGGCAGTATGTACTGTAAGGACCTGTGATGAACCCTCTATACATAACAGTGCATTCTGTATGGACCTGTTATGAACCCTCTACACATGGCAGTATGTACTGTAAGGACCTGTGATGAACCCTCTATACATAACAGTGCATTCTGTATGGACCTGTTATGAACCCTCTACACATGGCAGTATGTACTGTAAGGACCTGTGATGAACCCTCTATACATAACAGTGCATTCTGTATGGACCTGTTATGAACCCTCTACACATGGCAGTATGTACTGTAAGGACCTGTGATCAACCCTCTACATATAGAACATACTGTAAGGATGCCTGGGCAGGCAACTGCATGGCTCGAAGTTCCTTGCCAGACGTGTAGAGGCCCCGCTCTTTGTACAGTCTCATCAGGATATGACGAAGACCACTGGTGTTGGGCACCCACTCCAGCAAGCCACACTCCTCATTCAGTGGAGTCACCGTCTGAAACCAGCAGTGTACATCATCATAAGTGATGCTATAGGATCCTTACCAGGCAACAAGTCTGCTATGCGTACAAGCTATTCAGCAGATCACTAATCTCAATTACATTATTGTAAAGCTGGTTTAAGTTTAGTCTGTGTGAAAAGGAGCCCTACGCAATATGAAATATGATGTAGGCTTAAAGTCAGGACCGGTTATCTAGTGTGCTGGGGCTTTGTGTGAGTTGAATGTAGTGTGTAATCTACATTGTACATTCTTAAACTCAACAGAAACAAAAAGCTGACCAGTTCCATGTTTTCTTTTTCACCCTTGATGGGTGTGGTAACTTACATAGGGTTCATGGTGCAGCATCTTATGTTAGGTTAAGGGCGCAGTAACTTAAGTAGGGATACAGGTGTTGTAACTTATATAGGGTGAAGTATGTAGTAACTTACAAACGGTTAATAAGGTATTAACTCACATAAGGTTAAGGGTGTGGCACTGTAAGTAAGGTTAACGGCGTGGTACTGTAAGTAGGGTTATGGGTGTGGCACTGTAAGTAGGGTTAAGGGTGTGGTACTGTAAGTAGGGTTATGGGTGTGGTACTGCAAATAGGGTTAAGGGTGTGGCACTGTAAGTAGGGCTATGGGTGTGGCACTGTAAGTAGGGTTAAGGGTGCAGTACTGTAAGTAGGGTTAAGGGTGTGGCACTATAAGTAGGGTGATCGGCATGGTACTGTAAGTAGGGTTATGGGTGTGGTACTGTAAGTAGGGCTAAGGGTGTCGTACGGTAAGTAGGGTTATGGGTGTAGCACTGTAAGTAGGGTTAAGGGTATGGTACTGTAAGTAGGGTTAAGGGTATGGTACTGTAAGTAGGGTTATGGGTGTGACATTGTAAGTAGGGTTATGGGTGTGGCACTGTGAGTAGGGTTATCGGCGTGGTACTGTAAGTAGGGTTATGGGTGCAGTAACTTACATAAGTTCTGATGTGCAGGTCTCTCCTCCTGCTCTCGGGGTCCTTCCTCAGCAGCTTGTTAACAATGCCATTAAACTCCATCAGGCGAGCGTCCTTCCTCAGATCATCCTGTCAGCAAGTGGATATATTAAGGTACCAGGACACAGGTCTCAAGTAGATACATTACGGTACTGGGACATAGGTCTCAAGTAGATACATTAAGGTACCGGGACATAGGTCTCAAGTAGATACATTACGGTACTGGAACACTAGTCTCAAGTAGATATATTAAGGACAGGTAAGACACCAAAAATAAATCCCACTTTAGTCAATCCTAGCTCAAAATGTATTTGCGTTAGAATAACATATCATATATGTGTGTACTCGTCATACTCCAAAGAATTTATATGTTCCGTATTTGGGTGTCTGTGATGTTAATTGTTGAATAAACAATTGAATGTTGACCGCAAAGCATCCACCCCATAAATGTCGATATAAGTCACTAATTATTTGTGATAAAATCATAATTACACTTGGATCTTAATCCTGACATATTGGCAACAAAAAACGATCCTGCGATATTTTATGTTTGGTTTCGTTTTTCTGTTATCCATCCTCAAAGTTTGACGTTTCAATTTTCCCTTTGATTTTCAAGATGTTCATTTTCTTCATTTCATAGAAAAAGAACGAAGCAAAATTTAGAAAATCGCTGAATCGTTTTTGCGGTTCAGACATTAAAGAATCAAAAGCCGTTAACCGGATTAAATTTCGCCCAGCCGTTTTCTTGGAATAACCATTCTTAGGTGGGGCTCTCGTCCTATTATCCTTTCTGAGAAAACAAGCTTCAAAGGCCTTTGATGTTGATCATTTGCCTCTCAAACAATACCATTTGCTAAAGTTGAGTTGATATTTGTACAAAACGTAGCAAATATCGTCCCTGAACATTTGGGGAGGTTGTCAATCAATTCTTGGCCAATCACATGAATAAAAGAGCCTTTGAAGTACGGAAAACATTATTCAGCGATCTGTCAAACGGCGATAGCGACAGTCTGGTTTCAAAGTGTGACGTCATGGAGGCGGCCCTTCCGGCCCCGTGACCTCTAGCCTGGCAACGAAAGTTGTGTTGCCTTGCCTTGCTTCGGTGAGGCGGCCTGCGGCCGCTCATGGTCAGTGCACGGATGGCGGGTTTGGTCTTCCGCCCCCTACCTCTTCACCCCATTTTTAGGGATTGTGTTTTATTGTATTTACTCGTCTTGTATCTGTATACTTTATGTAGTTAGCTTGTTAGACTTGTCTTTACACTTTACTTAGTTAGCTTGTCATTATTTTGTAGTTATTTTCTCAATGAGTTTCATTTCTCTTTCCAACCTGAGCTTTGTAACGCTAGTTTGTGTGTTTTCTCTTGTGTTCACGTTTATGCTTATTTCAATGTGTTTATTTGTACTTTTATTTCCTCATCCCTGGGTTCCGATAAAGTATTATTATGTGGGTGGGTATCGTTGATTAGGGTGTAAGTTTTTTTCCCCCGCCAGCTTTGGTGTGCAGGACCACTGGGGTAATCCATCGCGACACGGCCTTTGAAGTTTGAAGGGACATCGTCTGACGATTCCCGCTCCTCTTGAACATTTAAAGTCTCCCTTCATTAGAACGCAAAACAAGCAAGATAACTATAAAGTAAACCACTAACGCTATGATATGTTACCATGTTTGCATCTTTTCCCTGCCCATAAGCATACTTTCGGCATGCTGCCTTATTTCGCATTGCCGCCCTGATGCCACTGTCTTTGTGCCATGGGCCGTTGCTACCTGCAGCCACGTGACAGGCTGTTAAGTATGATTGACGGGTGAAAACCAAAAGAATGACACATGGACGTTCGGATGTCCACATGCCCGTGTGGTTTTTGGCGTTTTTCTCATATTTCTACTTTAGTTAAAAGCTCGAAATTTTGACAACTAATAGAAAGGACATTCATCTTGTAAAAACCGTTAAAATTTCAAAATTGGCCATGCAAAGGTTTTTGGTGTCTGAAGTGTCCTTAAGGTACTGGTACATAGGTCTCAAGCATATCATTTCAATGCTGTTTGCTTACATGGGTGATTTTAAAATGGGGTCAAGCATTCACTTTAATTATGTTCTAATTGAGATCTAACAGTTTTGCAATTTTGATATATGTATGAAAATAATGTTCTCATGTAGGCATTACAACCTAATATAGCTCTAAAATTTGCCAAAATTTGTCTTTTTAGAATTTCCTTTGTCATAGTAACCATACAGTAGTCTCCTTATCAGTGTTGCCAACCCTCCCGGATTCCTCGGGAGACTCCCGGAATTTTATGCTGAAAATACTTGAAAAAGTGTGGATTTTTGACAATTTTGAGTCACCTCCCGGAATTTCATCAATATTTCCCTTCTATATTTCATATTAATTTATCAACCTCCCGTACTTTTACATTTTATCTCCCGGATTTTAAGTTTGGCAGGTTGGCAACACTGCCTTATTAGGACTACTTCATAATAAGATCATTCCCTGTTACAACCACCTTCTAACAACCCCAACTTTGTTTATATTCCACATTATTTTCCTTGGCCACTTTCCTGTCAATGCCCATGCTAGTCCATTCCATGGGTGGTCTTAATTGAGATATAATAATGTATACAACTGTGATGCATAAAATAATCTAAAAAAGAATGTCTTTAGCACTGTGGCTGAAAGTTTAGGTCCACATTGTGGAAAAATTCTTACCTTATGACAGCATAATGAAGTTTGATGTCACTGCCCTGCATTTTGATCTTGGGGACAAGGCGACTTACCTTAGGCTTACACAGCATGACGTACAGCTTGCTATCACTGCCCTGCATTCTGATCTTGGGGACAAGGCTGACTTACCTTAGGCTTACACAGCATGATGTACAGCTTGCCGTCACTGCCCTGCATGGTGATCTTCTTGGGCTTTTGCAGGGATGGTAAGACCTCTACCATGTCCTCAAACCCCCGGATGTATACCTCCTTGCCCGGGAAGGGTTCATGCTGGAGCGCGGTGCCTGTGCTGGTGGCTGTGGGCAGCGTGACTGTCATGAGTGACTGGAGAGGCAGCAGGATTCTACTGAAGCTACTGCAAGTATGCATCAAACATAAAAATTGAGGTGTTTAATGATTACTTGAGCTCATTGCTTTATTAGCTTTTTCACCTTTGGTCTTCATACGCAGATGTACTGCCTTAAAATAAATCCAGACTGAGATGTACATCAATATGCTATGAAATAAGTAATTTTCAGGTTTATATCCCTAATTCACTTCTTTTTGTTTTCTTATTTTTGACCAAAAAAAAAAAAAAAAAAATGTAGAAATGCCTTGACTGTTCGAAGACAAGTCCCGAACTATTTCTAGGTAGGGTCACGTGATCAGTAAGACAAAGGCACAATTAAATTACACAGAACGATGACATCTACATCTGTAGAACCAATGAACAACCAAAGTACTCAGTGATCCTGTCACATTGAATTGCTAAAACATACTTGAAACAAGATGCTTCATACCAGAATGTGTACAATGGAAGCTCAAGAATCCCTCACGTAAATTGGGCAGATCAAATTTATTATTTTGTGGATCAAAATATACAATCAATTTTACAAAAGCCTCCTGGATTGTTAGACAGTCTATTAAATGAGCATCAAATGTTTGGTTTGTTCTATGATTGGACAAGTCAGAGTGACTGAGGTGTACCGATCATCAACGAGTCTCTGAAGAGGCTTGAAGTGCTGCGAGATGCTAAGGGTGGCCAGGTTGCCCTCCACTGGGCGGTTACACAGGTCCAGCAGACGGTCTGTCAGCTTGGTGGCATCCTGTTAGATATGAAAGGTAAAACAAAGGAATCTCACACACATATAGAAAATTAACAATCTGTATGTCAGTATATGACCCAGTGGTAGATTATATTTTCAAAAGTCAGTGTTCAAAGCCTAGTGTAGTCACCTAAACTAATTTGACTTTTTCTCTTGAATACTATGTATACTGCATTATCTATTTGGATCTAGAAAAAAAAGTTTTTTTTGTTTACAGCCGCATAATCTGTCTTATGTCATGTTGTGTTTCTTTTTGACCTCGTCCAGCACAGCGCCATGTTCCTTGTGACAGTCTAACATGATCAGATCCACTAATGCAGCCAACAGATCATGTAAATCCTCATGAGATTTGTGACAGGGATCATTGTGCTGTGCCACATGGTGTCTTATCTGTCCTGTCCTTGTAGTGTCTCATCTGTCCTGTCCTGCGCTTTCTTCAAGCAAGAGGCATTTCTATACAGTATGGCCTTTCTTGCCAATTTTGTTCATTTTCAAGTACAAATAAAATATTTTAAACCCAACCAAACCAAGACTGAGCCAACAAGTTAACTTTGTGTGGTTGGAGTAATGAGCCACCATCTGGGATTTAAGGTTACATTTTGTGAGAAACAAGAAATCTTCAAAGAGAAGTGGCCTGCTGTTATATGCTTAGTTTTTTTTTTAAGGGGATAGGGTGGTGGTCCTTTTTACCAATAATTTTCTTTAAAAAAAAATCTGCTTACTGGTATTTAGACATATTTTACCCCTTCTCACCTTCCTGTACACAGCGATTAATGCGTGAGCATTGATCTTGAGCTTTTTTATGCTGTTTCAAATTGTTAATCAATGTATTACCTATGAAAAAGCTAAAAATGAAAGTTAACCATCACTTACCAGTAGAAACTTGTTTAACTTTGGGTCCAGAGACCTGCAGGGGAACAGAGGACATAATTACCAAGTAATATACAACTCCCATTCTCTTAAACTGTAGACAATGTGTAACCATGTAGTGTTACGCAGCTTAGGGGACCTATAAATTTTTTTGCACATTACTGCTGGAGCTATACTGTGCAGTTATAGCCAAGAGTATGTTCTGCTAGGGTTGTACAATTGGCCTACGCCTCTGACCTCTGGTGGCCAAACAGGACACCAGGCATCCCTTTAATGGCATGTAACATTACCCTGCTGTATGCAAATTATCCCTTGTCTTAGTATTTAAGGCAAGCATCCCATTTTGGCAGCCTCTTTGCTGCAGAAGTCCCTTGTAGGCAGGAGGTTTGTCCCTCAGACGAGCCAAGCCAAGACAAAGGATTTCAAGCTCCCCAATTAGGAGAGAAACTAAGTTAAAACCAATCTTTTTAACTTTACAGGTAAGTGTCAGTCTCAACTTTATTCATTATTTGATGCATGTTTTTGGAATTTTTCTCCACTTTCAAGGTCTCTGTAAGAGAGAGAGACTTAAAAGTACATGGTCACCACATCCTCCTTTGTCTGGAGGGGTAAGTCTCACAGAGTGAGTGGAGGGAGAATGACTATGAAAGATCAACTAAAGTGACCAGGAGAGGGAAAACACAGTAGTTGGTAATAATTTAGTCTTGTATATATTATTCTGGACATTTAATACATTTTTGACAAAGTTCATGAATTTTCAAGTCATATAGCTCTTTGTTCAAATGCTGGGCCTCATGGCCAAAGTGTAAAGTAGTTAATTGTTCCTAATTGCATGTTAAAGTCTTAACAGTACATCTGGTAAATTTATAGCAAAACTGAGTAATCCTGAAAGTTTTGCAGTTTAGCATTTTACACTTTAACCCAGACCAGACACTCTCTGAGTGGTTTATGTGGAACTTAGGTAAAGTAGGATTTCGAGGCAAACCGTCCTTAAAGTGTAGGAAACTCTATTAAATAATTGTAATTAAGCCTTAAGTTGTCAAATTATTCACTGAAAGCTCAAAGAAAATGGAAGCTCATATTTTGGCAATGGAATGTGTATGTCACCACTTGGCTGGACAAGCCACGCCAAGATGAAACATGAGTACACAAAGGGAGACATGGCAAGTAAGTACTGCAGAGAGCCATATGCCACACCCATACTTATGATGCCTTGGCTGGTGCTGCCACCAGTGGTGACATTCGGAAGTAATTTTGTAAATAGAAGTTGAAGTCTGTTATGCCTCTCTTTGCTGCAGAAGTCCCTTGTAGGCAGGAGGTTTGTCCCTCAGACGAGCCAAGCCAAGACAAAGGATTTCAAGCTCCCCAATTAGGAGAGAAACTAAGTTAAAACCAATCTTTTTAACTTTACAGAGCACAGCCCAACACACGAGTTCACAGAATAAAGATTGCCATCAGTCATCACAAGTGTACCACTGAGTTGAGTTGTGTGTCACTAATTTATAGGGTTTCCGAACAATCACTAACCAGGACTGAGTTGCCCTTTTGCTCAGTCCACTGGTTACATAAATGGCGCCCGATGTGGGGCCCTATAAACAGTGACAACTGATTGTGATTGACACAACAACAACTCAAAAGGAGAAGTGTCTGTGAGTGTGAGGGGGTGATCCTGCAACAGCCACAGGTGATCGACAGGGAGGAGGCCAGCAGAGAGGGTCACGTGACTTGAGCCAGACCAAGCCAGGGCCCATACATTCCTGGGATGCCACTGCAGTGGCAGTGTCCAGCTTCAACCAGCAGCTTGTGAGACCCGGTGAGCAGTGTGGTTGCTAGGCAACCACAAGTGGGAGAAACCCATCCTGCAGCAGCCTTGACCCAGCCAGCCAACCTGGTGACAGTGGTGTGAGAAGTGCCGGAAGGAGGGATCCTGACATAAAACTGAGGGGACATTGATGATTGAGAGACTCAGATAAAGTAGACAGTGGGTACTAGTCCTCTGTAGGACCAGTACAGTGCACACCACAAGTTAAAGGAGGATCCAGAGGCCGGCAGAGATTGTGACACTGTCCAGTGCACTGTGTTCACACTACTGAAAGTTTTGGAGCAGGCATTCATTGTTTGGACTTCGCTTGGTTGTAACTTAATCCCATCCATCCATATTATACGGATGAACCAAACACACTACTGCAATTATACATGTGACAGCTGAAAAGGACCTTAACAATTGAAAGCTGCTGCCTGTATTGTTTAATTCTAATGAGTATTCAGGACAATTTGCTTTAATCTTTTATTTTATTTTTTTTTCTGCATACACGTAAAATTTGATGTATTCTATGGCTGATATCCTCTGTGCTAAGTTAATTCTGAAATAGTAGGAAGGATATTTCTTTAGTATTTCATGCTACATACTTGGTGGCATTCTGATAGTTTACTTTATAAGACTTAAGGTTGCCTCAGCAAAGGATCAACCTAGCCGTAATTTAAGTGAATCCTCATGATTACTTATTGTCCTTTTGAATTTGAATCTGCTAAACAGATTGCTCTTATGTAAGAACCATTCCAGATGCCCCATTCATGGAAGCTCGCCCTATGCTGACTGCTGTGGATGCCTGAGCCTGGTCACTTTATGAAGTTATGAGAGATATAGACAGGTGTGTGTGTGTGATAAGTGAGACTTAGTCCTCAGGACAGGGGTTAAAGTGGTGACAACTTGGTGAGTAATCACTTTATTATAGTAAGTTAGTCTAATAAACAAAAACAAAAACACACAACTAACATCTGGCCACATTTCACAACAATGGTGAACCCAGATGATGATTCCACTGCAAGCCAGGATGAAGGTAAGTCCCCTCATAGCATGCTCCAACAGTACCCTAGAATTTCCCAATTCTCAGGGGAAACAACTGGGAAGGGGGAAGTTACCTATGACGTATGGCGGTTCGAGGTAAAATGCCTCCTTAAGGGAAAGCTTTACACTGAGGAGGCCCTTGCCCTTGGATTGAGAAAGTCCGTAAAAGGGGAGGCAGGTAGGGTGCTTATGCATATTGGTGAAGAGGCCACTGTGAAGGATATATTACACAAGTTTGACAAAGTATTTGGGACTGTTGTCTCTGGAGAGACCTTGCTACAAAAGTTTTACAGTGAGTCTCAAAAGGAGGGGGAGTCTGTTGCTGCTTGGGGATGTCGCCTGGAGGATATCCTCAGGAGGGCCCAAGAAAGAGGGAAGGTTACAGAGGGAGCATTTGATCAGATGTTAAGAACGAAGTTCTGGTCAAATTTATATAGTGAGAAAGTCCAGAATGCACTGAGACATAAATTAGATTGTATTAAGGACTTTGATTCCCTGCTAGCTGCTGCTCGTGAGGCGGAGCACGAGATCCATGAGTTCAACCGCATACGGGATACACAGGGCAGTAAAAGTAAAACTGGCAGGGTCCACCAGGCTACCGCCTCTGGACAAGAGGGAATAACTGAGGCCCTTGCAATGATTATGCAGAGGCTCGATAAAATAGAAGAAGGAAATAAAAAGGGAAAGGAACAGGCTAGTCTTGAGGCTGTGGTTGCTAGGCTGGAAAAGCTGGAGACCAAGGGGCAAATGAGGTCCAGCCATAAGCGTGGGACTCAAAACCAGACCACTAGGGCTCAGGGGAGTGAAGACAATGATGAAATTATCTGCTACAAGTGTAACCTACCAGGGCATGTGGCCATAGGTTGTAGAGCTCGCAGTAGCCGCAGGGCACCTGATTTAAACTCCACCCAGCCTCTGCAGCCGGGGACGCAGTAGGCTCCATGAACTCTAAGGGCCCCGAGGTAGCTCAAACCCAAATTGAGCACGTAGGCAGTAGGTCCAGCAAGGATCTTTTAGGTAGGATTGTAGGAGAAGCTAATGAGTGTGTAGCATACGTAGGGAATTCAGAGTGTGTAGGTTTATTAGATACTGGTTCCATGGTCACCACCATTAGTGAAGCTTTTTATAGAGAGAACTTGAGTGGTATCCCAATACATCCCCTAGGGGGTATACTCCGTGTAGAAGGAGCTGGTGGCCAGGCCATCCCCTACCTGGGGTATATAGAAGTAGATATTGGGTTTCCAAGGGAAGTGACAGGGGCAGAAGGGACACACCGTATCCTAGCATTAGTTGTGCCAGATACGGCCTACAATAACAAGGTCCCTCTAATTATTGGTACCAATGTCATCAAGCTATGCAGGGAAAAGTGTATGCAAAAGTGTGGAGTCCGGTACCTCCAAAAAATGAACATTCCCACCCCATGGAAACTGGCTTACAAGTACTTAACCGTTGCCTCCAAACAGGGAGACGAAAGTAAAGAACCAGATGCTGTGAGAACAGGGAAACATCACCCCACAGTGGTTAAACCAAATGAAAGCAGGGTGATTGATGTGTATGTTAAGGGTAAGACAGAACACACTGAATACAGTGCAGTGATAGAGCCAGTTACAGATACTGCAGTACCTAGTACTCTAATTGTTGCACCCACAGTAGTACAGGTGGACGGGAAGGGGGGTACTTGCAAGGTACCTGTTCGAGTTCAGAATTTATCTGCCAGAGAAGTAGTTCTACCCCCTAAAACAGTGATAGGTGAGCTACAGGAAATAACATGGGCATTACCCCCTGCTGATGCTAATAGGGTGTCTGTATACTCCCATGTTAACACTGCCCAGCAAGATGGAGAAGGTAGTGAGGATGAGGATGGTAGTGAAGGCAACCCTTATGAAGTGGACCTTTCCAAGTCAAACTTGACCCCCCAGCAGTCAGTAAAAGCTAGGGAATTTTTAAATAAGTGGAAGTGTGTGTTTTCCCAACATGAGTACGACTTGGGGACCGTTACTGGGGTTGAGCACAAGATACCACTAACAGACGAGACCCCATTTAAGATGAGACATCACCGCATACCCCCCTCTATGTACACAGAACTTAGGGAGCATCTCCAAAATCTTTTAGAGTGCGGTGCCATCAGGGAAAGTCACTCTCCATTCAGCTCCCCGATAGTGATAGCTAAGAAGAAGAATGGAGGCCTCAGAATGTGTATAGACTATAGGAAATTGAATTCTCGCACGATCAAAGACTCGTACGCCTTGCCTCGGATAGAGGAATGCTTCCACGCCCTAGCCAATTCTACCATGTTCTCAAGTCTTGATGCTACAAAGGGGTATCTAGGTATCCCCATAGCCGAAGAGCATAAGGCCCGCACAGCATTCACTGCAGGCCCATTAGGGCATTGGGAATGCAACTCCATGTGGTATGGGTTGACTTCAGCCCCAGCAACCTATCAAAGGATGATGGAGAAATGTTGCGGGGACCTAAACCTCTCGCAGTGTGTGATATTTTTAGATGACATTGTGGCCTTCTCCATAGGGTTTGAACAGCACCTTGAGAGACTTGAAGCTATATTCAAGAGACTTAAGGAATACGGCATAAAGCTTCAGCCCTCCAAGTGCAATTTGTTCAGGGAAAGGGTCAGCTATCTGGGGCACATTGTATCTAAGGAGGGGATTGAGACCGATCCAGAGAAGATAGCTGCCCTTAAGACCTGGCCAGCACCCACAAATGTTAAAGAACTGAGGACATTCTTAGGCTTTGCCGGATACTACCGCCGTTTTGTGAGGGATTTTTCAAAAATTGCAAAGCCCTTGCATGACCTGACGGCTGGCCAACCCAATAAGAAAAGTAAAGGCAAGAGGAAGAAGGGTAAACAGTCTGCAATGCCAGAGTGGAAATGGGGGGTAGAGGAACAGAAAGCGTTTGACCAGCTAATTCAGAAGCTGACCTCCCCTCCTATATTAGGGTATGCGGACTACACTAAGCCATTTATACTCCATGTAGATGCATGCACAGATGGCATAGGTGGTGCCCTCTACCAGGAAACAGACGGCAAGGACAGGGTTATCGCCTATGCTAGCAGAGGCCTCAATAAAAGTGAGCGAAACTACCCAGCCCACAAACTGGAGTTCCTGGCATTAAAATGGGCCATCACAGAAAAGTTTCATGATTATCTATATGGTCAGAAATTTTTGGTCCGAACCGATAACAACCCCCTTACCTATGTTTTAACAACTGCAAAGTTAGATGCAACAGGACATCGCTGGCTAGCAGCTCTTTCAGCATATGACTTCAAGCTAGAGTATAGGGCTGGTAGGAACTCTGCAGACTGTGATGGGTTGAGTAGGCGACCTCATCATAGCAATGAGAGTCCGCAGGAGGTAGAGGAAGAGCCAGTAATGAAATGGGTTCAAGAAGTTAGTCAAGAGGCCATACAAGCTATATGTAGCTATCATTGTGTCCAGGGTACACAGGGGGAAACTCATGACCCATTCAGAGAAGCCGTGCCCATAAACCCGGCCGGCGACCCAGAAACAGTTGTTCAACAGTTTGTTCAGGTGGGCCCTGTGACCCTACCTTCCATGACTATGAGTCAGTGGAAACTTGAACAGGAAAGGGACCCAGTTGTTAGTAAGGTATTACATTACTGGAGGCAGGGAAAGCAGCCAAGGAGGGCAGAGAGGGTAAATGAAGACCCGAAGGTCCTATTAATTTTACGCGAGTGGCCGCGCTTGATAGATAGAGAAGGGGTACTTCATCGTAAGTGTGTCATAAATGGAACAATGAGGTATCAGCTGGTCTTACCGTCAACTTACCACAGTCAAGCCCTTGTAGGTTTACATGATGACGTGGGCCACATGGGTATAGATAGGACTCTTGACTTACTTAGGTCTAGATTCTACTGGCCAAAGATGGCCCAGGATGTAGAGACTAAAGTAAAGTGCTGTGACCGCTGTACCAGACGAAAGGTACCTCAAGAAGCCCACAGGCCTGCCCCACTAGTCAGCATACACTCCACATACCCCATGGAGTTGGTATGTATTGACTACCTCTCTTTAGAGGAATCAAAAGGGGGATACTCAAACATCTTGGTCATAACTGATCACTTTACTCGCTTTGCCCAAGCAGTACCATGTCGTAACCAAACAGCTAAAACTACAGCTCGAATCCTATTCGACAATTTCTTTGTACATTATGGATTTGCAGCCCAGTTACACGCAGATCAGGGTAAATCATTTGAAGCTGCAGTTATAAAAGAATTGTGTTCCTTAGTAGGCACTGTAAAGACTCGTACCTCCAGCTACCACCCAATGGGGAATGGGACAACAGAAAGATTTAACAGAAGTCTACTGAATATGTTAGGCACCCTACCCGAGGACAAGAAAGCAGACTGGAAATCCTATGTGGCTCCCCTGGTACATGCATACAATTGCACTAGGCATGAATCAACAGGCTACTCACCCTTCTTTCTTATGTTTGGGCGGCACCCCAGGCTCCCCATAGACATGTACCTAGGGATCAACCCTGAGGCAACAGAAACTTTAGAAAGGACTGAGTATGTCAAGAAGTTGAGAGAGGGCCTTAAGTATGCTTATGACTTAGCTTCAGCGGCTGCCAGGAAGGCAAAAGCCAAGCAAAAACAACAGTACGACAGAAAGGCAGGCAGTGCAAAACTAGAGCCAGGAGATAGGGTACTTGTAAGGAATGTTGGGATAAGGGGAAAACACAAGATAGCAGACAGGTGGGAAAGGTCACCATATGTAGTAATCTCCCAACCTAACAAGGATATTCCTGTGTATGTTGTACAGGAAGAGTCGGGTAAAAGGGGTAAACGTACGCTTCACCGCAATCTATTGTTACCATACTTTGCCCTACCCTGCCCTAACATGCCAGCCCAGGAAAGGATAGCAATAAGCAGGCAAAAGAAATCTGTAAATAGGAATAGTCCTGACCGGGAGCTTGAGGAAAGCAGCAGCTCGGGGGAGGAAAGTGAGGAAGAAAGACTATTTCTTGGAAGACCCAATCCAGAGAACATCCACCAGCCCCCTGCTGGGGATGCCCCCCTCGCCATGTCCAGTCAGGACCCACCTAGTGCCAAAAGTGAGAGTAGCCACATGGAGCCAGAGGTGGAAATTCTGGAAACAGAAAGACCGCAAGATTGTGTAGGTAACACAGTAGGGCACAGTGAACCTGAAATAGAGGTACAGCAAGAGCAAGAGGGTGAGGAACAAATAGGTGCAGAAGGGCAGGGGGAAGACTCTGATTCTGAACCCGAAAGTGACGAACCTGTACCAAGGAGATCCTCTCGAAAAAGAACCCCACCAAAATGGATGAAGTCCCGAGAGTGGAAATTTCATCAGAATGCCCAGATCCCTGTATGGGAGGAAAAGGCTAATTTCCTTGCGGAAATGAGAGGAAAATTCCCAGATAATGCCTCAGCTTTATGCACAGCTATTATTAATCTGGTTGTTAATAGTGCATAATTACTGCAAGTCGTGAGCTCTTTGTTTTCCAAATCTTCAATGACCAGTAGTGTAAATTGTTTTATTGTAAAGTGTATAACATGTCGGGACGACATTATCTAAAAAGGGGGAAGGTGTAACCATGTAGTGTTACGCAGCTTAGGGGACCTATAAATTTTTTTGCACATTACTGCTGGAGCTATACTGTGCAGTTATAGCCAAGAGTATGTTCTGCTAGGGTTGTACAATTGGCCTACGCCTCTGACCTCTGGTGGCCAAACAGGACACCAGGCATCCCTTTAATGGCATGTAACATTACCCTGCTGTATGCAAATTATCCCTTGTCTTAGTATTTAAGGCAAGCATCCCATTTTGGCAGCCTCTTTGCTGCAGAAGTCCCTTGTAGGCAGGAGGTTTGTCCCTCAGACGAGCCAAGCCAAGACAAAGGATTTCAAGCTCCCCAATTAGGAGAGAAACTAAGTTAAAACCAATCTTTTTAACTTTACAGGTAAGTGTCAGTCTCAACTTTATTCATTATTTGATGCATGTTTTTGGAATTTTTCTCCACTTTCAAGGTCTCTGTAAGAGAGAGAGACTTAAAAGTACATGGTCACCACATCCTCCTTTGTCTGGAGGGGTAAGTCTCACAGAGTGAGTGGAGGGAGAATGACTATGAAAGATCAACTAAAGTGACCAGGAGAGGGAAAACACAGTAGTTGGTAATAATTTAGTCTTGTATATATTATTCTGGACATTTAATACATTTTTGACAAAGTTCATGAATTTTCAAGTCATATAGCTCTTTGTTCAAATGCTGGGCCTCATGGCCAAAGTGTAAAGTAGTTAATTGTTCCTAATTGCATGTTAAAGTCTTAACAGTACATCTGGTAAATTTATAGCAAAACTGAGTAATCCTGAAAGTTTTGCAGTTTAGCATTTTACACTTTAACCCAGACCAGACACTCTCTGAGTGGTTTATGTGGAACTTAGGTAAAGTAGGATTTCGAGGCAAACCGTCCTTAAAGTGTAGGAAACTCTATTAAATAATTGTAATTAAGCCTTAAGTTGTCAAATTATTCACTGAAAGCTCAAAGAAAATGGAAGCTCATATTTTGGCAATGGAATGTGTATGTCACCACTTGGCTGGACAAGCCACGCCAAGATGAAACATGAGTACACAAAGGGAGACATGGCAAGTAAGTACTGCAGAGAGCCATATGCCACACCCATACTTATGATGCCTTGGCTGGTGCTGCCACCAGTGGTGACATTCGGAAGTAATTTTGTAAATAGAAGTTGAAGTCTGTTATGCCTCTCTTTGCTGCAGAAGTCCCTTGTAGGCAGGAGGTTTGTCCCTCAGACGAGCCAAGCCAAGACAAAGGATTTCAAGCTCCCCAATTAGGAGAGAAACTAAGTTAAAACCAATCTTTTTAACTTTACAGAGCACAGCCCAACACACGAGTTCACAGAATAAAGATTGCCATCAGTCATCACAAGTGTACCACTGAGTTGAGTTGTGTGTCACTAATTTATAGGGTTTCCGAACAATCACTAACCAGGACTGAGTTGCCCTTTTGCTCAGTCCACTGGTTACAAATGCATCAAGCAATAGCTAGTGTACTGAAATATAACAGCTGAAATGACCTCAATACCCCCCTGGGCCAGTGAGTGATTCTGAACAAAAACAGAGCAAATCTACAATTTTTCTGATCACTGATTAGTAATTTGAATGGAATTACCAAACAACAGTTGAATCAAAATTTAAGGAATTCCTTGGATCCAAGGTGTTCTGCAGATTGTGTTTAATGATGATTGATTTATGTTGAACCCTTTGACCTTGAAAACTGGTTCAAGATTGGCTGGGAGGGAACTTGTCCAAGGTTATCCTCAGGTGTTCCAGCTGTTAAAGTTTGAGAATTCAGCTTCAGTTGTTCTCAAGGTAGGGTGTTTACAATGATAATTTATGTTGACCCACAACTTTGACAACAGGGTGAAGGTCACCAGGGAGCAAATCTCTTCCAAGGTCTTGATAAAAGGCTTCAAGTGTAGAGTCTGATAGTCATATCTGGACTTGGTCAGCAGTCACTGTGTTTGCAAGGTGCACTCACTTGACGACAATACCTCATCAGCTGACTGAGCTGAGGGGTAAAAAAACTTTTCATTTTATATTTAAAGAAGAGTCTCAAGATGTCATGAAGATAAAATACCCCACTAGTGTGTAAATGTCGTATTACTGTGCTTCAGAGCACACCCATCCTCCACACACGACACTGAGGACAGCAGAATTTTTTATCGCGACCATTCTTTGCACACTGTCAGTCAGTCACTTTCACATATATTTGCTTTATTTCATACACAATTCAAAAAAGGATAAATTAGTGCCAGGGATCCTAATTGTGATATTACCAAATTTGAAATGGTAAAAACTGACACTCACTTTGCTTTGGCAAAGATTTGCAGACATCTCTGTACTCGCACTTGGTATGAAGACTGGAAACAAACCAGAACAGTGTCAGTTAGACATTGGAGTTTATGAAGTGATGTTAGTAGTTAATTAAAATCAACCAAGGACTCCTACATTGAAAGATTACGTGAATCCATAAAGACATATAAAATTTGAAGCACGGTAAAAATCTACATTGCTGGAAAGACAAACTGTTCACACGTCTGCAAAAGCTGCAGTCTTCAAAAACATGACAACTAACTTTGAGAAATCTCATTTTGGTGTGCAAAAATAGACTCCCCCCTCCCACCACCATCCAGCAGCAAATGGTGCCCACCAGCAATTGACTTCTCTTTTCAAAACAGTCCTTTTTTAAATGGCAATACATTTACACCTGAGTGAACTTGACAGAACATGAAGTACAGGAAAAACATCCAACTGATAACAGACAGCACAGCCCATGTGTGCCATCAGGACAGAAGGAAGTTGTCACAAGTCTATGACACTCACACTGAAAGCTGCCGGAGAACATGTGGCAAAACAGTCTAGTTACCACTGACTGAAAGAGGTGCTTTTGCTACATGTATACATGTGTTGGAACAAAGGTGCCAATGACATAAAGATACACTTTTAGCTACATGGGTTGCGATTAAATTTAAAATGGTGACATTTTTTCACATCAAGAGGTGTCATCACTACAGGCTTTTATATACAGTAAAACCTGTTTTGAGAGACCACTTCTAGGGCAGGCCAAAAAGTGGTCACATAAGGCAGATGTTCTCTCAACAGAGGTGCAATAACATGGGAAAGATAGCAAGAGAGACATGGTAAACCTGGTCTGAAAAGGCAGGTGGTCTTTCCTCACAGTGGTCTCTCAAAACAGGTTTCACTGTACATGTGCAACCTGTGGCACCCCATGGCTCTTTAAAGAGATACACTTTACTACATGTCTATGTTGGAGCAAAGGTGCCACTGACATAAAGATACACTTTTAGATACGTCATATGTTGCAATTAAATACACATCAAAGGTGTTCTTGCTAACAGCACTCCTTGGTTCTTTAATTGTGTAATTTTCAAGGAACCAAACGATGAGAAACATTGGTCAACCAGAAGCTGTAGCTCACCTTGGAGACTGCCATCATCATCCACACAGACTGCTGGGGAAACACTTCCAACAGCCGGGCTATGATTTCCTGGTACAAAATAGCAAAAAGAAAAACAAGCAAAACAAGCCTGAAGTGACAGTTTTGATAGTCATAGGTACTTCTCTATTGTCTTCATACTTGCACATTTAGGGCAACCACTGTAGTATAAAATACTTCTGAAAATTCCACACTGCAATGATTTATAGGAGACAACTTACATGAACTTTGTCGGGGCTAATCACAAATAGAATTGTGCTCATTTGAATTAACAGGATTCAACATTCAAATTCCAAGCAAAATGACCACAAGTTCAAGTGTGTGCAAATACAACACAGAGAAAAAAGAACGGTCCCAGCTGACAGCTTACCTCAGTGTTTTGAGCATGTTGTGAGGAAGGTTGTTGGTCCAGTCTCCAAATTAGCGATGGGTTATTACAGATTATCAAGTATGATACCTTCATGAAATCCTGTTTTTGACGGCGTTGTGCTGGAAACGTCAGGTGGGTACCTGTACATATCTGCACTCTGTTGTCTTAATATAGCAATTAATTTCTGACCAGAGAAGCTAATACATTTATCAATTATTTTTTTAAAAACTGATTTATATACACGTTTGCATGTGATAAATTCAATCATTTGCTGTGGTTTGTCTTTTTTTTCATTTTTTTTTTTCAGTTGGCAACACCAAGCTTTGGAAACCCCTCCCCTGTATTAGGACTTGTGCATTCCACTGCCAGAATAATGTCACTGCAACCAGAAATATTGTTTATCATGGATTGCACAACTATCCTGCATGGCAACCCTGCTTACCAACAGTTGCGCGAAGACGTCCTTTTGAGCATGACAAATACGTGAAATGAGTTGTGGGAAGGCTGTCAGGAACTGGTACGGAGCCAACTTCTGTGAAAACTGGTGCATAGTCTGAAATAAAGCAAAACCAAGGACACATTTACAAGCTTTCTGGTTCAAAAAAGCTTCTCACTTCAAGCACATTTAGCTATTCTTCTCTTCAAAAGAAGCATGAATGGGTTAACCTGTGAATAATACTCATAAGAAGCAGGTTTGTCAATTGCACAACTGGAATATCTTTAGCTCACAGGGGCATACACGTTGAGACAATGATCGCCTTCCAAAAGGCCCCCATGCAAAGCACCAGATGAAAACAACCAAGGCCAAAGCAGACCCACGTGAAGAAGAAAATCCTTTGAAAGGATGGTAGTCCCAGAGAGAAAAAAATCCTGTTCTTCCCATTCACCCTTTAGCCTTTGGATCGGAGCTGAGTGGACTCCTGGTCCTGGCACTGACTGTACCCAGAGCGCACCATGGAAACATGTTGACCTAAAAACATGCTGACAGGCCTCATAATTCTTACACAAGCTGTTTTCTATTGACCACATACTTTAAATAGAAAAATTAACGTACATAATGACATCTAGGCACTGTTATTTAGTTTAAAGGGGTCAAGGTTGGTTGGTGTTCCAGAGGACTTACTCGGTTGAGGCTGTTCAAGATGGTTCTCATGCTGGTCAGCAGTGTCTCGTTCCGTCCCTTCTTCTCCTCCTCCACAAGCTGAGCCCCATAGTCCAGCCACAGGGTCAACATTCGTGGCATTGACTGGTAGATATATTGGCTGCCATACAACAGGGAATTTCCAAAGTTCTGTACTACACGGATTACAAACTCACTGGAACAGAGACACAAATCCATTACTCCAGAGTGAAAAAATGTCACAAACACTGAGACCTTACAACTTCCAGTCACCTGTGTATATATAACATTTCCAAGAGGCTAGTCCACACTTGGTTCAAGTACCTAGTGAAAAGAACACATACATGTAGCTAGTCTTTGCTAGGCCCTCTGTGGGCCATACCTATGTCACTGTGATTGAAACAAGAACAAAACATAGGGATACCACGCTTATAGTTAGGACAAGTAATTTTTCCACATCCACTTTTTCCAATAATTTTAAAACATTTACACAGTAAATTCCCTGTTGTCAAAGACTTGCTGTAAATCAGGCTATTTAAATATTACACCCATATAGCCATGGCCCAGAACATGTAGCAAATCTCACCACAACTGTGGCTACATCCTCTCCTGCAGTTGTTTTTCTCCCTACAGGTCTACATCTGAAAATTTAAAAAACTCCAGATTTTCAGCATCAAATTCTATCCTGTATACGAGATCCAAGTGTATATGTTACCCGCGTTTTTCCAAACGGTCTGTCTCCATCAAGTTGGTCATGATCTTGTCATAATACTTGGCACAGTAGAAATATCCATCCTCCCACTTGGGCAGAACGTCCATCACTTCTTTGTATTGACGGACAATGGCGTTGCTCTCCAAACTTGCGGTCTCCTCTTGGTAACGACCCAACAGCAGGAGGGCCTGAAGGCAATAATATATCATGTTACAAAGTATCTGAACAAAAACATTGCATCATGTTACAAACTTAAGTAACTTAACAAAACCATTACATGTATATCATGTTACAAAGTATCTTAACAAAACTATTATGTCTTGTTACAAATAATCTTAACAGAACTATTACATCCTATGAAAACAAATCTCAACACAAATACATGTACAGCAAAAAGTGTATCAACACAAATACCAAATCAAGTAAAAAAGTATCTCAATACAAATATTAATATTCAAAAAGTGTCTCAACACAAATGTCATATACTAAATGTATCCCATCTTGGTTAACTTTGTCAATCTCGAAAACTCCTCCAACAGGTAAGGTCAAGATCAACTAGTTCATGTGGACTCTTGATAGAGGGCTCTGCAGGTAGGCAGGCAGGGTAGGCATGTCTATGTCCATTAGCTTCCATTGCAATTTGTACTTATGTAACTTTAAAAGTGCTCTCCGTAGAAACACCAAATTTCTTGTGGTAAATGGCTTGAAGTAGTTAAAATACTCCTGTAAATTTAATAATTTTTACTGCAAAACTATTCAGTGTACTGAATGTTACTTTAACATAGAATATTATGGGAATGCACACCTACAGCCTGCAAGAATTTTGTGTGTTAGATTGTGTATTCAGTCAAATACACATAAAATTGCTAATAGCAAAGGTCAGAATTAGCTCTAAGGTGTGTATTTGCCCTAATACACAACTGAATACACAAAAATTTGGAGGGCTACAGCTGTGTATTTCCATTAGTTTGTAGGTTAAAGCAACCTTAAATAAACTAGTCACTTTTGTAGCTGTGGACATATGATTTTGTGAGGTATTTAGTTATGCATTTATATTTACTGTCTGAAAATTTGGTGTTTCTATGTGCATTAGTTTTCAAGTTATTAAGTTGTAAATTACAATGTAAAGTAATGGGAATACACAACCCTCGCCCTCCACACACTGCAGTGCCCTCTTTTAGGCAGTTCTTGAACCTTCTGTTCTTGCCCTTGCCTATTGCGACCTCTCCTATTTAGGTAGACAATATTTCAAACTTGGAAGCTATACTTCCAAATTACAGGAACATGTTACAGCAGCAACAGTTCAATTTTGAACTTCTAGAAGTTAGCTCCAAAGTCCAGTAGATCTACAAGCTGATAAAGCACCTTGCAACTGTCTTCTCTTAGTAACTACCAAAAAGTTTTGTAACATAAGAATGTCACTTGCTTCTCTCTTTCACTTATTTTTCCTTTTCTGTCATAAAGAATAATATAGAGTTAGTCCCCAGTCATTGACACACCTTGGGTGTATTTTACACTCAGTGTGCCAAGGAATACAGTTAGTCACCAGTCATTGGCACTCCTTGGGTGTATTGTACACTCAGTGTGCCAAAGAATATACTTAGTCACCAATCATTGGCACCTCTAGGGTGTATAGTACACTCAGTGTGCCAAAGAATATATTTAGTCACCAATCATTGGCACCTCTAGGGTGTATAGTACACTCAGTGTGCCAAAGAATATACTTAGTCACCAATCATTGGCACCTCTAGGGTGTATTGTACACTCAGTGTGCCTAGGAATACAGTTAGTCACTAGTCACTGGCACTCCTTGGGTGTATTATACACTCAGAGTGCCTAGCAATACATTTAGACACAAGTCATCGGCACACCTCAGGTGTATTGTACACTCAGTGCGCCACGTAATACAGTTAGTCTCCAGTCATTGGCACCCCTTGGGTATATTGTACACTCAGTGTGCCTAGGAAAGCTGTTGACTGTGCTCAGAGGGTTAAATATGGCCACTAAAACCTTACCCTGCCACAGCTAAGTCGTGCTGCCTTCCCAGCCTCAGAGTTGTCTGCCTTTAGCTTGGCACGGTCTGGGTAGTTCTCCTCTATGGCACGCTCCAGGCAGGTTTGAGCCTGGTCATGGTTGCCCTGTCATTGTGTTGTAAAGACAATAATGTATCATCCCATCTACAATTCTAGTTACTTTTGAAATTAGTCAAAAACATTGAAGGCGATGACATTTGAGCACAAGCCAGTCTAAAGGGGAACGTGTTAATATGTAATTGAAAAGTATGGTCCATACATATTAAAAAGTATGGTCCATTAACCACTAACACATATGAAACAGGTTCACATTATTTTACTAACACATATGCTGGCTGTGTACATTGGCAGGATGCTGTTTGACTGTCTCTCACAAGTGCCTGGAAATCGCGATTAATGTTTTTACTTAAATTTCATGTTAATAGTAAGCATTCTTAATGAAAATTGGAGACACGACCTGTCATGAGGGCATGCCCTGTGTCCATAGCTTTCCTCAGCATGGGTTGGGCTCATTTCAACCCATGCCATGAATAGCTATTGATTCAGTCTTATCCTGACCAGTGAAGAGTTAATCTTCCAAGACACTGACTTTCCAAATAAAATTTATACATGTACACAATTCAAATGTTGTTAACTGAGACTGTTTCTATTCTGTAATTTTGCAATGGTGAATACTATTCTAACTTCACCTATCATTTTTTTTTTTTTTAAATCATTGATGTTTTGTCTTTGTACTTCTACATTCTTGGCACAAATTACCGTAAATGTCAAGATTCATTGCCCGGCACAACTGTGGATCCTTTAACAACCACGCTTTACGTCTGTAAACAGGCAGACACCTCTTTGGTGCAGGTACACCTACCTTTTCCCATAACCACTTGGCTTTCTCCACACACACCTCTGGCAGGTTGTACGTGGCGGCAGCCAGTAGAGACGTGTACGCAGTGGGCAGGTGACGGGCTCTGGGGAACAAAATACATAATCAAACTAATGCTCACTGAGGCTGACATTTTACTGTAGAAATATGCGCGAAAAATATCATTCTGACCTATATGACAGAAATATGTTGCTATGACACATTTTGAATCAGACCGTCTCAAATCATTACAGTGATAATCCAAAACTGAGATAAATTTTCAATGGTCTTAACTTGCATTGCCAGTAAAATCTCCTGCCATAGTTAGAATGATGGTTTCGGTGATAATTATTACTTTCCAATTAGATGCAATGTTGATAATCAAAGCAATGCTTACTTTCTGGCCACCTTTGCAGTGAGTACCCATGACTTGCCAATCTCTTTGTACAGTTGTGAGTTTTCTTCGGCCTTAACCAGACCCAGCACTGTGCGCCGCAGGTTAATGACAGGCTCTTGGACGCGGAACGACGACTGAAGACAACACACCCAAAATTATTATGGAAATTTTGAATAGGCTTGAGTACATTTTAGAACATGTATTGTTTTTTAAACTTTTTCCCACTGCATTGCCCAAAAGTGCCTGGATGTATTATGTTATGTGCCTGAGCAACAAAACAAAACGATTTTTATGATGTGAAAATGGATTCTGGGCACTAGACTTTGCTTTTGCCGGAACTGACTGCATGGTGAGTTTCCCTCTGTGCCTCTTGCAATCATAACAGAACACACCATAAGAACTTTCTCAGTCTTAATCCAACAAAAATATAAGTTTTTACATTTTAACAGCATCAAGAGCCACATATGTTGCATCTTTCTTGCCCAGCATCTATGTTATCACAAACCCCCCGTTGTTGAATCCTGGGCAGAAGTCCTGGCAGGAAGTGATGATCCAAACCATCCCCATGCTCCCATTGGTCCACATGACTAATTATTAGCATTGATTATTCAAGTAGATCATATGACGAGCTGGCATCACCATCAGCCAATAGAAAGGATTCTTTGAACAACATCTCTAACCTTTGTCAGTAATGTTTGACATAGATTTACTGCATTGCAGTCAGATTGAACCAATGGAAAATTTAATTGCAGTTGATAAAGTTCTGAACTTTCCAATGATTCCAAACATGCTTTTACCAGGAGTGGTCAAGTTTTACGATCAGCACAAACAAGTGCACTTTTACTGCTGTTTTGGCATTATTTTGCCAATTATCAACCGTAAAAGTGTTAAAATACATCACACAGGTACATTCCACCTTATTTTAATTACAAGTTTTGATGGGACACTTGGATATTAACCCAAAAATTCCATGACAACTTTTCAATCATTAACTATATTTATGAGGATCGAGCAATGGTCACAATAGCTAGAAGTTGAAAAGTTTGACCGGTTTCCTTGCGTTTCACAACTCGTCAGGAACTGTGGGCTAACCGACGTTACGTCTGATTTATATGCCGAGGGGTAACTTTCTGTTGTTACGTAAAACACGTGATCGTGATTACGTAACACAGAATATCTGTTCTACCAAGACGTTATTGTCAAGGTGAATTGGATTCAATAGAATTTGAATCGCAGCAGGCTTGCAAAATGAAGACTGCCGTAGAAACATTGCTTTTCAATCATAAAGGTCCATTTCCATGGCATAAAGTTTTTCCTCAGAGTGGAAAATACTACGAAAATCATGGTGATGGAAAACTAATTCAGCAGCGAGAATGCATGTCAACAAAAACTAATGTGACTTTGAAAGAGTTAATTCAAGGAAAAAGTTGAAATATAATGATATGAAATGCTGAACTCCTTGACGTACATTGTTAATGCAGCTAACAAAACAGCTGCACCTTGCCTGCTAGAACATATTACATGTAAATCTTTATATCATGTTATGGAAAAAATACAAACATTATAATCAAATGTCATTATATTCTTTCCAAACAGATCCAGATACTCCTTCTCTTTCCCAGAATACTCACCTGGGCCAACAGTAGACGCGAGTTCCAAAGCTGCAGAAGTGTGTCAAGGTCAAGATCAAGGTCACTCTGCATGGAGTCCCCGTTGGTGGTTCTGGTGAGGGGGAAGTTGAGGAGGGTCTTGATCCCCTGCTCCAGCTCACCCAGCATGTGCAGCCTGCAGGGGGAGCACCACAGAGCATTGCATCATTAGATATACATGTAGCACTTTAGGCATTGACCAGGAAACTTACTCAGGGTCGAGCATAGCAAACTGTACACAACGGACAAAAATCACCGCCACCCATCCCAAACATCATGACATTTGAGCTTTTTATATGAAACCATGCAACTTTTGGGGCTAACAGTTTTTACAGAAAAGGAGAAACTCACTCCTGACCTATTCAAAAATTGTCATCAGCACAAAAAGAACTTCTGGCAAAATGTGAGCCTGGTGTCTGAGGGCATGAACAACTCCCAGAGGATCTACGGATCTTGCTACCTCTGGGGTAAACTGCCAGTTTCCTCATTAGAACAAAAAAACTGTATGTGTGGAAAAGTAAACAGGAGGAGAAAAGTGTAATGTATGTACTTTAAAAGGTATACCATGGTAGCTGGGTAAAAGTATTAATGTGACACTGAAGTAGAAATAATGACATGACACCAGGACACTTGTAGCAACCTAGAGATAGGCAGCTTTCAACAAGACCATGATTAATCATTAACAGGAACTCAAATTTTTACTCTTCCAATTTGACACAATTCATTTACACTTTTTGACATGTTACTAACAAGTTGCTCTCTCTGTCTCTCGTATATCAAGCTGAGCTGACATGACAATGTACTCATATATCAAGCTGAGCTGACCTGACTATGTACTCGTATCCCCGCTGGTACGACCCTCCCTCCATGCTGGCTGCAGACAGGGGGCCCATCAGTGCCGTGCGTACGATGTCTAACTGTTTACTGAACTCCTCCTCATTCTAAAATAATAAACATGAGTGAGCTTGAATTGCTTTTTTTTCTGTTTCTCTGTTGCTCAAGTATGCTCAGTTAACGAAAGTTTGTCACCTCTGTAGTCCAGGTCGGCTGTCTTCCCTCAGCAGTGCTCCTATTTCATCATTAAAATTTATATTAAATGCAAAAGGGAGCATGGCTGAGGGAAAGCTGATGGTGCTGGCTAATACCATGGAACAAACTCCACCTTTCTCATAAATCTCAGAAAACAGTTAGAAATTCAATGACCTGTAACTATTGTTCATGTGGAGCTCACTAGTGCTAAGGAGCTGACCCATGAATTCAGTCACCACATCACTGGGAACATCAAAACAAATGGAACCTGTGCGTTAATGTAGCATTTTTGTCTGGGTTACTTCACTTCAGTTTCTATTGACACAAGAGTTTTGTGGTTTAAGATGATTGCATTTACAAAGTAACAAACCACAAGTTGCTGAAGAGACAACCACTTTTAAACTTTTTTTCCTGTAAACCTCACACTTATCTAACTGAAGGAAGAGTGGGGTTCAGCGAGTCGTCTTTGTTACCACCACTAGGGTACCTGGATGTGAAAGTGTGCATAATTTAGTATTTAATAAGCTTTACCAGCACAGAATTTTTTTTTTTGTGCTTCAATGATGGAGCCTTGAACTAAAACTACAGTCCACATTTCTATCAGAAATAAGCTTTACCAGCACAGAATTTTTTTTTCTGTGCTTCAATGATGGAGCCTTGAACTAAAACTACAGTCCACATTTCTATCAGAACCGCACAGCAGCTGGATAATTTGTCTCCTTATCCAACAGGTCTGTCAGAGTGCAGGGTGAAGTTTTGAGAGTGAAATATTCTTTAAAAAACAACTTGATGTCAAAAGTGCAAAAGTGCAGAAGCTTTGCCCAATCTTGCCCTGCAAATGTAGAGCCTATGATGAATTGATATCTGCATCGCGTATATATATATATATATATATATATATATATATATATATATATATATATATATATATATATATATATATATATATATATCATGAGGCAATTGCGAGCTTGAAACCAGTCTGGTTACTTCTGCAGTCTCAATATGAAAGGTTTATCTGCTGACAGGTTCGGATATACAGTTTCAAATGCTTTTTTCAATGTTAACAGCAAAACAACAGAGATCTTTCTTCAGACGATCGTCATCCAAAGACTTTACATATGACAAAATCTGATCCTGACTGGTTTCATGCATTCAAAATAAACTGTTCTGAGTTAATTTCGATATTTGATGTTCATTGTGTTTGGAAATGTGGCCCCTGGTCTGCATATTTGCTAATTTGAAACAGAAATTGTGACCAATGAACTGAATGACAATGGCAGCTTCACTTTCTATTAAAGAATCGGCAAACCACAAGTTTGACCCATTGAGCCACCTTCAGGGCCCAGGTTGAAAAAATGACCAAGTCGAAGCCCTTCCCAGGGCCTGCCATACTTTTTATAAAGTTGGATAAGGAAAGCCGTCTTTGTTAAAGTCAACACTAAATATTTGGAAACATTCTAGCCTCTTTAATATGACAATAATTGATCATACTGAATCTGTTTCGGGCAACATTATGAATAGTGCATTAACCTGTTGTTCCTTGAATCATGACTGGCATGGGGTAGACACTAGATGCCAAACCCATGCCAAAGTAACATGTTAAAGGAAGGCACTCCTTACGTTGTATTATACATCATTGGAAAGGATTTTTCATCAGGATTTCATATCTGATGTTTATTTTATCAATTTTCACAAATTTCCGATGTTTATTGCCAAATATTAAAACCCCCACATTACCAGCAGTTCACCATTACGCGAAGCCAGTCGAGATGTCGGACCAATTAGAAGCGACTATACAACTGGCCAATCATAGCCATCGGTTGATAACGAAGCCAAGCGCACCATGATCATTGTTCAACACAAAGCCACTTCAAATTATGAAAATTGTTTTCGAGGTCGTTATCGACGTAAAGAATATGCATATGTTATGTGTTTCAATCAAATCAATTATTATTTATCAATGTATATACTCAATTCATGATAATCGGTCGTAAATCGTGACCGTGTAACGTGAGCGATAATATGAGCTCCGGGAGTTATCAAACGATCGGAATTCGTCACGCAGCTTGAAGTGCGCTGAACACAACTTCGTGGTTTTGTATGCTGCCAATACTTCTTCTGGGATTTTCATAATAGCATTCCATTTATCTGCTAATGATGTGTCTTTTGGCCAAGAATGAAAATATCTTTCTGAATATTCGGTGGCTGTGCCACCGCACGAAACACACCTTGGCATTTTCGTCTGTTCGCAGTCAATGAAAAACTTGGAACTCTCTACCGCACGGAGGTGTAGAAGGCTGCAGAATACCGCTGTTTCCAAATTTGGCTATAAATATGTTCAAGATCGCGCGAGGAAAGACGTGACATATCGTGACTCGTAAACGTTGCTTTTTTCTCGCTAAAACGAGTTATTAAAAACAGTTTTAAACAACTGCTGCATATACATTGACATATATTATTAGTTTTCATTACATTTCCGACCACTTCAATTTGAAACTAGGAGTTTATTCTCATCAAGTAAAAAAAAACTAGGTGCAGAAGTAGGACTCCCGTGATCCACGAAATCGCCTTTGATCTTCCATATGTTTGCCGCTTCCGGTAATTTGACAGGTAAAGCTGATTTCAGCAACATTAAAATGCAGATTTTAGAAATATGGAATAAAATATAACTAAACCATTTTACATGTGGTAAGTGCCTGACATGAAGTTCCCAAAACACTTAAAATACAACGTAATGAGTGCCCTCCTTTAACATGGGGCATGGGATCTTGATTGGTTTTATCTACATTTTTCTTTCAAATTGTTTATCATTACAGTCTAAATTAATCACAAACATTGAAGCGGACATTTGACCATCTGCTGGTTCAAGGAGAGAGTTCACTTGCACCTGCATGGATAGACAGCCTGAGAAAAGACACTCACGTTGTAGCTTGATGCTAAGTTTGGCACCCACTTTTCCCACAGCAAAGGGTAAAACCTTTACAAAGTGATAATTTTTATTTGGGCTGACTTACAAGTTAACAGACCAGTATAAAACTGCTGCCTGAGCCTTTACTGATGTAATCATACCCCAAGTTCAATATTCTGACTGGCTTGTGTACTTAGGACCATAAACCAGGACATATCTACAAAGAGTTGACTGATTACCCGGTCTTTGACGGCCAGCAAGATCTTGCCCAGCCCAATGTTCCAGTTGTCCGACTGCTCCTCCTGCAAAGATACAGTACTGGAAGTTATCCACAACTAGGCACACCTTGCTTTGTTCTGCTTTTCAATGGCTGATATGCAGTTTTTCATCCATTTCTAACAGACACACCTCTTAATTGATTATAACTGTTTGTCAAAACACCGGACATGCATACTAATTCCCTGTCAATCTTTATGACCCTGCCCCCACACAACGGTGACAATCAGTTGCCATGATACAGGGCATACTGACAGAAGAGCATGGGGGTCACCAATGTTTCTAGTAAAATACTTACTCCAAACGTGATGACTCGAATTACACTCAGTGTGCATTTGAAGAACATGACTGACTTTGTAAATGGTTAATAGTATAAAGTTGTCAGTTTGATAAGGGCAACATATTTTGTTATGTTTGATACAGTGATCTGTGCATACATACGAGGTACTTCTTCGTTGAAGGATACCAGCCACAACAGAACCACAGCTAACATGAATGTCACCTATGGTGCAGAACTTTTACAATGCGATAATCTGACATGGCTCAGAAAAGCTCTTTGCTAACATGCATACATCCTGCTGTGCAGTTTCTTCAAGGCCCTAGCATGCTTGGCTTGAATGACTTACGCTAAGAAATTGCATTACTGCAATTGAAGTTTATTGTTACCAAAACTATTAATATTACATGTATAGAATACACTATGGTAATTTTTTGTAGACAGATTATTTTCACTTTTATAAATTTCAAAAGGAGTCTTTCTGAAAAATTAGGCAGCTAAATGAGAATCAATATAGGACCTGCTGTAGGGAATGTGATGCAGTGCTGCCACCAGGTGGCCAATTATATATGTTAACTTTATGCATGGGACAGGACAGTGTGCACAATCTCTTGTCAGCTCAGGAAATTTGTGGTATCTCAGCCAATGGTTCCCAACCAGGTTGGGGATCACAAAGAGAGATGAAAGAGAAGTTAACTGTGGCATGAACATTGTAAAAAGTCACATAAGGAGCCCATCCAGGAAGTAAAATATGGCCCACTTTTTCTGTCTGCTTATATTACATCTGAGAGTTATCTCCAGAGTAAGTTGTTGTTTCATCCGTTACTGTTGGTAGCAACAGGTTGCCTTTACCTCTCGCTACCTTAATTCTGGTTCAGAATATACTGAGGGGTACTACAGGTAAGTCGAATAAGTTCCTAACCTTGAGGTATGTCTGCAGATTGTCCCATTGGCCCAGCTTCCACGCGGCCTCCACACGGTACGCGTTAAGACTCTTGGCCCAGGCGGGTCTGCAATGTACAACACTTATACAGATCTCTGAACACACAGAAATAGTGAAGGTCTCTATACACATAGAAATAGTATAGTCTCTGTACACACAGAAATAGTATAGGTCTGTACATCCTTAAAAAAAGTACAGGTCTCTGTACACAGAGAAATAGTACAGGTCTCTGTACACACAGAAAAGCACAGGTCACAAAACTACAATATTTTTCAGCAGGTCTACCAAAAAGTAACCAATTTTATGAAGTTTGCCAAATTAAAAAAATAACCTACCAATTTATGCCCTTCATTAACTTTTATATTAACACTGAAGGACTAACTGTCAATGTATTGACATGCAACATTTTCCCATTAAAGCACAAGCAAGCAACTTTTTTTTTACCATAAATAACATTCTATTTACCAACAGCTTTCCTCGGCACACTCAGGGTACATTGCACTCATAGTGTGCCCAGGAAAGCTGTTGACTCAGTCTGCTGCTGGTTAAGTACATAATATGAGGGTTGGTTGTATGATAAACACAAAAAAAATTGTAAACACAGTCAAGTTCATAACAGTCTTTTACTGACTATTACTTGCACAAGAAGCAGCTAAAAATTAGCTTTCACAATGTTAAAACTGACAATCTGTACATAATATCTACAATGCAAATAAGAACATACAAGTTTATCTGTCCATCCTCATTTATAAAATTTATTTCAACAAGAGATTGGGTTTATTTTCATTAAGTTGGTGTCCATGGTATGGCCAGAATTGCCAGTGATACATGATATACACTCTGCAGACCTGTACTTACTTGTTAGCTATACTCCCAGTAGCCAGGTCCATCGAGGTACTCAGTTGACCCAGATCCATGAAACAGCGAAGCAGACCCTGACGCGGGGACAGCTCCTGTGGCGCCCTCTGGATGGCCTGCTCATAGCATACTGAGGCATCGGCCAACTCACCTGTGAAACAGATCAATCATAATATTAATTCAGCAGGTAACAGGGGACCATGAAATTTCATACCGGTAATATCACTTTGAATACTTGAGCTACTTGCGGACTGTCAAGTAAGACCAATGTTGTTAAGAGAATGCTGGGTACATTTGTTCATGTGCAAGGCATCTCTGCTGGGGATATGTTCCAATGTGTTCATGTTGCCTTGCTTGCTATACATTTTCTGAGACCTGTCTTCAAAGACCACCTCTAGGGATGACCAAACTGTGGTCTCTAAAGACAGGTGTTCTCACAGGAGCCATGAATAACATGAACAATACTAAGTAAAGACCTTGAAAATGCAGCCATTAAAGGGAAGTGGTCTGTAAGGACAGGGGGCCCTGTACGACATGCTGCGACCATCATGTATAATGACTAGAACTCAACTATTCATATTCAGCCTGAGGAATCTCTTGTCAATGTATCAGCGCGAAACTTTTCCCCACTAAGGATGACCAGCAATCATTTGGTGTTGCATGTCATTTGCTTCTCTTTCTTCATTAAGAATACAATGCCACTGGTCCACAGCTATCCTCCCGGCTCTTTGGAAACAGTGAACCCACAGAACACTGAGGCAATGAGACCTGCTGGCTCATGTCTTCAAAGGGTTAAATGAGGAAATACTGGTCACTGCAGGTACACAATGACTTCAGTACAGGGGACTAAAAACAAGAGGCACAGGAGTGGTCTATCTCCTGTCTCAGAGTGTCTTACCCATGCTCTCATGAGCCAGAATGTGCTCGCTGAGTGTGGGCTGGTCCTGTTTGATGGCGGTGACGCCAGCCACACCGTCAGGCTCGTCCATCGCCAGGTACAGCTTCTGTAAACAGGGACAGTACACAAGCAAATTGATATCGATGGCGTCATTTACCTTCATGCTATTACATCAATGTACTCATTGACAGGCAACAAGTTGAATAGACATTGCAGGGTTAGCAATAGGATATTTTTTTTTTCAAAGAGGTTCACTCAAACCCTTCCACGTATTACATTCACCCGGATTCACATCTATGCTTGCCCAAAGCTATACACTGCTGACTTGTGCTGTACATACAAAGAAAAAATGCTGTGCTATGTTTAAATAAAAATTAAAAACAGGGTTGTTTGTTTGTCTTTACTTTGTAACCAAGATTGAGGTGACCAAAACATCAGTGATCATGAGCAGAGTCACTCACTACATATACACCTCAATGGATAAATCATCATCATAATATTAAAGATAATTATGTTATATTGCCCATGAGTGTAAAAAATAAGAGCGTATTTGATGATTAGTACAAGTGCAAGACACAAATTTCCATGGATGCTTCTCATCCCAGTTCAACTGAATTCAAATTTTACATGTATCCCAGTGATTTTCCTAGTTAAGAGGTCTACAGAGCGTTTGCCAGCGGTAGCTGGCATTACTCAGCGTTTCACAGCCGTTGCCAGCGTTGAGAGTGTCAAACGCTGGCGAACGCTGACTAACGCCAACTAACGCTGGCTAACACCAAGCTCCAAAAGGCTTAATTGGATTTTGGCTTTAGTCAGCGTTTCACAGCCTTTGTAACACCAGCTAACTCTGTCTGATGCTGGCAAACACTGTGTAACACTGGAAACCGCCCTGAAATGCCCAAATGCACCTATTACTGCCGAAACAAGTTACTACTGCATCTACGATGATGCTCAGTTCACCGGTCCATAGATCTACTCCAAGCTGTCACTCGCATGTGACTGACAGTTGCGTGCTGTTTTTGCCCGGGAAGTCATCTCCCGGCACTTGCACATGATCTTTATTTTTTCCCCAACACTGTAAGAACCAACTGATAGGCTCAGCATGTCACAACTTTTAAACCATAAACATAGAGCAACGTGTTCAGAGGATTATTTTAGCGTGCTAATACTGTTCTGGTCTAAAGGATCAGATTTTTCCCCTGCATCAGAAAAACGCAGGGCTCTGTCAATTAGTGCATCAGAGCACAATTATTTGCATAATTTACGCACATTTGTGCATTACTGCTAACCCTGATATTGTACAGGAAATGTATCCAAATAGTATGGTCCAGGACAACATTTCTTTCTTTTCTGAATATACTTTGTCTTATCTTATTTTGCTTGCATAAGTCAAACCTTAATGAAATTGTCTAGCTCTGTGCTTATCAATTGTTATTTTGGTGTCAAAATTAGCTCAGAGGATACTGATTTATTTGTTGGCAGTCTGATATCATTATATTCCCTTCAGTCTCTGGCACATTAAGCTGTTATTAACTTCCAGCCACAGTCACACTGGGGCAGTCTTACCAACTCTTGGGGGAAAAGGCTTTGGAGTCAACATTTTGGAATAATGCCCCATAAAACAGACAATATTGTGTGGTATCACCTGTAGGAAGTCCAGGTGCTTTTGGGCATTCTCTCTATTGGCCTTGATTAACTGCTCACAGTGCATCAGTGCACGCGTGTAGGCGTTGCAGTTGAAAGAGGCCTGGACCAATGTGTCTTGTGGGATCTTGTCCAAGAAAGTCTTAATGCACTGGAAGCTCTTGTCATCTGCAGCATTGTAATCTAAACATACAAAAATTTGATAATCCTAGAACAGCTCAATCACTAGAAGGCACTGTTGGTCAACAAGGATCACCTGACTTCTCCTAACCAATCAGATACTGCAAAAGGTGTCAGGTGATCCCTTCTGATCAGTGGTATGTCTAATATATCAAGTCTTCTAGGCTTACAAATACATGTATCATTTTTCTCATAATTAATCTTCCACAATCAGTCAAAACTTGCTCTGTCCCTTCGTGTGTACATGCATTCACAGCACTGGAATGCACCAAAACTTTTAAACTTCTGTAAAATGTACTTTACTGTTTTTGTTTAATTTCATCATGAATGAAATACAATTAAACTAAGTACATAAGACCTACTGGAAGGGTATACTACAGTGGCCGTATTCACAAAGAATTTCATCTGATCCTAATTTTAATCCCAAAATTAAAATAAGTGTGGTTTACGCCCTAAACTACTTAATCTTTGGCTCAATGTTTGATCAAAACTTTGAGGATCAGCCAATATATGCTTTTGGCAACAATACGAACTTAAGGATTTATAGGCCCATTTTATTAAATCAATCTTAGTTAGATCCAGTATTTAATCTTTCAATCCAGGATGAAAATCTGGATTAAATCAAGATTGACTTGATAAAATGGAAACTTTAATTCCAAAACTCCTATCATAGTGGAGAACATAGATTAATTCATCCTGCAAGTTTAGATCAAACATTAGGCCAACGATTCAATAGTTCAAGGCCCGAAGGCAGACTGACTTTCATATTAGGATTAAATTCAGGATCAGATTATTTACACTTAGTGAATACGGCTGCCGGTCAACAGCTTTCCTTGGCACATTTCTAACTGCCTAAATGATGCAAAGAAGAGCTACAGCCTGAGTTTTAATACGGAGAATGGTTGAGAAAGAATCAAACTGCTGGGTTACTGAGATAACACAAACTATATGATGGTGACCCTGTTTCTAAGCTAAACATCTGTGCAGCATTGCTGATAAATGACAGTAACAGATGTATACATTATATCCACATGGCTGCAAGAGTTTTAGAATCTAGGGATACCAAGGAAAATAACCACAGCGGCTTTGGCCAGTTAAACAGGGACATGATTAGTGTAACAACAGAATGAGATGTTCAAAGGTCAACTGACCACTGCTGGATCTTGTGGTTCTAAACAGGGGGTTTGAGGCAGCTGCAGTCTGTGTCATGACTCGGTGACGGGTCCACTTGGTGAGGTGATCCAGGATGGAGAAGACAGTCTGTGCACTCATGTGGCTGAAGTCAGATGCGCTGCCTGCGCGTGTCTCGCATTTACCCACATGGTTAAGTACCGCCAGCATCTCTGTCAGAATCTGTTTACGTGAAAGACAACGGATTTTATAAGGAATGGCAAAATGCTAAAAGTAAAAGATTATAGTCTTTGAGTGTAAAATCACAGTCCAACAAAACATTGTTGACGCACCAATTAAGCCTTCAAGTAAATGATTCATTCTTCAACACTTTCATGCCTGGCAGGTCTTTATATCATAAATTATGTCAATTCCTGGAAATCAATTAATGGCAGACTACACAAAATCAACTGTACAGAGCCAAACAATTAGAACCAATGGAATCTATTCCATAATTTAACATTTCTAGTCGGCAGCGATACCTATCATACATGTGTTACTCTGACATCTTTTTGGGGTATCTGCAAGCGCCTCATCCAACTCTACCCATAGTGTGTGTCTCGTACCTCCTTGCGGTCGCCGTCAGTGCTGTCCTGTAGAGCCTGTACCACAACATGGGGCAAAAGATACAACGCCGTGTGGCTGTCATGCTTGATGACTCCCCGGCACGACTCGAACACCTGCCTCGCCTGGTCCTTGGTTTTTGACGCCAGATAACCAGTGGTTGTACACACCCAGTCCTCAAACTTGTTCCCTTTGCGACTTCGGTAGATGGGCATCTTCAGGTTAGACCATTCCCACTCAAATAGCAGCTTGTACCTACATGTACACATATGGACCAAGTATCAGTTAAACATACTTTATACACCTTTATTCAAATCTTTATTTAATGTCCATTTTTCTTACAATCAACATTAGCTCCAAGTTATTGTTACCTATTAAAGGCTAGAATACAAACATACACAGTACCTATGAACATAAAATGACAATCATATAACAGGTTGCAACAAGTCACAAGATCACTGTCCTCTCTCGTCTTCCAATGAACATGTTTCAAGTTATCAAGGGAAGATATTTGAAATAAAACTTTATATACTGGATTGTATTTGTTTTGTTCAGATCACTGAATGATTTTAAAAGTCGCTCTTATGAAATGTATTTCAGTATATATTTGGCAAATACAGCTTTTGAAATACACATATTGACCTGTGTAATGGCTAACAGGGGCATACTTTTGTTCTAAATTACATGCAGCTCAATGATGCTTGGCTGGTCTCATTTTGATTCATCAACTGACACGTGTTGTTGTCATGAACTGTGATCTATTAATCGTTGGACTCTACTTTGTGGTTTGGATATGTGTTTAGTTTAACGAGAGTCATCTCTCACAGTGGTACTTTCTCCAGACTACACAGGTGTTTACACCAAAATGTTTTTAATCAGGCAGTCCAGGTAAACAGTGCATTGACAAAACAAAATATGCCATTTTTCCTAAAATTAACTTCATTTTAATATCTTTTGGTGTCTCCGAATTGGAAGACTCCTGTCCAACTTGGGAGACTTGATACACGACACTGGTATGATACAAACCACGTGTGTAGCAATGGGGCGAGAATCTCCTGTGTGTCTGCAGACAGGCGGCGCCAGATTTTGCAGTCTGGTGTATTTGTGATCTTGTAGATCTTCATGATCTCCTGCATGGCAAACGCACCACAGTCCTACACCAAATAGAAAAACAGTCGTTATCTGCAAGGCACATGCACCAGTCACCAACGTCAATCACCCTGTAACTTCTGCAGGAGGCAAGCTCATTCCACCCCCCTAGCTCCCCCCCCCCTGTCCACATTATATGCACAGAAATGTTAACCCTCTCAGTGCTAAGTTGGAGACAATCAACAGCTTTCCTCCACATGCTTTGGGTGCAGTGGAAGTCTGCCTAGGAAGGATGTTGACCTGGGCCAGTCCTTGTCATCTTTCCCTCAAAACAGAGGTCTTTTTTAGGAAGAATTGGAATTAATAAATCATCATAATTCAGATGTAAACAACTTTTGTTGTACATAGCACTGACTGAGTGAAGTGCTCAGCTGTTAAGTTTCTCCATTTTAAAGCAATAGTAATCTTCATTTTCTTTTCCGATTGTCTGAGGTTTAACTTCCTGCATGCTTAACCTTTCTGAAACCATGACATATACAATTAAGGCACAGAAGCTAGTTTACAATTTTTGTTTTATTTTGGTTTCTTCTTACGTTAAGTTTATTATGTGACCTCAGTCCTTTTGGTACAATGAAAATATATTTTCATTTATGATGTTTTCTTATTTTGATGAACATGTGCCATACAGATATAAATACACATACTACATGCACAGAAACTTTTTTCTTTCCTGTCAATTTTACTCCAAAATGGAGTGAACACACAACATGTAACCATGTGATCTTGCCTTTCAAAGTCAACAGCTTTCCTCAGCACATTCGGGGTGCATGACACCTAGAGTATGCACAGGAAAGTTGTTGACAGATGGCAACTTGTTCTGAATGACAAAACTGAAGGTCTTGGACCAGTAACCTGGGCTCAATGCATTTACATATTAAAATAGCGACATTCGCTGGCTTATTTCTCCTGTTTGTAACGTAAAACCACAACTTCTTTTGCATTCTGCTTCCAAGTTTATACCGATAGCAGCAACCTAAAACCAAGAAAATGGGGGGTCATGTGATTAGATTTTTTTTTTACAGGTGCATTTGTGTACCTTACCTCCATGATTGACCGTTCAGCGCCAAATATGTCTCCAAAAATACACAAAGTTATCAAATTATTTAAAATATTTCTAGAGTAGCAGTGCCTTTCTAAAGCTCACAGTTGATAAGTATATTTGTATCCAAAATTTTGATGGGACTTAATTTGGGATGCTCTGCTCCTGAGATATTAACATCCAATAGACACAGCAACAGTATTCAGTACTCAATCAAAAGTTGTGGATCAGTTGACCCAACCTTGAGGGGTTACTGGTCCAAGACCTTAAGCAGGCAACAATTACAATACGAGCTGCTTCCTGGTAGTTTTTAATGGGAAAAACATGCAGCAGCTGCACTGGGGCAAGGTGCCTCCAGGCAGAGGAAGTAGATGGCATCTGCAAATTTATCACATGCTCATGGATTTTGATTCAGACCTAACTCGGCACACTTTGGTAACAAGTTTACACAAGATTGCACTCAATAATTTTGTCAGGAAGCCAGGTCCTGTGTGTGGGGGGGGGGGGGGGGGGGGAGGGAGACAGACTGCCATCAAATCTGGCGGCACTCTCAGCCATACTTGTCCTCTCGTGTCCTCTGCTCTCAGAAAGGCTCTGACCAGCTCATTGATGAGATCCACCTTGAAGTTTTCATCCTCTACGTTGGCTTGGAACTTGCTCAGACCCTCTCCTGGACTGTGCACCATCAACTCCAGTCTGAAACACATTTTGACACCATGTTTTACCATCATCTATTTGTCGGTAAATAGCCCTTATAATGGCTAATGTTATTTGTAAAACACCCGACGGAAAATAAAGTTTTATCTTATCTTATCTTATCTTATCATATCTTATCTCTCATGCAGTCAGGGTGGCTTGAGTAGACAGGGACCACTGTGACCCTCAATCTAGAATCATTCTTTTCAGATGCATATTACAAAGGTGAACTAAATCAGCTGAAATTTAGACACTTAACAAAAAATTTACTAATATTATCTGAACAGAATGAACCCAAAATCAGCAGATGGAGTGTAAACTCCCAGCCCTGATATTATACACATACAGTGGCCCCTGCCATGAAAATGTGAAACTGAAACTGGGAAAGGATGTTCAGGGAGGTAAATTACATGCTGCACCATGTCTGGTGGGCAACCAGTAGCCAATAAGTGAGACTAGATTTGTTTACCCACCAGGTGGCTCTACTAGTAAGGACCTAGATACAGAGCTTTACATGTAGTTACCAGTGGTACCATCTGCAATGCACATCGTCTGTTGTGGGGTTCATGTTATGCATGACTGCTCATCAACATTGGGCAATTCAAGTACAGTGAAACCTGTTTTGAGAGACCGCTGTGAGGAAAGGCCACCTGCCCATGTTTACCATGTCCCTTTTGCAATCTTTCCCATGTTATTGCACCTCTATTGAGAGACCACCTGCCTTATGTGACCACTTTTTGGCCTGCCCTAGAGGTGGTCTCTCGAAACAGGTTTTACTGTATCTATTTTCACTTTGAGTCTGCCTAAAAAGAAAAATGTTATACTATTTTACAGAGCTGTGATATAACATTTTTCCCTCCTTTGCCTGTATCATGGATGTCAAACTGTAAACTAGTTCCCGCACTGAGTGAGACAAAAGCCTAGGACCAGTCCCACCTGACTATGGTCCAGTATATCAAAAACTCTCTTAGCCCAGGCTTCCAGCTAGTCTGGCACTTAGGGTACTGTTGATGTACAAAAGTTGCTGCAATTCACAGCCAAATATCATAGCAAAGTTCTTTATACACATAATGAACATACATGTGAATGTAATCACATGAGCCTCACGAATGAGCAGACACATAGAGATACAGCCTTGTATGCAGTGATAACTGCAGACACATAGAGATACAGCCTTGTATGCAGTGATAACTGCTCCGTGAACAGTGAGTCAGTTGATATATGGGAATGTTTGATGGTTTTGCGATGTATCCTGAAACCCATGTGATAAAAAAACATTCCCTCATAAAACATATCAGTCATTGTATATCCAATGTGCCCATAATGCGTCACTGATGTCCATTTTAGTAGCAGAGATTGTGATTAAAAGTCTACGATATGTCTGTAGGACCGTGTTTAGCTCTGGTCAGTGCCTGTTCAGATTTGGAGGTACATGTGAGAATGCTTTCTCTGATCTGGTGATGCTGTGTGTCACAGTAATAGCTACAAGTGACCCCAGTAGCCAGCAGGTGCTGATTGGTCATATTTCTTCATAAATGGAAGCTTTGTCATTCCACCCCTTTGTTCTATTTCAACATCAAATGTCTACCAAACTATGTGAGTACAACATTAATGAAGTTTTAGTGGGATGTAGAAACTTTGTGCTTGGGGAACCAGTCTCACAGTCAGTAAGGCCTACTGCTCACACCGCTGAGCGCTTGTTTAATAAGTTAGATCTTTAATATCACAGTCGATAGTCACCCTGACAGTCTGCTGCACATAACAAAATGATGGTCAATAAACTGTAGGGGTTAAAACTCCATTATAACATTGCACAGTGTTTTCTAAATATCTGACTGCCCCATTATAATACAGTTTCCAGTTTATCATCAGAAGTGGCACTGATCCCAACGCGTCTCTGCTAGACGGCCAGAAGAACAGGTTGCTAAATTAGACCATGTGACTACTAATTCATTGGCAGGCTTTGCTTCAGTTCACTCTGTGCACCATTCATAAACAAACACATGCTGACTGTAGTGTTGAGTAAATCCTGGTTATATTTCCTTCTTGCTAGTTCTTTACAACTTAGATAATATATCAAGCTAACAAATGCCACAAAACTTATAAAAAACGCCAAAAGATAGTAGTGTGGCTTTTCCGTTACCTTAAACTTTGTTGATTTTATATCAGTCTAACAACTCTTCCTATCACTTTGGTTCTGACATGTCATCTGTATTATCACCTTGTCATTATGTCTTTGCTATTCTTAATCCATGGTCTGGGAAGAGATTAGTCTTTTACACTAAGCCAGTAATCCTGGTAAAACAATAAAGTTTGCACAAACAAAATTGACACAAATTTTGTTGTGCCAAATTTACCATGCACAGAATTTGGAGAGCCACATTATTTTGAATGCCCTCACCTGCCTGGGTCAATGGCACCCAGCTCTCCCAAACATTCACCACACAGTATACGCAGGGCAGGGTCCGACTCCCGGCAGCTCCAAAATAACTAAAAAATAGTTTGTAAGAAAACAAACATTTCTGTGAATTTATAGTCATGAAGGAAATTGATTAATAAATGAGCATTTAGTGTGTGTACACATCAAAGATGGGACTCCATTTGTACAGAGTTTATAGTTTACTAGTTAGCAAAACTTGGATCTTACAGATGTGACTGTCAAACAATTTTCTCACAGTATCAAACTGATTATCAAACACTTGTTATTTGCTTAAAGAACAAAAGCAACACAGCTCTATACGTTGCCTGACAACTTGATCCTGATGAGGTCACAGTGACCCATAAAACTGCCTGCCATGGCACCTGGTGCCAGATTTGATCAACTCTACCTAGGTGTCTGCAACATTTTTAAAAATGATATTGTGCTAATGACAGTGACTGGACAACTACAAAAGATGCTTCCCTCTCCCTAAAGGAGAACAAATTTCTTGAGCAATTAAACATTATTCATCATATATTGGATTGCAGCAATACTTATTGTCAAGCATTGGTACATATCTTGCTACAAAGATCCTGATACAATTCACCAAGCAATATTGTCATGTTACAAGTGCCTGTACATGTTGCTGATGTTACTTTCAGGGCAATATGAAAGCCCTAAGCAAAAAACATTTTGAGTTATTGTGTGGAAACCAAATTCACTAAAACAGCTCTGTGACCTTTGGAATTGGGTCGAGTTCATCCATCTTCAAACTTGTTTGAGATCTGATTGAGGACTATAAGCATGTGCATTTCGAAAGCCCTAAGCAGAAATCTTTTCGATTTATAGCATTATCTGTGACCTTGGGAATTGGGTCAAGGTCACCCGTCTTTGAACTCATCCCAGACCTTATTAAGGATTATAAGCATGTGCAATATGAAAGCCCAAGCAAAAAACTTTTTCAGTCACGACGTGAAAATGAAATTCACTAAAATGACATTTGGTAACACTGGCTCTGTTCATCAACACAGCAAGGCGTCCTGCTCCTCCCTATTGCAAAGCTAGCTTACATGCATGATTTTACCGACAGGTCTTCAGCATCCATGTTTAATGACACATCTCTCATTTATATGCACATTCCAGTATTTATCAAAACTGCTTGTCACAGTCACATAAAATGTGTGTTCTGCTCTTTTCCCAAATATGTGCATTCACATACATAAGCAAACAGCCGGGTGAGAGCAGGATGCCACTTCCCTAGGCTCATCTCAGCAAGGAAACTATTTCCAGAACTTCAGGCTTTAATTACTGCATGTAATGTCATTGTGCACATAACCATGCTTTGAAGTGCCCGAGAAAAAAAAAATGTAGGTACTTTGCATTTGTTGACACTTCTGAAATACTGAATTAACATCTACAAGCCCAAAGCCACTGAACTCATGTGATCCACTGTACTTTTCCATTCTAACATGCCCTGGACAACATATGCTGTCAAAACCAGTGAACTATTTTATCTGTAGTAATGTATCACCACGAAAACAGGATCTTACAAAATTATTTCACAGGATGTCAATACTGTGTTTGTCTTCTAAAGACCTGAAGGAAAATACATAATCCAATCAGGCACACAGATCACATTGATTTTCCTTGGTAAGACAGACTACTCCAATTAAATTATGACTACATGTATAATATGTTTAAGCCTGACATAGGAATCACACACTATCACCCATAATGCTGATTTTGCAAGAGAGCCAACGGAACAAATACAGCCAACTTACTGCTGATACAAGTTGTGAGATGATGGTATCAGCTGTCTCCGACCCCAACACCAGCTGATGCACAGCCACCTGGAGGAAAATACGGAAAGCAATAACACAGGATTTATAAAACCATTACCATGTGATGCGACATGTGTGGCAATATATATATATATATATATATATATATATATATATATATATATATACACATATACATATATACATAAAATGCTGTACAATTAAATTGAAAATTTAACTAGAAGTGACTTTTGCACATGAAAAACATTATGCACCCCCCGACCAGGCCCCTCTCACGAGAGGTCACCCCGTTAACAGGGCCACCATTCTTCTGCAGAAAGTTTGACCTTGACCTTTGACCTCAAGGTCACCTCTCAGCAAATTTCAGGAAAGTCTCACCTAGGTAATTAGTGACCAAGTTTGATGGAAATCAATAACACCCACTTGAAGATGTGGCAGGGAAACCATTTTATTTTGCAAGGCATTGTGATCTTCACCTATGACCTATGACCTGAAGGTCATCCACAATCATATGAAAACAAAAAATCCTCAAATTTATTGAGTATCTGTACCAAAAATTTAAAGTGAATCTGGCTTGTGGTTTCCAAGAAGTCAAAATGTGATCTACCATTGCAGATTCCATTGACTTACATGGTAATCAATAAGAATGCAAAAATTAGCAAAAATGAAAAAAAAAAAAACAAAAACAAAAAAAAAAAACATTAAACAATAAACACCAATTTTTCAAATAGATCACACTTTATTGAATTAAAGACGTTCGGTACACTGGTCAAAAGAATTTAGAAATCTCTGGTTTTTGGTGTGAACCAAGATATTGGCATTTGTAACAAAATGCAAGCAAAAAAATTGGCATGTCACGGTGCTACTTTTGTCGCTAGGTGGCGCTACATGTAAGGACTACAGAAATTTGATAGCAAACATTATATATGTGGGTAAAAGCAAAAAAATAAATTAAGGATGCAAAAATATGCATAAAATAACTCAGTATGAGTGTATGCAATGTATATCAAGCCTTTTAATAACAAATATGTAGACAAAACATGCTGGAATGTGACTTTAAATTCATCTCATCTTGCAAAAATGTGTAAGTGCTCACATTATTTTTAAAGTTTGAAATAGAAAAAATATTTGCAAATCCCTGAAAAATTGTAGGGGGTCTCCAAAATATGCACTGATTCCATTCATTAACAAAAAAAAAGATATCATACAGTGCTATTTTTTCCACAATTGTACAAAGAATTCATGCACGTTGACTTAATTTGTTCTAAGTTCATAGGTACAAGGTATCCATTCATTGTCTAACTTCGATACCATATCAATATACATGTATGTAGGTTAAGTAAACGGCAGTGCATCGTTAATTTTATATTCCAGTCATAATATATACTTTCATAGTTTGACTGAGAAGAGGCAAACATTTTAAGATTCTCTCCATAGTGCAATACAGCAATGTGGAAAAAGAGGTAAAAATAAGAATATCAAAATTATTGTTGCCTTAATACATTGTCGAATGGTAACACAGGCAGCACATTATCAAATATGCCTGTGCCACCTTTTGACGCTGGGGTATTACTGTGGTCCCCCCCCCCCCCCCCCCCCCCCCCGGTTGGGACAGCGTTTATCGTACCACATTAACAAGAAATGCAAAGTACACTGGCCAAGCCATATCCTTTTTAGGATTCTGTATTTTTTAGGGACAATGTTTTTTTTTTTACATTCCTCGCATACAAGAGGATCGGCTAGTACACTTAGTTCCACTATTCTACGACCTTCGTTCCAGTTATAACTGTCAGTGTTTACATGTGCATGTGGCATTTGGGGGGTGGGTGTGGCACTTTCGACGATTGCTTGGTCAGCGTTCGCTGATTGTGTACATGCGTTTTGGTCTACCACTGCCGTGTTTCGACGTATTCTGCCTTGTTTTAAAGCATTTAGTCCTTTGTTTTTGGCATTTGTTAACAAACCGCCCATTCTTTTTCCTTTTCACTCTTCGTAAACAATCCATTTTTCTCAAACGGAACTGTGCAAAATAGGAAAAGCGAACAGCAGCTAGTGCAGGTATCGACAAATACCAGCTCTAACTGTATGGAGGCATTGGACCATAAATACCCCTGACTGAAAAATCTTTTATGCCACATTCACTTACCTGTTAGAGCAATGTTTCTTGGGATATAATTAAACAGGTCAATATTTCAACGTATGCACAATATCTAGATAATTGTCCACATACCTGGTTACTGTGAAGAAGTTTTTTCAGCTTAGAGAGTGCATGCAGCCGTACATCTGTGCTCTCGTGCTTGATTCCCTTCCATAGATTCTCCAGCTGTGAGCTCAGCATCATGTTTCTGAAGCACAAGGTAGCTCTCAGCATGTAGGTCTACCCTAATGTAGGTTTGGCATAATGTAGGTCTACCCTAATGTACATCTACGATAATGTAGGTCTACCCTAACATAGATCTACCATAACATAAGTGTTCCCTAATGTAGGTCTACCATAATGAAGGTATACCCTAATGTATGTCTAACATAACATAGGTCTACCATAACATAGGCCTACCATAATGTAGCTCTATCATAATGTAGGCCTACCATAATGTAGGCATATCATGACGTAGGTCTGCAATAACATAAGCCTACCATAATGCGGGCCCACCATAACATAGGTCTACCATAACCTAGGTGTACTATATGTAGGTCTACCATAACCTAGGTGTACTATATGTAGATCTACCATAACCTAGGTGTACTATATGTAGGTCTACCATAACCTAGGTCTACTATATGTAGGTCTACCATAACATAGACCTACTATAATGTAGGTATACCATAACTACATGTACCATAAAGGAGATCTACCCGAATGTAGGTATGCCCTAATGAAGGCCTACCATAACGTACTTATACCAGAACACAGGTCTACCAATAACTCCTTGTACCATGCTTCCTACTGTAAATTACTTTATTTTTACCTGAACGATTTTTTTACATATTGACAAATTCATGACCTCTCAAATTAAAGATTTTGCTAACCAGAGTACAGGGTTCTCAAATAGAATCAACAAACAGACCCTCTCTTGGGAATACATACATCACAGGTGATAATAATTGTTTCAGAAAGAAAGTGAAAAATAAACTCATAGTCCCATAGACCGGAGATATTGAGAAATTGATGTTTCTGCTTTCATCGAGACCCCCCCCCCCACACACACACACTCACACAAATAAAAGAAACCATCATTTTACAGTAGCTAAAGATTTCCCCTAACCAGCAAACATATTTTGTTTTCAGTAATGTTCAGCAAAACTATAGTTAATAGTAAATTGACAATTTTATGTGTTACATTATCAGTCCTGGTTGTAGGTATATACAGAAATGGAATGTGCTTAAAGGAAGAAATTCAACAATAATTTACCAGCCTTCTGGTCCTTAAATATGCCATTTCTGTGTATGTGCAAGACTTTGACCATATAACAAACTTGCAGCATGTGCTGCAGGAAATCTTCAACAGATTGTATTAAAATTCTGTCAGTCCATCTCTCTGTCAATATATATAATATATAATATATATATATATATACACACACACAGAGTGTGCTCATCTTTATAACATGTACATGAAGTTTCTAGTCAAGACAGTCATGCTTCCAACAAAATAATTAATACAACACCACGTTTACATTAAGATGGAACAAAGTTTCTTAGCTTTCAGTTCATTTCAATTGTTTAATTCTGTTTTCTGTCAATTTCTTTCCTAAAGTGTACATTGACATTAAAATTGTTATTGTATTATTGTGAATCTAAGCTAAATATTGGTTTAAAATAGGTCCATTGTATTGTCTCTGTGTGCAGGGTTGTCCCTGAAAGTGTATAGTTTATCAGCACCATCAAGCTTTAAAAAAATCCCGTAAAAATCTTTTGATTTGACCATCAAGCTTAGAAAGCTTCCCAAAAAGCTACGATTTTCTTTAAAAATAAGAAAATCAGAGATTCATGGGCTTAATGCTCTGGTAACCACCATCACCAAAAAATCATTTTCTGAAATGTATTCAAACCACGAACTTGAAAAGTAATCAAGGTTAGCCTTATTATACAATATCAAACTTCCACATGATACACACTTGTGGTACATTTGGCATCATGCACCTTATTTTTTATCAAGATACATGTACTGAGCTAGACAAGATGATTTGCTGCATAGCAAATCAGTGTGTGTCTTCAAAGCATATTGGTATGGCAATGTACAACTATTCCATAACACAGGAGTAGAAGTTGGAATGGCATCTCTATCTATTATAGCTTTGAAGTTATTCAAGATTTAGAATTTCTAATGGTGCTATTTAGCATAATTCAAATTGCTACAACTTTTGTTTTAGATTCATTATATGCGCAATGGTCAGGAACCTCCTAGTAGAAGTTAAACTGACATGAAAATGAACCAAATCGGATGAAAATTTACCAAGTTATGGCAAGATGAAACTTTTTAAAGGGCCAAATGACCTCGACCTTTGCCCTTTCAAGGTCACGTGTTCTTATAAAAATGTGCAGTGTTGCAATACCTACAATTTGAGACTAACATGATTAGAATTGGATGGAAAATAGCCAAGTTGTGACTGGATGAAACTTTCAAAGGTTCAAATGACCTTGACCTTTGACCTTTAGAGGTCACACATGAATTCTAACATATGCAGGGTTACAATAGCTACAATTTGAGCCCAACATGATCAAAATTAGATAAAAATTGACCAAGTTATGGCTAGAAGAAGGCCACCACGGAAAGTGGCCTTTAGCCTTGAAATGACCTTTGACCTTGAGATGACCTCTACCTGAAGTGAACCTTGACCTCAAAAATGACATTTTGGCTTAAAAGTGACCTTTGACCTTGACATTTGAGATGACCTTTACCTTGCTATGATCGAACTCCTATAAACTCGGGACCACATCTACTATAGTATATAACATATTGAAGATTTAAAACTTTAATTAGCCCTCATTTGCATAATTTTCAAAAGCATGACCTCTCATTATAAAAAGGCCAGACTTTATCCATACAAGTATAATTGTGCAAAGTTTGGAGTTTCTACATGTAATACTTTTCAAATGAAATGTCGGACAAATTTGCCGGTAAAGAAAGAAAGAAAGAAAGAAAGTAGAAAGAAAGAAAGAAAGAAAAAACTAGAAAAGATGATTTGCTGCATAGCAAATCAGTGTGTGTGTCTTCAAAGCATATTGGTATGGCAATGTACAACTATTCCATAACACAGGAGTAGAAGTTGGAATGGCATCTCTATCTATTACAGCTTTGAAGTTATTCAAGATTTAAAATTTCTAATGGTGCTATTTAGCATAATTCAAATTGCTACAACTATTGTTTTAGATTCATTATATGCGCAATGGTCAGGAACCTCCTAGTAGAAGTTAAACTGACATGAACATGAACCAAATCGGATGAAAATTTACCAAGTTATTGCAAGATGAAGCTTTCAAAGGGCCAAATGACCTTGACCTTTGCCCTTTCAAGGTCACGTGTTCTTATAAAAATGTGCAGTGTTGCAATACCTGCAATTTGAGACTAACATGATTAGAATTGGATGGAAAATAGCCAAGTTGTGACTGGATGAAACTTTCAAAGGTTCAAATGACCTTGACCTTTGACCTTTAGAGGTCACACATGAATTCTAACATATGCAGGGTTACAATAGCTACAATTTGAGCCCAACATGATCAAAATTAGATAAAAATTGACCAAGTTATGGCTAGAAGAAGGCCACCAAGGAAAGTGGCCTTTAACCTTGAAATGACCTTTGACCTTGAGATGACCTCTACCTGAAGTGAACCTTGACCTCAAAAATGACATTTTGGCTTAAAAGTGACCTTTGACCTTGACATGACCTTTGACCTTGACATTTGAGATGACCTTTACCTTGCTATGATCGAACTCCTATACACTCGGGACCACATCTACTATAGTATATAACATATTGAAGATTTAAAACTTTAATTAGCCCTCATTTGCATAATTTTCAAAAGCATGACCTCTCATTATAAAAAGGCCAGACTTTATCCATAGAAGTATAATTGTGCAAAGTTTGGAGTTTTTACATGCAATACTTATCAAATGAAATGTCGGACAAATTTGCCGGTAAAGAAAGAAAGAAAGAAAGAAAGAAAGAAAGAAAGAAAGAAAGAAAGAAAGAAAGAAAGAAAGAAAGAAAGAAAGAAGAAAGAAAGAAGGAAAGAAATAAAGAATTCCTAGAAAAACAGAAAAGTGTGCGTTGACACACACACTTTAAAAGGAATTCCTAGAAAAACAGAAAAGTGTGCCTTGACACACACACTTTAATTAAATGTCCTTTTCTTAAGTGCTTAATAACCTTACAAATAGGTCAAAGTCACACAATCATTGGGTCATGGTGACCAATAATGTGGGTCACCAAGTAGAGTTTTACATAAAATACACTCAAGTGCGATTTGGATCTAGAGGCTCAATTCTCCTTGCCACTCACGTCCAAACTGCACTCTACCATTACAAAATCACCTCTTCCAACTTAACAGGTCTGGTGACTTTACAAAAATAGGTGAAGGTCACTGATCTTACAAAATATATTTTCATGATCGATATATTCTATAAATTTGGCTTATCTAGTTCAATTACTTTACGAGATATGGAATTTTGTATCTTTCAAGACATTTCAACTCATAATTTCTGTCATATTATAGGCGGTGCCACTAGTATCATAACCAACTGAGATTTTGACCTCTTCTACAATCCCACAAAATTTCATGAAGATCCATAAAAAATTAAGGATGCAAGAATGGTTACACACTTTTCATATTGACCTGTATATTACATAATACTATAGGTGGCACCACCAACATTGATGTTGACAAATTTTTCATGTACTTTGTAACTTCTAAAGGTTATATGGGCCTAACTCAAAAATTGTTTGGTGCAGAGCATTCACGGGATGACCACTATATTCAAACTGGTCTTCAACTCAGATTAAGTTTTTTTACTGTTTAAAATATGCGCCCCACATCCTGCTTTCCATACATGGTCTGTTTGTTCAAATCGGGTAACAACTTTTCAAGTTATTGAAGAAAAGCAATAAATTAGAACAACCACCAAACTCCACAATTACTGGGTCTTGGTGACCCAAACACTAGGTCACCGAGTACAGTTTTATGTAAAATGTAATCAAGTGCAATTTTGATCAGGAGGCTCAATTCCCTTTGCCATTTATGTCCCAACTTTACCCTGCCACTACAAAATCACCTCTTTCAACTTTTCAGACATGGTGACCTCACAAGAATAGGTCAAGGTCACTGATATTATATAATATTTTAGCATTGGACATAGTCTATATATCCCATGAATTTGGCAAGTCTAACCCAAGTGCTTTTCCAGACAAAGAATTTTATATCTTAAAACACACTTTGGCTTATAATTTCTGTCAAATTATAGGTGGCGCCCCTACCATTATTATCAACATAGACTTTGACCTTCCCCACAATCCCACCAAGTTTGGTGAAGATCCGCCACAAATAAAGATGCTACAGTGTTCATAATATTTTCACATTTTGACCCCTTTTTTGCATAATATTGTAGGTGGTGCCACCAATATCGAAAAGGACCTAGATTTTCATATGCCCTGTAAGTCCTGAAAGTTACATAGGGCTAACTTGAAAACTGAATGTATAGTGCTAATGAGCAAAAGTTAACACACAAACACACTGACCTAGCGACATGAGCAGTTGCATAAGCTCTAAGGTCAGCAAAGCTAGAAATGTAGTTTTAGACCCAAATTGCCTTGATGGTGCAGCTGCATACAGTGCAACCTCAAAACATGGCAAAGCTCCCCACACATACACAAGAAAAAAGCCTTGCTGTAAACTCTATGGAGCTGACAGTGGATATTTTCTTGCAGACTCTCTGTCTCCAAGGATTACCAAAAATACCTCTCTTTGAAACAAGTGTAAGTTTTCAAACAATTATTTACAGTAAAAAAAAATCACCAAGATAAAGGGGTACAAACTTTAAATTTCCATCGGAGTTCTTGAGGATAGCATTGACATCAGCCAATTCTGGTATGTCTGGCATGAAGTACAACTCATGGAAATGCTCTGACAAAGCCCTCCTGGAATCAAGACCAAAACAGCGTCATACACGTGTCACATGGCATAGTTCATACAAGCACTCACTAACATTTTCTTTGACAAAATCACTGAAATATGCCCAGACACTGGGGAGGAGGCACAGTTAATACAAGTGTCCACACAAACTTCTCTGCGGACAATCATGCAAAAATCTCAAACTTATCATGTCTCCCTCCTCCTCATGGAAGGAGTCTCCCATTTCTTTTGACTTTTTTTAATTGAAATTTGGAAATAATGTGAACAATCTTCCCAATAAAAATACATGTATTTTTCATTCATTGCTTGATAAATTTTCCACCATGGAAGCACAACAACTCACTGCTCATGTTGGTCTTATTCCCAGCCTGCATATAATGACATTTTCATACCAAATGAAAGCAGGTAATTATTTAGTGAAATACAGCTATTGTCAAAATACGGTAAGTTAATATTAATTAACCACACAAAAATATTTAAAGGCACCCCAATTGGTGAAATCCATATGCTGCAGAATTTTCTATAGGCCAGGCGTAATAGTTTGAGAGCGTTAGCCTGGACAAACTGAAGGCCATATGGTTGCTGTTGCTATACCCTGCCCCCCCCCCCCCTTCATGGCAATGAAATACATGGACACAATGTTCTTCAGCTTCTTGTCAACGAGTGTTGACAAGTATAATATCATTATGCACAGCTGGGAGGAAGCACAGTTCATGGAAGTGCTTAAACAAATGTCCCTGTAAAAACCATCAAAATTTCACAATGTATAGATGGGAGGAAGCACAATTTATAGAACTGCACACAGAAAGCTCTCACTGAAAATCAAAGTTATACATACCACTCACATTTCGCCCATTTGGTACAAGTTTACTTTTTGGGCTCTTCAACTAAAATTTGGCATATTTTGGTTATCTCCCCTATAAAAATCCCCTTTATTTCTTCTGTGTTAAATATAAAATCTCCCCAACGGATGCAAAAGAAAATGCCATATTTATTTCTTCAAGATGCCGACAGGTATGATAGGTGAAAGGATGAACAGTTCATGGTAGTGTTCACATACAGCTTTTTTTCCCCAAATGAATAGAATACATAACATAAGACAAACAATACAACACAAACATTGGCAGGAGGGAAGGAAACAACCAACTGCTTACAGGCCCTCCTCTATGGTACAAACTACATGTATACACTTGTCAGTACACTGAAACAATACACAGATACAATGCTTGATTGTTGAGGTACACAAATATCCGCACGGCTAAGAATTTTCTCAATAGAAAATACATGTAGAGACACAGAGCTCTTAAAGAAATTAATCAAAATGTGAGCAATTCACACAGGTGTTCATCAAAATATTGTGTGTAGGTGAGCGGAAGTACAACTCCTGGAAATGCTATTACACAGTCCTCTGACAAAATCAAAATGATGTGTGTAATGGGAAGAAGGGAATTTGATTTGAAACATTCAAAAAAGATCCTTGCTGCAGGCTATTGTCTACAGACTATTTCATCAGGCATATTGACATGTTATAGGCTCCTGATTTGCATATTAATATGAGCTTTGAAGAATATAATCACATTTGTCTTCAAGGAGTGACACATTTTGACATGGAAAATGTGAAGTAAACTTTCTGACCTAAACACATACACATTCTAAAAGAGAACCATCTACTTGCAAGACAGCGGAAACTTTACAAAATGATCAACCTCACTCTTCAGAGAAATTTAAGAACAAGTTTCCAGATATTGGTAAGTAGACAGTTTGAAATATATTCTTCCCTAATTAATGATAATATCAAGTTTATAATTATTTCATCCTCAACAACCCAAATTAAAGCCTCACATTACAATTCCGTAATTTTTCCAACAATGAAAAAGGTTGAATTGACACCTATGAATGACAATGTTTTCCCTAAACATAATTGCGGACAGTCACAATTGTGTAAACTCTTACTCCCGGGTAAACAACTAATTGTCAGTTGTACTGCATGTTAATAAGTGTGAAGGTTTACCCTTTCAATTTGTACAGGGGGTTTCTTTGTTTGAGTGGGGTTAATCAAAACACTCCTACAGCTGTACATCATACATCATTGACTTTTGAGCCTAAATCGTGCATATGATTCTGGCTGAGTTTACCTGTTGTCCACGATAAGATAGCTGAAGATCTCCGCCACCTGTTTCGGCATTTGTCGGAGCAATGGCAGCAAGTTAACAATGATCTGTGACAGCATTGGTCCCAGTGACGGCATCTCTACGCTGAAATACATATAAAACCCCTTTTTTAACCATTACAATGGTATTTTAAAGGCCTAAAATTCACAATTTCGGTCTTGATGCATGGTAGCAAGGTTGGAACAAAACAAGACATGTTTATATAATATAGATGTCCCCCTACCATCATTATGTTTGTCCTCATTACCCTGTTGATAGTGCTACATGGGGCACACATGACCTTGGGCAGTAGATGTAGAAACCAAATTCAATAAAGTAACCTTATGACCTTGGAAATTTGGTCAAGGTCACCCTTCTTTGAAGCTGATCTAGCCCTAACAGATGACTCTAAACATCTAAAAAATTAAAACACAATCAGAGATTGCTAGATCTATGCCCCCCCCCCCCCCCCTCAGCTCTGTTACCTCGGGATTTGGGTCAAGGTGATCCATCTTCAAACCTGTCTCGGAACTTATGTAGGATTAAAACCATGTGCCATAAGAATGGTCTATGTTGAAAACCTGTCAACTTATCATGTAAAAACCAAATTCACTAAAATGGCTCTGTGGCCTTGGGAATTGGGTCAAGGTCATCCATCTTCGAAATCCTCTGAGACGTCATGGAGGACTGTAAGCACTTGAAATACATAACACCAATGCACAAAACGTTTCAAGTTACCACATGAAAAGCAAATTAACTAAAATGACTTTGCCACCTTGGGAATTGGGTCAAGCTCACCCATGTTCGAACTTGCCTGAGAGCTGGTGCAGCACAATATGCAACAGCAATATGAAAACCCTATGTCAACAATTTTTGAAAAATTCTGCAGTTATTAAGCTGAAACCAAATTCAGTAATGTGGCTGTGTGACCTTGGGAACTGACTCAAGGTCACCCATTTCAGAACTTCATCTAGCTCTTATAGGAGGCTATATTCCAGTGCAATATGAAAGCCCTAGGTGAAAAACATCCTTAGTTATGCAGAAACCAAGTTCACTAATAGGACTCTAGGTGTGTGACCTTGGGAATTTGGTCAAGGTCATCCATCTTCTAAGCTGACCAAGCCCTCATTGAGGACTATTATCATGTGCAATACTGAGGTCATAACTTGAATCCTGAGTTACAATGTGGAAACAAAGTTTACTAAAATGACCTTGTGACCTTTGACTTTATGTCAAGGTCACCCATCTTCAAACTTGACCAAGCCCTGGATAACAACTATAATCCTGTGCAATATACAGGACCTGTCATCAAAACTTTTATAGTTATTGTGCGGAAACCAAAACTTACTCTAGTACCTCCGTTACCTTGAAAATACGGTCACGGTCAACCACCTTCATACTTCACCTAGCCCTAACATAGGAGTATATACCTGGGCAGTATCAAAGTCCTATCTTCAAAACGTCTTGAGTTATGTTGCAGAAACCAACCAACCTGGTGACCTTGGGAATTTGGTAAAGGTCATCCATCTTCTACGCTGACCAAGCACTAATTGAAGACCATTACCATGCACAATATTGAAGTCAACTTAAATTCAAAGTTACAATGCAGAAACCAAGTTTACTAAAATCACCTTGTGACCATTGAGTCTACATCATGGTCACTCATCTTTGAATTTGACCTAGCCCTGGATAAGAACTATAATCCTGTGCAATATACAGGTCCTGTCATTAAAACTTTTATAGTTATTGTGCAGAAACCAAAACTTACTATGTTACCCCCATGACCTTGAAAATAGGGTCAAGGTCAACCACCTTTACATTTCACCTAGCCCTTATAAAGGAGTATATACATGGGCAGCATCAAAGGCTTATCTTCAAAACTTCTTGAGTTACGTTGCAGAAACTAAAGTCTCTCTACCGACTGACTGACATGCGCAAATCTGTATGCCTCGCCTTTTTTAATGGTTAGATTAGGCTACATTTGCAAAGTGATGCATGCTTCATGCAAATGCACTGTCTGCTACCCATAATTCCTAAAACCAAAATACTAAATGGCTGAAGTCTATATTTGAAGCACTAAATCATAATTGCAGGTTCTACACAGTTGAGGTTTCACCACAACATGAAATCGTGTGACATTTGACAGTTCATCTTATTAAACACCAGTGGGAAATCCACACTCGTGATTGGTTATTTGGGGGTGGGACATTTTTCCTGTCTCCTTCCGTGGAAGTTCTGTCACCCTCCATGTCCCACTAGATGGCACTGCATTTCTCATTGGCATGGGAACCAGACTATTATGTTGCATGACCTACATGAGTGTACCAAGCAGATCACACACACAATGCAAGAAGGCCCATGGCGGATATGGAAATTCTAATGTTTTAATGATTTATTGCTCTTTTGTATAATAAAGCAAATGATGTCCATGCTTAATGGGACAGGAAGAATTGTGAATCTTCAGGATGGACCGTCTACCATCCACGCCATGCTGGGTTGACAGTCCATCCCTCAGCTTCACAAATCTGTTCCCCACAGCCAAAGGGTGTCATTCGTATAATGTCCTCCAATGTCTACTTTCCTCCCACAAAACAATAAAAAAAATAAAAATAAATAATAAAAAAAATAATAAAATAAAAAATATAAAAAAACCTTGCCAACACTTCACTTCCAATCCCCACTCTTCATTTAGATCTTAATTACAAAATGAAATTCTTGACTGTTCACATTTGCTCTTATAATGTGACTTTGAGACAAATTCTGGCTTTTATCAAATTCTTGAACTTTAAGAAACAATTTGGTTTTCGGCTCATTGTGTACATGTATATGTTGCTTCAGGCATGTGAACTGTGTCCAATGATGAGCCTATATCAGCTTTTTTTTTCCCCATTAGTGAATACAGTCTTGAGTTGTCCCTTGTCCAAGAATATGACAAGCAAGCTTAGCACTGGGAACACCTTTTTTTAAGGTATACACAACATGGAAAACTGTCAAATTCTAAGATTTACAGGACCAGCTTTGCCTATACATTTTGCAGCACTCAAACTACAAAATTGAGACTCAAATGAACAGGTCTGCTTATACTTGCTACAGGGCTGTAAACGCAAGTGTACCTGATAATATTGTGTCTCCCCCTAGTGTTGGATCAAGAAATCAGACTGATCAAGATGATATGGTGTCTTCTTCAAGTGGCTGAGCAAGACACCAGGTTGATCACGATGACACTGAACTCTCTCCTTCCTAGCAGAGCAAGACACCAGGATCCAAACACACACAGATCAATGCAAGTGTACATGATAATATAGTGCCTCCCCCTAATGGTGGAATAAGACACCAGGATCCAAACACAAACAGGTCAATGTACATGTACCTGGTGTCTGCATCTACATGGATCTGAGATCACACTGTAACGCACAGCTTTTCTCTTACTATTCTAATGAAAATTAAATTTTCTGCGGATACATCTTTCATGAGTACTTTACAAAATGACCAAAAATATCACAACAAGAATACATGCTTCATGACAGAACTATTTATATGCATATTTTTCACTTTAAAATTTCCATTTTCAAAGGCTAAGCAGAGTATCTTGTTAACAATGACACTTTTTAGTTCAGCAGGACTCAGCAAAGGTTTGTCAACCTTCATGCTGGGATAGGGGATGTGGCAAACATTTTTGACAAATTACCTCCAATCGCAGCTGATTGAGAAGCAATACAACAGAAATCTGATTTTACAGACACCAATTTCAGAGACAGGTCTATCCTTCAAAATTCTGTAGCCAGAATTGGCAATATAGGCATCATTAACAAAGATTCTGTAATGGCCTTTGATAATTCACTTTTAAATATTTTACCCATTAACACATTTCTTTGGCCAAATTTAAGAAACATTAGCATTAGGTTAATTGGCTAATGGTCACAGTGGTCCTTGAATTTTAGTGGACATTTTACTTTGACAGATGTCAATTATGTTTCCCAAAAACACAAAGACAGTAACTGTTAACCCTTGCACATTCAAATTGCCAAAAGTCTCCCTTATGTAAAATACTGTCTGCCTTAACGTTTTTAAAAGATACGAGACTGGACAACATGTAGGTATATGAACCTAACTAAAGTTCTGCAAGTCAACCATGTCAACTGGATCTAAAATGTTTCAACTTAGATTTCTCGTTGGCAGAAAACATTTTTGTGGCAATTTGTATGCAAGACCATCCTTGACGGCACACCCTAGGTCAACAGCTTCCCTTCATGTGGGTTGGACACATGGCGCCCAACCTAAGCCAAGGAAAGTTGTTGCCTTAGTTGTACTCTGCTTTGCTGGGTCTTATACTGTTATTTGTACTCTGACCAGGACTGGGTCAAGGATAAATTTTTATGACACGATCAATATAACCGACTTTTGGTTGTCTCGCCTCAAGTCCGTTAAATCAACTTCTGACTGTATATGAAAAATGGCAAATGATATGAGCCAATGATTTCACACAACAGGTGTTCAGCAAAGTGTTCAGATTTGGTAAAATTATTTGAACTCTATTTCTATAATCCATATAGCTATGTAGAATAAAAGCAATATAATTTAACATAAACAGGTTTTTAGAATTTCTCACTTTTGCTACAAATCTCTATGTTTATTCAAGAAATAAATGAAATCTTGAAATTTCCATCACATCTAATACCTTTGGATCATGTGTGTTGGAAAAATAACATACATTACTTTTCAGCATTTGCAATGTAACATGTCTGTTAGTCAAACTCTGACTATGAGGAAGTTTCTGCTACATCACGATGAGACAGTGCTGTCTGTTAATAAAGCCCTCACTGTGAGGTAGTTTTTGATACTTCATGGTAGGTACCATGCATTCCCTCCACCCTTCATCACTTGACCAATACTGCAAAGACAAAACGTCCTCTGCTTCAATGCTTTTGAGTTATCATTAACATAATAAGGAAAACTTATAAAACAGAATGTAGATCTGCCACAGGTCATGTTTTTTTTTCTACTCTATTATTTAAATTCAGTTTTGTTTTGTTTTTTAGGTCAGCTGAGGTAATGTGCTGGGTAGTCTTGATCTGTTGCCCTTCGCCTGTCTGCATCCACAGATTACATTTTTAACTTCTTGAAAACCATCAGTCAGATCCACATCAACCGGGAGGGGATCTACCTTGGGTGGGTCTCTTCAAAGTTTGTACAAATGGTCATGCTCCAGTGATTTTTTTTCATTTTTAGGCAAAACCTTAAAAATTCTTTTCTGAAACCACACTGCTAATTGCTTTGAAATTGCACATGGGCACTATTGGAGGACTGGCACAGTCCTCTTCCTAACCTATTTTTCTATGAATTTTTGGGTGTTTTCCCTATTTCGACTGCTCTACAATTGTAGCTCAGACTGTTCTGAAACTTGGTGGAAATGTTGCTTGTGGGCATGTGTTAAACTAGGTTGTTCACTTGGTGGTGATATTCTGGATCCCTGATTTTCAATGATTTTTTCAATTCAGGTACCTGTCCCAATTACTGTTATTCCCAGCCCCTTGACCCAGCCTGAATGTGGTGTGTTGATGGTTATGACCCAGTAAATGGTGTGAACAACCTCAGCCTCACCAGTCGACCACATAGTTTATTTAGCACTTTGATGAAGGGCTGGTTCAGTGCACCTGTGTGTCCCTGTCCCAGGCCAAAGTCATTCTCCCGCAGGAGAAAGGGGTTTTGTAAAAGAGCCTTTGATGCATGCATTCCTACTGATCAGCATGCAAGTCAATGGGGATTGCAACGGAAATCCACATTTTCAATTTCTTCAAAAACATCAACCATATTCACTTCAAACTTGATGGGGATGTCTCTGGGGTGGGTCTCTACCACATTTGTTCAAATGGTCATGTTCCATTGATTTTTTTGTATTTTTGATGCACATTCATCTTCATTTTTCAGTGAAATCTAAAAAGCTTTCCTTGGCATGGTTTGGGTGCAATATGCCCATCCAGTACTGAGGAAAGCTATTGACCAGGGGCATGCAGTCTTCGTAGGTCTTCTGTTTTCTACAAAAATTTTTGCTACTAAAATGAAACTCAATTAAAAGTGCAAAGCAGACAATTTTTATCTGGGTGCTTTGCACAGGAAAGGGTTAACATAACAGATACAGATATGTCTTGGATCCTTGAAAAAGTGCCATAGCTCAAGGCACCTTTATGAAAATGTGTACGCACTGCATTGTAAATGACTACCTGGCAAAACTGATCCGCTGATGACAGGCCACGTTTCATTTTGTGCTGCTTCGTAGGTCATCTCAGGTAACTAACAATACAATTTTGAGAAAGTTTACCAACTGGACATTTACTTGTTGTCACTGTAATACGGATGAGTTTAAGTGTTGACACAAAATGATGACAGAGTACAGAAGTAATCACCAATAATCAAGAAAAATATAAAACCAAGATCTACAGTGCTTTCAGGTAAACATATAGTGAAACGTGGCTTGAAAGTCCACGCCCTGGGATAAATAAACTTTGGTCTCTTGAGACAGGTAGTCCCTTATAGGTCGTAGAAAATGAAATGTAAGAAGTAAATTTGTTGTAAAAATGGTTTTTCAAGACAGGTACAACTGTACCAAGATATCAACAAAATTGTGGGAGGGAAGAGATGAAATGGTAACCATGGCAACCATAACCTGTTTCATCTGTCCCTTGCTGGTTCCTACTCTTAGGAAAAAAAGGGGGAGGAGGTTAAATCTAAATCTCCCCCCCCCCCGCCCCCAAGTGGTGAGGGCATAAAAACTAGAGGACTGCGGCAGTCCTGTGTTTAGTTGACCTTGGATACAGAGGCTGAAGTGGTCCTGTGACCTTTGCTTTGTTGAAATTTTAAGAGATTATTTTGCCAAAAATAAACCAAAAATGCATGAAAAACCTAGAAACCATTGGAGCATGACCATTTAAAGACACTTGTTCAAGACCCACCCAAGGTACATCCAACCCAAGTTTGAAGTGAATATGGTTGACAGTTTTCGAGAAAAAGTCCAAATGTGAACAACCATTGCAATCTCCATAAAATTATATTGGTAATCCACAGGATGTATGCATCAACGAACAAGTTCCCAAATTGCAAAATCTGTGAAAAATCAGGGATCTGGATCATTACCACCTGGTGAGCAATTTAGTTTAACCCTCCCACCAGCTACATTTCCATTTTTAGAACAATCTGACAAACACTTTTGGAGAAGAAGTCAAAATTAGCCTTTATACCCAAAAATTCATGAAAAATAGAAACACCTGTTAAACAATTAAGGTCTAGAGGTCCCCAGAAGTGTCACTATGCAATTTCAAAGCAACTGATCAAGCGGTTTCCGAGAAGATTTTTGAAGATTTTGCCAAAAAATAAACACCCCCCTCCCAAAGAAAAAAAATCATATAAATCCAAAGATTAGTGGAGCATTGCTACCAAGTTTGAAGTGGATTTGGTGCTGACAATTTGGAAAAGAGGTTGAAAATGTGAATTGTCGATGAATGGACGAGGGACGACTGACCATCCTACAAGTGCAGGTTACTGTAAAGTCAACTGAGCTAAAAAATCAGGACTCACTAACATTTTGAATATATTATATACTAAATATCCTGCAAACATATTTCCTACCTGTGCACAAAGCGGTTCCATGCTCGACATGAGAGCTCCAGGAAACCCTTTTCTTGAAACTGAAGTCCATTCCTGCAACAAGGAGAGATGTGAACTGCTCAAATAAACAATTATGACTCGGCCAGTAATTCCCCACACAATCTGTACCTTGATCCCTGACAGAATTGACCAAGATAACTGAATACATATAAGCACAGTGATTTGGTTTCATTACGTAAACAATGAAATAAAGGTACACATAAATACTTCAGACACAAACTCAAAAATAATATGCACACTTGCATATAAATATGGTGCAAGTGGTCTCTAGATGGAGGTCAAACTTAACCATTAGCTGCCAGTAGACTGCATGCCAACCGCTTTGCATACACATGGGTCCTGTGACCTTGAAAATCGGGCCCATTGAAAGGTAATCGGGTCAAAAAAGAGTGTCACGGTAGGACTGAGGAAAATTTGAGTTTGATGTGGCCTGGGAATCATGAGATATTTTGCTCACAAGGAATCTATTATAGGCACACAGTCAAACAAGCTGGAAACAGTATACCTCAAACATGGTTTGTGTGTGGATGGATGGGGGTATAACAAAATGGAAAAAAGTAAGACCAGGGACTGAAATAAATGTGGTCCTAAAGGGCAGGCTGTCTCTTAAAGGAGGGAATAATGTACACGTATATACTGTGACCGGCACACATACACTTTTGTACCCACCTGAGAGTGGTCATGATCCTGACCCGTACAGCAGTGATATGACGTGGTCCCATCAACTCCATAATGGATATCACACTCTCCAGTGTCTGAAACACACAGCAACAAACCCTTGATCCTCATATCATTGAACTCAACAAACTGGTTCCCTTCACTTGCATCCCTAAAACAGACTGGTTCCCTTCACTCTCATCCATATAAATACTGATAGAATTTTGAGATACCCATAGGCATAATGCTGTGCTACATGTAATCAAACGGCCATCACTAAAAAGTCATTTCCTGAAATGCATTTATACCTCCATGACCTTGAGAAAGTAGGTCAAAGTCATCCATATTCTGCAACATCAAACTTTCACATGATACACGCTTGTGGTACATTTTGTATCCTCAGCTTATTTGCTCTCAGCGTTTTACATAAGTGGTTAATGACCCAGACAAATGGGAAAAGTCCACACAACATATTACAAAATTTGTTCATGGGCCCAACACATATTTGGTATAGATATTGAAGTTCCATTTCAATTCATTTAAATGAATTTAACATGTTTTTTATATGGATGATGTTAGTTCCAATTAATACCACCACTGGCACCACCATGACTCCACATCTCATGAAACTTTTGTCTGCATGACTTTCCTGTAATGGTATTTTGATATAAACTGGATGTCAGCAAGTTCAGATGTAAGGACCCCCCCACCCCCAAATTAATTTCCTGAAATGCATTTGCTCTGCAACCTTGAGAAAGTAAGCCAAGGTCATCCATATTATATGCAATATCAAACTTCTACACAATACACATTTGTGGTACATTTGGTAATGTTAGCCATATTCTTTCAACATCTGAATTTAGTGTCGTTTACTGATTGCTGTATGATGTAGAAATATAGGTCAAGGTCACCCAAAAGTTTTGATGATTTGACCATTGGCCTAACACATATTTTGTGTTTAGTGTCGTTTACTGAGTGCTGTATGACCTAGAAAAATAGGTTAAGGTCACCCAAAAGTTTTGATGATTTGACCATTGGCCTAACACATATTCTGTGTACAATTTGCAGTTCCATCTCAGTTTACCACCAGAATAATGAATTTAATGTGGTTTTAAAAACTGTGATGTAAGTTCCAAATAACATACATCACAGTAGTACTACCACAACTAGTATGTACTCCAACAAGTTCAAATGTAACTAGAACAGACTGATTTTCCAACAGAAAATCAAATGTCTCCCGGTGGAACACTTGCGTCTCTGAATAAGCTACAGGTGATAACAAATTACAAATGACCAAGTTTGCTTGAAAATAACAATCCTATTTTAGCTCTCACCTAGATACATTACTCTGGCAATTTTCATCAAGTTCTTCAAGATTTATTGCAGAGAAACCAATTTCACATAAATGACCCTGTGACCTTGAAAATTAGGTCAAGGTCGTTCAAATACAATTCCAACCTTGGTCTTACCTTTATACATAATCCTACCAAGTTTCATCAAATTCCATCTAGTTCTTCATGACTTATCGAACGGAAACCAATTTCACATAAGTGACCATGTGACCTTGAGAATTTGTTCAAGGTCATCCAAATACAATCCCAACCTACGTCTTGCATAGATACATAATCCTACCAAGTTTCATCAAATTCCATCAAGTTCTTCAAGACTTATCGCAGGAAAACAAATTTCACATAAGTGACCCTGTGACCTTGAGAATTCACTCAAGGTCGTCCAAATAGAATCCCAACTTAGGTCTTGCCTAGATACATAACCCTACCAAGTTTCATCAAATTCCATCAAGTCCTTCATGACTTATCGAACGGAAACCAATTTCACATAAGTGACCCTGTGATCTTGAAAATTGGGTCAAGGTCACATAAATACAATCCCAACCTAGGTCTTGCCTAGATACATAATCCTACCAAGTTTCATCAAATTCCATCAAGTTATTCATAACTTATCGAACGGAAACCAATTTCACGTAAGTGACCCTGTGACCTTGAGAATTCGCTCACGGTCGTCCAAATACTATCCCAACCTACGTCTTGCCTAGATACATAATCCTACCAAGTTGCATCAAATTCCATCTAGTTCTTCATGACTTATCGAACGGAAACCAATTTCACATAAGTGACCCTGTGACCTTGAAAATTGGGTCAAGGTCACCCAAATACAATCCCAACCTAGGTCTTGCCAAGATACATAATCCTACCAAGTTTCATCAAATTCCATCAAGTTATTCATAACTTATCGAACGGAAACCAATTTCACATAAGTGACCCTGTGACCTTGAGAATTCGCTCACGGTCATCCAAATACTATCCCAACCTACGTCTTGCCTAGATACATAATCCTACCAAGTTTCATCAAATTCCATCAAGTTCTTCAAGACATCGCACGGAAACCAATTCACATAAGTGACCCTGTGACCTTGAGAATTTGCTCAATGTCATCCAAATACAATTCCAACCTAGGCCTTGCCAAGATACATAATCCTACTAAGTTTCATCAAATTCCATCTAGTTCTTCAAGACTTATCGCACGGAAACCAATTTCACATAAGTGACCCTGTGACCTTGAGAATTCGCTCAAGGTCGTACAAATGCAATCCCAACCTAGGTCTTGCCTAGATACATAATCCTACCAAGTTTCATCAAATTCTGTCAAGTCCTTCAAGACTTATGGCAGGGAAATCAAGTGTTGAAGAACCTGAACAACAACAATAACAACAACAACAACAACAAGCGGAAGAAACGGGCACTAAGACAATATGTCCCCTGGCTTCCACCGGGAGACATAATTTCCTGAAATATATTCCCACAGTGACCTTGACAAAGAAAGTCAATGCCACTCATGTTATTTAATATTAAACTTCCATGCATCATCAACATTTTGTATGTTTGGTGAAATTAGCCTGATCATTATTCAAGATGCTGTAAATTGCTTTGATTTCACTCTGTTCTTATTTTCACTTATTCTGCTTATGACACAAAACTGTGAAAACAAAAACACAATGAAATAGTATTTTGACACTGTTTGAGAAGGAATTATGTCCAAAATGGTGAAATTAAAATTACAATGAAATGTCAAAAATACAAAAACCACGAAAATTTAAACAGGCGAAAATAAAGCAATTTACAGCAATAAATTTCATAATCTCACCAAATATCAACTCATATTTTCTTTTCACCAATAGATGGCACCACTAGTATTATTCTAGTCTGACATATTAGCCTCCTGAACATTTCCACCAAACTTCTTGACTTGCACAAGTCCCTGGTGCATGTCCCTATTTTCCCATCCCGCGGTCCTACCAGAAGTGCGTTACATTTCCCCTCCACAAAGTTAACTGTATAATATTACGCCAACTACACGGTGTTATTAAGTAGGTCCCACTGTTATTATTCTTTTTTTTTTTTGAACTGGTCGACACTGCCGCCGTGCACAGTAGCAGCTATTGAGTCATGGTCAGTTCTAATCCCATTATCATTGTGATAAGACTTAAGTGGAAAGTGGTCGTCGATGAATGCATGGCTAGTCACTGGCCACTCAAGCGAGACAAAGCTGACCGTCTCCCTCCGGCTGCCGGCACCAGGACGCCCTCCGCCTGACTCGGGGCAGTGCAATTAATACTTCATTACGCAGTAGCTCAATTAACAGCTTCTGAAGAGGGGTGCGTTATGACCGCTCGCATATCTGTGTGATAAGAAACACAGTGCAGACCGCCTGGCGCTACTCATCTGGAGTCCGTGTTATCTGGTTATAGACACATTCCATGCCAATTAGCTAGGTTTAAGGGCCTACCTGTATGGTAACCGAATAAGGCTTCGACGTGTGTTTACTTAAAAATTTTATTTTTGCAATTGATTTTATTTTGAATAAAATACGGAAGACAGTCCAGTGAGACTTGAGCAAGTCTACCAAACTTCATAAGACTCCATTTAAAACTAGAAAAGATGATTTGCTGCATAGCATATCAGTGTGTGTGTCTTCAAAGCATATTGGTATGGCCATGCACAACTAGTCCATAACACAGGAGTAGAAGTTGGAATGGCATCTCTATCTTTTATAGCTTTGAAGATATTCAGGATTTAAAATTTCCAATGGTGCTACTTTACATAATTTAAAAGGCTACAACTTCTGTTTTTAATTCATTAGGTACGCAATGGTCAACAACCCCCTGGTAGAAGTTGGAATGACATCTCTATCTATCATAGTGCTGAAGATACTCAAGATTGAAAATTTCAAATACAGCTAATTGGCATAATTTACATTGCTTCAACTTTTGTTTTAGATTCATTACACTCGCAATGGTCAATACCCCCCTAGTACAAGTGGAAATGACATATCTATCTATAATAGTTTTGAAGATATTCAAGTTTTAAAATTTCAAATGCTGTCAATTAGCATTATTTAAATTGCTACAACTTTTGTTTAAGATTCATTAAATGCGCAATTGTCAATAAACCCTTGTAGAAGTTGAAATGACATCTCTATCTATAATAGTTTTGAAGATATTTAAAATTTAAAATTTCAAATGCTGATAATTAGCATAATTTAAATTGCTACAACTTTTGTTTTAAATTCATTAGATGCGCAATGGTCAATAACCCTCTAGTAGAAGTTGGAATGACATCTCTATCTATTATACTTTTGAAGATGTTCAAGATTTAAAATTTCAAATGCCCCTAATTTGCATAATTTTAAACATCTTCATTCCTCTGCATAAAGAGGCCAAACTTCTTGTATGGAAGTATAATCATGCATCATTGTACATCATGAGCTTTAATGTATAATGATAGTGTTAGAGAAAAGTGTCTGACAAATTCACTGGGAAAGAAGAAAGAAATGAATTTCAGGAAAAACAGACAAGTATGTTTTGACACACACACTTTGATGAAATACACCACAGTGTTCTCAATTTTTTACTTGGCCCTGTATTAATAATCCACCAAGTGGAGCCACAAATGACGCAAGGGGACTTGATTTTCTTTCGTAGAACATGTCCAAAAATTTCAAGAGGCTATTATAACAAGAGGCCCATGGGCCAAATGCTCTACTGGCACTGTGGCTTTATCGCACCTCTCCATTTCAAACTTGCAAGTCCTCAAGTGGCTTCTGAACATATAAAGCTTATGTGATTTTAGTGTTTTCTTTGTCCACCAGATGGCACTTCAATCCACATGTAATCATAGCTTTAATATTAGTGCAATTCCTGTGATGGATATTATTGCATGTGCCAAGACAACAATGATTGAGTCCTTAACTGTATATCCTCAGTGGCCTTGGGACAGATCAAGTTTATCCCAGATTATGTAATACAAGAGGCCCATAGGCCTGGAACGGTGGTGACATTGCCATTAATGTCCAAGCTACACCCTGCCATTACAAAATTACCTCTTTCAAATATACAGGTATGGTGACCTCAAGAAAATATGCCAAGGTCACTGATATTACATAACATTCTACCTTTGGCCATGGTCTATATATCCTATAAATTTGGCAAGCCAAATCCAAGAACTTTTTCAAATATGTAATTTTACATCTTAAAACACATATTTGCTCATAATTTCCGTCAAATTACAGGTGGCACCACTAGTATCATTAGCAACTTAGACTTTGACCTCCCCCACAATCCCACCAAATTTGGTGAAGATCCACTAAAAATTTGAAGATGCTACAGTGCTCACAAGATTTTCACATTTTGACCCCCTATATTACATAATATTGTAAGTGGAGCCACCAATATCGAAAGGGGCCTAGATTTTCATTCACCCTATACATGTAAGTTCTGAAAGTTACATGGGTTAACTTGAAAACTGTGGACGGTATGGCGCCAACCAGCAAAAGTTTATGGATGGACAATCGTCTCTAGTATGTTACACTCATGTAGAAAAACATGATCCATATTCACAAATTTTAAACCCAACAATGACAGCACAGAGATTCCAGAGTTACCAAAGCATCACCATTCATCTTCCAATACCAATGTGAAGAAACAAATTTCACTGCAGACTTGAGACAGGCTGTCACCCATAAAAGGCAACTGGTGGTTTTAAACTGGTCCTCTCAACCTTTGAAATATTCTTCATTAATTACAGACTATAGTGTTTCCAAAATGTATAGGCCTAACCACTCAAATTCCAAATTTTAATACTGCCAAAAATGAAAAGAGAATTGGTAGGCCTATCACTTTTTGGTTCTTCTGACTAGTTCGTCAGCTGGGTTTACAGTAATAGAAAAAAGTAGGCCTATATCGTTTTTGTGATATTTATGAATCTGGAACATCATGTAATTAATAAGTTAAGTGATTGAATCACTGTTATAGAAGATCAAATGCAAGGAGAAGACTTTTACAAGACCCTCACTATACAATTGAAGTTCTACAGATGGATGTCTCTAATATGTTACACTTATGTAGAAAAACATGACCCATATTCACAAACTTCAAACCCAACAATGACAGCTAATAGATTCCATAGTTACCAAAGCAACACCGTATGGACGAACAGACATGAGTAGTGGCATAAGCTCTGCAACCTTTGGTCAGCAGAGCTAAAAATTGTAGATGTTACCAGTTGACAAGCAATTGTTCATGGATGGATGGACAGAATGGCAGATAGACAGACAGGAATGATGTATAAGCTAATTGCAACCTATGGTCAGCAGAGCCAAAAACATAATTACCATCCATTTGTCCATGGGACCTCTCCAAGGGGTTCTACAGAGGTTCTACACCCCAATAACCATCATTTACATGACATGTTTTATCCTATCCTGTTTGAAACAACACTGTTTTTACATCAGTCTTTGGCAGGTTAGGCATAAAGCTTCCGAGTTGTCATAGTAATGAAAGCATGACAATCAAAGCTGTTGACTTGGGACTTTTTTTTAGATTCGCCCCTAAAAAGAAAAGAAAAGAAAAAAATCATTTGAGCAAGACCATTTAAACATACTGGATAGAGACCCACCCAAAGTATATTGCCACCAAGTTTGAAGTGAATCTAACTGACGGTTTCAGAGAAGTCAAAAATGTGAATTCGCAGCTCCACCTGGTGAACAAATCAAGAGCTAGGAGTGTTCTTATGTGATATCAATGGCACTGTGAGCGGTTTTAGAAAACAAGACTTTTTGTTAGATTTACCCAAAAAAAAGAAAAAAAATCATGAAAAATCTAAAAATCCCTGAAACATGACCATTTGAAAAGAACTTTGTAGAGACCCACCCAAGGTATATCCCTGCTAAGTTTCCATTGAATCTGGATGACAGTTTTGGAGAAGTCGAAAATGTGAATTGTGGACAGACAGACGATGAACCATCCTATAAGCTCAGCTGACTGACAAGTCAGCTGAGCTAAAAAAAAGCCCCCAAATTACTGGAGAGTGACTTTTTTTATCAAACTCTGTAGGGACCCACAATCAGTATATTGCTGCAAGTTTGAAGTGGATTTGGCTAACAATTTTGGAGAAGGATGAAAATATGAATTGTAAACAGGTGAACAAGTGACCTAAGCCTAGCTGACTGTAAAGTCAGCTCAGTTAAAAAGTTAATTGAGGGCAACCAGTCAAAACCCCTACTGTCAACCCTAGAGTACCTGAAATATGCAATGCCTGGGGTTAACGCCCTTTTGGCTCGTGTGGTGGAGGGTTCAACCATAAAATTACTGTGGCCCTCTGTCATCAGAGGTTACCCCTCTTGAAAGCCATTTCTATGCAGCAATATGACATTGCCATCACGTTGTCCCCTCTAAGATACCACCCTCCTAGTAAGGCCACTCTCGGACTTCACTTGAGGTGGTCTTGAAAGAGGGATCCACAGTACTAAAGACTGGATGACGGGGTTTGTCCACCACAAAATCGCAAATAAAACTTTTTCTACCAACTTGATTTCAAATATTTTTGCAGCATATGATAACATATACTTATACACTTCAGATGATAGAATGAAACATTTTTACACCCAAAAATAAGGAATTTTCCTTCATAATGACATTGTACAATATGTGGACTTTGCAGCAATTTGTACATGGGGGTAGCAGCGGGAACCTCAATGGCTCATAACAAACAAATACACGTGCACAAAAAGCATGACAATCACTGTGTGACTGTTTTAGTTGCACTGGTCGCACTCAGATAATCATATGATTGGTTTGAAACAATACAAGTTTGCGTCCAATGATTGAACATACATTCCTTATATTATTGAAACCAATGTCACATGTCAGCCTTACACAGGTGTCAACAAGGGCATAATCTTGAAAATTCAGCCACAATGAAATTTTCAGCTGAAGGTAGGAAACTGATTCTTCAAATTTACAAGTATTTTGAAGGCGAGAAGAAAAGAGGCGCTCCCTTTTACTCTTTTTCATGTGCTCGGAAGAGAACAGCTCATGCGTTTGGTATTAATGAGAAATATTTATACAGACTGATCAAGGAAGAAGAGAAAGGGACCAATTCAAAACCATTATATGAAAATAAGAAAAAAGAAACACTTGACAAGTTTGACCAGCATATTGTGCGGACAACGATTCAGGAATTTTACCGAAAGAATGAATTCATGTCAACTAGGAGGTTAAAAAAAAGATTGGAAAATGACCATAATTTACATGTGTCAAAATATACCAAACTGAAGCTGTTGCAAAAATTGGGCAACAGATATGGAAAGTGCCAAACTTTTAATCGAGCAGTATTGTGTGAACGATCTGATTTGGTAGCCCAAAGACATCAGTACCTAAGAACAATAAAACAAAGAAGAAATAGTGGATACAATATTGTTTACCTTGATGAGACATGGGTAAATACAAACCATACAGCATCGTATCAGTGGTTGCCTCCTGACCCTAAAGACGGGAGAAAAATACCAGCAGGAAGGGGGGGAAAGACTCATAGTGTTGCATGCTGGTGGCAGTATGGGATTTTTGCCAGGATGTGAGCTTGTGTTTAAATCTCTTTCCACAGATGGAAGGGACTACCATAAGGAGATGAATGCTACAGTATTCATGGACTGGACCATCAAAAAACTTATTCCCGCGTTACCCCCCTAAGAGCCTGGTAGTATTGGACAATGCCTCGTATCACAGTGTTAGGGTTGAAGGTACAAAAACGCCCACATCCAATAACAGGAAAGCTGAAATGCAGGAGTGGTTAGTGAAGAACAATATTAAATTTGAAAACAAAATGACCAAACCCAAACTTTATGAACTCATTAAACAGAACAAGCCACCCCCTAAATTCAAATTTGATGAACTGTTAAAGGAACATGGGCACGAGGCACTAAGACTACCACCATACCATTGTGACCTTAATCCAATTGAGTTAATTTGGGGGGGATGTAAAAGGGCTAGTTGGGCAAGAAAATTCTACTTTTAAATTGAAAGATGTACAGCGTATAGTTGAAGAAGCATTACAAGAAACAACAACAGAAAGATGGGTTGCATGCGTCAACAAAGTTAAAAATGAAATTGAGGAAGGATACTGGAAAAAAGATGCACTGAATGTGTCAGAAGAGATTCAGCCCTTCATAATTCATTTAGAATCAGAAGATGAAGACACTGATGAAGAGGAGTTGCTATAAACAGGTCAGGTTTGTGGTATTAACTGCGCATCTTCTTGTGGCAAAGCTGACCTGTATATATGGACACGATTTTCAGGTTTGAACCTCCTCCCCTATGAACACTGAAAATACCAGCGAGTGCTTCCATTCCTTATAATTATTATATCAATGTTAAACCATATGCGTCAATATACATGTAACTATTTGCCTATACCACAATGAAATCACCATGCTTGACAATAGCCTTATTTGACTTTTTAAATAGATTTGTGATGAAGTATATAATATGAGGCATGGAACCTAACCCTATACACCTATGCCTTTCTATAATTTTTGTCTTTTTTTTGCAGAGACTCCTTATTTTTGGTAGCAGAGCATGCTCCATACATATCGCAATTTTTTTAACAATAATAAACAGTGGCATCCATTTTATTTGCCGGAATAATGAAAAAGAGTTAGCTGCAAATCCTTGTATATGGTCCCTGTTGAAATGGTTTGCATTTGTCTGTGGTCATTGCGTCATGCTTGGATGCCCTGTTACACATGCACTGGGCCTTGCTTACCATTCATTGGTTGACTGTCACCTCAAAGTTTACAGGTCTAAATAAGTGTGCCATTGAGGTCCTTGCTGGTCCCCCCATGTACAAATTGCTGCAAAGTCCACATATTGTATAATGTCATTATGAAGGAAAATTCCTTATTTTTGGGTGTAAAAATGTTTCATTCTATCATCTGAAGTGTATAAGTATATGTTATCATATGCTGCAAAAATATTTGAAATCAAGTTGGTAGAAAAAGTTTTATTTGCGATTTTGTGGTGGACAAACCCCGTCATCCAGTCTTTACTATAACTGATTCTGTCAGTGCATCAGTGCAAACAGACCTGGTAACATGTCTATGGTACTGACTGGAATCCTTTGTTAAACACCTGAATCGGTTTCCACCTTTCATTCATAGTGATGGTATTTCCCAGAATGCCAGAAAGTGGGACAGGTCCAGGGTCAAGTAAGGCCATATACACAAAACCCACAGTGGCAGGTTATCTTATTAGGCTGGGTTCACAGCTGTCTTGTGCTTTTTCCCCTTCAACCAGCTAAAACTGGATTATAGTCAAATGTCGTCTGCTTCAATATTCTGGACTACAGTAGACACCCCCATTCTTTAACCCTTTTCTGCCCATATAGCCCTAAAAATGCCTGGCTGTACAACATTGTCTGCTATATTGTAAGAAAATGTATTCAATGAAAATCATACAGAGCCCTCTCATGAGAGCACACCTCTGGACAACAGCTTTCCTTGGGGTGGGGTGGGCGCAATATGCCCATTGTATGCCAAGGAAAGCCGCCGAGTCAGTTTCATTCTGAACAGGAAAGGGTTAAGACAGGTAGTCTTTTACTACAGGGTTAATGGTCTAGAAAAAAAAAAACAAAAAACAAAAAACAAAAAACAAAACAAACAAACAAAAAAAAAAACAAAAGAAAGAAAAAAAAAACGCAATGGCAAACATATGGGAGTGGGGTGGAGTAAGGAGTAATCTAGTGGCAAATATCTGACAATGTTGACTTAACTTCACCACACAAACACTGCCTTCACTCCTCCTGTGATCTACCCTAAGTTATTTAACCCTTTCCACCCTAAACCGGCCCAAACCAGCTGGTGGTCAAATGTCATCTGCATCACTGTTTTCAACAGTAATGAAAAACAATCTGACAGAGAATTGAAGATGAGACCTGTTAAGACAACATGACCCAGGTCAACAGCTTTCCTCAGCACGGGTTGGGCACTTTGTGCCCAACCCATGCAGAGGAAAGCAGTTGACTCAGTCTTAATTCAACAGGGAAAGGGTAACGCCCAGCGCTCCATGGAGCACTGCCCTGAGGTTTATTTTGTTACTCAAAGTAGATCAATCAGAATTTGAGCGAATTCTTCGGTGCTAAAACTGGGATGGTCACAGGCAGGCACAGTACAACAGAGAATACCTGGAGATTGATCTGTTCAACAGGAAACAGTGTCAACACAAAATCTACACTTGATAGACTAGTATTGCCCATTAGCCAAACACAAATTGGCCAAAAAGGTGATTTGGCTGTAGTTAAATTGGCTAAGGATATTTCATAGTAATTAATTCAACTTTTGATGCACATATTCGTGGAAGTGTTTTGGATTTACTAAGGGATGGTTCAACATTATCATCATTTTTGAATTAGTACTTAGGGTACTAAATTTCATGGCCCCCCTCCCTCCCCCAAATTTGTACTTTAAAAATGATGATTTTCCCCCCAAATCATAGCAAAATTGCACAAAACATTTTTAAAGTACAATTTTGGGGGGAGGGAGGGGGGCCATGAAATTTAGTACCCTAAGTACTAATTCAAAAATGATGATAATGTTGAACAATCCCTAATTCAAAAATGATGAAAATGTTGAACCATCCCTAAGCATGATTCCAAAATGTAAAATTTTGCTCATGTTTTTTTTTCTAACATAATCAGCATTTCGCTGAAGAGATCAAAGTTACTTTTGCCAAATTGGCTACACTTATAAAATTCCTAGTGCCACCCTGTACCTGGGGCCACTGATCCACAAAGCCAGTACAAGGACACCTGAACTTTCTGTTATTGGCTATATCGGGCAAGTTCAGGATGTTGGGTTTGGTCGTTGAGTTTTTATTTGTGACCTGCACCATGCCAGTCTTGGATCACTTGGCTTCGCACTTCTCTAATCTTGCCTGTAACCTGCTGTCAGGACATTGCCTCTCTGACCCAAGGCCACTGGTATTTTGCTTCCAGCATTCCCTGATGAGGTGTTGCTTCCTTGTGATTTGTGAACTTCCTGAAATTTAGACATAACTATTTACTGGCACATCAGAGGACCAGAGCTGCACCTGTAAGGTAGGTGGAACTTAATCTAAGCAATGTTCAACACAGCGGTCCCTCTTTTGAGAGACCACCTGCCTTTTGAGACCACATTCACCTGCCCTGTAATTGTTATTTTACCTCCAACAAGAGACACCTGCTTTATATGACCACTTTTAGACCTGCCCTAGGGATGGTCTCTCAAAAAAGGGACTACCGTGAGCCTAAATATCTGTATAGGATATTGATACACAATAGAACTATGTCCAACGTATAACGGTGACTTCATGCTAGCCACTGCACACCACAGAAGACACTATATACCTGTAGGTACATCCAGCTATAAATCTGTTGCTAACATCAAACACTTAGAATTATATATTTGTAGATCTTGTTTTATTTCTCCAAGAGATGTCTGAGATGGCCATTTGTTTGTTATGCACCTTTTTATATACTGACTTTCAAACTTTGTCAAAAGAAGTTGTGAATTCTTCTATGATAGTATGCAGGTCTCTTTGGGGGAAATTAGTCCCCAGTTTTCAAAATGGATAACAAAATGGATCTTGCAATCAAAAGAATTGTGTTTGAGAAGTTATTATGTGTCTAATGGAGCATAAAAATAGAAAAAACTACATTTTTTTTTTACAATTTGACATAAACTGAAAAAAGTGGTGTGCGGCTTAAATATACTTGAAAACAAGACATCTGCCTGAACAGGGAGGCTCTGGGGCTTGTGGCAGCATGAGAAAGCAGAAGCAAGATTTTTTTTTTTTAAACCAGATTTTCCCATAAAAGGAACACAATATGCTTTCATTTTTTTAAGTTAAAAATCACTGAAGCATGATGCATCATCATACCTCAGGGCGGAATCCGTACTCAGGAGTGGTCAGTAGGGCAGGTAATAGTTCTTCCAGTTATCCACTGTGCAGGTCCTGTCACCCAACACTGTTTTTGCCGCTAGATAGCGCTGCAGCTCTGATCCGGCCTTGACCCCAAAGCACACGACACATGAGACAAACTGAAACTGCGCACATACATTCGTTCGGATCCATCTTTGTAGGACAAGATGACTTTGTTGATTTATTATTCCTTGGTATAATAAAACAAATGGCGTCCTTGGCTTTGGGTGACAGGAAGAATTGTGAACCTTTGGGATGGACTGTCAACCCTCAGATTCGCTTCCGGTTGATAGTCCATCCCTCAGGTTCACAATTCTTCCTGTCCCCTGCAGACAAGGGCAGTATTTGTATACTATACACAGCAGAAAGGCATCAACTGTACATCTTCACAACATGCTGTCTCGGTCTGTGCTAATGGGGCAAAGTTCTGCAGTGGTCCAAAACCAAGTCATCTTGCATGCACATTGGCAACTTTTGCAAAAAGTCACCCACCCTCAATTTTGTATGTAAAAGTTCAAAGGCTAAATATCATGTATTTGCATTTTTCCTATTTTCCTCAGCTTTCACCTGCTACAGAGCTACACCCCTGTCCACAGTCATCTGTCTATTTTGTATGAAATCACAACCCTGCAACAATATCAATGTGATGACCATTATCATGTACAACATCAAACTTATGACCATCATCATGTATAATATCAATGTCACGACTATCATCATGTATAATATCAAAGTCATGACTATCATCATGTACACCATCAAAGTCATGACCATCATTAAGTACCATATCAAAGTCATGACCATCCATATGTACAATATTTAAGTCATGACCATCTTCCTGTGTATTATCAAAGTCATGACCAATCATCAAGTACAATATCACAGTCATGACCGTCCACATGTACAATATCAAAGTCATGACCATCTTTAATAATGAACCTAGGTCTCAGGTTATCATTATATACTATGGGGTAACTGTGGCCTGTAAATGTGAACCAAGTTCATGACCTGACCTTGACCCCAGGTTCACATACTTAAGGTCAAGAATTCACATTGAAGTGTCAACACAACATGACAGTTGTACATGTAGAAGAGTCAGCCTGTCAGTTGTCAACTTAATCTGCCAGTTGATGAGATATTTACACCACTAAACAATAGCTGTAACTCTTCGAGGCTTCGTCAACAGATTTCTTGGCAGCGTACCAGGCACACTGTGCCCAAAGTGTGCTAAGAATTGTTGTTTGTTCAACTATATCATTTTTGATGAAAAAAAATGAAGCATTTCTGAGGTGGGACCACGTCTAATAATATTTAATGGGAATAACCATGTATGCCAATACATCAGCATTAATTTTCTCAGTGTAAAACCAACTTACATGAATATACTGATCCTTCATATTAAAATACATGTTTACACTTTCTAATTAACTTTCCATTCAGACTGTTTTCTTTCCTTTAGAATTTCATTACTCTGTGTAGATGTACATGTCAATTTAAATTAACCCGATGGTAGACTATGACCAGGTCAACAGCTTGCTTCCATTCAGACGGACCAGTCATGATAGTCAACTGATGACCTTATGCATTTCACCGTGACAACCCTCAGCCACAGCTCTCCACCGGAATGTTTTCTCTTTTTACAAGAAAATGAAGAAAAAGCATCAAAGCAAAGGATATGATACATCTGGCTATTTTGGGTGACGTGAGCAACAAATTAAAAGATTAATTTTTGATGCCAGGTAACACTAATTGTTGTCAACTGGGTGTGTATACAGGATGGGTGCAGCTGTACTGATGGGGCTGTACACCACCCTGCTACTGACCCTACCTACCGCTACAGACCAGGCAGCCTTGGACCAGGTGGGCAGATCGGTGGACCGGGTATTCAGAGCCGTGGACCAGGTAGGCAGAGAGCCATACAAACATCCAGCTTTTCAATAACAGATTTTACAACTCAGCAGAAATTTCTGTTTTATCCTTGTACATGAGAAGTGAGATCTCCCTTTGCCAGTAATTTGGGCTTACAAGCTGACGACAAAAATCTTCATATGTAGCTTGTGGTAACATTTCCAGCCACGAAGGCATGGGGGCAGGGACGAGTATTAGCCAGAAAATAATTATTTATTGTTGTCACTTTAGTTAATCATAAAAATGAATGGCGTTCTGAAAAACTAGACAAGTTTTTCAGTGGCATAAAAACCATTACGCACCCGGCCTGCAATCCACATGATCACCTTTAGTGACATTGAAAACAGGTCAAGATTGTTGATTGTCTAACTAATTCTATTAATGTTTTAATGCTGACCATGTGTCCATTTAAAAGATGAAAGCCAACCCACCAGTTTGACCTTTAAAGGTCACTTGATTTTACATTGATTTACAATGAATCCACTGGTAAATATTTGGTTAATCAGTTCTGTTCACCAGTGGTTTTTTAATTATGGGAGCAGGAAGCAGTCTTTGGCTAATATAATGCGCCCTTCTTACCAGTGGTGGCACAACTGAAATTCTAACACTGTATGGATTCCCCCCCCCCCCCTCCCCCCCGAGGAGGATGTATATATATGCCAGAAGAAGTCCCCCACATATTTTCCTATTAACCATTGCTCCATGAGCCACCCATTACCAAGATAGATACAGGCCAATATTTGAAGTCCACCATCAGTTTTACCATTCAAGGTCACTAAAGGTCAAAAATAACACATAACTGTTGTCCTAGGAATGTGTAAACATGGGTCAGGGATCCACCATTACAAAAAATAAGCCAAGATATCAGTTTGAATTTTCAAGGTCCTTCAGGGTCAATATTAGCATTATCATAAAAGAAACAATAGATATGCGATTCCGCTCCTATTCTCACCACGGAAAGGTCACACATACCACACTGTGTTCCCTTGTACAATTAAATGTTTACATGTACATCCATCTATCTATAAACATTATGCAGATTGGTAAATAACACATATGTATGTATAAATGTGCATATTTATGAATTTATGAACATATAAACACATAGATATTTATAAACGTGCATGTTTATGGACAAATGACTTTACACTTTAAGCGCAGACCGTTCTACAACGTAGCCCACATGGTGAACCGCATTGATGAGATAGACTATTTTCTGGGCCAAGGAGCAAACTGCCTGGAAGTGGATGTAGCCTTCAGTGCTGTAAGTCAACTGTTAACCTTCTCCTGCCCCTTGAAGCAGCCAAACCTGGCCTGGTTTCAAACATTAAATATTTCAATCTTTGAAATGAATTTTCAAGTTTATAAACAAAGGTGCAAACAAGAATTCCAGTCATGATAGACATGCATGAGAAGCTGCTGCTGACTGTCAAAGGCAGTGTTATAAGCAGATAAACAAACTCCTGCATCCATTAACAACTTACTCCCATGTACCATGCATAGATAAACCAGGGAAACTGTGTCCATAAGAAAAATAAACTCCTATATCCTCACTTAGTAACACTTATTTGGCTAAACTAAAGAGTGCCTGCTTACCATTTTTCTTGCATACTCTTTCCTCTTACGTCTCATTTCTTGTTCACATCTATCATACTATTATTATGAATCATAAAATTACAAATAGTCTCAAATACTAACCAAACTTCATTATAGCGGCATTCTATTCTGCAGGTTTACCTCTGAGATCGACCAATACGCCATTGATTCCATGCTCTGTCTGTAAGTTGTAGTGCCATCTGTGTCCAGGTTGTGAAGTTAGACATCGGCTCATAACTCTAGATCATTTCCTTATATGCATATGTGTTTGTATGTATGCTATGCACTGATTAATGTTCGCTCACTTCAACAGGTTCACAAGACGAACAGATAAGAAGGCTGTAGCGAACGGCAGGCACATGAAGCAGATTGGGGAGGGAAAGAAGAGAATGGGGAGATCCCAGTCATGGGGCAAATCCTACTGTGGTCACATTAAGGCGGTTAAGCTATGTCCCGAAAATCTAAGTTTACTATCTCCTTTTAGCCACATGAAGGGAAAAATATTCACATACATGTAAACATAAGTAAAGTATACATTTTTGGAAAGGACATCATCAATAGGTTGAAAACAAATTAAAATTATAACCCTTTGATTTAAATTGTTATATAAACAACAATTTCTTTGATCATAAAGCACAGTATGACATGGATAAACAAAAGTGGAAATAACTTAATTCTTAATGGTTCATACCTACCAAGTTTCCCACATTTGGGGGAATTTTTTCTACATCCCATCTTAATTAATGGCATTTTCAATAAAAATTTGGCTCATTTTCAGAAATTTCCCCCATAAAAATCCCAATATTTCTTCTATATTCTTTGTAAAATATAAACCATCCCCCATTGGCACAGAGATTCTCCCTATTTCTTTTCAAAAGATGTTGGCAGGTATGATGGTTTTATCACATTGCAAACTGTTTTCAGATAATTACTGGCCACATTTGTGGCTAAAAAGCATCCTATAGATTTGTTTTATCTGTGTTTGTTTTGCAGTTACAGTGCTTCAAAGTTCCTGCTTTTGTACATTTTTGGTTTGTGACATTTAGTCCTGTATAATTCCGAAACAAACATCAATTATGTAAATGTATGGGATGCATTGTAGCCACTTATGTTGGGTGTATTTCAATGAAAACAGGTCCCTTCACAATTTCAGATCAAAGAGGAGGATGCTTACACAACAAATATAAACAAACAATCACAATTTTATTTTATTTAGGATCTGATGATCATGGCCTTTCCAGAAATGTACACTTTGCTTTAGATTTATATTCATCCTTTTCACTTTATTTAGCCCAAAGGGGGATATTAGCCTCAGTTTACAGGGGCATAGCTTGAGTACTTTAATCCCCCCCCCCCCCGCCAAGATCTTTCCCACCAAAAATACTACATGTATACCCCATTTTTCACTCATACCTGTTCAAAAATGTCACCCCCTTTTAGATCCTTGTGGGAGCTCCCCCCCCCCCCCCCCCCCCCGAAAATTGGTAGACATGCATTGTATAGTTGTGCCTTTTCTCAATTTTGTACCAGAGGGAATACAGTGTACCATGATACACCATATCCTCATTATTGAATTAGTCACTGGCATTTTGCAGGTGACAGGTTTGGCTGAGACGATGTACCATGGGTTTCCCTGCGATTTTCTACGATGGTGCTCGTTCAAAACTCAGTTTGACACTTACATGCAGCATGTCAGAGATATGGCGACACCTGGTGAGCCTGTCTGCTTCCATTTGGTCTTAGAAATACTCAAGTGCATTTTGCTAAAACAAGGATATTTATGTCAAGCTACCACGTAAACATAAGCACATTTTACATAACAATGATGGTGACTATATTGGTGCATATCAATGGATGCGCTAAATTAAAATGCACAGTCTAAAGTGACTCCTCTAAAAAGTACCTGTAATCCTGCAGTGTGGCACACCTAACAATTGCAAATAAACAAATTTGAAGTCAGGTCACCTTGAATGGAAATTTTCGACCCCATTCCTGCCTTTGGTGACACACTTGCCGATGTGATTTTACCCTGCTGTCATTCTGCCCTCGACCTACATATGCTCAAGACGTAAAAATGTATGGCTACTCTAGGACAGCCTTGCAAAGTGCTGACTTGGAAGCCTGCAAAGTACTCCATACTACTCTAAAACATTTAATCTTTACTGTGTATGCATTATTTTTGCATACATATTTTTTCATTTTAATGTAGTGCACTTTAATTCAGCACATTGAGTAAGTGTGCTAATATCGTTAAATTATGTCAAGCACTAAAATTTCTAGAACTAAAGTATCATCCACGGATATTTGGATTTTCCAGGAAGCTATGGGGTGAAAAGGCAATCATTTATAATATAAATACTCATGGACCTATGGGACCCTCAGTCTCCTCACTCTACAAAGGGTATAAATACTCATGGATCTGTGAGGCCCCTCAGTCTCCTCACCCTCTAAAGAGTATAGATACTCATGGACCAATGGAGTCCCCCCAGTTTCCTCACCCTGTAAAGGGTATAGATACTCATGATTCTGTGGGGCCCCTCAGTCTCCTCACCCATGCTCAGCTGAAATATGGTACTGTACATTTAACTGTAGTACATGTCTTGAAAGATCACTCCTAGTATATAGCAATGACCAAAATGTCGCCTCTCAAGACATGTAATCTCTCACAGGAGATATAAATAAGTAACATGAAAAAAAAAGTGTGAAGCATATAGTATCTTGATTAGGAGTGATCTCTCAAGACATGGACAACTGTACTGTGAAATTTCTAGGTGTCTTGTATTAATAGACAGCACCAGCCTGTAGTAAACAACTTGAAAGACACTAACCCAGTTTCTAGGAAACCAGGAAAAGTTGACTGTGATACATGCACGATGCTACATGTATTAACCCTTTCCCCTTGAACCAAGTCTGAGTTAACAGCTTTTCTTAGTGTGGGTTGGGCACCTGACCTGTTCCAAGGAAAGCTGTTGACCTAGAGCATGTTATCTTGATAGGTCTTTATAAGGCATGCACAGGTCTCACTCGGCTTGTTTCTATTACTGTTGAAGTAGACAACATTTGACCAGCAGCTGGTTACAGCCAGTTTAACGGGGAAAATGTAAATGTCATTCCACAGCAATACTCTGTTATTATTGTGACAGTATACACCCTCCAGATATACCCTCTTCCATTGTTTCCACCCCACTAAACCGACCATACTTTGTGGTGATGACTAACAGTACATGTAATGTAAATGCAATGTTGAATAACACTAAATGTACATGGAATGAGTTATGACATTGTGATTGAAATGTTGAACAACTATACAAGTCATGTGAATACCATACTATGATCTTATGAATGAATCACTCTTACTTTGGTGTGATATCACCGAACTCACCAGGATGTAATAATAGTGTAAAAGCCCAGCTGTGTGTAATGGTATCTTTGGAATCATTCAAAGACACGAACCTAATTCATGGAAATTTCATTCCACTGGTACAGTTACATCTTCAACAGAAATGATAAGTATTTTTTTTTTTTTTAACTACACACAACAGCTTTCAAGTTGACTTGTGGTATAGGCTGATCTTCAGATACTTTCATGAAACAAAAAATGGACTCATACATATATTTCTTTAGGGAACTCAAAATATGACTATCGCTTCATTGGCCTTCTGTGGCTAGACTTCAAACTGTCCAAAGTGAAGAACCGCTATGACTCTGGCCGAGACATGGGCAGAAGGCTTATTACCCTTTACAAGGGACATACAGGTGAGTTGGGTACCTTGCAGAGTTAGGGAGCCACCATACGCTGTGGACACACAACAGAGTTAGGCAGTTTGTGGTTTCTGTGGACACATTGAGGAGTAGAGCAGTTTGTAGTAACTGCAGACACTTGGGGAGTAATGCACTCTATAGTAACTGTGGACACATGGATGAGTTAGGCAGTCTGCAGTTTATGTGGACACATGGATGAGTTAGGCAGTTTAGTTACTGTGGACCCTTGGAAGAGTTAGGCAGTCTGTAGTTACTGTGGACACTCGGAAGAGTTAGGCTGTCTGTAGTTACTGTGGACATATTAGGGAGTAATGCACTGTGTAGTAATTGTGGACACATAGCTGAGTTAAGCAATCTGCAGTTACTGTGGATGCACTGGGGCGTTATATAGTCTGTAATCACTGTGGACACACTGTCAGTTAGGCCTTCTTCAGTAGCTCTGGGTACAATGCTGACTTAAGGAGTCAGGTAAGTGATAGAGAGCACATAGATGGTGAACCAGCTGGATCGTCAATGGTCACACCACCCATTAACGGTACACTGTGTAGTATAACAGGCAAACTACTTGAGCATGTACACTCTGTCTAGTATTACAGGCAAACACTTGAGCATGTAATATGCCATCTAGCTCAAGGCTGAGAGTGACCTGCCAACGAAGGAAATTGCATTTGAATGAAACCTTTACCTTTTCTATAATAACTATTTTGCCATTTTCACTGCATTTTAATTTAGAAAAAGAAACGTTCACTGCAGTTCAGTTTCAAAAGCAAAATGCTCAATTGTATATTGTCCAAAAAAAAAAAAATGATGAGAGAAACTGGGCTGATCAAAGGCAAGCCTACTTGTCTGCATGCTGGCCTGATGTACATTGCCAATTTTATATAGTGTTTGGCCTGTGGCTGTATTTTATCCTCAGATGCCTGGCAAACTTAACATGCCATGCTATTCCTGTATATCACCCAGGGCATTTAGAGAATTTTCATAACATAAAGACTGAAGTTCAGGAATAGGCTTTGAATATTATAGCATTATTTTTAAACAAATAATGGTGAAAAGACAGTTGTATTATTTCTGCATTTTCTCATTCAGAGAAGGGTGTGGGGCCTTAAAGGTAGAGGGGCTGTAAACAGCGATAATACGGTATTTGTTTTACTATGCAGAATTCCCGTTCCATCATGATTCCAGTCCCTTTTCTTCGTAGATTCAAGGCTGAAGTTGATACTTGGAGTGTTCATCCTGGATGACTGGCAGTTTATCCGGGGTATTGTCGAGGCTCTTCAGGACGCAGGACAGCAGAGCTTGCTGTCCAGGATGGGTGAGAACAAATGGGATTTTTTTTTTTCTTTTTTGAGGGGGTGGGGATGGGGAGTGATAAACTTGAAAACCAATTACCCAAAGAATTTTTAACAAACCAAAGTGAACAATCAATGAGTACCCGGTACCTGCAGTAAGAGTCAGAAAGAGGCACAACTGAAAATGTATGTGGCAACACATGAAATATGGTCCAATTATTATAAGGTTAATTTACACTTATATGTTAATGACTATTTTGAGAGACCATGTTCTGGGTCCTTGGTGTGGTCTTTCCCGTACATTGGTTGCAACACCTACATTGACTGAAACACGTTCTGCTTTACCTGTCTAGTACCTGCCCTGCCCTATGGCTCGGTGGGGTGGTCAGTTAGAGGATGTACTACCATAAATATGTACCAATCTGCTTCTGTGTCCTCCAGGAGCGGCATTTGACAAAAGCCATACGTTCAATGAGGGTCTGCGTCTGTCAAAGCTGGTGCCTCTACCTGTATGGCTAGGTGATGGACATACCAACTGGCTCAACTTGTTTCATGAGGATATTGCGGGTTTGCGTACAGCCATCCAATTACGGGACTGTGACAACAGTCAAAACCATGCTATGAAGGTCTACAGCTGGACCAGAGACTGGAAGACGGCAGTTCAAGCAGACCTTAGGTAACCCTCTCCCCCAAAAACACCCCTACAGTCTAGGTCAAGGCTGGCTGCTCAAAGTCTCCTAATGTTTTATCAACAGAGTCCCCCTTGTCATCAGTGTGAAACCATCAAGCATGTTACGCAGCTTTAATCTCCGGAATCCGTATCTCTCTACCCTCCTTGGTTAAATTGAGTCTCTGATGAGACCGGTGAAGTGCGAAACTGGTCAGACTAGCTAATTATTAGTGGAAAACAAACCAACTGGCCTGGTTTTACATTGCTTGAATTTCCAGACATGCTTGGTAGTGAAGGCTGCTTACCTTTATCTTGTATTTGGTAAAGCCAACCCACTTGAATTTATAGAATGTATGAACATGAAAAAACAGCGAATACATATTAACCCTTTTAGTGCCAAATTTTTGACTGAGTCAACAGCTTTTCTTGGCATGCGTTGAGCCCAATGTGTGCCAATAAAAGCTGTTTACCTGGGGTATTGTCTCATACTGGTACTTGAATAAAAGGTCTTTTTGTGAGGAATACGAATCTGACATCCTAATGATAATTAATTCAGGCTTGTCTGACTTGAGTAGATCGACTTTAGCATGTTTAGACATGATTGGCAGTGAACAAGCTAACTGAATAATGTATCACAAGCTCGTGCTGATAATGGCAAGATTTGGGAGCTCATATGAGCTGCTATATGCACCAATCTATGGCAAATAGACCAAAATTTAAACTCAACTTACCACAAGAAAAAGATTCTATTTATCCACCTATCTTCTCAGAGAGGGGATACGTTATTTGTACAATATCACAAATATAAGGAGTACCACATGTCTGTTATTAGAAAATTGTAAAACCTGGAAATGTCCCCAACATGTACATCTAGACTGCTGCAAAATAAAAAATTCTTTACCAATTCCCTTTTTCCAACCCCAAGGCTCTCCCAAAATGACTGAAATATATAATCCACAGGGAATGCTTGCTTAATATAAAGAGGGGTGAACTCTTTAAGTGCCAAAGTTTGGACTGCGTCAACAGCTTTTCTCTAGAACTACAGGCATGCTGGTACTTAAATGAAAGGTCTTTTTACTAGGAATAGGAATCTGGGATCCTTATTATAATTCAGACTAGTTTGACTCAAGTAGATTTACCTTAGCCGTGACTGGCACTGAATGAGTTAATGTACACTCTGCCTGCTCCCTGGTCCTTTTTGAAATAAAAATATGTTTAAACCAGTTTTAAAAACAATAACGGGAGATAATGGAAAGAGTCATCAACCAGTGTTGAGTCTGTCCAGTCTGGGTGTTGTACTGATAGATCCAGTGTTACTTTCGATTCATGAAAAGTGGTAATGGAGTTCCATGTGGCGTTCCTATTTGTGACTTCCTAAAATTTGAAGGAACGAAATATTGTATACTTTTCATGTACAGTTCTCTTGTTTTCTCCATGTCTGGTACACAGGGTTTAAGGCAGGTAGTCAGAGCATTAGCAACCCATGCCTCTTGTTATCTTCATGGAGATGGTTGTTGTCTTGTAATTACAAATCATGGTACAAATGAAATAGTTTGTATGTATGCATTGATCACGCTGGTCTCCATCAATAAGATCTTAACTTCCTTCATAGGGGGTGAGAGCATGAGCCTTTATCTCTTATTAATGAATCTTTTACATTCAGACATCTTCTGAATCTGAATATTGGAGTTTCTTGAATTTTTTAATAATGTGGTGAGAGCTGTAAGATCTCCCAATAACGGAGGATTAAGTCTCGTTTTTGAGTTACGAGTCACCACCTGATTGAGGCAGATATCTCTGCCCTCCAGTTCTGAGCAAATCTGAATAACCCTCCCACACTGGCTGTATGGACAGACCTCATTACATGTTTCTAGTGACATGATTTGTAATGGAGATCTAGATAATCCAGTACGGGTGGCCCATTGAGGAAAACATTGGGATCACGAGTTGTTGCATTTCCATGTTTTCGCGAGGCTGTGCAGAGCGAAAACACCAAAATCCACCTATGAGTGATCCCAATGTTGTCCCCAATGGCCACCAGGCATATTGGATTTTCTTTCTCCTATGTTTAAAAAGGGCAAATACACACCAAATCTGAGTTCTATCGGAGAAATAAGTTTGAAAATGAAGCCATTTTGAAAGTGGGAGGAGTGTGTATTTTATTAAATGCACCATGGCCTGTCCACCAGTTGAAACCAATGAGTGACAAACCAAATGAAAGATTACAATTAAAACCTTATCCTTAATACCCACGTAGGATAATCAATTCAGGATACGCTTCAGACATAGGAGAAAACTCTGTGTCCATTGGTTTGCAGTGTGAAGAAGACTTGTAATGTGCCGTCTGGGTCATTGTGGACTGTGGTGTGTGAAAAGTGACCCTAATCACAAGAACAATCTACTAGCCGGAATTTAATGAAAGGATGTTGTCTATTGAGCCAGTCACTCTGCTGGAGAAGGGATTGTTCACCTCTTCTCTGTTGGTGCTCACAGTGGTCTGTGTTGACAGGTTTTGATGTACAGTCACCACCTGATTAAGGCAGTTATCTCTGCCATAAACTGATAAAGAAGAGCCTCCCTCCATACATTTTTGGTAATCAGTTTAGAAACATTCTACTTGATGCTCACTGTTTAATTTGCTTATTTTAATCTGGATATTGAAGGGTAATTTTAAATCATTTGCCATATGTCCCTGTGACTCTTATATTTTAAGTATTTTTAAAATTATCTTTTAGACTTGTTATTCATACATGTTTTGGGCCTCCATGCAGAAACAGAATATTGTATTCTGATTATGGATTGCCAAATAAAACCTTGAAAACCTTGAAGTCTCTGTTGATGCCTATACTATTCTATGTTTACAGGTTCAGATGCACAGTCTATGTTAGGGCCCATGCTATTTTGTAGTGACAGCTTTTTACATACGGGTATGTACTCTCTCTGTTGACAGATTAGGAGTGGACACCATAATCACAAATAAACCGCAGTTGATAAAGTCAATTCTCCAAGATGCTGAGTTTGCATCTAAATATCGATTGGCCACTGCCACTGATAACCCCTTCACCAGGGTCAAAGGTCATGGTTCATACAGGGTTGGATGCAGACGAAGATGGGTGAGACATTGTTGTGTGTTTAATATAGGAGTGTCTTATACAGAATCAATTGGTATGTTACTGGTAATGTAGTGTGCTCTAACAAAAACATATATCCATTAACAAAAACTTATCATTATCATCCATGGGCTAGGCAAAATTTGTTTTACTTTCACTTTGAATATAAATGCAGACACAGGAGCCCTATATCATTGTGGACAGTAGCACTGCACTATATAATTGTAATATTAACTCTTTAAGTGCCAAATTTTGGACTGCATCAACAGCTTTTCTCGGCGCGCGTTGGGCACCGAGAATATCTGTTGACCTGGGGGTGTTCTCTCTGGAACTATAGGTATACTGGTACTTGAATGAAAGGTCTTTTTACGAGGAATACTAATCTGAGATCCTAATGATAATTCAGACTAGTTTGACTTTAGTAGATTGACTTCAGACGTGATTGGCACCGAAATCGTTAAGAGTAATCCGTCCAGCCAGTTGGTCTGTCATTCTGTAAATGGTTTCTCTTCAAGAACAAAATTTAATGGTTTCTCTTCAGGAACAAAAGTAGAAAAGGTAGCCGAAAGGCATACTGGATACCCCCTGCAACATGTGAGTACATTGTGCCTCAATGATTTCCATAACCTTCCGCTGAGAAAAAAAACTGTTGCTTTGAAAGACATGTCTTTTGTATTTTACCTTCAAAAAGGAAGGAAATACATGTACCCTCATGTCCCCTTCCAATGTTTGAACAAAGTGGATACATGTATTAATAAACGAGTCAAGAGCAACAAAGGAGATCATTATGTCTATCGACAGATACCTGCTGTGACCTTGACCTACATAGCTCAAGGTCACTCTTACTCCATGGCACATCCTTTAGTAAAAGAAAATTAACATACAAAGTTTGAAGAAGATCCATGCATTAATGAAGGAGTTAAGAGCCTGGACAAGATTAAGTCTACAGGTGCCTGCTGTGACCTTGACCTATATAGCTCAAAGTCACTGTTGCTTCATGACACACCCTCTAGCAAAAGAGAATAACCATACAAAGTTTCAAGATTCACTATGGTGTAACTACTACTACTACTACTACTCTACTACTACTACTACCACTACCACTACCACTACCACTACTACTACTACTACTACTACCTAACTACTATAGATCACAGACTGGAAAGTATTAATGCAAGCACTATTAAGTATATATTTCTGGGCAAAAATCGTTAAAAGATTCCAATTATAACTTTAATTTCAACTTTGTGAGCTAGTTGTTGAATAAACATTCAGCTCATTGGCAAATATGTCAAAATTGTCGAAACCTGATGTAAATGTGGCTATACTAACTCCTCGAATTTATTCAAGTTTCAAACTTTTTTCACAGATATAATGAACACTAATGTGGCTATAAAACATTTTAGGCATTCTTTCTATCTCCTTACTTTTCCCAAATATGTGCTTTTCAAAAGGCAAAAAATGAATGGGGGCCAAGCTAAGGAAGCCTCAATTTTGGCTTTCATAACTGGAACAAACAATGGTGAAAAAACAAGAGGCCTGTGTGAACTACCTGTTCTCAGCTGACCTTGACATTAAACCCATAATGAGTCCCACACTAGTCTTGGGGATACGAATTTTGGAGAGGAAGTATAAAATGTGAGTTTCCATTGCAATGCCCGTTGATTTGCATGGTAATCAATAGGGATGCATGCATTATCCAACAAGTACCTCAATTGAACAAATTTGTTTAAGATCAGGGATACACAGCATCTATAATTAGTGAACAAGTTTGTTTGCCCCTCCCACAAGCTACATATCCACTAAGTTTCAGAACAATATCAGTGACGGTTTTGGAGAATAAAATAGCCTTAACACACAAAAATTCATAAGAAAATAGAAGAAAAAAAATTCCAGCCCTACCTAGTAAACAAATTAAGGTTTATGGATCCCAAGAAGTGTCCCTATGCAATTTCAAAGCAATTGGCTAACTAATTTTGTGGAAGATTTTTTTTAATTAGAAAATAAAAAAAAATCATTGGACCGTCACCATTTGAACAAACTTGGTAGAGAGCTACATAAGGTACCTCTCCACCAAGTTTCAATTGAATCTGAATGACAGTTTAGGAAAAGTCAAAAATGTAAATTGTGAACAAATGGAAAGACAATGGACCATACAATAACCTCAGCTGACTTGTCAGCTGAGGTAAAAAATCCATGGCACATTTTTGAGCCACACATGCACACATGAATTCTGTGCAAAAAAAAATATCCACAAACAGTCATTTCCACATTCGTTCAGGGGTCTGACATTTGACAAGTTTGCCACAAAGTTCAATGCTTATTTAAAAGTCAGATGACAAAGCTGAAAATATCGTCAGATTTAGAATCTCTGGGTCTTGCGCAATCAAAAAAAATACGATGCTATGAGAGACAGCATAAAATCAAAGTACATCCCTGAATAAAACATACAATATCAACTACTGTACCCGGCATGTGTTAATGTCGTCATTAACTTTCATGTGATCATCTCTTTTCAGTACTGGCAAGGCTGGATTCCAAAGAGAACTTACACATGTTGGAAGGACAAAGACACAAGTGGCAAATCATGGTGCTTCACCACCACAGACTGTCAACATAACAGAGGAAAATGTACTGTGGACATGCCTTGTCGATAACATGCTTCCTGTCCCCAAATACAGTCAGGCCAACAGCAAAAAAAACCATCCATTGTACCAGGCTTTCCTTCAATTGGATACATGCTAGCAAAGCCATAGTGCTGTGTATATATTGCACTGCCTCAAAGTACACAAAATGATGAAAAGCTGTCATGGTAACAAGGCCTGCTAAGGCAAAACCACAAAAAAATCTCAGAGCACAAAACACCAAAATGCTGGATGCCAAGAATAGATAACTGAATTGAAAGTGTATCAGAGATATGTTCCTGGGTTGTGCCAGCCAGATCAGCCACCAGGGGTCACAAACAAGGACATGTTAGCTGGCCCTGCAGCTTTGCTTCTCTCTTGTAGAAGTGGATCCCTGAAGGAATTTCCCTATGGTGTTTATAGATAATGTATTCTCAATATAAATATTTTTTTCAATATAAATTAGTTGTGTGTGTGTGTGTGTTATTCCTTAAATATTTTTTCAGATATGGTGTTAACGCCGTTTTTTTTTTTTAATGTAGTACTGACTTAAATATGTGACCTCAGGACCTACTTTTCAACAGGCACCTGAAACATCTCAATGGCCTCCTGTGATAAAAATTTGGTCTCTGTAAAATGAGTATCTTTGGAGATACGGCGTTAACAAGGCATGGACGGATGGACGGACGGAAAGATGTGTAGGCAACGACAATACCCCTCCGGTCTAAAGGCCGAGGGGTAAAAAAAGGCATTTTCCCTGTGTGTATGGTTGTATTTATATATACACATCTTTCTTCCTCTATGCTAAGACACTTGTTTTCATTTCCTTCATATTGACAATGAAAGTATGATATTAATTCATCTGTTATCTTTTTATTTTATGCTTTTCTCTTCATCTGATTCAATCACATCTGGTAATGATAAAAACCATCATTTGTTTCAATATTAGCAACGCTTTAGCCAGACGAAAATTTTTATAAGTATTTTAATCAAAAGCCCTCCACACATGCATGTCGATGAAACATGATACAATCACATGTGGGCATGAGTTAGCAGTGACCAGCTTGTTAAATGTTTTTGAAGCACGCAGTATTTTATATGCCTAGGCTTAATGTGTCCTGGCAGAGCTCTTGCCCTCAAAATTCCATCCAGATAGTTGGAGAGCTTAAAGTGGATTCAGCCGTAAACCGAGCTGTCAGCTCAAATGATTGAAGGACAGGTGATGTGTTCTTGATCAGCGTCAAATAATAACATCCACTCACAGTTGCAACAGCGAAACCTTCAGCTGGGCCAAATTCATGTGATAATAGGCCTACTTGGCGAGGCCTGTTGTGAAAATATAAATGAGGCAATAAAATCAAGGACCATTAAGATGGGATTTAAGGCAGAGGCTGGAGGGGAACATTGGGCAACATTCATAGCCAAGCTCAGTTACTCTGGACATTGCCATGCAAGAGAAGCTGAATGCTACAGAATGCTATGAAATAAGTAGTCCACTTACAGTTAGGCCTGACAAGTTATATTTCTTGACCTGTGTTATGTTTAATAGGCCTACAAATATCAAGGATTAACAGGGAAAGAAAATTCGTTTTGGAACTACTTGTCTGTAGAACAAGTGACACAAAATTTTCCCTTGTCCTCCCTCATATCACTTAAATGTGCTAATGAACTGTACCTTTTAAAATTTTAGCTTAAAAAAGCATGTTTTAATGGAAATCATTACGTCATAAGGTGTCTGTTATGCCAACAAAATTAACAGATTATGAATTTTGCCAATAAAATTACTTGGCCATGGGACAAGTAAAGTTTAAGTGTCACATCCCCAAAAGGATTCCACTTGTCCTGGACAATAGGATCATAGGAATTTTTGCACCCTATAATGCCAACTGTACACAAAATTTTACTTACAGATGCACCCAAAGTTACAGTGACCTGTATGAACAAACAGCGGACTCCAGATTTATAGCATGAGAAACTTTAACAATAATATCTGTCATCTGTGGTGATGTCAGAGGTTATTGTTCTTGTTGTATTGGGTACATTGTCATTTATGCAGTTGAACTTGACTGTTTTGTCAGTCCATTAATAGTCTAGCCAATGGTGCCACAAGGTGTAAGCAAAATGGGGTTTAAGACTGATTCTTCAACAACGATAGAATCTCAACATTTTATTTCTACATGATTTATGATCAGTTGCTATGTTTAACTTGCATTCTGTGAATTCAAGTTTAGTTTCGCTCTGTGTGTGTCACTATGTTTTTGTTTTGTTGCAGTCCATGCGAAAAGTACCGGTCCGTCAGTTTTTACCGATAAAAAATTCCCCAGACCAATAGTAAATGCTAGCAAGTTACATGTTAAAGTATTGGGACTTTTGAAATTTGAGAAAATGACTGATAAGAGAAAAAACTTTTTGCACAGACTGTTACTGCTTGTATTTTTGTGGTGTATGTGTCATTCATTTGTCAATATGGGACTATATCTTTGTAAAACGATTAACGTCAATAAAGATTTCCTAAGGCATATTAAACATTTAAACATTAACTGTATGTCAAATTTTTTATCAATAAAACCAGATGTTCTGCTATCTGTTCACACCAATACATGTACATGCAGTTGTTGCAGCAACCCTGCTAGCACACAATGATTTATAAACTCTTTGCCCCAGGTGTGAAGGAAAGGCAAAATTTATGTGCGATCCTGGGGGCAGAAAACACACATATAGGAAAAGGGCCTGACATAGAAAAGACATATGATAGAAAGGCATATAACTAAATTAGAAATATACTGTAATTGTATGAACACAGTATATGTGAGAAATATTAAATCAGAGAGTTATCTGTTCTACCTCCAATAATTCCCATGTAAAATGGCATTTGTTCTTTCTGCCCAGTGCCTGAATACCTTCTTAAATATGCACAGGACAGTCACATTCTGGTTTAGGGGTGGTAGGTGTCCCTCCCCGGAAATATCAATGAAAAGTACCAGAAACGAGAGAAATAAAATTACTGACAGCCTGCCTTTTTATTTATTTATTTATTTATTTTGCCTTTGATGTGAAATATTGAACAGCTAGCATTTAGCTTTTGGTAACTAATGTGTGAATTTAACAACAGAAATTATGAAAGAAAATTTGTTTGAACAGCAAATCTGTCCATGTGCATTCAAAGCTTGCACAAATTAAAATCCTGCAATCTTAACTTTGTGACCATAAGCTGCACCCACAGCAAAGCACAAGTATGTGAGAATGACACCAGTGGCCATTTGAATGTTGAATTCATGCACATAGCTCCACTTGAAATAAAGAAATTGTACATTGCTCAACAAATTAATGTAAAGTGAGCCCTCAGCAGGCACTTGAAATACAAGTATGAGTAAAACTGTGGCATAAACCTAAAGCCTAAAAGATTGAGGGGTATCTCTATCTCATTTAAATTTTTAAGTGTTCCTAATTTGTACAGTGGTCCCCCTCTTATAAGGCCACCCCAAATGCAGCCAAAAAGTGGCCTTATAAGAGGGGTGGCCTCTCTCGAGGGGGAGAATATAATGGAAATACCATACTTTCTGCACAAGAATGCTGGCCTTTCAAGAGGGGTGGCCTCTGGTGAGAGGGGCCTTATAAGAGGGGGACCACTGTATAGATTAAAATTCTACAACTTTTGGTTGTGCTGATTGGATGAATCTATAAGCACAAACATATGAATTTAAGTTGGAATTGTACCTCTACCTTTAATAGTTTTGAAGAAATTCAACACTTAAACTTTTCAAGTGCCCTTGATTTGCATAAATTAAAATTCTATAACTTTTTTGGTTCATTAAATGCACTTATAGCACAAGCATGTGAAGTAAAGTTAAAATAATACCTCTGCTATTAATAATTTTAAAGATATTAAACAGTTAAAATTTCAAATGGCCCTAAATAATATAATTTTCAACATGATGACAATTCCAAAGCAGAAGATTCATTTCACTTCTAGGTCAATCACCATACCGAAAGAAAGAAAGAAAGAAAGAAAGAAAGAAAGAAAGAAAGAAAGAAAGAAAGAAAGAAAGAAAGAAAGAAAGAAAGAAAGAAAGAAAGAAAGAAAGAAAGAAAGAAAGAAAGAAAGAAAGAAATCTGAGGGAAAACAAACTGTCTGTGTTGGCACACAGACTTTTAAAGTACATGCTATTTGGAACAATATACTTTTTTCACTACCTTTTCACAGGTTCCAACTGACTAATTACATGAAAGTTAAACAAAAAGAAAAAAAAGTTGGTTGATGTGCCAATGCTACATAGTTTCAAGACTGCTGTATTTTAACAAACCCTCAGCAGCTGGCATGCCTGTGGGTGTGTGTCGGCTGTTCTCCCCATATATGTAAATTCATGTACTTTGATATGCTTTATTTTTGCATGCTTAAATTTTCATGTTTTTTTCTGTAGTTTGAATTTTATTATTTTGCACATAATTCCTATTCACACAATATCAAAATCCTACTTGATTGTTTTTATGTTCACAGTTTTGTGCCATCAGCAAAAGAAGTGAAAATAAGAATACTGCTAAATTACAGTAATGTGCATTATTAGGAGAAATATCCATAGCTTTTGGGGGATACTTTCCATCTCTTCCCAGTCACGTTCAACTAATGCAGCTCAAGGTTGTGTGACCTTACTTGGCAACAATGACATACTATAATTTGAAATTAGTCATGCATGTGACCCTCCCTCTGAAGTGAGTGGCATTGGTAACTGGCTTTCAAAAGGTCCATATTCCTGCACATACACTGTATACTCTTTCTAAGCTAAAACCGTAAGATACAAAATGCAATGCTTTGAATTTGTCATGACAAAAATGACAAGGCAGTATTTTGTCACGAGTGCTTCATATCTGAGAGGCCTAATAATAAATAGCCTCAGGCTTTCTGTATGAACAGCAACTAGGAGCAGAAAACTGTTAGTGCCTTGGGGCTTCCTTGGCATCTTTAGTCTCAACAAGCAACAGACAACAGCCTTGGTGACCACTTCATACACCTCAGCTATACTCAGGCTAGGAAAATCTCCACTTGTTATTTTTGACATTGATTATGGCATCTGCACCGGATACCCTTGCAGTAGTTGAGCTAAGACTTACTATGTGAAAAACGAGAAGACTGTCACAGTCCGGTGCTCAGCTGACCTTACATACACAAACTGAAGTGGTCATGTGAACTTTGGGATGATATGCATGTCAACTCAGGGCCTCTATTTGGGTTTCTGTCAATAAGTTTTCTTTTTAAAGAAAGACACGTTTAGGAGAATATTTACAAGAATGGATTCTCAGATTCTCGCTGAAATTCTGGCTCTGCAACTTTGCTTAAGACGATCATCACTGTTTGTAATATCAGTCTTCATTCATACAGTTAACAAGTTACTTTTGAATGAAAGTTGATAGAATCTACTATTACCAAGCCATATATGCTGATATGTCCATTTGAACTTTAAAGGTCACTCAAGGTCAAAATTAACAACATCAAAAGAAACCCCATGAATGCTTCCCTATTAGTGTTTAATAGTAACCAGAGCCCTATGATCCACCACTACCAACGTATTAGCCACTGTGTCAGCTGACCTTCCAATGTCACTTCAGGTTAACAACTCCAAAAGAAACTCACTAGGGACTTTCCTATTAGTGCTAAAGAGCAACCGTGGCTCTAGTATCCAAATCAGCAAGTTATAAGCCACTAATATCAGATTTGCTGCCATCCCTACAGTCAAGTAACAATGCTGACTTTATATCAAGGTCACCTTTAAGACCATCATAATTGTTGTAAACATGTACATATCCCCCTATCATTTTTTCCTATTTTGATATTCGTTTTGAAAATCAGAAAATGGCAGCCTTAAGGTCATCCACAATCATATGAAAAAAATTCCCAAAATCTCTGGAGTATCTGTACCAAAACTTTCAAGTGAATCTGACTTAGTTTTAAAGAAGTCAAAATGTTAACTACCCATTACAGACCCCATTAACTTACCTGATAATCACTAGGAATGCACCCCCCCCCCCCCCCCGCTCCCCATACTATAGTAATCAACAGGAATGTATGCAGTTTGACCTTTCAATGTCACTCAGGTTGAAAATAGACCATACAAACTAAAATCCTATAGGTACCTTCCCATTAACGTTTAATAGTTACCTTGGGCCTACAATGCATCATTGAGAAGGTATAAGCCAATTGTGAAAATTGCTGAAGATTCATCAGAAAAATGCAACAAGGATTTGACCTTGACCTTTGACTTCACCGGCTATATATTATTATATGAGAAAAATGTCCCATACCCAGTGCTTTCCTTTTAAGGCGCGCGATCGCGCGCCTAAATTGATTTTAGGAGAGCTTTTTAATGCACACCTTACATACTGCAGAATGAGCACCTCGATATCAATCCCTTTCCCCCCAAAAATGTAAAGTTTTTGCATGACGTCGAGCTATCTCGATGTGAATGATCGAAGTCACAGACATATTGGCATTATGTAACAGTTCTTGCGTGAACTTTAAACTGCACGTGCATGTTTATTGTACAATGAAACGGGAACAGAGTCGCCCATTGTGCTTTCGCAGCACGTGCGTGGGCCAATAGGTGATAATAATCAACAATTTGTAAGCATTCCAGGTTAAAACATGGTCAGCAGTTGTATTCATCAGAACTTCATTTCTGTCAACACAAGCAGATATTTTCACTGTCCGTGTAGGGTTCATACGATTAAGATATCAAAGGTACCGGCAGTTACTAGTTAGGCCTACTGGCTTACTGAGCAGGTCACACTACTCACCGTCATTGTGATATGCCCAAACGATGTCAAAGCATAAAAAAATATGAAAATTTGCATGGCGAATTCATCTGCAAAATTACATAATAATACACAAAATAACAGAAGAGATTTTTGAAGATTTTACCAAACAAGAGGACCGTGACAGTCCTGTGTGCTCAGCTGACGTTACAGTCACAAACTGAAATGGTCCTTTATGTTTCAAATAGACATCAATGTCAACTTTGTTTAAGACCATCATAACTGTTGTTACTTGCGTTACTTAATGTTACGGAAGGTACCAGTTTTTATTGTGGTCAGTCCATCCACTTGGCCTCATATTCCACGAGTACCTATTCAGTAGGTTTGGTATACACTGTACCCAACAGCCTGATCTCAGGTACTTGGCTGCTCTGCTGTTGTCAGTTTAGGTTTTCATATAAAATTCATACAAGATCTGCCTTGGACAGGGAGGGTCCCATGTTTCCATGAGAGAGCACTGAGTATATTCCTTGCCATTATCATCCTCCCTCCCCAATAAAGAGTACTCCATGCACTTAAAATGATGACCTCCCAGCAACCTGACAATTAAAAGCCTGTCTTTCCCTTCTCATTTCAAGTGAAAACCTCAGCATCGTTTTATATCAACATAAAAATTTCTGGTCTTTTTTCCCCAGTTTCCAGTGGCAAATCCATAGATCACTTTACTTAATCATTATTTTTCAACATTGCAAAAAGTGTAAAGCACCACAGACCCCTGTTTCCAGTTTACCATCTAAAAATGAACCATCCCTACAGAACTTTCCTTTTGATATGTTTATGTGAATAGATGCTAAACTAAGAAGACAGAAGTTAATGGCCAAAAGCTTAAGGACTTAATGAGAATGAACAAACAATCATGAATAAACATAACACAGATGGACTCATCCTAGCTAAGATTATCAAGAATATAAAAAATAAAGATAACTGTAGTCATATCAACTCCTCTACACCCATAGGCAAGGTAATATGTTGATGTAATCTCAAACATGATTTACAAGATTGTGTGACTCATTCTTTGATCACTCAATACTAGTCTTGTCACAAATATAATTAATACAACTTCTGTATAAACAATCAGGGCTGTGCTCTTAGCTCCTCATGAATACACAACAATACTTGATGCCGTCATTTCTGGGTTTACCTAGAAGCTTAATTTGAACCTGTAACATAGATACAAGTTTGTTACAATGTAACCGAAAAGTTACTTCTTTCTTTCTTTTTCCTCTGCAATAAATGTTTTCAGGGAAGGAAACAAATTTCAGATGTGGGTAAAAATCTTTAAAAATCGAAACAGGCCAAAACAGTAGATTTTGACTGGGGAGCATCTGTGAGCAGGTACGCACAGTATACATGTACTTGTATGATGTCATAACACAATATCACAAGGTGTGCCACGTACATGCTCAATGCAGAAAAAATGACGTGTACCCACACGCAAAGAAAAAATGTGCTGGAACATGTAACCTTGGTGAACTATCAATACTACATCATGTGATCCCGCTATGGAATTAGCATGTCCATTTGACAACAAAGTGATAAATCGCAATGCTACGGCTGATCATAGCAGCAGGTACACTGGTTATGGCCAACGCTTGGCCACAGTGGCCAGAGACCAGTAACAACCTCCCACAGCGGCAAGCCACCAGTAAGAACCGGACTACTGATGTTAATAAAATTCCTGTCAATGTGGTATGTGCACTTTCTCTATTTCATACTTTTCTGACAAGTTTTTTTTAATCATTTGTAATCAGTTTCTGAACCTATCATATTACCTTTTGCGCGACTTCAGTATTTCCAAACCTTTTCTGCTAGTTTTAAATGTACTGTATTCACTATTTTACGCCCTCCTGCACTTGAATTGTTTTACTGTATGATGACATTTCTGTTGCTCTTGTTTAATATGAGTGACAAATTTGTTCCTGTATTTAGCTGCTGTTTTATGTTAGTCGTGAATTCATATTCATAAGATGTATTTATGGGAAAGTATCGGCGTCCCTGCGCTGACTTACGGAATGGACTGTGTTTATCTGTCTAAGTCTAACCTGAAAAAGTTGGAATCGGCCCAGGGCTCCCTAATCAAGCAGTGCATTGGACTCAGTAAAAGATCTCATCATACTGCCTTATTGAGAGCCCTTCAGATAGATCCTATTTCTGATGTGGTGAAAAGAGATACAATATCTTTGGCGGGAAGGTTATCCCAAGTCCAGTCACCTTTGCGTAACTTGTTTACACATGAAATTTCTAGTTATATTCTGGAAGGAAAAATACACAAAAATTGTATTGTTGACAGACTACTGCGGTATGGGATCTCTCCTGTTTCCATTCTTTTCAGTGATGGGAGTCGGGGATCCTGTCCCCCATATGATGGACGTGGCACTGTGGAGGATGGGATCGCCGACTCTCTCCGGCCATTGCTGACCTCTCCTAATTATAATAACCCCGCTTCTTTTGAGCGGAGCCTGGTAAAGCTGTTAACGCGAGTCAACGAGTAACGATAACATTATAAGTCCTGTCGTGGACGCCGGCCGGGGTGCTCAGCCTATCGCTGCGCGTCCCCGCCGGTCCCACGTCAGCCTGATGGACACTTTATTCTTATAATTCCAAAAGATGCTTGATTGGGAGCCCTGGAGCCATCTCATGTTTATTTTTACTACCTGAGGTGTTAAAAGATTCAATTATATCTTATTTTAATTTTCTGTATATGTATATTTATTTCGATGTATTTATATGTTTTTCCCCAACTGTGGGGGTTCAATAAAATAATAATAATTCCTCATTACCTGTCTTAGTTAGAAAGTTACTGAGTTTTGCTTGCCATAGGTTGGGATCAATGTGCCCAACCTGTATCAAGGAAAGATGTTGACCTGTATCAAGGAAAGATGTTGGCCTGTATCAAAGGAAAGATGTTGACCTGGGGCCATGCTGTCGTGGCAGGTCTTATCAACAATCCTAATCAAAAATATTCTATGGACGACAAACACTGATGCAGATGGAAGTTGATGCCTGGGCGCTTTTCGGTCGATCCAAGCAGGACAGGGTTAAAACAGTTTTACTGAAGTACAGTACCTAACATAGCAAGTCCCAAGATGGTGCGTTCTGCATTGCCTGGCAAGTCAGTGGTTTTTGCACTGCCTAGCAGTTCAGTGGTTTTTGCACTGTCTGGCAAGTCAGTAGTTTATGTATTGCCTGGCAGGTCAGTGGTTTTTGCATTGCCTGGCAGGGTCCGTGGTTTTTGCATTGCCTGGCAAGTCATTAGTTTATGTATTGCCTGGCAGGTCAGTGGTTTTTGCATAGCCTGGCAAGCTTTGCTTCGACTTCCTAAGTCTTATATCAACTTTACGCTGAACAAAAGTCATGCATCTCCAGTACTCTTGCGAAACTTAACGGATACAATCTCCAGGACTCTCAGACTCCAAGAAAAATCCACAACTCAGTCTTGACTTAGGAAGGAGTCACATCAAGGAAGACGCTTCCTGGGCAAAATGAAAATAGTATGCACTTGTGTGATTTAAGAGGATAACCAGCCGGCACACATTTTAATGTCTTTGATCATACCTTCGACATCGTGTATCTATAACTTTTGTGAATGAGTCGGTACATGTCTTAAAACCTTTCTGTTTATACATATATATATATATATATATATATATATATATATATATATATATATATATATATATATGTACATATACATACATACACACACACACACATATATATGTACATATATATATATGTATGTATGTATATATGTATGAATGTATGTATGTATGTATGTATGTATATATATATATATATATATATATATATATATATATATATATATATATACTCATGTATGTTATTGATATCCCTTTCATTACAGGTTATATTTTGCATGTCAGCTACATGAGCTCTGACAGCTTGTGTTTACAGTATAATGTTAACAATGAAAGAAACTGGTCTGTCTGTGTGTCTGTCTATCTATCTAACTGCTTTGTTGATTCCTGACTCAAATTTCTCATAAAGACCTTTCACTTCAGCACCAGCATGTTTGTGGTTCCAGAAGAGATCAGGATGGTCCAAGTCTATGCCAGGAAAGCTGTCACCCCAGCACTCAACGGGTTAAGAATACAAAAACAGTATATGGGGATAGTCAGATATGGAGCCTGTTGGTGTCTGGCACCACTATGCTGACCTGACCAGCTATCAGATACCCTATGCTTGCATATCATCTGATACCCTGTGCTTGCATATCATCTGATACCCTGTGCTTGCATATCATGATACCCTGTGCTTGCATACCATCTGATACCCTATGCTTGCATACCATCTGATACCCTATGCTTGCATATACCATCTGATACCCTAACCTTGCATACCATCTGATATTCTATACTTGCATACCATCTGATACTCTATGCTTGCATACCAGCTTGTTTCAAGAACTTTAAAAAGTATAGACACATTTGTTTTACATGGATTGTGAAAGAAGTCAAGCATTGACTTATCGAGTCACTCTCCATGGCACAGATGTTGGCGTATACTTCCTACCTTGCCTAGCGGAGGAAACCACCGTGCACAGTTAAAGTGGTAGGAACTTTTTCCACATGCTGCCCAGGACGAGAATCGAACCCGGGTCGTAGAGCTGAAAGGCGAGCGTCTTACCGCTCAGCCAACCGTGCACCCTTTTTAAAGTTCATCCCCCTCCTTTTCATTATTTATAGGACAAAATGAAAGCTTTAAAAACGTGAAAATCTGAAAAAAAACCCAGCAATTTCCCTGCAACTGTGATGAATCTAGATTGTGACGAACAATACACGTACTTTACAAACACAGCAACATTTTGCATGACTCTCCTTTCTCCTTCAGCGCAGACCATTTTACAACATGGCGCACATGGTGAACAGTGTAGCAGATGTCACAAAGTACCTCAACCGGGGAGCAAACTCCTTTGAAGCTGACGTGAACTTTAATCGGGTAACTTGAATTCCAGGCCATAATCATGGCACAAACTGAACGCATCAAGCATTTTTGTATACATTTCAACTAAAACACCATAAAGGCGTAAACCTACATGCATATTATCATGATAATTGTGTACTTAAAAAGAATTAAACAGAGCAGTGTACAGCTCAAATGACAAGAAGTAACATTTTATCATAATAGAAAAACGGTAAATATGTCTGAGGTATGATTGCATTCTTGGAGCTGTTGTAACTTTACATACGTGTATGCTTTGCTTTATCTCCAGCAAACAGGTTATGCACAGAGAATGTACCATGGACCATTATTGTGCGACTTTTTACGTCTGTGTTTGACTCAGGAAGACCTATTCACTTACATGAATCATGTACGCGACATAGCAACGCCAGGTATGACTTAAACCCTTTGTCGTCTAAATGGCCCAAAAGCACCCATAAGTAAGTTGTTGTCTGATTCAATGTTTTTTATATAGATTCCATGTGAATATAAAATGTTTCTGCTGAGAATTGTATGTGACCTATCAGGATGGCATGCCCCAAATCAAAAGCTTTCCTTGACATGGGTGGGACACATTGTATCCAGCCTATTTCAAGGAAAGCCACCAACTCAGCCTCATCAGGAAACAGTAGGGTTCTGACTACTAACTCAGCCTTATAATAGCCGGGGAACAGCAGGATTCTGACTACTAACTCAGTCTTATAATAGCCAGAGAACAGCAGGATTCTGACTACTAACTCAGTCTTATAATAGCCAGGGAACAGCAGGATTCTGACTACTAACTCAGCCTTATAATAGCCAGGGAACAGCAGGATTCTGACTACTAACTCAGCCTTATAATAGCCAGGAAAAAGCAGGATTCTTACTCCTGACTCAGACTTATAATAAAAGGAAACAGCAGGACCCTGACCACTGATTCTGCATTATAATAACCAGGAAGCAGTAGGTTTTTGACTAGCTTGTGTATAATGCACATATTGCTCCAAGGTTTAAACATTTTAACACTGCCCCCCTTGAATTAACACTGTGTCAACAACTTTCCTCAGCATGGGTTGGACACTAAGTGCCCCACCCATGCCAAAGAAAGCTGTTGACCTGGGGCATGTGATCTTCATAGGTCTCATCTACAATTCTCAAATTGTTTTTCATTACTGTTGAAATTAGTTGAAAACATTGAAGCAGACTACATTTGTTCACTAGGCAGGTTTGGGACGGTTTTGGCCAGTTTACGGAAAAAAGGGTCAAATTTCGGAAATTGGAAGATCTCTCTGAGCACCAGCTGCTCCAATTATACTGTAAATAAATTAGTCAATGAGCAACTTTCTTCATAGTTTAATGGTATCCCATTAAATCTGGCTGCAAATGTACACAGCCATGATAACAGAGATAAACATAAATTCTTTGTTCTTTGTGCACAGAGTTTACCCCAGTTCTGCCAAATTGTGGATATGGCATGGACTAAGAAGATATCTAAATGAAGTGCCATAATTAAAGAAAAAGTGCACACGCATGCTCTCAAAGATTTCTCCATCTACATGTATGTCAAGCAATACCTTGTAGATTCTTACAAATTACTCTATTTCACAATCCTCACAGCTATGTCTGTAACACATAGGAAAGGTTCTGTAATCTATCTTTATATGTTAGGTTACTGATCATTATGCATGTAATGAATCTAAAACAAAAGTTGTAGCAATTTAAATTATGCTAATTAGCAGCATTTAAAATTTTAAAACTTGAATATCTTCAAAATTATTATTGACAGAGATGTCATTTCAACTTCTACTAGGGGGTAATTGACCATTGTGCATCTAATGAATCTAAAACAAAAGTTGTAGCAATTTAAATTATGCTTATTTGCAGTATTTCAATTTTTCAATCTTGAATATCTTCAGCACTATAATAGGTAGAGATGTCATTCCAACTTCTACTAGGGGGTTGTTGACCAGTGTGCACCTAATGAATTTGAATCAAAAGTTGTATCAATTTAAATTATGCTAAATAGCGCCATAGAAATTTTAAATCCTGAATATCTTCAAAGCTATAATAGATATAAAGATGCCATTCCAACTTCTGCCCCTCTGTTATGGAATAGTTGTACATTACCATACCAATATGCTTTGAAGACACACACTGATTTGCTATGCAGCAAATCATCTTTTCTAGTTTCTCTTGGATCCCTCACTGCTCTAGCTTGCACACCATGCCACAACTGTAGCAGATCATCTATTTTAAAGTGTGTGTGTGTTTTTTTTTTAATGGCCTCTCAATCAAACATGTCACATGCTTGTGATGATTGGCATACTTAATTCAGCTCTACCATCCAGTAAACTGGGAGTTAATATGTGATCAGCATCATAAGAATTACCTCATCCATACCCATGGTCATGTCACCCTGCCCTTTAAAAGGTTGACATATCTAACACACCATTCAGTTTCTGCTGAATCACATCACAGAGAGCTAAAACAGAGACTAACTCCCTGTAAATGGTAAACACAAACATTTATGTTTACCCTGGGATTGAACCAAATTCATTTGCCTCAAATGACTCCAGTTATGGACGATACCAGTCAGGCATTTTGGCATACTGATTGTCTAGTTTCATCAACACTTGCCTTGTCTTTCTACTTTATGCAATTAATCTCAATATGATTTGCATGTGTTAATCCTATTTTTATCCACGTGGCTCTCATAAAAGTGGTCAGCTCATGACCTTAATACAAGTCACCCGACCAATTTTATTTATCTGTTTTACACCTTTGGGTGTACTTCTCTCCAATCAAACAAAGCTTTCAAATTCTCCCAGCCATGCATGCATCCTTTCTTGTGCTCTCTCACTTTTGGGACTGGGGTAGTACAACATATGAAAATGAAGTTCCCTGAAGTTGACCTTTGACCTTGCAAATTGGGTAAATGCCACCAATGTTCAAGAGCACAAGACCATCATCATGTGTGATATCAAAGATGTGGCTCAAACCACTTTGCCCTTATGAGTGCTGGTCATGAAAAGTGCCCCACTTTTCTAACTTATTATGGATAATTTTCTAATATATCATGGATAATTTTGCTTTTAACTCTTTCAGTGTCAACCACAACTCAAGTCAACTACTTAAAATGAACTGCTCTGAATTATAATATGGGTGCTAGATAGGTTCACATTCCTCGTAAAAGGACCTTTCATTCAAGTACCAGCATCCCCGCAGTTAAATAAAACTTAATACTCCAGGTCAACAGCTTTCTTTGGCACACTTTGGGTGCATTGCATTGCACCCAACGCACCCCAAGGAAAGCTGTTGACTGAGTCAACAACAAAAGGTAGCACTCAAAGCGTCAACTTCCAGTCAAAGGTCCATCATTCAGGCAGCAGTGTACTTAGTCTGAATTCAGCATTCTGGAGAGAAAGTTCCTGGTCTTCATGTGGGCAACAGCTTGTCTCTGTACACTCTGGCCACTTTGTACCCAAAGTGCAGAAGTAATCCTGCTTGCCTCTTTCACTTCCACATTTTGATTGACTCGTCTTGCCTCGGTGCACTTTGGGGTGTACCCATAGCATATTAAGCAAAGTTATTGATCAAGACCACCTTATGGTCAAAGCAACAGTACATGCTGGTACTAAAGTAAAAGACCTGTTGGTTTACGACGAGTATGACTGAATCTAGTATGGTTACGTCAATTCAGATCTTATTGACTTTTATTAAAATTGGCAGTGAAAATGTTAAAAGGGACAATTGAAACTGAGCAAAAAATGATGGACATAATCAGATAAACTCAAGGGTGGAAACCCCATTTTTCAATATAATACAAGTTCCTTCGACTGTCCCCAGGTAACAAATTCAACTGACATCAAAGGAGGTGTTGTGTAAAAGGGGAAAGAATATCCATTTTAAACATAACTGTCACGTTTCTACAAATGTCCAAGTTACCTAAGGCCTAACAAATATATATATATATATATATACTCGACCCCAAGCAATTTTTATGAAACATAAAAAAAAAAAAAAGTTTTAAGCCCCCTTCCGTAATCATCAAAATTGACCAACCCTGGCTGAAAGATTTTATTAAGAAAGTAGCTGTTGTGTGTTGTTATCTTGCAGTGAAGTCAAGTTAAACACAGTAGTTTATTTCAACTTGTTGCGCTGAAGGGTTAACTTGGGCTGGGAAAGAGCCTAGCTGCATAGCCACGGTGTTCAGTGGAACAGCATAGCCATAGCCCAGGTTGAAAGATTTTATGGAGAAAGCAGCTGTCAGGTGCCGTTATTTTGCAGTAAAGTCAACTCAAACAGAGCATTTTATTTCAACTTGTTTGGAGGGTTAACTTGGAAAGGGGAAAGAGCGTAGCAACACAACGTTTAATAAGGCATAGCCACGGTTGTTTGGTGAAACAGCATAGGCCGTAGCCCCATTTGTGTCAGCATTTAGGGACCTTGCTGCCCGCCTGGTTCGGTGATCGACATCATAATATTTCACTAGGCTCCAGGTGTCCGTTCTCTGAGTTAGCAGGGCAAATGGTCATGAAAGTACTTTAAATCATGACTTACTATCTTAACTTTAATTTGCCAGCTCGATTGTGTCCGAAACAGTTATCATCATTAGTTACAAATCCAAATGTGATAAGATAGACCTTGAACCAACCGGCAAGCGGTGAACGCCATTTTGAACATTGCCCAAAGCCGCATAAAAATACATTTGATTTGGATATCAAAGTGAATTCTGGCCACTGCATATCTCATATCATTATTGATGCTCTGAAACATTTGCAAAATATATACTTTTCGTTGCATATATTGTAACCCCCGCCCCCCAGATTGTCCCATTACAACTATCCTCATTTACAAACCGCTGGATGCCGAATCCGCAATTTTCCGAATGGCAGCAAGTGTCGGTGAGCAGATTGGATATTTTGAAGAGGTAGTATCCAAAATATGTGAGCATTTGGGGTTAAGGGAAGATTAGTCTGTTGAATGAATATAATGTACAATATATAATGGGACTTTTCCAGAGTGAGCATTACTTGAAAATGTAAATACAGATATCAGTTGTAGCCAGTGGTGGGCCCCAGAGTAGGGATTCTGTATCAGATACTGATGTTGCCCTGAGGCTACGGATTAAGCAGCAGCACTAGTAGGATCCGCCATGACTCCCTGGTGTGTGGAAGATGGAGCTTGGGTGAGAAGGTTGCCCCGATAGTGGATACAGGTCCGAAAGTACTGGCAGGTTTTTATTTAAGTGGTAATTACATAATAATAATTAATAATTGAACATCTTTAGCCTGTTCAGCCTTGGCTGTTCTTCCACGGGGTCCAGTAGGCAAGATCTTAGCCCAATTATCCCAAACTTAATGTAGGAGGAAACCGGAGATCCCAGAGATCCCGGAGAAAACCTACGGTGTTCAGCAGGTGTTTGGGAAACCTTGCCACATGCGACCAGCAACCCCCAGCCAAAAAAGGCCGTAAAATTCAAACACTCGGAGGAATCGGACTCACCCGTCGGAGGAGCTTCCTGGGACGAACAACTTGTGCCATCGTCCGGGATCGAACCAGCGGTGACAGGCCAACGCGTAGTCACTGGTCCACTGAGCACCCCTCAGTGGACCAGCAGTGGACATGCATGTAATCAATCTTTACAGTAGTCCCTGTCTTGAACGACCCCTCCTACGAGCGACCACCTGGTTTGAACGACCACATTTGGTCACCAAAGTTGCTTTTCTTTAATAATTTACCTCTTATGAACGACCACCTGTTAAATGTGACTAGCGACCAAGCAAAATGAACAGATTTTGCAACCACTTAACACAAATTTGAGCCATATCCGGCCACTATGCCTGAAGTTGGCCAACAAAATACATGCACACAACTCCCCAATTGTTACAAAATTGACATAATTCTTGTCAAATTTAGTTAGTGCAAACAACAAAGGATTTCTTTCTTCAGTAAATTTCCTTAAACAAGCTTTTAATTGATCAATCTGTATCTATTCCTGCTTATTTCAAATTCTCATGAACATAGAATCTTACCATTTCTTTCCTACATTTTTACAATGGCAGTGAATGTGGCATACTCTGCATGTATCGGACCTCTCTATAGCAGATCTATTAAAAAGGTTTTCGACCACTACATTTCTTTCTCTATATGCTGGGATATTATGGATTGTTTCTGAACTAACTTCATGATTGGCAGAAATTTGATTGTGATGGGAACTTGATTGCTCACACTCATGATCGTTCACATCATCCATCTTGAAATGCTTCAAATCCAAAAGCGCGACTAAGGTTGCCGAAGCTCTCAGGAAATGTCCGGAACAATCTTCGTCGTTTCCCGGAGATCGACAACCCACATGGTCATCGCTTTTTTGCTTGCGAAACCTAACCTAACCATTGCAGATAAGTGCAAAGCCACAGAAATATTATTATTTAGTGTTCTCATTTCTAATTAAACGATGTTTTATCATAGTATATTCTATAAAATGAATGATAACTTTCGCTCGATCAAAACCCCAATCAAACACGTGCTTGCCTGCATGACTCAGCGACAGACACTGACGAAGTGGGTTGATCTATTTTTCCCACAATTCAGATTGAGGTAAACACGGTGTCCAAAACACACATGGTGGCTGTGGGAAAATGTAGAGTCTTATTTTGATCCAGAACTTATCAATTACAGTGAGTTAGGCTCCACAGAACGTATAGAATAAATTAAAACAGTGAGTTATGCCATCAAAACAATTTTATGACAGTATTCATAAGCTCATTACTTCGCAAGTGAAGGCTCCGTACCGGGTGATGCATCAGGCCCATTGAGTGTAATGGGAAAAAGACAAAACTGATGACCGGCAAATATTTTCAAGTTGGGACACACATCTTTCAGCACCCAGACAAGAATTCTTTATTGAAATAAAGATTTTAAGGGTTGTAATTGCTAAATCTGATAAATGATTTCTTTTCAAAGCATATGTAATCGATCATGATGAACTGGGGGTGGCAGAAATTTGTGTACCTCGCTACAACTACAGAAAGGCTGCCCTGGATTTGAGCTGTTGAGGTTCCTCCAATGAGTGACCACCTGCATTATAAGACCGCTTTTTGGTCTGCGCTAGGGGTGGTCGCTCAAAATAGGGACCACTGTATGACTTAACAACATACTCTTGAAGGTCATCTACCCCCATGGGGGTGGGGGCTTAATGGGAACACTGATCAACACATCTTTAGCTTAAACAACAGCATTAAAAACTTCCAACAAACCTTAGACCTGGTAATATGATATCATATTAACACCGGATTTCTATGATTCAATGCTTTACTTGACGTGCCTGTTGATTGAAAACAAATGAGTGCCTGTCATTGCATTGTAGGTCATGCAAAGTATGACAGCCGTTTCTCTGGTCTCTTATGGTTAGACTTCAAATTATTCCGTGTGACTAATAGGTATTCATCTGGCCAAGACCTGGGCAGAAAATTAATTTCCATATATGATGGACACACAGGTAAATTTCTTCCATTGATTCCTACATACAATGGACACAGAGGTATCTTTCTTAAAGTTGAATGTCTGTATATACTGGACACACATGTAAATTTCTTAAATTTATTTCTACAAACAATAGAAAACTGGTAAACTTCTTCATCCTTAAGCATTTTCTTGCTTCATACAGAACTCCCTCCAAGCGTAGACTTGACTAACATAAATCTGGGTGTGATAACCAAAGTCTTTTAAGCTACCAAAGGGAGGCTGCAGTGTGATACATGTCTTTCATTGTTGCCTGCTGCTGTTTTCAAACCCAACTAAAATGGTAATAAGTAATATACATGGCCTTTTGTGGCTAAAAATCAAGTCCTTGATGGGAAAACTACCAACTGTGCAACAGTAAGACAAGTCTTGAAAACAAACAATCTGCTAATTTACTGACCAATTGCAATCTCTCAAAAGCAGACACTTTTAATGGGAAGTATTTGTAAACAACATGAAAAACATCCAGTTAAGTTGTCTGAAAATGTGGTCCTTCAGCCTCAGAGTGGTGGTTTTGTCCAGTTGGGGAGTGTGGTATGTTGTATATTATCTTTTCCTCTGGTCCTGTCACAGACACACGCTTGAAGTTGCTGCTGGGAATCATGACCCTGGACCAGTGGGACTTCATCCAGGGCATACTGAAGGCACTGCAGGATGCTGGCAAGCAGGCCATGAAGGCTTACATGGGTACGCAACTTGTCTTGTGTTTTCCCACTACACTGTATACACAGAAGTGCCAAGTTTTCCGATTTGGCGGGAGATCTGCCACTTTTCTTATGATATAAATCACCTGAATTTGTCCATCTCCTGCTTTTTTTATCTGTCTCTTTCATTATAATACAATAAGACTCCAGTTTTTTGCAACATTTTTCAGCTTGAGCATCCGTTTTACATGTTGGACAACTTGGCACCTCTGTATACAGGCAATGCATGGACCAGAGTACACCGGACCACACTAGCTGTGTCTTGTTGACCCGGTGATGTCAGTGCTTTCTGTAATGCAGACGTTCAAAAGCTATGCCTATCTACTGGATTCCTTGCACATTCTACCCCAACCCAGTCCTGTACTCCCTTGAAAAGGTTACATATCTGTGGCTATATTCTAACACATTTCCATTCATCATTTTGGCAAGTCAACCTGTATAGGTGGCATCACCTGTTTCGGTCCACCTCATCAGCACATTTTGTTTATTAGTGTTTATCACATATATATACTTCTGTGTGCCAACAGACATTCATTTTTTGTGCTAATAAAAATCTGATAGATAGATGACTGGATGGACAGATGGGTAGATAGATAGACAGACAAATAAATAGAAATACTGAGCAATCATCTGACTTTCTACAAAAGCTGTAGCAGTGACATCAGATGTGCAAATGAATGCAAAATGGAGTATTACAATAAACCTGTGTGTGACAATGAAATGGTCACTTTGACAATATACCAGTAAATGTACTAACTACTGTGTCTGCACACAGCTGTGGTTGTGACTGGGGGTAACAACTTCGAGCGCGGCCTGGAGCTTTCCCAGGCTGTGTCAATGCCTTTGTGGGTTGGTGATGGGATGACAAACCACTTCAACCTTGTGGCACCTGACCGAGGGCTACGGAAGGCTATCCAAATGCGCGACTCTGACACCACAGGCTTGGTTGTAAAAGCTCACAGCTGGACACGTGACTTACCTATGGCCATACGTAGAGATCTTCAGTAAGTTTTTTTTTTGTCTTTTTTGTGTGTGTGTGGGGGGGGGGGGTAGTTTAATTGAAAAAAAAAATTAATGAAAATTAGTGGTTTTTTAAAATTATTGTACACTACTAACAGTCAACAATACTCTGTTTCAAAGACAACAGTGTCACTTTTCATGTGACCTCTTTCCTTTTCAGCAAAAGTCTGACTCCAATAATTTTCTAATGGGTTGGAACAAATCTTTTAAAAAGCCTGCTGCAGAACTTGGCCCCCAAGAACACACAACAATACTTTAACATCTGTACTTTGCAAGAAGTAAGACTGTAAGCAAGATGATCATCACGCAGACATAGATATGGAATGGCAGTATGACACTGTGTAGGGTATACATTTGAAAGTACCATATTTTAATAACACTACAACTATGGATTGCCTCTGTTCAATTGTGAGCTGCCAAGCTATACTCTCCATTCATGAAAATTTGTGCATTTGGAGAAATATTCATAGATGTTGAACAACACAATGCAGGTCAAGGCAACTTAACCTACCCTAGTAACAAAGGTACACCCTAACCATGAAATCAGTCATGAGCGTGATCATCACGCTGGGGTGGCCTGAATTTGTAACTGGATTTTGAAAGGTCTGAATTGAGGAGAATTCCCACCAGTTTTGGTCTTATTTGTGAGCTGAATCTTTATGGAGTAAGTGAAAACACTGTGAAAAAAACTGCCCTCTGTGGCAGCGGGTGATGTTGCCAATGAACATCATGCAATGGAAAGTTAAGATCAATAATATTAGCGGTGATGTGAGTGCATTGAACTCATATACTAGTCTAATTCTCTGGTGACATGTTAGTTTGACACATACGTGTGACATGCTCTGGTTGGTAGCCTGGTGTCATCAGATTAACATTGTCTGCATGTCATTCAATCTGGCATGAAATAATTCACCACAAAATTACCATTAATTCACCAACCAAATTTTGCACCAAATGACACCCTTTACCAATATAGTGGTTCCCCTCTTATAAGGCCATCCCAAGCGCACCAGAAATGTGGCCTTATGGCAGGGTCTGCCTCTTTTGAGGATGAGAATAAAATGACAATAGCATACTTGATGTATGGAGAAGTGGCCTCTGTATACAGGGTGGCCTCTTGTGGGGGGAGGGGGAGGGGCGGTGTACAAGATGGGGACTGTACTGAGTTTTTCACATGCTGACCTCGGAAGCTGCAACATGGTGCAATTACATTACTCTAGTCTTTGTCTCAGATCCTACAAGTCTCCCGCCTTGGCGGGGGACCTCCCGCTTTTTCTTTCTTTTTTACAAGTCTCCCACTCTCCCGCTTTTCAGTACCTGCAGCAGGGAGATCTCTCACTTAAACATATGCTAGTTTGGAGGCACTGTTGTCTTAATTTGACTTTTTAAACTTTTTTTTTCAGTGCATCATGCGAACACATTTGAATCTTGTTCTCTTTTCCAGACTAGGTGCTGACAACATGATCACAAATTACCCGAGTACAGTGAAGACTATGCTACAGGAGCAGGAATTTGCCTCCAAGTACCGTATGGCAACCAACGATGATAATCCTTTCTCAAGGGTCAAAGGTCACAGCTCTATCCAAGTTGGCTGCAAGAGAAAACTGGTAAAAATCTTATTCCCTGCTGAACTCTTTCAGACCTTGTTATCTATTTTTGTTATGACTGGAACCTGCATTACTTTGACCAATAATAGAATCATGGCTATCACTGGCTGCAGGCCATAAGCTGATGGGGCTGTATCTTGCTGAAGATAGTTACCTTATGCAACCCTTTTGAATTGATAGAAAAACAAGAGATGTTACCCCTCATAGCTATTAAAATTCCACCTTTGGCTACAATTTCAACTGTTTCACTCAAAAGCATACATGTGAGTAAAATAATTAAAAAAATGCCTTCTACTGGCCGGGCCAGTCATGACTGTAAATTACTCAGTTTTACAAATTCTTTTGTTTTTTTAGGAAGCAAATGTCAGAATTGCTGTTTCAACTTTTCAAATTTTCTGTCCAGTGACTCTCATCACCCAAAATACGATCACCATTAAGGAGGGTGAGGGAGGGGCCTCCCCCTGAAACATTTGAAAATAAGCATGCCCACAGGCAACTTTTCTTGGAATGATTTACCCCACATATTTATCACCATTTGATGCCTAAATAGAATCCTTTTCAACTTCGTATCTTTAAGTGATGCCCAATTTTTTTTAAATGTCCTTAGCTGTCAAGAATCAAGGCATGATGCACCACATATATAACAAATTCTCAGAATAAAGCAAACAAACATCTTGCTTCATGTTGACAATGAAAAGTGACATGCATGTTGTAAGTATGAAGCTTGGTTCTGGATTTCCTTTTCCTGTTGTTTTCATATCAGCAGAGCCATCTATTGGTTAATACAAAAACTACCATTCATTACAAGTTGAGTTACTTTTGATCGATCAGAATGCATAGAAGCAAAACTGGTCATTTTCCAGAGCTTAAAATTGTAAAAAAATTCTTGAGCATATTATTTTAGGTTAGAAAAAAATTATTTTAGGCACACTTCATTCTCCTAAAAATATACTGTGTGCAAAGGTGCACAGGAACAATCACCGGGTAAACATGAAGCACTGCAATTACATACAATACTTGAGAAATTCTTGACATTATCATTCTGATTTTTCAACAAAGTATTTGAAAGATTATACCAACACCTTAACTGAAACATAACTTTTGTGGTGCACATGACACAAACATAGACAGTCATACTAGGTTGGACCTAGGTTATACCTCATGGGAAAAAACACAACAGCAGTTCAGGAGACAATCTGTATATCCTCCACAGTGAAACCTGTCTTGAAAGACAAACGGATGACCAAATTGTGGTCCCTCCAGACAGTGGTCTTTCAAGGCATGAGGTGTCTGGAGACAGGTATCCCTGTATGTACTGCTATGGTTTCAAGTTAGACACACTACGTTGGACTGTGGTGATTGCAAGCCAGAATGAATGAATGAATAAACAAATAAATAAATAAAATAGATAAAAGCACAGCAGTACGTAATTCAACATGGAATCTGAAAGTCCTGTCTTTTATTTCTCACCAGGTCTGGTCTGGCTTCTTGCCAGCTATAACATATCAATGTTGGAGGGACAAAGATGTCAGCGGTAACCAATGGTGCTGGACAGCCACCGACTGTACGACTGACAAGGGGATATGTCACAGTAACATGGCATGCCACAGTAGCTCTCTCTTTAGATTCTATTCCTGAGCCACTGGCTTCATTGTTTGAAGACATTCACAGGATCTTACATTTAAACCCTCTCCGTGCAAGACCACCAAAGACCAGCTTGATTCCAAATTTATCTCTTATGGTCAAATATTCTGCAACACTTTCAAATCAACAACACCAGACAGCTGTTAGCCAAGATTTATGCTTTCCCTGTCTCCTCCTGTCACTGCCCATTTTGAAAATATAAGCTATATTTTTGCCCCTGATATTCCTAGGCGAGATTTATCTTTGTATTTTCTTGCCCAGTATGTCGCTGCCTGTAAACTTTATTGTGGAACACTTGTGGAAACAATGGTGTCTTTGAACACGTCACCTATTACTGCAGTTTTCTTTCAGCATAAAACATAACTTGTGACAGAGCAGGACTGAGTGGTTGATTCCCTCATGCAGACATCTTACTCATCAGGAAACTTTACCTAACCCAACAAGGGGAGTACCTGCTGGTCTCCCTGTTGGCTCGTGCCTCATGGGTACAAGTGAACGGGAGACTGGTGCATATTCCACCCTGTGGTTTTTACTTTCTTGCGTGACATCTTGATATTTTAATATAATGATTTTGTATGTATAGGTATATTGTGTATTCCAGTTATCTTGATGTATCTAAAATGTATGTTTAAATTTCCTCGAATCCAGGGGTTCAATAAAGTATTATTATTATTATTTTCATAATACAAAAACTTTGAACACTTCTCCTTTTTATGTTATTTTCACCACAATGTGCTCAACCAATAATTTTCTTGGAAAAAGCTATACAAGCCTGATAGATAATAATGGGTGGTCATGATGCCTGGGTATCTTGGTCTTGTCATACACTAAGCTTTTTTTCTATATTTATCAAAACATTTGCACTTGAAAAGAAGATTTGCATCAAAACAAATCTGTCTGTGTAGTTGTTGCTTAGTATAATGAAATTGGAAAAGTTACAAGACAAAAAGCATGAAATTTCAGAAAATAAAAATTGTAGCAAAATTAAGCTCTTGGCTTGAAAAAAATCTGCAGCGAAAAATGAAATGCCACAATAGAATGTCAAGTGTCAGCGAACAAACAAGATTTGGTCATGTAGTGAAAAACTCTAGGTAATTCTAGTACATTTTATTGCAACTTTAGATTCATTTATGGGTTACTGTTGACACTACAGCATGGACTGATGACAAAATGGTCACCATATGGTGGCATAAAAGTGTTACGTCTGACATGAGTGTTAACAATAAATCCTATATACATATACAAATACTGACTGCTAATCTGATGACAGATCATGGCCTGTTGTAAGTCTGGTCCTCCACAAATATGTACATTCAAGTCTGCCATTGTTCCTCAAAATTTGCATTATTTCAACATTACTGATAGGAACAGACACTGTTCAGATAATCTGGCTTAAGCAGTGTCTGGGAGTTTAGGTCTGGACAAAATTGACGATGGAAAAACCTTTGGATGTGAAATTGAAAGGGCTCATCTATACATTATAGTTTTGAAGGTAGAATCTATTTAAACATTTCAACATTTACATTTTTCAAGTCCCCCTATCAAGTCCAAATTTTGCTACTTCTGTTCATGGTTCATTGGACATGCGTACTGTACAAATCCAGGTATTGAAGTTGGAATGACACCTCCACCTATAATAATTGTCAAGATACTGAACATTTAAACTTTTCAAGTGCCCCTAATTAGCATAAAGTAAAATTCTACACTTTTGTTTGTGGTATATTGGATGTGCTCAGAGCACAAACCTACAAATTGAAGTTGGAATGGCACCTCTGCCCATGAGAGTTTTGAAGATATTCAAAGTTTAAATTTTCAAATTGCCCTAAGTTGTCATAGTTTACAAAACTGTCACCAATCTTCATTGAAAAGCCATATACTGAAGTATATATTATGTCTAGTTTGCAGTTTTGCACATAAATAGTCTTCTAAAGGTGTACTGATGTTACAAAATAATCAGCTAATGACAGTAAAGTTCACTGGAATCAGTCTGTTACTCAGCACAGAAAAGGACTGGCTTCAGATTAGCCAAAAACAGTTTACCACTAAATACTATACAATGTACATATAATATTTTGAAACCAAACTGTAGTGTACAGTCAAAGTAATTGTGAAAAAAAATCTAGTCAAGTCAGCTGAATTAGCTTGCATCCATATATGTGTCTCTGATGATGCCAAAAATACAACTTTATAATGAAAATGTACACAAATTACATAGCCTTTATGTATGCCAATATGAGACATGCATATTAATTTGCCACCACAAAGCACAGGCTCATGCCAGTAAATCATGGAGGACACATAGTCATATCACTGTCACAGACAGGGCCAGATACCCCTTTCTCACAAAATTAGTGCCTTTTAGAGAAATTTTAGTTTGCAAATACCGAAGTAATATTCATTTAGTGCGTCCTAAATTGGTTACATGAATAAATTTTGCGCAACTGCCTGCACTAAGTAACATCCCGCTTCCTCACACAGGCAGTGGTCAGTATCGCACACGGTGAGACTATGGTTACTAAAACAACCAGTTATGCAGTTGTGGCTGGAAATTAATATGCATGCCTCATATTGATCAATGAGGGAACATTCTGGATCACAGATTTATGATTGAGGTTAAGCACAGCTTGCCTGCGAAGCAGCCTTGGTCCCCCTACCAAGCACATGTATTTCACCCCATCCTGCCCCCCCCCCCTCTCAAACACTCAATTCCACTAAGCTGTAAAACCCAACAATTTGAACTGCTCCCTGACATAAAGTAAAAGCAAGAATTGTGTTTATGTAGTGTCCCTTATGTGTGACTGGGATGACCCCTCCTTACTGGTGTGTGTGTGACTCATGCACAACTGCTAGTAGATAATTACCCTGTCACCTGATTACATCACAGCATGTTTACTGCAGTGCATCTTGGGGGATTGCTGGGGACAAACTCAGCCAGCAGTTCAGACTTACAGTGGAGTACATGTAGTATGTTAAATGCAGTGTTGACTCTTGCCGGTGACAGTGTGATACACATATGTTCAAGTTCCAATCAGAAAAAGTTAGAAAGTGCAGAACGTTAACAGTTACATGCCAAAGTGCACAAGTTCTAAGAGAAAGACACCTTGACTCTGCTTTTACCGGCTGCCGTCCTCAAAGGAGAGAGGAAATTATTCAGGTAAATCTGTGAAAACTTATGGTGCCCACAGACTTAAATTTGTTTGGATTCCCCATGAGTTGAACTTAATCCCCGACAGCACAGCCATCATTGTGTCTCTTCCTTAGAGTTGTCTTCTACTATTGTAGAAGGTAGTTTTGCACCGGGGATGCTGTATTCATCTAATATTATGAGGACATCAGCCATACTGCGACCACAACCCTGTTATACTACAGTATATGTGCTGCTTTGACCTTGTCCCGAGCGATCCCCCAAGATGCACTGTGGTAAACACACTGTGACGTAATAAGTTTTCAAGGTAATTAGTTGAGTTACTCCTGGCCTGAACAGCGAGTTGCCATGAAAACCATCCAAGCATGCAGTCACTGGTAAAACTGGTGCCCAGGCTTCAGGTGGCACCACCAAGTTGAATTTCCCATAGGCGGCCATTATAACACATCCTGGCATATCTGAGAGTAAGAGCTTTAACTTTAATGAAGACTATGCTCACCAATTAAGTTCAAGTCTGACTTACAAAATAAGAGGCATTAACATATATGATGGACACCAAACTTTTGACTTTGCCCCACCTGAACGCAGTCATGTAGGATTTTCACCTGTCCGCACCCAATTTCACCTTAAAATTTCCCACCATCCCGGAAAAAAAAAATATGCCCAAAATTAATTATTCAAATCACTCTATTTTGTGATGGCTATATGTAATAGATTTTACACTACCACAAATTCCACCACTCTGGTCAAGCCAAATCCTACAGTGCTGGTCATTAGACATTATACCTTTGTGCTGCCCTCTGTGGCCAATTTAGGGGCGCAACCTTCAAGATGCCTTGGAACTTGGGAACCATCTTGCAGCTGTCTGTTGGCCTGCATATCTCTGGGACACTTGAGAAGTACATGAGTACACTGGTTGTATGCTGTATAGATGGTGAAGACATAGCAGCCATTTGATAACCCATCTTGTTTCAGCTTACTACAGGGTGTGAAGTACTGTGTAGCTGTGGCATGTATTTTGAACTTCTTCAAACGTTGTCAAAATGTGAAAACAAAATTTGGCTGTTTCAATGTTCAAGAGTAAGATGGCAATTTATGCCCTGGGGACATTTCTAAGTGTGACTTTTCATCGACACAGCACGAGATACAACAGTCTACATATATGACTGGCCCCTCTCTGCTGCCAGCCACCATACAGGCTGTGAGGTATATAGATATTAACATGTATTTGCTCCTTTAGTTGCATGTTTTGTTTTTCATACATACGAAACATTTTTTTTTTTTTTTTAAAGTTTAAAGTTCTCTTATCTGCTTTCCCATGACAAACACTTAATCCTGAGGCAGAAACACTGTTTCTTCCAAACTCTTAGCTCAACTCCCTCTCATGAAATTTTCATGGACCTTAAGCTTGTAATGTTATTCTAACATTCATTTATACCCACCACCTTGATATAACATCATAGCCCTACTTTTTAGGGATAGGCGCTCTAGGGAATATTTTCCCAGTGTCATGAACCTGAAGGAGGCTCTACCCGACCCCCTGATCAATCGGTCTCTGTGGCACGTCATCATGCTTGACTGAGTCAGCGGAGATCATGCCTCTCCGGTCCACGCCATGATGTAACGTCTGTTACTATGGACATGTTACCTTTGGGTATATATAAAGACGGCAATGGCCGTTTGCGCGTAATCAAACACCAGCTAGTGAGCGTTAAGTCAGTTCCTGATGAGCCCCGTTGGAGGCAAAACGCGTCGAACTGCTTCTCTAACAATTTAGAGCAAATCTTCACTGAAAAAGCAAATTCAGTTGGGGTTTTTTGAGCTGCCAGGCCCTAGTCTGGTATTTACATTGCTAATATTTTGCCTTGGCAGCAAAGGAAACCCCCCTTACTGACCGAGAGTTGGAAAACTTACCCTCAGATTTCGGAGAGGTCACTATGTCTTCCGCGACAACGTCACCTGAAGTTCCATCAGCGACAGCTGCCAGACCGGCACAAACTGCCCCCTCTGAAAGCTTTACAACACCTGAGCCCTCACCCTCAGGTTCTACTACAGACTGGGCAGAATTATCTGAACCGGAGAAGCGTCCAACCACCACCACAGTTCCAGAAATTGTAGTGCACCCAGCCACTCAAATTGAGCAACAAACACAAGCACAAGCGAATGAAAGGAATGACTCAGATCCATGGGGAACTCCCCTACCGGAATCCCCGTTGCCCCAGCGACCAAGTAAAAGGTCAAGGAGAGATACAGCCGGGCACTCGAGCGCCAGTGCTAGCAGACTAAATGTGGACCAAGATGGCGGGCCTCAAACGACACAGGTCTTCCCCCGAGGAACCAGAACACTGCTGATTCTGGTCCAACACAACCAAACAACCCGAAGGAAGCAGAGATTCCCCCGAAAGCCTTACAGACGTTCCGCGCTGCTCGCCGTGCCTACACCAAGTTGGTGAAAGCCCGGGCAAGAGCAAACTTGTACTCGCGATGTCATGACAACAATGTCATAACGGACGAACTCTCGTAGCCACCAAAATTTCCGCAGGGAGTTTTTCCTTCCAAAGAACAAATGGAAACATGGAAAGCTAGTGGCTTCTCAGCTGAGAAAAAGCAACTAGGACTTTTACGGGACACGCAGCGCGAACTCGTAAAGGAATTGGACAGACTCACCTCAAAGGAGATCGCCAACTTACGCCATTGTTTCACAGACCCAGACAGCACTGTTGACACGTGGATAAAGATTAGGAAAAAGTACAGTTCTCTCCAGAAATCCAGGAAAGACTTCCTACAGTCCGATACGGGCCAACATTTTCAAATGAACGAGCTGCAGAGTCAGACTCAGACCAGTACGAGCCACAATGACAGGAGACGCACATCTCCCTCGCAGATCCGGACGGCACCGCCCAGTGTTTCCCGTCAAAATCAAGCCTACAATACGACCAACAGGGGTTGAGGATCCTATCAACAGAGACCAACCCAGTCTCAACATCAGGGACTGAGAGGCAACAGAAGCCGCTCCCCAAGATCCCCTTTACAAAGGGAACGAAATACACAGCATCAACCACAATACCAATGAGGCAGAGGACTGAACCTAACGGACAGTCAAACCAACATACTTGCAGCACTGCTGTCAAACCTTACAAATTGCCAGGGGAACACGAGAGCCCCGAGGGGAAGAGGCAGGGGCCGAGGGAAGCCCTATTATCGCCCATATCAGCGACCTCGTTAACTGACACTCAACAAGAACCAACTAGTTCCTGTTCAATTTCTATTTCCAGTGCGTGTTATTCTGACATTCTAAGTTCAGTTGTGTAACAATTTAGTTCTATTCATGTATTATCTACGTCTTTGGACACCTTTGAAGGGAGACAAGTTACTCCCACTTCAATATTTGAAGAGAGACTTCCCTCTTACATACATACTAGTGGACACGTAAAGGAGATACCACCCACTACCACTCTAGATGAGAGACTACCCTCATTCATGCAATTGGGAAACCAAGGTTTACCCCCCCCCCCCCCCCCCCCCCCCGCAACTTACCAGATCAATCAGGTAAGTCAAGTCCATTTACTTAACTCTGATTCACCCCAAGTTGAGTATATGCATCCACCCAGTTTGAATGCCAATTTTTAAAACAACACAAGGGGAGATAACACCAATCTACTTATCCCCAATAATTTAGTGGTAAACCTGTCTAACCACACATTTACTGATCCCCAAAAGAATTTATTAAGCAAAGGTCTTAACTTTTGCCCAACACCAGGGGAACCTAACATGGGTGAGATAAGCAAAGATGTAGACAGATTCCTTAGATCAATGCAGCTCAGGGCTTTCTTTGATGGGGACACAAATGTAAACACTCCATCATCGCAGAATCCTCCAGCAGTGGAAAACAACACAGGTCCTTTCCACCACAAGTCCTTCAAACAGCCAAGCTCCTTCACACCCAGTGAAGCACAGTTAGGTGATCCCAACCTAGCAGCTTTTGGTAGGACAGTCAAATTCAAGGTTGCCCAACACACACCTCTTGCATCTTGTGCCAAAAATCTAACTAAGGAGGAGATACAGGGGCTGAAAGATCTTAAAAACAACCCTGAAATAGTGATAAAACAAGCGGACAAGGGCTCTGCTATAGTCATTATGAACACAACTGACTATATTAATGAATGCAAGAAGCTTTATCCAATACAGATCACTATAGATCCATACCGGTAAATCTTACACTCCAGCACAACGAACAAGTCAAAGCGCTTTTACAACAGCTGTTAGATAACAACTCCATTTCACAAGACACTTTCAATTTCTTGTACATAGCAGAACCCCGAGTTCCCTGCTTTTACATCCTACCAAAAATTCAAAAGGGAGTGTACCCTCCCCCTGGTAGACCTATTTTGAGCGCCAACGAATGTCCAACAGAACGAGTTTCCGGTTTTGTAGATTTCTTTCTACGCCCGTTAGTACAACGAATCCCTAGTTACATCAAGGACACAAATGATTTTATCAATAAGATAGAATCTTTACCACAACAACCAGGCAACACGCTTCTGGTCACACTTGATGTAAACTCACTTTACACAAACATACCCATCGATGAGGGTCTGAGAACCGCAGCTCAGCACCTTCTTCGAGATAGGACACAAAATGACAAACCAGCTGTTAGGGAAATTATTTCCCTACTCAGACTGGTGTTCCTGTGTAATACCTTTGAATTCAATGGAGAACACTATCTCTAGGTCAGCGGGACGGCAATGGGCACTCGAGTAGCGCCCTCATATGCAAATCTTTTAATGGCTGACTTGGAAGAAAAACTCCTATCCAAGTCCACTCACAAGACAACCATATTCTGGCGCTTCATTGATGACATTTTTTGTATATGGCATCACGGTTTGACACTGTTACAGGAATTTGTACAATTCCTAAATAACAGCCACCCAACCATCAAATTCTCAGTCTCGTACAGTGACAAAGAAATCAGCTTCCTGGTTGCAAAGGTGTGCTTGAACGATCAAAACAAGTTGTACACAACATTGTACACCAAACCCACAGATACATACACGTATCTCCACTATAGATCTGCACATCCCAAACATTGCATGTCTGCCGGCCCTTTCAGCCAGCTCCTACGAGTCAAAAGAATCTGCACCTACACTGCGGATTTTGAAGCTAATGCTGAAAAGATAGCATTGTATTATACAATGAGGGGCTACCCCACAGACTAAATAGAAAACACGCTCCAAACAGTGAGAATCATGGAAAGAACATCTCTTCTACAAAACACATTCAATTCCCAACCCACAGATCCTGAACAGGATAAATTATTTCTGATTACAACTTACAACCCAGCATTACCTCCCCTCAAGGAGATAATCACAAGAAACTGGAACACCATCCAGGCTTCTAGATAAGCACAAACCGTGGCGAACCGGCAGGTCGTCATGAGATACAGGCGTAATAAGAATCTTCAGGACATTTTAGTCCGATCACGCCTTATGTATCCACCCCAAAAGCAACCGCCTGCAGTAGCAGGCATCAGTGACCAGAATCCTTGCGAGAAAAACAATTGCAAATATTGTGACCCACTTGACACCTCAGGTGTAGTCACAAGCACACAAACTGGGCGTACATACAATGCACCCAGCGGAGGCTCTTGTAGACACAACAACCTCATGTATCTACTAACTTGTGGAATCTGCCATAAACAGTATGTAGGTCAAACATACAGACCCTCCATTAACCTACTTAGAGAACATCTCTGCTACATTAACAAACGGGATACCAATCAACCACTAGGCAGACACTTTGCTAATCCTAGCCACCAAAATATCCGGCTTAAGGCCCAAATTTTGGAACATATCCCTACCCCGCCTGAACGGAAAAAAACTGAGACTTTCAGATTGGCGCGTGAGCATTATTGGATCCACCAGTTAAGAGTTATGGAACCGTTTGGTCTAAATGTCATGGGAAAGTAGATAGACTAGTCTTGTATTATGCTAAAACTTAAAGTTCTCTTATCTGCTTTCTCATGACAAACACTTAATCCTGAGGCAGAAACACTGTTTCTTCCAAACTCCTAGCTCAACTCCCTCTCATGAAATTTTCATGGACCTTGTAATGTTATTCTAACATTCATTTATACCCACCACCTTGATATAACATCATAGCCCTACTTCTTAGGGATAGGCGCTCTAGGGAATATTTTCCCAGTGTCATGAACCTGAAGGAGGCTCTCCCCGACCCCCTGATCAATCGGTCTCTGTGACACGTCAACTACGTGCCTCTGTACGTGTCACAAACCACTTACTGACTCGTCATCATGCTTGACTGAGTCAGCAGAGATCACGCCTCTCCGGTCCACGCCATGATGTAACGTTTGTTACTATGGATGTGTTACCTTTGGGTATAATAAAGACGGCAATGGCCGTTTGCGCGTAATCAAACACCAGCTAGTGAGCGTTAAGTCAGTTCCTGATGAGCCCCGTTGGAGGCAAAATGCGTCGAACTGCTTCTCTAACAATTTAGAGCAAATCTTCACTGAAAAAGCAAATTCAGTTGGGGTTTTTTGAGCTGCCAGGCCCTAGTCTGGTATTTACATACATACTGAGCATCATGCTCAAGCCAACACTTCAAAAAAGAGTATTCTAAAATTCAAAATGGTCTGGCACTGGCCTATATATATACAAGACAGAATTCCTCGAATTCATGAATCAGGTATCAATACCAGGCACACCCATGACACAACTCCAACTTTTTGTAGTACAGAGCAATGTAAACGGTCTTTTTTCCCATCCATTGTAAATGAATGGTCTACTTGGATATTAAAATACAATTTTCATTTTCGGTAGCCAATTTAAAGAGAAATTTGGGGGCAAATGCTGCGCTTGTTCCAGACTTCTACTCTGAAGGAAACCAAAAGGCCCAGATTCACCATGCTCGCATGCGAATGAAGTGTTGCACACACAATAGTTATCTGTTTCATATGAATATAGTGAATTCACCTGGTTGCTCATGTGGAGCAGAAAAAAAACCCCAGTAAAACACTATCTCCTTGACTGCCCAAGGTACACCGATAGTTGCAAAAGGCATTTTAGTAAAAATTTTCAATCGTGGCAAGCTATACACGAATGTTTTACTATTTGGTGACTTTAAAAATGATTTAAATTGGAACAGAAGCTTGTTCAAGTTGGTCAAGAAATTAATTTTGCAGTCAAAATGATTTTTCTTTTTCTTTTTATTATCACATATTACACTTGAAATGGTGTACTTTATCTAGACAGTAAGCAACTGAAAGATAATGTATATAATTTCTACATTCTGTGCTTTGGTTAAAGAAATTGTATAAATTCACACTGTGAAAGTAACCTGTATTTTTGTACAAAGTTGTAACTTAGTTGCACTAATTGATGTATCATGAGAGGAACATGCATAAGCCATTGGCTTGTTTTCCAATCCCTTTTCTTCATGAAATAAAATATGTTTAAAACAAAAGAGAAGTATTGACTTTTCCAGGTCTTAGCTTTTATCCCATGTATGTGTAGTCCAGAGTAACCATGGACGGGCCGTTCTGCACCATGTAGAATTTATTTACAATTTACATGCCCGTGTAGAATGGTCGCATGCATGCCCTACTTTCACACTGACCATTTTTCATGCGCGTTCACCTGGGGTGGTGATTTATCTTCTGCTGTGGTATTTGTAGTTGATCGCTGTTTCGACATGATACAATCAATTTATGTGAAATGGTGGAGAATACTCTGGACTACACATACAAGGGATAAATATTAAAACAACACTCTTGCAATTACCTGGCCATAAATTCTGCATGGCACTTGTGTACCCGTGGAGTGGAAGGATACACTCAATGGCCTGCCTGTGGCGGGCTGCAGCTTGTGTATCCCTCTGCACTACAGATACGCTCGTGCCATGCAGAATTTACGGCCAGGCACTCAAACTCGTGTAGTTTTATTATTGTTGTCCATTTACACAGAACTTGTAGCCTAGCATACCCTGAACTGCACTTTCCAGCCACCAGGTGTCACTAACTACCAGACAAGACCAGTGTGTTGCTCCCCTGGCTTGCCACTGTGTGTGTGACCCTGAACTGAAATCTTTTGCCACCAGATGTCCCCAGCTACCAGACCCATTTTTGTGCGCTGTGAAAATTAAGATGGTCCTAATTGGCATAATTTGCAAAAGGATCATTACTCATTGTATGAAGGCTTGACTTCATGTATGGATCAGTATTGTGACAATTCTGGAGTTTCCAAGTGTAATAGTGTCAGAGAAAATTAATGTCTGACAAGAAGGAAGGAAGGAAGGAAGGAAGGATAACAAAGAAACTCAACAAAAACAAAATGTCTTTGTCGACACAAAAACATAATCAGGAAACACAACAAAAATAAAAACTGCGTGTCAACACAGACATAATGAGAATTGTATGTTCAAGAGGCCTAAGTAGATAGTATGCACCATGTCAACAGCTTTCTTAAGAGGATAGTTTGCACCATGTCAACAGCTGTCCTAAGAGGATAGTGTGCACCTGTCAACAGCTGTCCTAAGAGGATAGTGTGTAATGTCAACAGCTTCCCTAAGAGGATAGTGTGCACCTGTCAACAGCTTACCTAGCAGGATAGTGTGCACCATGTTAACGTTCCTAAAAGGGTAGTGTGCACTGTGTTAACAGCTTTCCTAAGAGGATAGTGTGCACCATGTCAACAGCTTTCCAAAGAGGATAGTGTGCACCATGTCAACAGCTTTCCTTGGCATGAGTTGGGCATGGAGCATTCAACCTGCGTCCAGGAAGGCCACTGGCTCAGCCTTGTTTTAAGAGGGAAGCTGCTTGACAGGACTATAATTATAAACACTGTTTCTGTACAATATGATTTCACAAATTGAAAAAACTCCCATTAATGTGTCATGTTTTTTCACAAGGCTGTCCGGTTTAGAATGACATTGACTCAGAACATTTTATGCCTTACATGTGCTGACAAACTTTATCACTACTTCTGCAGTTTTTGTAAGCCTTTCTTCGACATGCAGATGTTATCCATGAATCAAATAGCTTATTAACAGTGAGAACTCACTTGATGTGATCTGTAGCACTGCTTTTCATAATTGGTGACAATGGCGCTGCCTACCAGTATGGACACAGGAGAAAATGCTCTGTTAAGTAACAATAAATCAGTTCAGGTTTTACCTGCAACTGAAGCCTCTATGTTTTCTTTCTGATCCAATGTTTAATTTTCTAACCACATGTTTAACATCCTTATCACAGATGGCGCCTGCCTGTCTATTTCTTTTTCATCCTATGTCTCGGTTACAGACTACAGTTGTGATTGGCTGGTTGCGTATCCCAACGGAGATAGTCCATAATTGTGAAAATACTGTGTTTTCAGCATGCTGTAGCTTCTGTTTAAATAAAGTTAGCTAAGTCAGGTTTGCTGCATCGCAGAGTTGCTTCATTGGTGGTCATATAGGTGCACTGTCTTCCAGGCCAAGTGGGAACTTTATGGTGGGGAAGGACAATGATGTGACCCTGGCAAGAGCACAGTTCGTACACCTGTACAAAGCTGACATCCAGGTGTTGTTTCGTATTTCAATTATCACAAATTAACGAGCTGGGAATTGTATGACAAAAATCCGTCCATATTTTTCTGACATTTTTATCTGTTAAATGCCGTTCACGGAATTTCAAAATACCAAAATGCTGATTTTTTAGACTGAAAAATGCTAACATGAAAAATAGAAGGATTTATAACTGTGGTCTGTGGCCTATTAGGGCTAACTCTGTATGTATTGGGACTCACATGGTCATGTTGTTATTCTATTATCGTCAATCAAGCAAGCTAAAATGGGAAGTCGGCACTTTTTGACAGCTGCTTGGACAATTTTTGAGTGATCCTAACAACTTTTTCATGGATGGAGCATGCAAGATATGGTCCTGGGACTGTAGATCACAAGGCAAATGGTTTGGGCTATGGTATTGTGTACCTCAGGCCAGCTTATGAAAGGAGAAAAGAAGTTTTACACCCACAGATCGGCTGTGAATATCAAGTTTAACAGTCTCAATTTTCTAAAAATTCATGAAGTATCACATTTATGTCACAAATCATTGTGCATAGATATGTTGCACCTATCAGTGGAATCACACTGCATAAATAATAACAGGATTCGCTGCAAGACATTTAACAAGTGCACAGACTATGCCTCCTTTGCTGACTGCTTGGTAGATAGATAGCTTCCATAGCCCTTTGTATTTAGCGATACCTCACAGGTACCACACAGGTAATCATATGTGTGTATGAGAAATTAACAATGCTAATATGATATGAATAAATTATGCTAATCCCATTGATATGAAACTTAGTGACCCTCTGTTTCAAACTTTTAATTTTGTGGCATTGTCATTGTAGGCCTACAGCCTCCATTCATATGTAGAGCTGTTTATACAAAATCATGTCAAAGTGATTTTCAGCATACCAGAAAAAAATGCGCATTGACTGTCAGTAGAGCTGTACAAATCTTAGGTAAAATGTAAATTTCTTTGTTTTTTGGTTTTGTTTTTGTTTCTCCCCCCACCCCACCCCCTTTTATTTTTTTTTTTATTTTTTTTTTTGGTAGACAAAAGCTTGTCATATATGTGTGTCATTTGACTAGGGTAAATCATTTAAAATCAGGCATGCTGACTTTGTTGAGCTGTTGAGTTCATCAGCATATTATTTTCACATAAATGAATAAATTAATATCCATGAATATGGATGACAGCACTTATGAACTGCAGATTTAACAACTTTTACCAAGCTAGTGTACATAGGTGGCAAAACATTTGAACTTCAACATACAACCACATATAATTATAAGAGTTTCAGAAAGTGAAACAAGGGGAAAAAAGTTAGCTTCCATTAAACACTTGCCTGAAAACACTTGCGCCTGATAATTGGATTGATAATTGGATTGATAATTGGATTGATAATTGGATGCTTATCAAATTTAAAATCAGAGCACTTGTGAGAAAATATGCATTTATGATATTGGAGTAACTGTACAAACTTTTGTCATTTTCTTTCAAATATGTGCACATACACCAGAAACCATGTCAATAAACCACAACTTATACAGTCTACTGCAGAAAAAAAGGCATAGCACTATTGGTTTGTGGAAGCTGGATCACCCAACTGCCCTCCTAATGTTCAAACAAAGGGCGCGTTACAATTCCATAATTTTAGTACCAAAAAACATAATTTGCTGAATACTGCTACTCTAATCTGTGACCTACTGGTCTTAAACTGTGCACTTTGATGGGCTAATAATGTTTAAAAACTGAAACTGTTCCATTGTCTGCCATAATTCAGATTATATCAGGAAAATGCTGCCATAATGACTGGTATTAGATGCTGACTTGGTGTAACTTATACTCCCCCCATTCGCCATTAATGCCTCAGCAGTGATAGATGTCATATTTTTTGTAGACAAATGTTACGAATCTATCCATAAATAGAAAAAAAAAAACCCAATTTCACCTAAAAATTCATAAAATTTTAGCAATATATTCAAATTTGGGGTTAAAATTAAGGGGTGGGGCATTGTAATTTGATCTCTCATTGTAAGGGCAGGACATGCAGGCAAGTGATTATGGGTTTGCATCATAGCCCATTGTGTATCGTATTCATATTGGACAGAAAAGACTTGATTGGATGCAATTATATAATTTTCCTCAATATTTTAATTAATTATTTTATTTGTCATAAAAACTGATTTTTCAGATTTAAAGGTTGCTTGCAAAAAAGTTGATATTTTCTTTAATATTGAAGTTTGGTAAAGTTAATGCAAATCCTTTGCAGAAAACAAGTTGTGGCTTCAGTTACACAAGTTTTAAAAATTTTGATAAGTCTATTAGGTTACAGACTACAGTTGTGATTGGCTGGTTGCGTATCCCAACGGAGATAGTCCATAATTGTGAAAATACTGTGTTTTCAGCATGCTGTAGCTTCTGTTTAAATAAAGTTAGCTAAGTCAGGTTTGCTGCATCGCAGAGTTGCTTCATTGGTGGTCATATAGGTCCACTGTCTTCCAGGCCAAGTGGGAACTTTATGGTGGGGAAGGACAATGATGTGACCCTGGCAAGAGCACAGTTCGTACACCTGTACAAAGCTGACATCCAGGTGTTGTTTCGTATTTCAATTATCACAAATTAACGAGCTGGGAATTGTATGACAAAAATCCGTCCATATTTTTCTGACATTTTTATCTGTTAAATGCCGTTCACGGAATTTCAAAATACCAAAATGCTGATTTTTTAGACTGAAAAATGCTAACATGAAAAATAGAAGGATTTATAACTGTGGTCTGTGGCCTCTAGATTGATGCCTTCATGTCTTTCTTCATTCTCTTTGTGCCGTTGCCTTCATGTCTGTTTTCATCCCATGTTTACATTGATGCCCACGCCTGTTTTCATCCCATGTTTACATTGATGCCCACATGTCTGTTTTCATCCTATGTTTACATTGATGCCCACATCTGTTTTCATCCTGTGTTTACATTGATGCCCACATGTCTGTTTTCATCCTATGTTTACATTGATGCCCAGATCTGTTTTCATCCTGTGTTTAAATTGATGCCCACACGTCTGTTTTCATCACATGTTTACATTGATGTCTACATGTCTGTTTTCATCCTATGTTTACATTGATGTCTACATGTCTGTTTTCATCCTATGTTTACATTGATGCCCACATGTCTGTTTTCATCCTGTGTTTATGTTGTTGTCTACATGTCTTTTTTTTTTTTTTAATCCATGTTTTACCACTTGTTCAATGCCCTTATTACAGCTGCTGGTCAGCAGACTTTTTAATTGTAAATCACTAAAAATTTTGTGGAAGGCTAAACATGATGTATACATGGCAACTATGACACCAGACCCACCATGCACAGTCTACATTGGCTCCATCACCCTGGGAATTTGATCAAGGGCACCCACTTTGAGTGCAAACATAGCCTTTGCTGAGTACCATCACCATATGCAATATCAAAAGTATACCTCATTTAGTTATCAAGTGAACAGGAGAATTCTATGTAGTTGTCTGATCTTTGGAATTAAGTCAAAGCCACCCACGTACACCATCAGCCTGGTGTTTCAACAAACACAGCATTCTGTGGCATATCAAAGTCCTACCTGAAATACTTTGTATTTTATCACTTAATCAAGTCGAACAAGAACAGTCATCACCAACAGATTAGTTACCCCCTGCTATGCACACACATATGGGTACTGTCACCTTGAAAATGAGATCAAGGTCACCAAAATGGAATCAGCTCAAGAAATAATGTCATGGTAAAATTGAGTCAGATGTGGCCTATTAATCATAAGATATTCTACTCATAAGGAGAGGATTCTACTACATGATGGACAATTCGACAGGCATGAAAGCAAAAATACAAAGAAAAAAAGTATAGCCTCCCCAAACTTTGTGGGTGGTATCATAAAGTTGACTGTGATCTCAGTATCGCCAACCCTCCAGAACTCTTTGGAAGACTCCCAAAAATTCTGGTTCAAAAAAAACACGGAAAATTACCTGAATTGAGCAACTTTGGTTTTCCTCTCATAAATCTAGAAGTTGCTTTTCTTGCTATTTCATACTGGGAAAATAATCTCGGGAAATTCTGCCTTCTGTCTCCCAAATTTTCAGTTGGATAAGTTGACCTTGGGAATTAAGCAAAGGTCACTCATGTGCACACTCTATATGGCTATTTCTGATGACCATCATCATGTACAATGTCATCATTCCAGTTTAACGCATACCATCATCTGATCATGACCTGAAATTCATTAAATTAACCCTCACGTACTTGGGGATTATATCAAGGTTCACCAAAATGCACTATATTCTGTCTGAACAGTCTGAAAGGTGAGAATTAAAACACGGCAATACACAGCAATTTGACAGAGAGGACTGTCTCGGCAGGCTAGAAGACGACAGCCAGTCAGGGCCCATGGTCTTCTTCCTGCTCATACAATCCTCTCTGTCAAGCTGAGCCATGTTTTAATTCATTTAGAATATAGGTGTCATCTGATGCCATGTCAAAACTCCCCAAATGTCTCAAATGTCAATGACTTCAACTTCCACATGCTGGATTGCACCGTGAAAATGGTTGGCCTACATGCACACATCGTCTGCTCAATACAGGGAAACAAGGCAAGGAGGGAATCACAAGACACAAGAGTGGTCACATGACATTGTTCCTGCATCTGAATGGCCTGGCCTGCCACTACCACCAATATCATAATTTTAGATTTGATGTTGGAGGAAAACTCATTATTACATGTATATCCCACATCCATGAATATCATGTGACCTCTCTTTGTTGGTAGGCATTCAAAAACATTGTCTTTTGTATGCACATGTTGTAATCATAAGATACAATTCTAAAACTGCAGACTAAAAACACTACCAACAGGGTCAAGATTTTCTTTACATTCATCATGTATTACAAAAAAATAAATTTTGGAAATGTTATACGTGTACCTGGGGGGGGGGGGGGTACCTCCAATTTTCATAACCCCAAAATAGCAAAATAATGTAAATATTCTAAATTTTGATTTCTAATTACACAAAAATAGCATTATAATATTCAACATGAATTTGAGTCTCATGATCTGAGAAGTACTTGATGCACTAGGCATTCAATAGGATTAACATGGTAAGCACATTTTACGATCAAAATATGTGCTCTTTTTTAAAAGTTTTTTTTTGAAAATATGTTTTAGGCATGCATCTACAGTACAACAAAAGACTCCCCCAGCTAATAGTACACAAAGCTGCACATTAAGGTCATTAAGACACACACACACATCAGTCTCTTATCAATCTATCATAGCAACAAGCTGCCAAAGGAAAACACAAAGCTTTCATTGCAGTTGTTCAAATAAACATAACCATCCGATTGGTACAGTGTAAATAAGGCATCTATCATGCGTTCCTATCTGCTGCCATGTGACATATGACTGGCACTTTTTTTAATTTCCCTTTGGGACTTCACACTTGCACTATAATTGCCAAGCATGAGCTTATCAACCATACCCTGGCAAGATGGTGACACACCAACAGCTATGGATGTTGCTGAGGCTCTGTACTTTTGTTGGCGTTATCCTCCACTCCCTGGCATTTCCTGCTGACAATCACAAGTCCGTAAAAGTCATCCTTCGGAACGTGAATGGAACAACCAATAAGGTGAGTGAAAATCTGAATTTATGTTTAGTATTTTTTCTCATACTAAACACAATACTGACAAAATATAAATATCCATAGGGACTTCAAAAATTTTGGAAAAAGTTTCTCTGGGCAGAGTTGAGGAGCTACATCAACATTAACTGTACTTTTTTTTCCCAATATTGTAACTTTGTAGCAAAACGTGACACTGCTTATCACTGTGTGTGGCCTTTCCTAAGAGATCCAGAGGTCCAGAATTGCTCAATGAAAAAAAATCAAGTGGTTGGTTTTTAATCAGAAGCAGCCACAAAATGGCTTTGGCATTGATTACTATCTTTTTCTTCATGTTTGTGTAAAAGAGTCTCTTATGAGACCCTTTCTCCAACCCAAACAATGCCTTGACAATGATATCAAATATGTTAAACATGCACATAACTTTGTGCAGTTCCTTACACAAAGAGTGTCAAAGTTTGACATAGTATGGCTCTTTCGTTTATATTACAGCTCACTCAGTTACACAGGTAGTTTGTCGAGGAAGTGGTCTCAGGAGCTCCTAAGGTTCCTGTTCTTTTAAAAGTAAATATCTTGACAATACTGTAAAGGTACTTATTTTTGTGTATAAAATTTTACGGTTTTTGCATTTCAGGCATTTCACTGAATTTTTAATTTCACTATTTTGAACATAACTCCTATCAAATGAATGTTGAAATACCATTTCACTGTATTTTTATATTCACCAGTGTGTACTATCAGTGAAATTAGCAAAAATAGAAATACAGTGAAATAAAAGCAATTTACAATAGTCAACAACATGTCAAGTGCTTTGCACCAAGTGCTGAGGATTCTGAGAAAGATATTCAGCTCAGTACTTGGCTGTCAGTTTGACATACAGTGATAACTTTTACTTAAAAGCCCTCCCCCAACACTTCCCTATGCAGCCTGATTATGTCTGTGTGCCAACACAGACATATTCTCTCTCTCTCTCTCTCTCTCTCTCTCTCTCTCTCTCTCTCTCTCTCTCTCTCTCTCTCTCTCTCTCTCTCTCTCTCTCTCTCTCTCTCTCTCTCTCTCTCTCTCTCTCTCTCTCTCTCTCTCTCTCTCTCTCTCTCTCTCTCTCTCTCTCTCTCTCTCTCTCTCTCTCTCTCTCTCTCTCTCTCTCTCCTCTCTCTCTCTCTCTCTCTCTCTTCTTTCTTTACAGGCAAAAATTTGTCCATTTCATTTGAAAAGTGTCACACATAAAAAAATCCAAACTTTGCATGATTATACTTCCATACATGAAGTCTTGAGTTTTTGTAAAGAGGTTCAACAGTTTTAAAAATTATGCAAATTAGGGCCATTTGAAAATTTAAATCTTGAATATCTTTAAAACTATAATAGGTGCAGGTAAACAATCCAACTTCAATTAATGTTTGTAACACTGCACATTTTCTAATTTACATGTGACCTCTAAAGGTCAAAGGTCAAGGTCATTTGGACCTTTGAAATTTCCATCCAGTCATAACTCAGTCAATTTTTATCCATTTTTGATCATGTTGGGCTCAAATTGTAGCTATTTTAACACTGCACATTTTTGTAATTTACATGTGACCCCTAAAGGTCAAAGATATAGGTCACTTGGACCTTTGAAATTTTCATCTAGCCAAAACTTGGTCAATTTTTATCCAATTTTCAGTATGTTGGGCTCAAATTGTACCTATTGTAACACTTCACATTTTTGTAATTTACATGTGACCACTAGGGTCAAAGATCCAGGTCATTTGGACCTTTGAAATTTTTATCTAGCCATAACTCAGCCAATTTTTATCCAATTTTGATCATGTTGGGCTCACATTGCAGCAACTGTAACACTGCACTTTTTATAATTTACATATGACCTCTAAAGGTCTGTCTAAGGTCAATGTCATTTGGACCTTTGAAAGTTTCACCCAGTCATAACTCAGCCAATTTCCATACAATTCTAATCATGTTAGACTCAAATTGTAGCTATTGCAACATTTCACATTTTTGTTAGAACCTGTAACCTCTAAAGGGCAAAGGTCAAGGTCATCTGGCCCTTTGAAAGTTTCATCTTGACATAACTTGGTCAATTTTCATCTGATTTGGTTCATGTTGGGCTGTACATTTTTGCAATTTACATGTGACCTGTAAAGGTCAAGGTCAAGGTCATTTGGACTTTGAAATTTTCATCCAGCCATAAGCTTAATGGAATGTGAAGTACCAAAGGACAAAAATTGTAGCCCGTAATGTTTGCAACTTTTGAAGGCACACACACACAGATTTGCTTTGAAGCAAATCTTTTTTCTAGTTTTTCACTTGTTTTTCCACCCATGCCCCTAAAACAGGCCCAAATTTCTGGTCCGCTAGGTGTGGCCATATATTATATGTTATAATGGTGGAGTGGAGGCTCACTGCACTTACAACTGGCACTGGGCAATAATGTGATCTGAATCTGCGACAAGGCTCTCAAGAAAACAAAACACCACCACCACCACAACAAAGTGTTGCAGCACATGCCAGGCAATCTGGTATGAACAGATGCCTGACACCAGTACTCCTGCACTGAAAAACTTCATGGCACTTTGCCCACACTTTACACAAAATTAAAATCAAGCTGTCATAGCATGCAAGGAGAAGAATATTTGTCGGTGATTAACGCATGATGTGTTTTGCTTACAGATTAATGATCATTTACAGCATACCTGCATCGTTTAGCGCCAATGATTTTTCGTTTAAAAAAAAAGAGGAATTCCACTTCATAAGCAAAAATTATCAAATTCCGTTTCACTTCTATATATTTATATATCATTCATATAAGAAAAAATATCAAATTCCGTTTCAAGGATGAAATAAGTGAACAACTGCTCTTCAGTTTCCGAAAAAAATGAAAAATTATTGGCCCTAATAGGCAGGGCAAGAACAGAAGCTTCAAGAAATGCCCAAAAGAGGGCACTGCAGTCAGTGGAGGGCTAGGGTTGTGTATTCCCATTACTTTTCATTGTAACTTGCAACTTAATAACTTGAAAACTACTGCACATAGAAAAATCAAATTTCAGACAGTAAATGTAGATGTATAACTAAATACCTCACAAGAATCACATAACCACAGCTACAAAAGAGACAGGTTTATTTAAGGTTACTTTAACATACAAACTAATGGGAATACACAGCTCTAGCCCTCCAAATGTTTGTGTATTCAGTTGTGTATTGGGGCCAATACACACTTAAGAGCTAATTCTGACCTTTCCTATTGTTGCAGACAGGCCACACACAGAGCTGGCTCAGATTCTCCATCAATAAATATAGCATTCCACTTGTTGAGTTTAGTTTAAACATATTCTGTATTTTCAAAAGTACAAAGCCAAATACACAACAAAGATCACAAGTGGGAAGCAGGCCGACTCCTATGTTAATCTGTCTTGTCAAGAGAAGACGACATGCATACAGGATCGAACAGGGCGCGCAAGTGAAACACTGTCAGTTAGGTCTATGGCCCTGGTAGACCTGACTGACAAGGTGTGAGCACACAGTCAGTCAAGTCTATTGGTCAACATCACTGTGTTGTTCTAACTCATCATTTTCCACAAATGACTATTTGCACTAGATATACCACACTTTGATCAAATGAAACTTTGAACTTTGAATCAATTGCCACAGCAACATATTGTGAATGCAAATAATGAATTTGAAGTTGATTAATCAACCCCGGAACCACATCATTCGAGGGCAATAGTCAGCCTCCGCCTGATGGTCTGATAATCATTATTGTCTATGGGTCATCCTCAGTCATTAACTTATCCAGAGGGACACAGACAATAGGCAAGGGTCACATAGAACAGCACTAATTGTACCAAATTTCCACAATAACAATATAAATGGCCACCATGAAGTACATGTATATTGCCAACTTGTACGCCCAACTGCTTATGCACTAGAAAATGATAAAGTCCATTACAAAAGTTTCCCTTCTTTTGGAGGACTCAGGCCAACACTATTCGGGAAGCAGGGATCACGTAAAGGGTGGCTCCTGGGTCCATCGCCCCTAAAAATTGAAAAAGACCCACAGTTTATCCCCCAGCATTGGCCAGGACCCACCCAAAGTCCACATCATTTTCAATGGTCTCCATGTAAAACAGGTCAAATGCTTCTAAATGGACCTATCCTTCAAAATGCTTGACAAAAAGGACAAACGCTTTTGCTTTTGACTGCAACATGTGTAGGTATAACTCATGGGGCAATCCCTATTCCACCATCAAACTCTTGTCTGCTCAATGAATCTAATAGCATAAGCTTTTTGTTCCCACAATGAAGGTTTCTGTTTTTAAAGATCCAAATGGGAGCCTGCCCTTATTCTAAGAATTATGATAACCAGAGTCAAGTTTGGCAAAACTTTGACACATTTAGACCTGTTTTAGCCAAACTGGCATTAAAGTAGCATAGACCTATACAAAACCACTTCTTACTTTACAAAGATTTCTGCAGCAAAATTGACTCGCAGAAATTAAATAACTGCAGCAAAATTTTGCCGAGACAGCCGGCGGATGTATTAAGGATGCTGCAATGTTTCAGCAGTCTTAATTAAAATCCACAATTATCTCCTGTAAATCCAGCGTTGCCAGTTTTTGATTCACACTAGGCATGCTTGCAGGTCCGTCCAGTCTACAACTGTGCTCACATGGTCAACAGCATATCTGAAGTACAAGAGTACCTCAACCTTGGAGCCAATGCCATCGAGACCGATGTTAACTTTGACAAGGTATGGTTTAAACAATTCATATAAGCTCTGACAAGACACAAGACAAACTCTCATATACTTTGACAAGGTACAGTACAAACTCACGTAAACTCTGACCAGGTGCAGTATCAACAAACTCATTCACTAAGTGGGTTAATGAAACTAACTTTTATTGTTGAAAATAACTGAACGTCCAATGTCACCTATTGTATGAGTATACATGGGCCTATTTCAAAGTGTTACACTTATCCCTCCTTTGAGAGACCACTCTGAATGAGAAACCACCTGCCTGTCAGGACCAAAATTATGTCCTCTGTCCCATCTTTTCCATGTCACATGACCTGCACTGAGAGACCACCTGCTTTGTACGGCTGCCTCTGGACCTGCTCTTGGGCAAGTTTCTCCAAGAGGGAATATTGTGCTGGAATTTTCTTCATTTTACAATCTTCCTCAGAGAGACTTCTAAGTGAAAAGCAGAAGAATAGGATACACATGTAAAAGAAATTTGATTTAAGGATAAAGGACATGGTAGCAATGATGGTAGAGGAGCCTGACAGTTTTCTTTGATTTACACTCTTAGTTTACATATAGAGTGCTATAAACTTAACATTTTTGGGAAGATTATACATCTGATTCATTTTCACTACAGATATTGTATTATCTTCCGCGTTTGTACAACGTGAAATAAAGTAATTTTAATTCCTTTAATTTAATTTACCACAAACTATAGAGAATACACTATAAACCAGGAAATTGGGTCTAAATTGTCAAAGTTTATTGTTATTAATTGAATACAACTGTTTTAAGTTGACAAGACACATTCACAACTCTATCAAGAGTTTATAGTACTGTACAGTGTATATAAGCTTCAGTGTGATACACATTTGAGGTTATTATTTTCACAATTAAGTAGGAAGAATCAACATGTGTGTGAGATCATGATAATCACTCATGTTGTTGTGATTTAAACATTCAACTTACTGACCACTAATAATGTAATCATTGAACTCTCCAGTTGGGCAGCCTTCAGAAACAGCACTTCATGAGTGAATCCAGAGTATACATTCATAACTGTGTGAAAGTCACCGCTATACTGTCATATATCCTTAAAGAGGGCATTTCATATAGCATCAAAATTTATGAGTCACTGCCATTGTGTCATATATATTTAAAGAAGGTACATCAATATTGGCACTAGAATTTATGAATAACTGCCATTTTGTCATATAGCCTAGCTAGCTTAAGCTGGGTGCTTCTGGCAAGAATATTAATTGTGATACCTTTAATTTCCTTTATCTATCTATAATGCTGGAATTATGAGAAAATTATCTACTCTGACTCATAAAATGGTCTTTATTTCAACCAGCAACCATCATATCATTTCATTTTTTTTGTTTTTTTGTTTTGTTTTACAAAATCACTTTGTGACAATACCCTTGTCTGGCAAATTAATGACGGTAAAAAAGACACAAAGGTAATAGCACTCAAAAAAAAAAATTTAATGACGATACTATTTGCTTTAGTGTTTATACTTAACCTTCTTGTTAATAGTGATCATTTTTGGGTCAGATTGTAGATAAGACCTATCATAATTACATGCTGCGAGCCCAACAGCTCTCTGGGTATGGTCAGGTGCATTGAGCTCAGTCCAATTGTAAGCAGGAAAGGGTTAAGTAATCCAAATAAGGTACTAAGGTTTCATTTAAGGACATGTAATCTGAACAAGGTATGGGGTGGTGCGGTGGGGGTTAAGTAATTTTTAATAAGGTACCAGGGGTTAAGTAATCTAAATAAGGTAACAACCAAGGGACCAAGGGGTTAAGTAATTCAAACAAGGTACCCAGGGGTGGTGGTGGTCTTAAGTGATCAAAATAAGGTACCGAGGGGCTAAGTAATCTAAATAAAATACTGTAAATTGCTTTAATTTCGCTGTACTCTTATTTTCACTTATTTCACTGCTGGCACAAAACTGTGACAATAAAAACACAGTGAAATAGTATTTTAACATTGTTTGAATAGGAACTATGTCCAAAACAGTGAAATCAAAACTATAGCGAAATGTCAGAAATACAAAAACCATGAAAATTTATACATGCTAAAATAAGGCAATTTACAGCACCAAGGGGTTAAGTACTCTAAATAAGGGGCCACTTATGGAAACATCTTTCATATAATTATTATGTGAAGCATAAAGAACATACAACTTGAACATGTTAAATGTAACTTTTTACTCCCATATCTCATATAAATGGCAACAACTATCCAACAAAACAACAGCTGATACAAAAATGTCTTAAAAAGTAGATAACCAAACATGTATCTCATTCTGAGTGTGATTCGTGTATTATCTTCTATTGTTTTCTTGCTCTAGTTTAACCCACACACCAACCTGGAATCGTTAAATATACTTCAGTTTTTATGTACTTTTTAGCATCTGGAATTTGCTGTTCTTGTTTTTCCTGACTAAGTATGCAGCTTTGGTTTTCATACTTTTTTTTTTCATTACACACCACATTTGCACAGATCAGTGGTCTACATTTAAATATTATGTTGTTCAAATGTATTTCAAATGCAGCGTTTAAAACATATTTTCCTGTGTACAGATGCACAAATATAAACAGTTCTTGAAATGAGGAGTCGATAAAATTGTCAGCATTTCTACATGAATACAAACACTTGGGTGAAGTTCTTCTGGCATCATGTTGGACCCCGATTAATTTGTACCTATACTATTCCCCCCATAAAAGCTATACATGTATATTTGCCTCTGGCACCTCGTACTCTTGGGCTACACCTCTAGTGCATTGATGGATTATTTAATCATTAAAGATATGTATCTCAAAACTAAAGGATGTTTGCTCAGTTTAGTGCAGTTGGTGACACAGAATGGCGTGTCCCTGCTCAGCAAGAACTCCGACTACAAAGTGTTAACTTTGCATGACCTTTAGAGAAGCACGCTTCCCAGTTCTAGTTAACATTATATATGCACAGGTGATCTTTAATCCCACAAAGTCAAATGTCCTGTAATATGTCCACTTCCTTTGTCACTAAAGCCACATGTTGGGGAACATAAATTCTACACTGTTCTTTCGGTTCCATTCCCTGCCGACTTCTAATGAATACAAACACAAACCTGAAGCATTTTATTTTTGCCATATGTTCAGCAGGTAATTTTCCCAGACATGCTGTGTAAGCCTAAAACATGATCCAATGTTTTCACAGGTAACTACAGGTTTTAGAGCCCAACTGTATGAACATGTATCTGTGATAGCAGTTACCTTTTAACCTAACACAAAACCTAAACCCTTCATTGTTCTAAAGCACCACCACAATCACAAAGTCACGGTCAAGAGGGCCCAAAATATTTCTTGTATGTTGTTCAGAAGTGTTCTGTACATATTGATTATGTTACTGTCATGAATTCCCTATGTGTACCCAATTCGTTATGTTTCAATCAATTTTCTTTTTTTTTTTTTACATCCATTCAGACATCTGGTGTGCCAACAATTGTCTTCCATGGCTGGCCCTGTGATCTGGGCAGACACTGCTCCAAAAAAGAAGACTTCCTCAAGCATATAAAATACCTGGCACAAGTGGCGACTCCTGGTGACTCACTTTATTTCTAATCCATTTATCAACTTTATTACATTGCTCAGGGTATTTTTTTGCATCATAGAAGTGATCTGTTTGTCTCCACAAAGCCGGATTAATTTTATCTGTAAAAGTATTTGTCAAGATCATTGATTTTTGTAAACTTCTGCAGACTGTATACACTTCAATATGTGCTCACCACACACACAAAATACCAGTAGGCGAGACCTGTAATTTGACATCTGCATCATCCCTTGCCTGCAGAAATGACCTTGTAGTTCCTATAGTCCTTATTCAAAGTCATGACATCATTCAACTTTTTGCGGTGTCGTCTGTCTGTGTGTCTATCCTACTTGCCCGCATGTCAGTATAAGCCGCCAATGGCTTGTGCTTTACCTGGGTGTCAATGTCGGTTGTTTCCTGACTCTGCCAGGCAGCCGTGCCTGATGTATATGGCAGCTTATGTTATACGTATTACGAGTTTAAATGAATTCCCTGCACATGAAGGTAATTATGGAGACAGATTGTACTTATTGAAATATGTTCTGTCTGGCTTAAGCAATTATATATAGTATACAATATTCAATAAATCAAATGTACATAGAATCAGGAACCCAAATATAAAACTGTGATTTATTCTACCTTTGAGGGTGAATTATCATTTTCCAGAGTGAAATTCAAAAGTAGTAACTCCCTGTAGATTACATGACCTAAACAATATTACAAGTTAAGCCTACATCAGTGACATGATGCACTGATATTCAGGCAAAATCAAATGTGTGCGAGCAATGTTTGATTATATGTGACACATGATATAGAATAACTAAAGTAAACAAACATGGCACACCAGTTCAGTGTTGAAAGTAGGCCTAGGCTGTATTTTTGTGATGAATACGCAATTAAACATAGAATAAACAAAATCTTACATGGCTGGAGAGTAAGCTACTATTTTTCTCTCACTCGGGATTGTTGATGATTTGGAAAATCACCAGTGACCACAGGTCATTCCTGATTTTCCCCACCAACGACAATCCGTCATGAGAGAAAAAATAGTAACTCATTCTCAGTCATGCAAGATTCTGTGCATACAAGATGATCCAAAGGCTCCATGTCCCCCACCAAATCATGTCTGGTCAAGATGCAACAGTATAAAATACAAGTCATAATAAGAGGCAAATGGCTGTTCATATGAAACTAGTTTGCTCAAAATTATATCAAAAAAATTACAGTAGAATTTCCAATTAAGACCACCTTCTGAAATTCTTAATATTAGAACAAGTTTTAAATTTTAGTGCAGATACTTTGAAAAGAATATAATATGAAAGTCAGAAAGTGAAAAAGTTGACCATATGTGCAGAGCAAGAAGGCCGCGTATTTTGTAGTAAAAGCCTGAGAGCATCATGTTGCCCAGCACCATGACGGGGACGCGGGTCATTATTTCAAAGTATGTCTTGCACAACATACATGTAAATGCAATAAGGAACATAAATGGAATTTGTATTGCATTATTTTCTATCCAAAATATGATACAGGCCCCTAGCCTCTGAAAAGGTAGAGACAGCAGTCTGGTTAGGATCACCCTACTGCATTCAGTTATACACGCTTTGAAAGGTGCCACGATACTAATTGCCTCAAACATATATGTATTGGGTTAGCATGACCTTGAAATTATGTCCAGGTCATCCAAAATAAGGCACACTTAATACCTTTATGGAATGATTCTTTGATACAAAAATGGAAAGCCTGGCTTTAATAGCTTTATTTATTCAGAAATCAGTCATTGCCAGCTGATACAATTTTAATATGAATATCTCAACATGATTTGTTGAAGGTTAACCCAATCTGTTCCTTTTGGGACCTACACACCATAAGGGAGTCGTTGGCCACTGTCCCTAACACCTATTGTTTACATATTACACTTGACGTCAAACACGCGACCGAGCAAACGTCAATACGTCAAATTGACTGCTGGCGAGCCGAGCTGAAAGCTAACGTTCAGCGTTGAACCGGCAACGTCATTCCTGTTGCTGGGGTATTGTTACCATAAGGTATATATTAAAGTCATGACAGGCAACCGTTAATTTACTCACTGAGGAGCATATTCCAAGAGGGCGAAACTGGTCCGAGTTAGAAGAAAACACTCACACAAATCGTATAAAAATTTGATAAGCACGATCGTTTTGGATCGAGTCAGGCACTTGCCTAGTCTACTTATATACTAGCTTTAATAGAACTTGAAACATGGGGAAAATGTATGCTGCAAAATACACCTTAGAAGCCCTATCACCTTGAAAAGAGGTCAAGGTCAACAAGGCACAGGCCACACTCTCTACACATGATACATCTGTGGTGTAAATTTCATAATTCTACCTCAAATGGTTTATGGGTGACAGGCTGTGATGGACCCGATGGATGGATGCAGACACGAAGGATGGACAGATTGACAGCCCCTATCTGTACTATTTCTATGTCCCCCTATACCACCTTCAGTCGCGGGGGACAAAAATGTGGGGTATGATTATAACAATTCATTATCCTACAGAACATGTGTCATATAGTGATAGGACAGGAACCATATGCAACATATTTCAGGCCATGTATCGTGTATGCGTGGTGATGCCTTTCGTGGGATGGGATGGGTTGGGATGGGATAGGACAGGACAGGAACCATTTGCAGTGTATTTCAGGCCATTGCTGTTGCCACTGACCACCTTGTGTTATCACTTTACAACATGTTTTGCAGGCCATACACATTACAACCCTGGATTCACAGGCTTAGTATGGTTGGATCTGAAGCTGACGGGTGTGCCACTGGGTCTGGCTGGCAAACAGCTGGCAACAATACTGGCAAATCAAGTGTTCAACAAAAGTAAGTCATCTCAGTCTCTGGTGGGCACACAGCACTGCTGAAACAATCCACCAACTTTCAAGGACACTGGACACTTCCTCTTTCAAGGACACTGATAAAAATCCTAGCAAATTCTGTCCGTGCATTGGCTGGCGTGTTTGAAGTGTCATCTAGATATACACTTTTTCACATACCTACTGATTATCTCAAGCCATAACTAATGTTTCTATCCATGACCAGCTGTGGTAACTTTCCTCATTGTTGTAAGGTGAAAACTCGTTATAATGACACCATCTGTTGCCTTAGAAATGTGTCAGATAACTGAATATGTCAGATAGATGAATCAAACAACAAAGACAATGAACTTTTGTCATTCAAACTTATGCCATTATGATGAATATGCCAGATATCTGAGTGTATATAATGAGGTTTCACTGTATGTTGTTTCCCATTGGCATAGGTGAATTTCTCGAATGGGTGTGAACTACTTTTCTCAGCATGTTCAACAAGATATTGTAAACACACCTTTTAGGTTGAATTATCGTATATTTAATGAGACTGAGTGATTATCTCACATATTTTAATAAACTTATTAAAGACTATTTTTGTGAACTACAGATGCTCACACCAGAGTTCATACAGCTTGGCAGCTTTTAAATTCAACGACTGTTCCTGCACTTACCAAGACCATTTTACCTTTTTTGTTTCAAGGACTTTCCAGCTTTATCAATTTTTCTTTGTTGACTTGCTTGGGGTTTCTACAGGGGGGTGGGGGTGGAAGGGAGTCGGGGATCAAGCTAACTTAACTGTTAGAGGAAGATGTATTTGTGGATATTTAAAATTCAATGGCTTAACAAGGACTTTAGTGTGAAATCCTTGGTATTTAAGGTTTTCAAGACCTCAAAAAAGCACGTAGCAAATTAAAGTACTTTTAAGGATCCCAAAGACCTGTATTGAGCCTGTCAAACTGGCTCACTTGAGAAATGAATGCACAATCTGTACACTGTGCATGGAGCTATTTTCTTCAAGCCACATGTAAACATTGTGTGTAAAGTGGCTGATTGAGTCTGCACATTAGAGATAAGCAACTAAAACTTCAGAAGAGAGATGGGATAAAAACTCTGATTCACGGATTGTCTAGCAACTCCTGTCAAATATTGGGATGTGAGAAACAGAGTCCAGGATTGGATGGCAGCAGAACCCTTCCATTTCTGGCATCCAACATCCTCTCTTAATAGCATGTGCTGCCACCTGCCAGGCAAGATGAACACAATTCTCCATCTGCATGTTCAGTAAAATGGAGGGTTTTTGTCTATTCTTTATTCTTTTGCAGAGACCAACTTGAAACTGATGATGGAAATTACAGAAAAACGTCACTGGAAGTTTGTCAAAGAATTTGTGGCTACATGCAAGAAAACACGCCATCCTGAAATCCTACAGAAAACAGGCATGACAGCACTTGTTTCACTGCTATCTTGAGATTATACACATGGATATATTTCCCTAATTGCTATGCTTCCAATCAATCTCTCCCTCTATATGAATCAAGCTTTTCCACAGCTATTTCTAAAAGAGATTTTTTTATCCTACTTTGCTGATGACATAAAATGAGACCATAAAACTCCCAGTCGAGAGGGCAGTGGGCTCCTCTCCAGTACGGTCACCCCTTCCATGGCAACATTGCTCTGCAGTAGAGGTGGTATTTCCATCGTATTTCCCCCCTCAACAGGCTACCCCTCTTACAAAGCCATAATTTTAGTGCATTTCGGATGGCTTTTGCAGAGAGGGAACCACTGAAACTAAATGTAGATTTACAAGAAAATTATAAAAACAGTGGATTGGAAATTTCAATAAATATGTACACGATGCAAAAATGCTGAAAATTTATATATGTAGCATAAAAACAATTCCCCGAGACCTGCATCATTTGAGTCACTGTGGCTATGCTGTTTACAGGTGTAGGGGTGACAGGGCCGGCCCTCTTTGACACAGCATTAGTAAAGGCGAAGGCACTGGGCATCCCCCTGTGGCTGGGGGATGGTAGGCCCAATGTACTTCACCCTCTCATGCCTAAAGCGGGCCTGAGGAAAGCCGTAAAGTTGCGGGATTTAGGTCAGTCTTCACAACCAGCCAAAGTATTTGATTGGACTGTTGACTTTGAAACAGCAATGAGATTTGATCTGAGGTAAGTAACTTCAATTTATTTAGATCCTTTTTCTTCTAAGTCACGCAAGGTCAAAGATTTTTACAATCAAGCAAAAGGCTAGATTAAAACTGACCGGCTGCATTACTCTTTTTGTGTGACTACCAGAACATGCCTGAGTGACCTATATTTGTCTGAATATAAATACAGCCTACCTATAAAGACCTCTCCATAAACAAATTGTTCCCTGCTATGATCATCCTTTAATCTGCGGACTACCATTTACCTGTGGAAGTGAATTTAGAATGCATCATATGTTGAATCTAGTAGAAGGGTTTACTACTAGATGGCAGTATTAGCTGTTTTGTGGGTCTTTGCCATTACAAAAAAAAAAAAACTATCTGCAAACCCTGTTCAATACGCTTAGTGTTTGCAGAATCCATAACATATCAGCTCTAGTACTCAAGTTTACCACCAGATAGCAGCATTAGCCTTTTTTGTGTGCCATGACTCAGCAGATTCTGTTGCTGAACGTTACATCATTAATGGGTTGGCATTGAAGAAACCTACCAACCACCTGCCACACCCTGAAGTGCAGTTTACACCAGCATGGATCACAGCAAGTCTATTAGCTAGAAAAGTTGGGATGACTTGCTGCTCCTTCGAGATGAGCACTGCCTGTTATCATGTATAAGTTTCATTAAACTAAGTTATTGTTAGTAATACAGTAAATATTAAATAGTAATAGTAAAGGAATTACAGCCCCAACAAGATTTATAAGGATATGTCACTGTGACCAAGATACTTGACCTGGTGATCTAACTTTAAGCATGACACTCCCGTGTCCAGATACACAGGTGTATAAAGTTTCATGATTCTAAGTCAAAGAACAAGAGAATTACAGCCGGACATGAAGTGTAATGTAGTTTTACATGATTATATCACTGTTACCCAGATACTTGACTTAGTGACCTAGTTTTGTTTCATGACAAACCTTTGGGTCAAGATATATGTGTTTATGAAACTTAATAAACCTAACTTCGTGAGTAAAGGAATTACAGTCCGGGCATAATTTTACCAAAAAATATGGCTGTGACCCAGATACTTGAACTTGTAACCTACTTTTGTCCCATGAATACCTTTGGGTCTAGATATGTGTGTGTATGGTGTTTTATGAGACTAACTTACTGAGTAAAGGAATTACAGTCTGGAAACAATTTTACCAGGATATACAAGCAACCCAGATCTTTAACCTAGGTACCTAGTTTTACTTCATGACACACCTTTGGGTCAAGATATATGCATGTGTGAAGTTTTATTAGCTAAGTCAAAAGAATAAAGGAATTACACACCAGACATGTATTTACAAGGATATGTCACTGTGGCCCAGATACTTGATGTAGTGACCTATTTTATGCACGACATACCTTGTGTCAAGATACACATGTGTAAAGTTTTCATGATTCTAAGTCAAAAGACAACAGAATTACAGCCCAGACATGAAGTGTAATGCTGTTTTACATGATTCTATCACTGTGACCCAGATACTTGACCTAGTGACCTAGTTTTCCTTCATGCCACACCTTTAGGTCAAGATATATGTTGGTCTATGAAGCTTCATGAAACTAAGTTAAAAAGTAAAGGAATTATAGCTGGAACATGATTTTACAAGGATATGTCACTGTGACCCAGACACTTGATCTAGTGACCTACCTTTTGTACATGACACACTCTTTTGTCCAGATGTACCTGTGCATAAAGTTTCATTAATCTAAGTTGAAAACCAAGTGAATTATAGCCCAGACACGAATAGCACGCATGGACGGAGAAAGTGATTCCTGTATGCCCCTCCTCTGGTAGGAGGGGGGGCACAAATAGAATGATATTATACAGCGAAAATACAGAGATAATTATGATCTATATAATTACAGTCTGGGAATAGATGTCATTTTGACCAATGAGCCTCAAGCTGTGTACAAGCTTATCAAAGAGCCAGAGTACCTTGGCAAGACTCGTCTCGCTACAACAAGAGATGATCCATTCATTGCTGTAAAGGGACACGGACCTTACCGTGTTGGTTGCAGTGTTCCGGTGAGACAATTTCAATAGCTGTTTAATTTGCTCTAGCAACACACCTCCATGCTCTACATTAAAATGTATTCCAGACACTTCATCTTCATTTTGTCAGAATATATCTAATACAGTACATGGCATTTATGAGGTTATAGTCGGTACTAGTTCGGATTAAAGGTATTTTTTCAGTGAGTTTATTTTCAACATGACTCCTACACATGTTTTTGGTTGTCTTTCTAGCACTCTTCCCTTGAACTTGGGAAATCTCACCCCTACAAATGTTGGAAAGAGGTCAACCTTGATGGTGATTATTGTTGGACAAAGATGAACTGCAAGATTCATCCGTCTGTATGTCAGTATAATTCACCATGTGCTTCCACTATCATCAAGCGAGCCAAGCTTCTGCAGCAGCATAAACAACCATAAAAACAGGAACAATAAAGAATTTGGTTGCTAGTTGATATCTTCATTGTTAGTTTCAATATATTTTACTTTTGCAAAGTGATGCAGGAACAAGAAGTTATTACAAGTCCTACTCTTCATAGCTGAATATTTTCACACTTAAATTTTAGGGTAGCCTCACAAGGGGACAATACAGTGTCCAGAAATGTTATGCATTCTGTATAAAGTAGTGGTTTTCCATAGGAGGTGGTGTCCAGTAGACGATATAAAAAGGATCTACACACTCTTTTTTTTTTTTTTTCCTTATATTAACATTAGAATCTGTCAGTTAAGACCAGTCACCTTGCTGGATGAAACTGGTCAGAAACAACCCGCGCTTTTCTTATTAGTGGTAACTTAGAATCAAAGATGTATTTTGACCCACAAAAGTGCGGTGTTCAAATGCCTGACGATTTTTCATGACAGGGCCCCAGAATGTGGTCTTTGGGTAAAAGTGGGTCTCAATGACAGAGCTTTCATCATCAGCAAAGTGGATGGTCATCCACATATGACCCACTAAAATGTGGTCTTTAAGTGGCATAGCCAGAGGTTTCTCATGACAAGTGTGAGCTTCAAACAACTGGTCTTTTGCATGAAACATTACCACACTATGCTCTCCCCTGACACTGGTCTTATCACCAGTCCCTCTTCACAACTCTTATGTTATGGTGGATTCTCTGGCTTCATCCCTATGACGATGTGACAGGGAATTGCCTCTTGCGAGAGGAATTCACAAGAGAAGACATGGACCTGGCCAATCTCAATGCTGAAAACTGTTTCCCATACTATCAAAATTTTTCCATTTACTTTTAAGACTGAGACCATTCACTCAAATTAACAACATTTTTAAAAAATCTTCTTTCACCTTCAACATTTCAGCTATAATTGTGATTTGCCTGCCCATCATGTGAAACCTCCGTAAGTCCCAGCAGATAAAAATGTGTCCACTTGATACAGAGCATGTGATGTTAGATTACAAATCGTACCTGTTTCTCATCATGGAGTGGAAGGTATAATTCATACATGTACTTGATACAGAGCATGTGATATTACATAAAAAATTGTACCGGTTTTTTATACTTGATACAGAGCATATGATATCAAATAACAAATCGTACCTGTTTCTTGCGTTGTGGAAGGTATAATTTATACTTGATGCTGAGCATGTGATAAATTGTACCTGTTTCTTGTAATGCAGTGGAAGGTATAATTTATACTTGATACTGAACATGATATCAGATAACCAATCGTACCTGTTTCTTGTCATGTAGTGGTACCCCAGCATTGAGGAGCTGATTGTCAAAGAAGACCAGAGTGCCCAGTAACATGGGTTGGAGGTAGTTAGCCTGTGGAAACAATGGAGACAGTACAACATTTAATATTTCATGTGGAATCATTCATACATTGTAGATAATGATAAATGAGAAAAATTATATTATCCACATGAAAAGAAACAATAAGCAAATCCAGGTATACATTTAACTATAAGTTATGTTTGTACACAAATTTGAAAAAAAAAAAAAAAGACCTTGGAAAAATCTAAAGCCAAGTAACACACGGCAGAAAAGTGCTGACCTATTCTACTGGGCAAATACACACCCTTTTTGGAACTCCAGCACCCAGAATCACCTGGCTACATAATCCTACCAAGTTCCATGAAGTTTTGTGCCATACTTCGGGTTTCACCACACACAAAAATTCAGGTGACCCTGTTACCTTGAGATTTAGGTCAAGGTGACCCAAGTACGATCCCAACCTAGGTCCCTCCAAGTTACAAAACTGTACCAAGCTTCATCAAGTTTTGTTTTGCTCTTCTTGTTTATTGCATGGAAGTGAAATTAAGGTAACTGACCTTGTGACCTTGAGCATAAGGTCAACAAGACCTGTGTGTGCTCCTAACCTAGGTCTTACCAAGATCCATATTCTAACCAAGCTTAATATACTTTTGTTGATTCTTTGCGAGTTATTGCACGGAAACCAAGTGTTAACAACAACAGATAGAAGCATCAAAAGTGGGAGAAGTAGGCAGGAAAGCAATATGTCTCCCCATGGCTCCATGGGGAGATAAAATTACCCGACACACAGTTGCTTTTATGCTTATCAATAAGAAGGTAATTAATATATATTGGTACCCGTTTACAAGGACCCTTGCCACAGGATATCAGCCTCTGCAGGGAGACTGCTTTGAAAAGCTCCAAATCGTGTTCTTTCCAAGGCAGGGTGGCCTCACTGGACTAGGGGTCAGCTGATACACTGGTAGACTGGCTCATCATACACTCCCGGTGTGTATCAGGACACAGTGATCACTGCTGCATGTGGACATCAAGCTCCTGCTCCATGTGCTCCCAGTTTTTTGGGGGGTGACATGAATATTGATTTCTTAATAAATGTACCTGAGTGAAGGGCACCTGCTGTATGTGGCCACTTCTTTGTGGCACATAGGGTGGCCACATATAGCAGGTATCACTCTACAAAATGAACCCCACTGAAAGTATGGTATGCATGGAGACAGGAATTTTTCAGTGTGTGTATTTTACAAAAATCACACAACAGAAATATCAGGAGATCTTGCAATTTGTGAATCAACATGTATGTCGCCAAACACTAATTTGAATTTTAGGTGTTGCTCTTTCTCCATTGTTCAAATCAATAACTTCATACTGATGTCAAACTGTAAACAGACATGAATTTTGCAAATAAAGTCGTGCTTCCATATAGAGTGCAACATATGGTGAGCTATGAATCAAGATACAGTGATCCCGTCTTTATGACAAATTAATGAAAGATCACTTGGCTTGAAAAATATTTTTTTTCTGCATATATTGATAATTTGCATGTTGTTGTTCCTCCTATGAAGGACCACCTGTTTTGAAAGACCTTTTTTTTGGGGGGGGGGGGGGTCTTACAAGACATGGACCACTGTATATCATATCATGACTGAGACTCACTCTATACCATATCATGGCTGAAACTCACTGAGACTCATTTCTTTTGAATCTGCCACACACAGAGACAACATGTACTATTAAAGCCGAAGGAAAGGTACATGTAGGTCACTTTTTGCATCCGATACACTTGTTGATGTTCCTACTTTAATATACCTTTTGAAAACAAAAACAAATCTGCGAGCGAGTATCAATATTGGCACAGCCTGGGCTCTACATCCAGGCATCTCTTAAAACCGTGAGGTAACAACCTGTCAATAGCTGGAGGCTGCCATGGTGAACACTGTGCCTCTGTGGTCTATACAGTGGTTTTGCCAAAAATGAGCCAAAATGTGTCAGGATCTTTGTGTATTGTATTCATGTGTGGCAATACGGTCTATGCATAAGTTCACCAAGCGGGGAAACCCCAGTGGAGATTCCGATGTCAGAGCCAGGCGCGCACAGGTTTCTGGGTAATTTGCGGGCCACTCAGTCTTACAGCACAGGCTACATGCTACTGAATACAGCAAGTACAGAGGAGTGAAACACGAACCATGATTTCTGAAAAAAAAACAAAAAAAAAAAAAACAAAAAAACAAAAAAAAAACCAAAAAACCCCCCAGAATCTAGGGTGGCTGAAAAAAGTATTTGAAAGACAAAGGAATATCAGTTGATGGATGGAATAAAGCGGCACTTTTATTTTTAATATTTGTCAGTTTGACGTTTCTTCCAGGTATCAACATTACAGCCCACTACACAACAGTCAGTGGTGGTTTACCATGATAATTCACCTTGTCACTAAGCGTTCTAACTATCAATACTTTCCGTACTCCCTCCGCCAATGATCTACAATGGTGAACTTCTATACGCCTCCTGTATTTGGTCCATTTCCTGCTTTTCTGTTCATGTTGACACGAACAAGATTAGTGTCCGCCATCATGTATTATCGGGACCACTTTTTGAGAAGGTGCACAGCGCGCCATCTGGTAGCAAAAAATCAGCCCGCATGCTTCGCTTTCGTAATGGGACAACTGCCGGGGTTTTCCTGCTTAGTGAACTTATGCATAGACCGTATTGTTCACACCCTCGCCCACTCCAGGGGGTACCAGTTGTGATATGATCTCCTTAACCTAGTAATTAAGTAACGGCTTATTATCTGCCTTGTGCGAAGTACTATACACAGTAGCATCTCTCCACACAACTTAATATATACACTTCCTTTAGCCAAGTATCTATGGCCTGGATCTATGCTGGCAAGTCGTCTTCCAATATTTGTTAAACTATAAAGCTTCAGTATTTTTGCTAACTGGGATTTCACGTGCGTTGCTGTTCGTTGCTACAACCAGAGCGAAATTTTCATCGGGACAGACAGCGCTTCGGTTCCTTCCCTCTCTCTCTCTATTTCTTTAACTTAGGCCTACGGTAAACTTGATATCATTTTTATTCTCCAAAGATTGAGGTAAACCTAGCACCTGTTTGAACTTCAAAAAGACCAGCTTCCTGAGATCAGTATATAGAGGTACCATACATAACGTATAAAACCTCTATGGTCGGTACGTCAGGAGCTCACTCCTGCATTCCCGTTCCAGTTCAGAGTCCAAAGCACTTTCTTTACTGGAACTGCCTGTGTCTGTTGAAAATTCAGGCTGAAACCAATATCCCACAACATCATCATTAATGATGTGTCAGAAATAAAACTTTTACGGGGGTAACTCAACAACTTCATGACGTCAAACAAGATTCCCCCAGATCAGTTGACCCATGCACCACCAGCAGGCCATGTTAATGAGCTTGAGAGGTCACTACAACACTTCTACTTTCTCTGGGCCCTCAATATGTCAGCAACAAAGTTTCCAGTCAGAGCAGTGATATCAGCCACTTTTGTTGCTCCTTTGAGGCATTAAATGACGATCATTATTTTTTTCTTTTTACGATAACATTGCTAAAGGTGTCCTCTTTTGAAACACGTCAAGGAAAAGGCCACCTTTCCATCGGCTTTAAGACAAGTCAGCAGCTGAACTCATCTGACACTTACCAGATCTTCCTTAGTTTGGAGGTCATGTTCCTCTTTGTTTTCTCCGAATTGGTAGAGAATGTTCAGTCCTCTAAACACCTGCAAGGACAAAGTCAGTTTAATACAGAGGCATATTTCCCAAATGGTTATGCAGCCACAACAGCAACCCGTAAGATTTTGTCTTTTGTTTTTGATTTCACATTTCCCCCTTAAAACAGCCAAAACTGCTGGGTGGTCAAATGTCGTCTGCTTCAATGTTTCAGGCTAATTCCAATCAAATGAAAAATTATTTGAATGAGAATAGATGGGACTTATCAAGTTATCAGCTCCACGTCAACAGCTTTCCTTGGTGACAGATGGGTGCTCAGTAACCCTTGTCCAGGAAAGCTGTTGACTCAACCATTATTCACAGGGAAAGGGCTGAAGCACTTGTCCTTGACATGTGCAGATATCTGTAAAAGTAACTATAATTTCAAATCTGAAAGTTTGACTCAAATGGAATTCGTGAACAGCTGTGACTGGCTACTTTATTTCAAACTCAACTATATTATCCAGTTGGTTAACATGCAAATCACATACAGAATGGATTGACAGCACCTTTTTGCAGTGAACATAATTTATCATGGTTGATTGCAAAGCCTGTAATGTGCAGTCGTCATCATTATGACATATCTTCGTTTAATTTTCCACGGTAAACCAAAGTGACGGAAGTGAAAACCAACCTGGTTGTAGTGTGTACTCAATCTCAGTAGCAGCTCGTTGACAATTCCCTGAACATCTGTCTTTAGCACTCTCTCCACCTTCAGCCCAGTCTCTGCCTGTAACGATACACCATCCAAATATACAAGATACCCAGTATGAGATACAGCATCTATACGGTGGTCCCCCTGAACATCGGCCACTTCCCAAGCAGCAAGTGCAGCATTTTTAATTTTAGTTTTTTTCCGCTGAAGAAAGGGCACATTTCTGGTGTGCTTGGGATGGCCTTATAAGAGCGGGGAGCACTGTAAGATGTGTGTGTGTTTGAGCACGCCAGCATGTATGTATGTATATGTATCTTTAAAATTCATACTCAAAAGGTACACTAGACAAAAAAAAAAAAAAAAGAAAAGTCTCTACAGACTGACAAGCCTGACTCAGTACATGATACAAGATAAGACTGTTATTTATGACATACATGTTCACATATAATTGTTGACTTCATTCAGTTCTGTAAGAGATGAGATGAAACATTATGGCAAAGGTGCTTTTCTATACCTGTATTTTCAGGACCACAACTCAGTCTGCCTACTGGAACTTTGTAAGCAATAAAATGACAAATTAAAAGGCAATCAGAGATTGCTGGATCCATGCCCCCCTCACTTCATCTATAACCTTCCTAATCACAGATATCATTTTGGAATGATGGTAGTCAATAAAAATAGGCTATCACTGTGACCCACATACTTGACCTAGTGACCTACTTTTAAGCATGACACACTATTGTGTCCAGATACACAGGTGTGTCTAGTTTCATGATTCTAACTCAAAGGACAACAGAATTACAGCCCAGGCATGAATTGTAATGTAGTTTGACATGAATATATCACCGTGACCCAGATACTTGACCCAGTGACCTACTTTTGTTTCATGACGCACCATTAGGTCAAGATTATGTGTGTCAACTTTCATGACACTAAGTTAAACAGTAAGGGAATTATAGCCCAGACATGATTTTACAAGAATATGTCACTGTGACCGAGATGCTTGACCTAGTGACCTATTTTTGGTACATAACACACCCTTATGTCCAGATGCACCTGTGTGGAAAGTTTCATTCATCTAAGTCAAAGTAAAAGTGAATTATAGCTGGGACATGATGGATGGAGGGACACACAGATGCATGGAAAAAACGATTACTGTAGACAACTTTCGAAACATAGCACCACCAGTCAGTCACACGGTCATACTAAATGAATGGGGGTGACACCTTCACGCTGACATGAAATTCGTATGCAAGTCTTTGCCCTGTAACCCATGAATGGGAATGCAGAAAAGACGTTGAAACAACTATAAATATGACGTACTACCTTTTTGTTTGGATCGAGTGACCATGAATATCAATCGATTATATCTATGAACTTATTTTGTCTGAAATAAAGTGCAATTAGCAGTAACTTGGGGCACTTTGGGAGAGGCATTTGCTTGTTAGACGAGCTGGTCTGGCAGTGGTGCAACACATTGAATAGATATTGCAGCTGTAGCCTGTGTTGGCATTCGTTGTGATTAATTGTATAATTAAATTCAAGGGCAGCGGCAACACTTGATGACTTTTCTTAGAAGAACAACAGACATAGAATTTCCTTATTTTCTGTTATTCTCTTTGATTGATCAATATTAAAAGTAATTTCCATTTCAACAACAGAGTAAAAGTAACAAGCATTGTGCTGTCCCTGACTGGCAGCAATAATCCCTGAAGACCTGTTCCGTGACCTAGTTGCTACCGGCCCCAGCCGTCAGCTGATTGTGCGTGTCAAGCAAAGTCCATCATCAACTTTATCTCAGAAATACATCGTAGCTTTCAGTGTCACTGATGCTTCCCTTATTGGAAACACTCAATGCAACAATAGATTCAGCAAGTTAGAAGACATCCCATCCCAAACACGGGCGAAATAAAGTAGAGAAGTGTGGGCATTTGCAGCTTGAGATGATCTGGTATAAACAAACATCCCACAGGAATGCATATAAAAGTTAACCCTAAAATTCCATAACTAGGTCACTTCATATCTTCTAAAATTTTTAGAGACATTAAGGTAAACTAACAAGGGCCACATAACCACAAGAATAATAGGAATAGTTCTCATTCCCCTACATAAATCAATCAACTTGATTCCACATTGATGAGCATGTTCAGCATTGTTGGTTTTGCAATTGGTGGATACCATAGATGCCCCTTACTGATGTCTCACATTCTGCCACTGGTGGCGCCAGGGGTTTCGAAAGTTGTGTATATGCCCCTCCTCTGGCAGGACGGGGGCTTAATCATTTCCTGTACGTGACAAGTTTTATTGTTTGTAGGCCATTTGGGCCTGTAACTATGACATTTCTTTTGGCCCAAGACAGCTATTTGTCTGTCCAAAATATAAATTGTATCAGATAGCAAAAAATGTGTCAGTCATTTGGACCAACACATGAATTAAAGGTGTCCACAAAAGCCATTTTTGTCAACAAAAGCCTACAGTAGATAACTGTCTGCAATGCCGGTCTTTCTTTTTCCTTCCTTGTTTTCTTTTTAAGCCTCCCTCCATATGGAGGTGGGCTGGATAGTTAAATTCTGTATCTACCTTTCTTTATAGCCTGTCAATGCAGTGAGTCTATAAACAGTAATTATCATTTTGCTTTTGACTTGCCATTAACTTTAATGATTTTTGTACCACTTTACATGTAGCTCTCAAGACAGTGACACAGTTGTCTTGCAGACAGTCAGGACCTAAGAACCTCTCCCATAACCACACCTGAACTGTAAAGTTAATCTTACCTGTAGATATGACAGAGATTTCTGCAGGGTCTCACTGTCATGTGCCACACACACCAGGTGGCTGAAGATAAACTTCACATTCTTTACCAGCAGTTTCCTGTAGTGCTGCAAAAAAACCTCAATATTCATTTCCAACAACTCAGGACTTTCATAACCCTCCCACCCCACCTCACCCTACCCATCTTTATTAATTCAAATGGGCTCTGTTAATAAAGTTTATGTGCTGCACATCATGACATCGGTAGCTTGAGGCTTGGGATCTAGCTTCTTAAAAGTGAAGCCATCCGGTGGATAAACAAATCCTGCCTCACTCGTTGGCTACTGGCTGTCAGGTGGAAGTGGTGTCACATGAACTTGAACACCTCAAGTACCCCCATTGTCTGGCATGTCATGCTGCAAGACCTGCCCCTGTATGAACTGGAGCATAAGAGCCACACAGTGCAAAAACCATGGACTTAACCCTGTCCCCTTTAACTCTTTCAGTGCGAATCATGTCTTCAGTCCATCTACTTAAGTCAAACTAGTTAGAATTATCATTAGGATCCCACATTTGTATTCCTCCTAAAAAGACCTTTCATCTAAGTACCAGCATGCCCATAGTTCCTCAGAGAATATCCCAGATCAGCAGCTTTTCTCAGTGCATTGCACCCAATGAGTGCCGAGAAAATCTGTTGACTCAGTCAAGAATTTGGCACTGAAAGGGTTAATTTGAACAGTCAATGGTTTTACTTGATAGGTTTCATCTACATTTCTAACTCAAATTGTTTTTCATTACAGTTGAAATTAATTGCAAACATTGAACCAGATGACATTTGACCACCAGCTGGTTTTGGCCAGTTGAAGGGGGAATGGGTTAAGATGAGGCATGCCAGTATTAGGCTGAAAGCTCTTTGTTTATGAAAAAAATAAATATTTTGACTAAAATTTACTCTGGTAAGGCGTGAGTAAAGTTTAATCTTGTAAGGATGATTGTAGAGGCAGCAATACCCTTGACACTTTTCCATTGTGAATTTACTAACAGCTTCAGAAAGCACTTTGGTCTTCTCTGACAACAGCTTAACTTCATCAGGTAACTTAACATAGAAATAATTTCCAGCTTTAAAAGCAAAATGTAGCAGTTAACACTCTACTGTATTTCGAGGTTTCTACACCTTTTTATTCAAATATTGTAGTTAAGACAATTTTTACCTTTTCTCATTAAAAGTTGATTTCCTCTTGTCTCTTGTGATTACATATAGCCTCTGATAAGAGAAAATGTTTTGAAAGGGATTTGTACTTGCGTGAAAAAAGGGCAACAAAAGGAAGAAATTTTGAAGTAGTTGAGAGACTTGAAGAGTACTCACATAGCCGAGCTGCCGAGCCATCATGCGTATGAGTGCAGAGGCCTCTGGGGTGGCCTTGTACACCAGGTACGGCAAGATGTACTGCTGGGTGCTCTGAAATAACAATCAACTGGTACACTCGTGGAACACGTCCTTGTTCTTGGGTCTAGTAGTACAGGTCTCCTTTACATGTTATTGTGTCTTGTAATACAAGTCTCCTTTACATGCTATTGTGCTTTGTAATAAAAGTCTCCTTTACATGTAATTGTGTCATGTAATACAAGTCTGCTTTACATGTAGTTGTGTCTTGTAATACAAGTCTCCTTTACATGTTATTGTGTCTTGTAATACAAGTCTCCTTTACATGTTATTGTGTCTTGTAATACAAGTCTCTTTTACATGTCATTGTGTCTTGTAATACAAGTTTCCTTTACATGTTATTGTGTCTTGTAATACAAGTTTCCTTTACATGTTATTGTGTCTTGTAATACAAGTCTCCTTTACATGTTGTGAATTGTAATACAAGTCTCTGTAAAACACCTTGTCCTGCAATACAATTCTCTATAAAAACATTGAGTCTTGTAATACAATTCTTTTGTTCTTGTATCTAGAAATCATTGTAACACAATTCTCTCTAAAAACACTGAGTCTTGTAATACATTCTTTTACACATACTTGTGTCAGTAATTCATTTCTCTTTTACATGTTCCTGTGTCTAGTAATACAATATTGTCTTTCACATGTGTCTAATAAAACTATTCTCTTCTACAAGTTCTTGGGTCTTGTAGTACAATTCTCTTTCACACGTTTTTGTGTTTAGGAACACAATTCTCTTTTACTTTTTTTCATTAAATACATTTCAGACCGGAGAAAAATTAGTCTGGCGGTCATATGGAAACATACAATTGAAAGATAGTTTTCCTCGATTTTTAGACACTTTTTAACTCACTTTCCCATGTAACTTTAGATTTCCAATTCTATAACAAATACATCTTACAACAAGAGGCCATTTTCATGACTTTGAGAGACTGACACTGTTTGTAGAAAGTACGTTTAGATTTTTATTATTTGAATTGATTCTCTTCATGACCGTGACGATAAGGTCAAGGTAAAAACGAAACATGAGTTTCGAGCAGGAAGTGCCGAGATATCATGTTCACAACCAAATGGTGGACATACTGAGCCAGAGATGAATGCACAGATCAATCTAAAAACATTACCAGTCTCCCATGGGCAGGACCCATAAAAAAAGGGTCAAGGAATTGTGTGGCTGTCGTCAGCATCACTGTTAACAACATGTTGTTCTGAAGCTTAATAACTTGGACAGCATCCCATTAATCTTTACAGCACTTAGCAAGTGTCTTCTAGAGATAAACAGATTTGTTTAGCAAAGGTCATGAGGTCAAACTTCCCTGTCACTTTGCGCACATCATAGCCGTAACAAACTTGATGAAGTGATTGTTGCTGGCTTTCAACATTTATAGTGTGGTTGAATTTTACATAGACATTATTTTGCATTGTATAATCAGGGCTCTAATATTTCACTGATGTTTGACTAATTTTTTTTTTGGAAAGGATAAAAACATGTTTCTGTCTCTATCATGATTTTGATGGATGAGTTTTGATCATTTTTGGTATGCTAGCTTCAGATATAATGTGATCTTTGTTGAATGAGCATCTGGGTCACACTGACTGAATCTTTATAACACAATTATTTTACTTAAATCTGGCATTTTCAAAGATGAATTCCAATTAATGTTGACCTGCTGGTCTGAGCTATGCTGTACATTTCAGTCTGTAAACATCTGGGCAGTGCCCACCTACTTTTCATGCAATCTGCAGACAGGTGAGACCCTGACAGTGTCCTGTGAAGGACTTGTTTCCTACTGTGGTCAACTAAAATGTAGTGTGCCCCACAAGTAAATGCAACTGGCGTCTACCTGAAGAAAGACCTTGACATCATAGATGTCAAAAGCATCGGCCACTTCCTGCAGGATGTCCAAAGGTGCCGTGTCAGATTCACTTGCTTGGGCTTCATACATGGTTTTCACCAGGAACTGAAAATACAGGCTTCCAGGTTAATGCTGGAATTTTAAAATTAAGATACAACAGCATCTTTTACACCCTCCCCCCAAAAGTTCTGCCCCAAAACCAACAATTTAGGGAAACAATGGCAGTAGGAACCCCCATTTGCAGCTTTTAGTTTTCATACCGAACTTTTCATATTGGATACCATGAATGCAGACATGTACACCTGTCCAGTAAATATCAAATATTCAGTTCACTCGCATACACTTTTCACTGGATCCGAAGTCCACAGTAGAACCAACTGGATTAACACCAGCTATACTGTCGACTCTTTGACTAATGTCAAAGTACATATTACTTCATGGCAATAAAAGCTGCAACATAACACACACACTCAGCCTTCCCAGGATGCAAGGCAAGCCTAGCAACTGGTGAAGCTACAATATCCAAGAACAGACCCACGGAAACACATCATGTTAATTTTCACTATCTAGAAGGAAAATTCTGGGGAGAAGGCTAAATTTTCACCAACTTTACATGTAAATAAAAACAAGATTGTGACCCTTTAGAATTTTCTCAGAGGGTAACTCAGGTTTTGAAAGGGTAATATACCCCCATTCGGGGGTTATCGGAATCACTGTAACAAGTTTACATTTTCACTCCCTCTTAAGTGCAGTGGAACATTATAAAATGACTCAAAGGCGATGTCCAGCGATTTTCATCAACATCAAACCCTTTCCTCTTAAACTGACTGGTGATCAAAAGTCATCTGCTTCAACATCTTTCTTTTTACCACCAAATTTCATCACGCAAAAATATCTTGAATTAAATACAGTGAAACCTCATTACAAGGACACACAGATATCATATACTTAATGACAAGTTTTGGGGGACTTGGAAGTCACATTCCTTTGCTATTTGAACCATCTATTCAAAATATTCAGATATCTGACGCATTCTGTAGGGAACAAATGGTGCCACTATTTCAAGTTTCTCTGTATGTATGACATTTACCAGAATGGTCTTCCGTTTTGAGTCAGCAACTTCCCAAGGCAGTCTGGACACCGGCTGCACACTGACTGGGCACAGGTTGGGCACTAAGAGCACCATGCCCTCCTTTGACATTCATGGACTATTCTTGCCGACTATTTATGTTGCAGGCTGAGTTGAATGTCAAGCTCTCCTCATAAGTGGTTATTCTCCTAATCTAACCGGTGTTAATACTTTAGGACCACACCCACCTTGCAAACACTCTGCCTGTAGATCTTCAGCACTGCATTCATCTTCATCTTTTTGCTCTGAGCCACCTGCTTGAGCTGCAACACAGACACACCTCTGTACATGATCAGGTACAAGATATGTATGTACATAACATAACCCAGCATTGTAACATAGACAAGTCTTGTGCTGGTTCCCTGCTGATGATCCAATTTTATAAAAGGGCTATCAAAGCCTAAAACATCCTTCTTAATTTCAAATACACATATAATGAAATTCAATATGAGTTGTTCCTTATACAAAAAATATTGTTAATACATGTTATGATTTACAAAATAAATTGTTAATACTTGTAATGGTTGAGAAACTTCACAGTTTTTTTTTTGGTGAGTGGTATGGAATAGGTCTTAGCTCTTGGACTGTTGGACTTGAGAGTGTTCAAATGGTACTTGGCCTTATAGATTTAGGTTTGTTAATTTTCTCATTTTATTTAACAACATATCATTACATGATTATGGTTATTGAGAAAATAGCAAAAATAACAGTACACGTACTTGTAAAACAAGTCAAAGGTGGGCTTTCTAATAAATGTGACAAGCCATTCATCTGTCACTTCTGCAGGGTTCTCTTGACACGCTATTGCTATTTACAGTACAGAGCCAAATATCCAACCTCCAAACAACATAAAAACCTGCTGTTTCTCCTCTGGTTAAAATGAGCGTGAGTCAACAACTTTCCTCAGCAGAGATAATCAGAAAATGAGGGGTTTGTCTAACTGTTGTAACACATTCTTTTGCATTTTAATTACCTGAATTTGCAAATAACATATACCATCATAACATTCTCTAATTTCAAAATCAATATGTATGTTGCCAAGCATCACATGTATTTCATAAAAAGGACTCTGATATACACTATGTTCAACAGGTATTGGGACATTTTTTTTCTAATTCTGATTGTCATATATACTTTCAATAACTTGTAGCATAGGAAGTGAGAGAGCAAACATTGTGTTCATACCTGTGTGTGTGCCACACCCGCAGCCAGCAGACTGGGAGGACAACAGATGTTCTTGATCAGCGTCAGGACCACGACCAGCAGCAACTCTCCCTCCGCAACACTGAAACATCACATCATATCAAACTTATATAACTGCTGTCACGTTCTTTTTAACATTTTCTCCGCTTTACCAACCAAAACCAGCAGGAGGGAAACTGTCAGAAGATTCAATGACAAAATAAAATTTGGTCTGAAAACTGAATTTTACCTTAGCTTGATCAATGATTTCATTTTGAAATAAATTTTAGTCTTAATGAAAAGAAATTGAGAATTGTAAATGAGTCGAATCAGCACAGCACAGCACAGCACACCACAGGTAACCAACTTTCCAGGGGTGGGCTGGGTACCCCTGGAATGCTGGTACTCAGTCTTAATTCAATTGAAAAGGAGTTAATGTTTTCCCACTAGAGTTCAAGGTCAACAAGTTTGCTTGGTGCCAGTTGGGTGCCAAATGCCTAACACACTCCAAGCCAAACAAACTCATAATCTTACTCCAAACTCAAGGATTAAGGAACTAGACATACCTTCGATTTAATCAGTTCATCTTGCCAGGTAATATAAGCAGATTGCCAAATTTGAGCAAAATACATGGAGGCATTCTGTAGCTATTGTGGTAAAGAGAATGTGCACATCCAGAAAAACAACCCGAAAACACAAAGGGTCCCCCATGGGGTAGACCCTTAAAAATTCAATACCAATATTACTGTCTAATTAGTGTGAAAATTTGAGTTCTAATTCATTTTTTTTTTTTAAATGCATGAAGTTACTCAGACCATCCAGTGTGTCCAAAAGCTGTATTGAAGAACTGACTGACTGGGACTGTGGTCATGGCAACAGTTTTACTCACAGCCAAAGTGAAGAACGTGACACACGGCATGGAAAATCATTTCCACTGGAATACTTAACACTTCTCTGTTAACACACCTGGAGAGCTCTCATTTCGTAGAACAAATCACTCAGTTGTAATGTGCCTTATGACCCTCTCACTACTTGGACATGGACCATCAACAAGAAGATTGGAGAACCTTAAAAATGAGGTTGAGGTCATCCATCTGCAATTCTGAGCAATGTTGTACCCAAAGACATCCGACCAAATTTGATAAATTTTTATTAAATACTTGTGGCATTACATACTAACAATGATTTCCCCAGTGATTCTGTGACCTTGAGAAAGACTTCCAGGTCATCCATCTATAAGATCAACTTTGGTCAAATACTTATGGAGTTAGAGAATGCACCCCAGAACTAAACGTATCAGATGCAAGGTCAATGCTGTCTCATACTCTGTACTAGGGACAAAAATTATTTAATTATCTGAAGCGTGTCAACAGAAGTATGTACTGGTATCATGGGATACACAAACATTGTTCTCACTGGAAAGGAGACATCAACTACTTCTTTTGCTTGAAGGTTTTGCAACTTTATGAGTACCAAACCAAGAGTGAAGGCACTTTTGCATGCACTAATTACAAATACAATTTTTACCACGGTATCCAACAATGTTTTATTTTTTTTGGTTTCAGCATTCATTTTCCCATCACATCACGCAATTTAATCTGAAACAGGAGTTGGTTTCCATGCCAACATTCTGGATAACATTATGTACACAGGATTAAATTCTTGGATACAAAAGCAGTCATTTGAACATGCCAGTTGTGTGCTTGGTCAAGGGCTTTCCTTGGCACATTTGTCACGTAATGCTTTTGAGTCTGTGTTAATTGGAGGAGGAAAGGACTAATTATAAGTGCACCGACTGACCTTCCCAGCTGGCCGACAGTGAGCAGATGGGTCTCTTGAACCTTGAAGTTTTTCTTGTGCAAGCGACTGTCCATCTCCGAGATCACCTCCACAATGGCCTTGTCTGCCTGCGAGCATTGGTCACCACTGCTGTCCCCCACCAGATGGCGTATCACCTTGCTGCCAACAGAATTTTTGAAAATGTGCCTTGTGTGTGTTTTTTTTTCACCTGTCTCCCAGAAATTTATCTCATCAGTTCCTATTTTTGATTTGTTGCATCTGTGATTGCATTCTACACAATTTACTTATATCTAATATCTCCATGAACAAGTAATGCCTTGGTGTTTTCCTGATTGCCCACAAGGCATTTGCTCATTAGTCATAACTGCTGATAAAATGCCAATGACTGTTACCTCAGACTGCAGTTACTGCCAGCAAAATGTGGTCTCACATCAAAGATGCATATATAGTGAAACCTGTTTTGAGAGACCCACTGTGATGAAAGACCACCTGCCTTTTCAGACCATGTTTACTGTTCCTTTCGTTATCTTTCCCATGTTATGCCTCTATTGAGAGACCACCTGCCTTATGTGACCACATTTTGGCTTGCCTTAGGGGTGGTCTCTTCTCGTCTCTTTTCTCAAAAGAGGTTTCAATATTCATACACACACACACAATCATTTTTTTTTTTTTTTTTTTTTGGACGGAAGTTGACGGAATTCATGGAAGAGATCTCTCTCCATGTCAGTCTATGACGTAACCCCCGTTACCAACGATTCGTTATGCCGGGGTATATAAACAAGGGCAATGGCCGTTGGCGGGTAGCCCTTCTCGAGCTATAGAGCATTTAAATAGTTCCTGATGAGTGCAGACACGGGCGAAATGCATCGAACTGCTCTCTACATAAAACACTGAAGAAACACCTTTTCAGAAAGGCCCAGAGCCGCCAGGCACTTGTCTGGTTTGTTTATTCACATACAATCATGTATTTATTAGAGAAATAGACTGTGGGGTCATGACAGGGTGGTCCTAAAAACATAGGGTCTCATAACAGGTTGTCTTTCGAGCTGCTACCAGTGTTCTTGCTGGAGCCCAGAGAGACAGCTATCCTCTATAGAGAGACAGCTACCCTCTATATATACAGACTGCTACCCTCTATACAGAGACAGCTACCCTCCATAGAGAGACAGCTACCCTCTATACAGAGACAGCTACCCTATATACAGAGACAGCTATCCTCCATAGAGAGACAGCTACCCTCTATACATTGATGTCTGCTGATCAGCGTGTAAGTACAACACATAAATTTCCTCTTCATGAAATCTTTTAATGGGCTGATTTTGAATTTGAATTTTTTGTCACATACCAACGGTCCTAAAGAACTAGTCCACTACTCATTTAGATACATGGAACGCATGGAAGGGTAGTCATTAGGTATAATGAAGTACAAGGTTCACCTGAAGGCCATACGGACACTGTACTCTGGATCCTCCATCAATGTCAGGCACTCCTTCAACATCTGTATGGTGGCAGAGTTATTGGCCCGCACTTCAATGTGGCCAAACACATGGCCAAGGTTCCCCAGCATACCTACATAGAATCATCACACAATCACAGCAACAGATTTCATCGACAACTGAGCATAATTATGATTTTGCTATAGGACATTACAGCCATTTTTTCACACCACTTTGACACAATGACTTCAAGGGTGGACAAATAGCTGCTCCAGCACAATACAGAGCCTTGACTGACTGCCCTGTCACCTTTACCCAGCAGACAATGGGTACCCATCATGCACCTCATCATTCAAAAAGAAATACGAGTACCATCCAACATCTTTTCAACTCTTGCAGAGCCAGTGAATTTGAATTTGTACATGCACTTGATCTAAAAATCATCTCCAATATCGCAGAATTGAGCAATGTTATAATCCCTGAAAACACTGTGTTCAATCAATCAGATAACGCTCTTGCTGAAACCACACAATACACCTACTTAAAGGAGGGCACTCCTTACGTTGTATTATACATCATTGGAAAGGATTTTTCATCAGGATTTCATATCTGATGTTTATTTTATTAATTTTCACAAATTTCCGATGTTTATTGCTAAATATTAAAACCCCCACATTACCAGCAGTTCACCATTACGCGAAGCCAGTCGAGATGTCAGACCAATTAGAAGCGACTATACAACTGGCCAATCATAGCCATCGGTTGATAACGAAGCCAAGCGCACCATGATCATTGTTCAACACAAAGCCACTTCAAATTATGAAAATTGTTTCCGAGGTCGTTATCGACGTAAAGAATATGCATATGTTATGTGTTTCAATCAAATCAATTATTATTTATCAATGTATTTACTCCGTTCATGATAATCGGTCGTAAATCGTGACCGTGTAACGTGAGCGATAATATGAGCTCCGGGAGTTATCAAACGATCGCAATTCGTCACGCAGCTTGAAGTGCGCTGAACACAACTTCGTGCTTTTGTATGCTGCCAATACTTCTTCTGGGATTTTCATAATAGCATTCCATTTATCTGCTAATGATGTCTTTTGGCCAAGAATGAAAATATCTTTCTGGATATTCGGTGGCTGTGCCATCGCACGAAACACACCTTGGCATTTTCGTCTGTTCGTAGTCAATGAAAAACTTGGAACTCTCTACCACACGGAGGTGTAGAAGGCTGCAGAATACCACTGTTTCCAAATTTGGCTATAAATATGTCCAAGATCGCGTGAGGAAAGACGTGACATATCGTGACTCGTAAACGTTGCTTTTTTCTCGCTAAAACGAGTTATTAAAAACAGTTTTAAACAACTGCTGCATATACATTGACATATATTATTAGTTTTCGTTACATTTCCGAACACTTCAATTTGAAACTAGGAGTTTATTCTCATCAAGTAAAAAAAACTAGGCGCAGAAGTAGGACTCCCGTGATCCGCGAAATCGCCTTTGATCTTCCATAGGTTTGCCGCTTCCGGTAATTTGACAGGTAAAGCTGATTTCAGCAACATTAAAATGCAGATTTTAGAAATATGGAATAAAATATAACTAAACCATTTTACAAGTGGTAAGTGCCTGACATGAGGTTCCCAAAACACTTAAAATACAACGTAATGAGTGCCCTCCTTTAACAAGAGCCCACGTTTCTGTCCTGTACCCAGAGAACATGACCAGGGTCAAGTAATCAATGATTTAGAAAGATTCTTCAGGAGCATCAAGCTCATATCACTTTTGTACAAACACACACACAATAGAGCAGGATTGGTGACCACTATATATTGTACAATGAACAGTAATCATCACCTATCACTCATCATGATTCTAATGTGGGGACCACTCCATCCAGTTACTACAAAACTCCAAGCACTCTCCTGCATGACTTGACTCACTCAGTCCCTTTGTGCTAACCAACTCTTTTATTTTCTTACTTATGAATAATCTGTCAACATTGGTGTTAGTTTGGATGTCCAAGCAACACAAACTTGTATATCAATCATGCTTCACGTTGAACCTCGGTTCAGACAACAGTGGTCAGTACTATCACTGCGAAATGCTTTTATTATACATGTAGCTCTAGATAAATATCCAAATGCATTTTCTCATTACAAGTCAAGTGGATACATCTTTTTGAATGAAACCTATTTTCAGTACAAAATCTGAGTGTTCTCTTGATCTGTTGACATTCTAGCTAAATGTACAACACTCCACAAATCTTCAAGGCATTTAAAAAACACAAAAACTGTTACCCTTTAAGCCCCCCTACCCTCCTGAGCCCCTCTCCCCATTTTTCTGCCCCAAATGTTTAGAAACACAGAAAAATAATATCCAAATTATATGATGATTAACTGGTCAATAAAGCTAAAATGTTCCAAATCTAGGTATACAATTGGAGTTTATTTTAATTTATCTGTTTCAATGCCAATCACATCTAAAGTCGATCTACTTATGTCAAACTAGTCTGAATTATCATTAGGATATCAGATTCGTATTCCTCATAAAAAGACCTTTCATTCAAGTACCAGTATGGCTATCGTCCGGGAGAGAATACTCCAGGTCAACAGCTTTTCCCGGTGCGCATTGCGCCCCATGCATGCAGAGAAAAGCTGTTGACTCAGTCCAAAATTTGGCACTGAAAGGGTTAATTTCCCAAGCGCCCCAAGTGCTTATAAGGGATACTATGATTCTACTACTTACACATTTTGATTTGTGTGCTAGAATGCTGTAGAAGATGCAGGAATGGTTTGAACATAGCAGGATCAACAAGACGTGGGCGTTCATGGGGACTGCTGGGCGAATCACCAGCTGCACCAAGAAAAGTCAGAAAGTCAATACAGTTAAATGGTATATGTCCTATTCATGTCAAGGTAAAATTTTTACAGCTGTTGCAAGATAATTTAATATCAAAACATAGAGTTTCATCATGAACTTGGATTTTAAATTATTAAGTCAAATATAAGAGCATAAAGGTTTACAAATATTTTTTCCTCAATGGTGCATGACCTTGATTTGTGAACTTTTTACCTACACCCTACTTACTTAAGTGACAAAGTGGCAAACAACACTTTATTCTATGTTGGAGGATGAATCATCATTTTCTAGAGTGAAATTCAAAAGTTCTTTTTTTTTTTTGTGAAATTCAAAAGTAGTAACTCACTGTAGAATGCATGACTTAAACATTGTTACAACTTGATTGTGATGAGACTGCATCAGTGATGTAGAGCATTAACATGAACACAAAATCAGATGTACATGAGGTATGTTTGAGTATATGTCACACCTAACATATAATCAAACATGTAAGATTCTCTATGTCAGCTGTGTTGCCCAGTGATGCCTCTTCACAGCATTTGGCGACAAGTGGGGTGGTGTCTTCAGACAGTAACAAAACAGGACGTTTGTTTCCATTATGTTACAAAACGCCACCAGCTTCTGGAAGGCAATACACAGCTGTCATAAGTCTGGAGTACAGCCTGAAAACTACCTTGCATTGAAAACACTTACCTGGTATACCATCACAAGACACACACTTGATGGTCACTGACTTGTACGTCAAGGTGTTTGAAGGAACTTCAGTAGGCCTACAAACATATGATTTCCAATAATTACATCATTCTTGCCTTTTATATTTTTGAAGGCTAATGTGCCAATTTGGATGTTTTAGCCAGTAAAATGTAAAGAGTTCTCTTTAGCATATTAAACATCATTTACAGAAAAATGTGTTACTAAGGCTGGTTTTATCTCACAGCATTAACGCCAGTCACTGCTTTCTGCGAAAATTTCAGTCTCTGAGGAGCCCCATCTCAAGACAAAACCCATACATACCTTAACACTCCAGTACCATCAAACGCAATTTTTACCCTGTGGCACTTGCCATGTTTTTATTTATTTCATATCTGTGATATTCTTACAAAATGAAATCATAGTGTAAATAATACCATAAACATCAGAGCCCACAGAAATCCATTCATCACAAAATATTCATGCCAGGATATTTTTTATTCCCCTACAAAATCAATTTTATCATCAACTTAGTCATAAATATTTGCACAAGAGTCTTTGCATTACCAATTTGTAAATTGTCCTGTCTCATATAATCTGACAATCTTATAATGGAATATGTGATACCTGTCAATAATGGCTTTCCTGGAAATGACACAGGTCAGAGGTCCTACTGCCCGGGAAAGCTCCTCCAGAACACTGTCATCCTTGTCCTCTAGACACCCACTGACAAACACACAACACTATGATTTACGAGCTCAGACAGCAATGAGTTGTGTACTCACACAACACTATGAGTTATGAGCTCAGAAAACACTGAGTTATGTACTCCCACAACACTATGAGTTATGAGCTCACACAGCACTGAGTTATGATCTCACAGCACTGAGTTATGTACCCACACAACACACACAGCAGAGGTTGTGCACTCACACAATACTATGAGTTATGAGCTCACACAGCAATGAGTCATGTACTCACACAACACTGAGTTATGAGCTAACACAACAGTTATGTACTCACACAACACTATGAGTTATGAGCTCACATAGCACTGAGTTATGTACTCACACAAAAGTTTGATTTATGAGCTAACACTGCACTGAGTTATGCACTCACACCACATTGAGTTATGAGCTCACACAGTACTGAGTTATATACTCACACAATACCATGAGTTATGAAGATCACACAGCACTGAGTTATGTACTCGCACAACACTGAGTTATGAGCTCACACAGCAATGAGTTACATACTCACACAACACTATGCGGTATGAGATCAGACAGCACTGAGTTATGTACTTGCACAACACCAGGAGTTATGGCTTCACACAACATTGAGTTATGTACTGACACAACGCTAGGAGTTATGAGTTCCCAGAACATTGAGTTGTATACTGGCACAACACTAAGAGTTATGTAGTTACACGCCATTACGCATTCAGCTCTCTCTGAAGAATGTAGAGCATGCGTATAATACATGATGTACTAAGTGGTGAATGTAACACAAGGAATTCTGCACTCAGTGATGAATGTATAAGAAGTCATGTATGCATATGATTCCACAAAAATTGAGATTTCTGCTTCCCTGTGTGAAATCTTCAAGTCAACAAAGCATAAAGGATAAAAAATTTAACCTTCATGGGCGAGATTGTCCAAAATATGCCAAATTTTAGTTCAAAAGTCCAGAGGCTATTGCCAAATGGGAGGGGATGGGAACTTTCCTGGCATATTTATATTGCACAATGCATGATATCCAATATCACATACAGTATATAGATGGCACATGGCATTTCCCAACATTCTCTGGTAAGACCTAATGAGATTGAAACGTGTCAAACTAAGGCTGTCTGGTGAGGATGTATAGCTGAAAATATCTTGTTATGTGGAAAACATTGATCTGTATAATACGTACTGTTCACTCAAAGTTTAACAAATTAACCAAGTTCTGGGTACTTACTGCAACTTAATATAGGGCCAGATAGTTTATGTTGGGTACTTTAAACTGCAACTGAATATGAACCAGACAGTTTATATCGGGTACTTACTGCAACTGATTATGGACCACAGTTTGTATTGGGTACTTACTGCAACTGATTATGGACCATGTAGTTTGTGTTGGGTACTCATGCAAATGATTACTGATGACGTAGTTTGTATTGGGTACTTACTGCAACTGATCACGGACCAGATAGTTCGTGTTGGGTCCACCATAATACAGAAGGTAGGGAAAGCCGCACACCGCCCCCTTCCGGACAACAGGGTCTGAATCACTCTGCAAAAACAATCACTTTTCCAATTATACTTGTGCCTTCACCTGATCATCTTTATGATTTTACTGGCCTGCTTGGTCAAATTCTGCTAATGCTTTGCTTCAAATAAAATTTACTGAATAAACAATACAGGTACAAGTAGACTGTTACAAATCCCATTCTACTGGCAGTTTTTCTCAGTACATGTACAAAGTTTCCTATTCCATCAGGTTCAGTTGCACTACGTACCTTCAACTTTCAACAATATCTTTCTGACCTCATCTTCTGTGACTGAAAATAAGTCTAGCCGAGCTGTAGGCACATATTCAAAATCACGCAAGGGTAAGTGCGGGTCCTCCCCTTGTACTTTGTTTTCGGCTGCGAAGTACTTGTTAAAAATTTCTGCCTTTTCAGTTCCATTTGAAACAGTTTTATCCTTTTCAACTATTGGTGGTATAGATTGGTTTATTATTATGGCCAGGCTAGATATTTTGGTGAGAAAAAAAAAAGACAACAATCAAATAAACAAAACACATGTTGTATTATCAACCAGGCCTGACTCATAGTACATGAACAATCAAACGACAGAAACACTAAAAAGGAACTACAGACAGACAGACAGACAGTGGGGTAGACCTCCTATATTAAGACTACTGGCATGTTGTACTGGTAAGCAACCTACATGTAACATTCTCTGGTTCATTTAATAACAATGCACTCCTGATAAAAAATATCAGGAAAAAAATAACACTATCTTGCCCTGCCCCCCAAAATATATACACTGCATTTTCAAAATGCATACAATTGGATGAACTGTACAGAACTAATTATTATGAGAAAGGCGCATACTGTGACACAATCATCTGTCAGCTGAACTCCCTAGTTGTTTCCAACATCAGCCAGCCCCTACTTCCAAAGTCTAGGTTTTTGAAATATTCCAGGAAGGTGAGTATAGTATGTTTTGAGGGGCTGGAGTATTATACATACGGAACAGTATCACACATATGCTGTAAGGAATATTTTAGCATGACGCATAGGTGGTCAATGTTTTGACTATATGGAATGAAAATTGTATTTTTTTTGCATGTTTTCGTTTTTTCATGCTTGTTTTTGATACATGTATCTGCCCTACACAAAATAAATTATTTTGAAACTTGTAAACTTAACCTCCAACTCTAATCTTGCAAGTTTGCAATATAAATGTAAACTCAAAAACAATGAAGTAGCAAGCTGAATAGTTATCTCAGGTCATGTAATCTGTTCAACTGTTGAATGCAAATCTTGTCCTGACAGAGACAGCCGCCCTGTCTACCTACCATGGCTGCACTGAGCACCTTGGTCCTCCACTGGGGTGTGGCCTCTTTGGGAAACATGGCCAGGATCTGTACACTCTCACTGAGAGTTTCTGGATCTGAACATCAACACAGCACGTTTACCAACATACAGTTACATGTATTGGGTTATATTGATACATGTACCTACTATTTGAGACCTTCCCTAAATTAACAAAGAAATGTAGTCAAGTGTCTTAACAGAGTGGTCTTTGGTCATGTGGTCTTTGATGGGATGTGGTCTTTATAGCAGGTACCAGTAGCACTGCACATATGCATACAGGAAATCATCTAAAATTACAAACTGTGCAACAAATATTTATTTCTACCACAAAGTTTGAACAGACAATGCTGTCTATCTTGAACATTCAAAGAAAAACTGAAGAGCTCATTCCCAATTCATGCATATTTATCCTTGTGAAACAATTAAATTTGATACCAATATGCACTAATACTTAACGTCCAGCTTAAATCACCCTTCAAGTCCATTGGATCAAACTTAATACATCTGATGCAATAATGCAAACAGGTGCAACAACATCCTCTGTGCAGTTCTCAACTAAAAAATACCACAAACCAATCTGTCTACACTCCACATTTACTCCAGTCATGGTCTATGTTTAAGTCTAATAGTATACACTGTCAGTTTTAATTAATCACTATTACCACATTCAATGAACAAATTTTAACAATTCAAGGCTTCAAAAGCCAAACAAATTTATAAAAAGGCCATCAGCAAGAAACCACCAAGCATGTTTCGCAGTCTTAAATTCCTGAACCTGCTTTTTTTTTTTGTGATGTCCCCCATATGTCTTAACCTTTTATTTGGTTGAGGCAACCACTTGAATTTTTAAAATGTAAGAATGTGGTATAAGAGCAAATAAATGATTTAATTTCTTGTTTACAATGACAAGACTTAGAGAAAATATATATGAACTAGTATGTACTAATATACATACATAATACCTATAAATACAGGATGAAGGTATTAACTTTCCTATTTAAATTCCTAGCCACAACAAGTGACCAAACACAGAAGGGGATAAGCTGGAATATGTCTTTATGATGATGACTGAAAACTTGTGAAAATCTTACAGATTTTGCAGTGTTCAGAGTCCACAATGGCTGAGCTGAACTTGGCAATCCCTTTACTGTCTTTGGGCTTCAGGTCTAACCAACTCATGTCATTCTGAAATTTAAGCAAAAATCAATAATAATTCATAAAAGCAATACCTAGAAAAGTCATTACTTTTTTTTTCAATTCTTAAATGAAAGTCACTAGATTGTATATATAGTTTTCTTTGACACTGAAAATGTTACATGTGTCACAACTTTCTCCCTTTGCAATGGTATTTTGGTGCACAGGACATTCTGTAACAACATTGCCGCAAAGAATCAGGGTACATTGGGTTCCAGCGAGAGTATATTACTCTGAAAATTAGACTGCAGAAACATGCACAATAAACAGGCTCATACCAACTAAATCCATGTACCCGAAGCCACGGCAAGCGCAGGGTAAAATGTAACCTATTACATCCTGCCTACAAATTGAATGTATCATAGATGGACACAGGCAATGAAGTTCTAAATGACCTGGCCTATCCTACTGGGTGATAACAGCATGCGTCTGGGAATCAACATGGGAGGCATTCAAAGTGTAAACAAGTCAAGAAAATAACGCGTGAACAATGTAAGATCGATCCACACGTACATGGAGTAGTGAGGTTCCCTGCAGTAGAATGCTTGCATGATCAGATCTGGATTGAGGGTTTGCTATTCACTCGAGATAATTGTGAAAACTAAAAACTCTTTCAGGCTTAGGCCAACAATGAGTTAACAAGTTTCCCTGGCACAGGGTGAGTCCATGAATCACCCTGTGCCCAGGAAAACTGTTGACCTGGAGTCCACATGCCTGAGGCATATCATCTGTAAGTAACGGTTCCAGTTACTGAGGAATCCATGTAAAAAATACTGAAGCAGAAAACATTTGATATTTGCGCCCTCTTGATCACTGTCATGAGGGAAGGAATTAATCCTGTCTGGGAAAAATATGTATTAAATAACAAGTTCTTAATCTCATTATTATGTTTTAAAAATAAACTTACCACCAGCCAAGTCAGAGACAACAGCCATGTGAAATTAGTGTATACTACTGGGGTAAATGATGAAAACTCTACAAAGATAATCACGATAAAATATGAATAATCTATACCCTGCATAAAGTGAATAATCCACATTCTGCAAAGATAAAGTGAATAATCCATACTTTGCATTGCTAAAGTGAATGATATTTTATATCTTTCATTGATAGCAAGTAATTTGTACTATTTAAATAAATGACTGAAGATACAATGACTACTTTATGACACATAAATATAGCAGTGACCAGGCCTGCAATTTTAACTCTTTCAATGCTAAGTTCAGATAGTCAACAACTCTGCTTGACTCTCTTTCAGTGCAATATGTCCAAAGAGAGAAGCAGTTGACATTCTTTCTACTGTGGAACTACAGGTGTGTACATGTAAAGTGGTACCTGTAATACATTGTCACTGCTGGAACAGGTCAGCTGCTCTTTGGGGCAATATTTTGCTGGCCACAAAAGTCAATTTCTTTCTTCATTTACCTGCAGTGACAGGTCACCTGCTGCATGTGGCCACTTTTTTTTCCTTTTGTGGCAGAAAGGATAGCTACATACAATAGGTACCTTGGTACTTGAAATCAATCTTTTCTTATGGATTTGAACCTGAAATCATTACGATATTCTGGGTGAGCACAACTTTATTCAAATAGGGGAGCAATGCTTGGGTGCAACAGTTCCAGTCTGGAAATACATGTATAACAAAATGTATTTTCTAACAGTACATTAAAATATACCTTTCAACGCAAAAATTTAAATAACAAAAGTTTTGGCAAACTTTATGTTCTTGTTCTGTTCTAAACAAATATCAATCTTGAATTGTATTTTCAAGCGTCTCACCATGGACAGACACAAGAGAGCCTGTGATCTTGACCATCCTTGCATAGCAGCTGGGTACAGCCCCAATAAGGCTTTCCTCTGCCACACACTGCTGCAGAAAGGCTTTCCAAAGGTCACACAGTTCCAGGACCTGAGACTGACTCAGCCACTGGCCCAGATCTGGTGTGGTCAGGACACTGCTGCTCTGAGTGCTGGCTGCAGTTTGTTGGGGCCTGTCATTGACAAAAGAGAAAAAAAAAATCACACAAATATCGCAAAATTTTTAATACATGACAGAGATAACGTTTTGGCTGCTGGTTATATTGAATCCACTGTCATGCTAGAATACTTAAATCTCAATTTTATGAACATGTGTACAGTGGTACCTGTTTTGAGAGACCGCCCCTACAGTGGGTCAAAATGCGGTCTCTCAAAACAGGTGGTCTTTCATTAGAGGTACAACAACATGGAAAAGATAGCGTAGTGTTCTGAGAGAGCGGTCTTAAAAAGATATGCAGTCTCTCATTAGAGGGGTCTCTCAAGAGAGGTACCACTGTACTGGTAATACTTTGATTTTATGCCTGTAGAAAAGATAGAGCACAGCACAGCACAGGAAAATTAATCCCTTTAGTACAAGGTTAGAGACTGAGTCAACAGCTTTCCTCAGTGCACTTATCTCAGTCCTGGATACACATCATGGTCTTACCTGGACCCATCCTGGATACACATCATGGTATTACCTGGACCCGTCCTGGATACACATCACGGTATTACCTGGACCCGTCCTGGATACACATCATGGTATTACCTGGACCCGTCCTGGATACACATCATGGTCTTATCTGGAACAGTCCTGGATACCCATCATGGTCTTACCTGCACCAATCCTGGATACACATCATGATCTTACCTGGACCAGTCCTGTGATGGTATGGCCACAACCACACACCAAACCAGCACCTCAATGATGACCCGGATGCCTTCCAGAAGCCCCAGATAGTCATAGCCAGTCTGCACAGGTGTAATATAAATCATCTTTCATTAACTGAAAGCCTGCACTTTAATGGGCAGCAATGCACTGTTGATCTTCCAAAATGCAAACATGTTCTTTTGCAGCTATTTGCCAAATACATGTTAATATTAATCAAAAATAAATAAATAAGTAAGTAAGTAAGTAAATAAATAAATAAAATAAATTAAATAAAGAGAGAATGCTTTGATGAATAACAGAACTAAGAGTGATTGTTTATGAATTATCATGGATTTAAGTGTAAAAGTTGTACCAGTCCACAACATTGGCACACTCATTGTATTTGTAACAGATTTAATCTCATTTTTCAGAAATAAACACTCAGTAAAATGCAAAGAGACAATGCTGACAAAATGGTGTCTCAGATTTCATATATAAGGCATGCATATGCAGATCAGTTAAATCCTGTTTTGTGGAGACACTTCAAATCTGTGCCTAGGGATAAGGAATCTGAGATCCTGAGATCATACAATCTAATCTTAATATTAAGTACAACTTTTGGATTAAAATTATCCAGGGATATGGCCACTGGTGGTATACTGACAGTAAAGTGACCAGCTAGAGACTGTACCTTGTCTGTGGCCTGAGTGTTCTGGAACTGCTCCATTAGCTCCTTCAATCTGCCATGCAGTAGCTTCACAGTCAACGATTTCTCTGCCATCTTCACAGATTCAGTTGATTCCAATCTGTTTTTCAAAGAGAGCAAGAGACGAAATGCAAAGCACAATGACAGCACAGCTTTTAAAAGCTTTTTGTTTATTTCGGGTCAGTAACTTGACATTTTATGCATTGCATGCTGGGACTCATAGGGTTCAGACACCTATGCAGGATGAGGAGGCTGCTGATTTGCCCCCCCCCCCTGTCCATTTTGCAATGACTGACAACTTGTACATCACTTTGACCAACTATTGCCATGACATCTGGGTTTAAGCTCCACCAGTTTTAAAGGTCATTTGTTTATAACACTTTTACAGTTTACTTACTGAGATTTCCTCCGGCATTATAAAGAAGTAAATTCAACTAACCTGCACTGAGGCTGATGAAAAAACCTTATGTATGTGCATACCACCTGAATAACTTAAAAACTTCCTGACACAATAGTGATGTGCGGGGCATATAATTTTGTAGAGAAAATTTTGTCTTCTGTGCCCTTAGCCTGGAGCAGGTCCAAATGTGATCAGGTAAAGCAGATGGGGCTGTGGTACACATTGACTTGTCTTGTCATTCCAACTGCTGTATAACAAATGGGCCTACTATACACCTAGGCCTACATGCTTGCTCTCAACAGAATCCTTCTACAAGCAATCCTGGAATCTTGTATGCAAAAAGTCTGGGATTCTTTGAAAGAAAAACCTCATCAACTGTCAACATTTCTCAATCAAGTAGGCCAATGTCTGAAACATCGTTCCCAGTCCAGACCACCAAACCATACAGGTCTCTGTGTCACACAAGATGACAAAGCAAAGCAGTGAAAAGTGAAGTGGTGCCGATATTTTTATTCTTTTCTTTAATTGCTTGGAGGAAATATTTACTCTTACAATAAAGCAAGCCTTTTTAAAAAACTCTTAAGTTAACATCAGAAAAATGTGACACAGAGTCAATTTCTCATAATTGCTTCCACTTCCAGGACTACTATATTCTATCGCAAACTTGCAGCAAGCCCCGTCAGGCCCCCTGTTGACCTGCTCCCTCAGAATGGAAATCGGGGGGCAGGTGGTTAAGTGTACTTTTAGGGGGATATCAGCTGCAAGATTAACACATTTTCAATATGTGAGCAGGTTTGACACTTGTGCAAATCATGGGGAACTGTGGCTCAGTTGCTTCACAAGTGTGTGCAGAGCATGAGTGCTGTTCACCTCTACAGGGAGTTTAAACATGTGTGTTTACTCAGTGACTTGAACTATTTACTGAACTACACATTCTTCATGATGTTCTGAAGACAGATAGGCATCTGAATTCCACACTGTGTCCATTTCTGTGTCACAGAGATCAGTGAGTAGCACCATCCCCATGAATTTGTGGGATGTCGCTAGTGCATGGGATTTATCCTAAAAAAATCAGCACTCTGTCTGTTTTGTACTTGTATTTGGATTATATACAGTGCTACCTGCTGTATGTGGCCACCCCTTTTGCCAAGAAAAAGTGGCCACATACAGCAGGTGACCTGTCGCCACAGATACATTTTACAAAGAAATCCACTATGTCTGAGCCTAGTGACCACAAATAGCAATGCGGCTGCTCACGGCAGTGGCTGCATACAGCAGGTACAACTATATATATATATATATATATATATATATATATATATATATATATATATATATTGTATTTGTGTCTTTTTGTCCAGAACCACTTCCTGGTAGTCATTACCCTACTCCGCAGCCTGAAGTCTTACTCTCCATCAGCTAACCTGTCACTGTCTGAACCTACATACATATGGAAGAACTATTGTCCATATTGCACACGCTATTCTGTAGAATTTTGACATAGGCTGTATTAGCCCAAATAAATTAAAGGGTCTTTAACTAACTAACTAACTAACTAACTAACTAACTAACTAACTAACTAACTAACTAACTAACTAGCTAGCTAGCTAGCTAGCTAGCTAGCTAGCTAGCTAGCTAGCTAGCTAGCTAGCTAACTAACTAACTAACTAACTAACTAACTAACTAACTAACTAAACTATACACACACACACACATGTAGATGGGTAAGGACATGCAGAGTACATCCCATCAGAAGTACAATTTTCCACACATGTATTTTGTATTTGTTTAACAAAAAGTAAGAGATTCCAACTGGAGTGATCTATAAGAACACGGGGATGCCCAACTTGCTCACACTAAGTTCCATGAAAATGTAGTCAAGACGTATGACATTCATGTGCCTTAAGTTACATATTATGTGTCCAGTAACAGAAGTTAACCACAGATCACAGAAGCTGTATGCCCTTCTATCAAAAAGAAAAATAAACTCTTTTAATAATATTACACAAAAGTAATACACGTGTAACTCCTACCTTGCCCTTGCCTGGCATTTGGCAGCAGCAGAAGCTTTCGACTCCTGACCCAGCCGTCTTTTTTTCTCTGGCCTGCCTTCTTTTTCTGATTCTTCACTGGACAGATTTTCAGGTGGTGCTCCATTTGAATATGGACTGACATTACCAGCATCTACCTGGCTGCTGCTGGTCTGTGTCTTCAACATGTCCAGCATGGCAGACTGGTGCAGACATCTCACCCAGTGCTGGAGAACAAAGGCTATTATTAATTAACCTATAAAGTGCTAAACACGACTTTAGTCGTTTTCTCATAACTGTTGAACATATAATGGTCAAAAGATTCAAATTTGTCATGAAGGTACCTTTCATTCAAATGCTGGCAAGCCTAGTCTACAGGAAAAAGTCATGTTAGTCAACAGCTTTCCTCGGGACACTGTGCGCAAAGTGCCCCAAGGGAAGCTGTTGACTCAGTCTTACATCAGTGCTTTAAGAGTTAATATTGCGCGCCTGGTGACAGACTACAGAATTCACCAGCAAGTGTGGCTTCAGTGTTGGTTCCTGTATGTAACAACCACATGACAACAAAGTTTAATGATTGCGGATTGTGCACTGAATGGTTCAGTGACCTTGAGCAGGTTTTCTTTGAAAAGCAAGGCAATGTAAATTTAATTGTGAATTTATCAGATACATGTACATTTTGCAACACCAGGCAGTTATATCTTTACTAATATTTGCTACAAAAAGGGGAAAAATATACCTAAATCACAACAAGACGATCATGATGTCGTGCTCTGCTGACTGGAATTTGCTTTTACAGTATTGAGAAGAAGTTGAAAATGTAAATACAATAGTGCAACATATGCACTGTATTGCCATATACATGTATACATATAGAGTGGCAGAACGCACTTACAGTTGCAAAGTTTGATATCCCATAACTTTGTCAAAAATTAACATATCTACATTATTTTCGTGAACTTTTATTGTCTAAAGTTCCACTATATTCTGACAAAATTGTAAGCAATTCTGTTCAACCGTTCTGGACAAGTCAAAAATAGCCTTAACACACAAAAAATCCTAAAAAAAAAATAGGAAAATATTGCACCACCTGGTGGCCAAAATAAGAACTAGTTGACCCCAGGTGACCATATGTGCAATTTCAAAGCAATTGGCCGCGGAGTTCTTGAGATGAGGAATTTTTTTTTTTTTCAGAAAATAAATTTTAAAAAGTCATAAAAAAATAGAAAAATTATTGCATCACCATCTCCTTGGCAAACTTGGTAGAAGTCCACCTGGGAAACATCCATGTGCAAAATCAAAATATTCCATGCTGCGGTTTTTGAGAACAAGTACAAAATGTAAAAAGTCTAACGACAGACAGATGGATGGATGGACAATGGACACAAACAGACTCTATTAGCTCTGCTGACTGACAAGTCAGCAGAGCTAAAAATCAGGCCAAATTTTACACAAAATCACACACACACTTTTTTTATATAGGAATAAACAGGACTGAGATGGGGCTCCGAAACTGATGTGGGTGGCATGTGAAAAATTGTTGTTTTGCTTTTGCCCAATTGTACATTTGGTAAAACTTTTAACAGTCTATCAACCTTGTCTTATTTTCAAATTCTAAAGGTTAATACACATAATTACAATCGATATGCCTCGCTTGCACTGAGCTGTATGCTGGAACACAGTTGGCTTCACAGTAGCAGCCAGACTGTGCTGCCACCTGATGACTAAATGCTGAATTTCTATAATCATTGTTGGTTTCTTAAAATGCAAGTTGAACTGGAAAAGAGTATTCACTGGGTGTACTTTGATTGATAGGAGCAGTACACAAGTAATTTTGCCCACTGTCATGAAAGTATACTTTTAATGACAACAGTATCTGATCTTAGAACACTGGTTTTGAGTACCAAGGAAGCTCAAAAAGGTAAACAAAAATGATGTGTACCCAATCATTGCATGGTCCACTAAATTTCATCAAACATTATCCACAGTCCCCCCCCCCCCTTATTAGGCCACCCTAAATGTTTCAGAAATGATGCCTTGTAAGAGGAGTGGTTTCCCTTGAGAGGGTGATTTTAATGAGAAAGCCATGCTAGCTGTATGGAGAAGTGGCTTCTGTAGAAATGTGGTCTTATAAAACTGGAACCATTGTACTGCTTCAGAATTCTGCTCTATAGACATGGGCAGTAAGGTCATTTTGTGCCTTGGACACAAGTATATAGTGACCAGAGTGGAGAGTGCCTGTTTGCCTTCAGAATTACCTGTGCATCCTCACTGGTGCCTAGTTCTGCCACCATAGCCCTGGTCAGCTGTTCCATTTGACCTCCCAGAATGCCACTGGTGACCTCTCCACCAGGCAGCCCTCTCTGTAACTTGACCAACAAGGAACTGACAGCCTGTTTTAGGATGGCAGTTTGTACCTGTGCCATGCCATACTCAGTGATGGTGCGGGACAGCTCCAGTAACTGTGTCTGGATCTGGTATGGTCCTATGGTCCTGGTTTGGTGTGCTTTGTTCAGGTAACGACTCAGCATATCTAAACTGCCGGCCAGGCTTGTCTCGAGCCCTATATAGTCCCTGCAAAAAAATCAAACTCAAGTGACTGATTTGCCAAATCAAGGGTGAGGTGACTTTCATAAACATAGCCATCATTTGATAAAAACTTATTTGAAATACAGATTAATAAAATGCAGGTTAATGAAAGATTACAGCGAGATGCAATCATGTGTCAGGTTATTCAAGGGACTACATAATTTGTGTTATCAAGTGAGACAAACACTGTTGACAACTCAACACTATTATGGCAAAGAAAACACGAGACAAGATAATTATTCAGATTCAGTGTGTGATTAAAAAACAGTTGAAGACTTACCCCTCCACTTGCCTGGTTCCTGAGGCGATGAGGTGGACCAGTGCAACAAGGCAATTGAGGTAGTAGTCCACCACTTCCTCTGTGGGCAGATCCCCCCATACCAACAGCTTGTGACTCAGTGCGAGTGAGGCCTGAGATATAAGTGGAAAAAGTTGATCAAGTTTACCCACTGTCCTGTTAAGGTCACCCACAACCACCAGATGTAAATTGTGGTCTGATCTCAGGCTTTCATTTAAATTTCATGTTATTAAAAAACATATTTGCTGCAAATTGCAGACAAAACTATGATGATTTTATTTGCTTCAAGGTCAGGTTTAGCAGTTCTGTGACCTTGGAAAGAGGTCAAGGTCAACATGAAACTACACTGCACGTACCATGTATAGAAAACATGTCTGGGAAAAATTTTATCCTATCTTACAAATGTCATTAGATACTGGGCTGAATCAATGTGACTGACATCTTGAAGAAACTGAATGTTTCCATGCACAAATCTCCAACAGTTAAGAAAAACATATTCCAAGCCTGTTAAATTGTGACATCTCATCAGTTTTTAACATTGATCTCCCACAAACATTATACAGTTAACTTACTTTCTTCAGTTCCAGTTCACCATATTCCAGCTGAGAGCACAAAGTTCCCCACAGGACGTCATGCAGCTGACAAGAGGAACAGCGACAGACATCTATTCCCAGGCCAGCCAGCAAAGTACTAAAACATTACAGTGTAGTTTCAAAAGAAGGCATCAAGCGTGGCACACGGGAGGCATTTGTCCTTATAGTAGTTAAGCACATGCAATTTGTTTCAAACCTGATGCCAGTTGTTCTTTGCATGGAACCCCCATAGTAACACCAAAGTGAGGCTTGATGTACAGCTCTGCTGAATAGCCACCAGGTGTCGCGTGGATTCACAGCAATACAAAAAGCTCATTGGTGTGTACCAGGATCTGCACAGAGAGCATTGCTTTGATGTCGCCTTCATTGTTCTGTGCTAAAGGTGAATTGTCTTGACTACGGGAAACTGAATCAACAACACTGCATCCAAAGTGTGTCGGGGAAACCTGTCAACTAGCTGTTCATTGTCATGGGTGACAAAAAAAGAAAAGGAGAATATCTACAACACCAGGCACTTTTGGTAATTTTCAATGAGAAAAAGTTGCATGCCACTGCATCAATATCGTGTTCCACAGAGTTATTATTTTTTGCTTCAGTCCTTTTATTTTATCTGTAGCTGTTCCCTTCCAAGTACTGCATAAGATAAATCTTTTCTGCCACTTCCTTTTTCAATGTTACTCTATTTGATACTAAACACAAGATGCAGCCACAAAAATCTGTTATTCTTACCTCACTGCAGTCTGCAGTGACTCACAAGACTCTGGATCCTTCAGAGTTATGGGTATATGGGTCAGTGTAACTTCAGTGGTCTCTCCGCTTCCCAGGGAAGACTGCAACACAACAATGTGTTTACGATATATACATACATTACCTATTGGCATGCCCCTCTGCCAGCCACAAGTAGCCACACCAAGCAGTTGAACTTGAATTGCCGGTAAATTTATAGTCCTTTTTTTTTTCTCAAGGGCTGACCAAAATTAAAAAAAATGTGTATGTTATTTTCACTTAATGTAGCTGAATATTCAGGTGATTAAAACTTTGCAAACATATTTTAAGATGGTGAATTAAACACATGTAATATGAATAATATGAACATTACAAGCAGTTACCTTGGCAACAAAGTGATGCTCACCCATGCAAATACAAAATTCTTGGGTGCAAAGTTAACAACTATCCCAAGTGCAGTTAACGTGCCCTGATAAATGATGTTATATAAATGCAAAACATGCCCTCTCTTACCCTTCCTCTTGCAGTTGGCGGTGATACGCCACTGACCACATGAAACTGCTGAACCTCTGCAACATATTCACTTCCTCCTTCCTTGTAGAAGTTTTCACTCATGCAGGTCATATCTAGGGAAATACAAGTTTTTGTTTTCTTAAAGATAAATTGATAAGGAAGTAATGGGGACTTCTACCCTTTTAGAGGACAAAATTAAAAGAGATCAAGCCATGTTTCCAGCCATGCAGTGCCTGGGAAATAGGCTAAGATAAAATAGGGCTATGCTACAATAGGGCCTTAATACAGTCTTTGCTGTGGGAAGTTATTCTTGTTCTTTCCATACACATGCTCAAGGCTCAGAATGAACAAGAAAAGACAATAAAAAAATCACAACATGTATTATGGTCCAACAATTAAAGATACTGAATTAAAAACAGGCATGTATCCATCAACACAAACACTTAACATGAAGACAAAAAAAACAAAAACAAAACAAAACAAAACAAAACACCCCCCCCCCCCCAAAAAAAAAAAACAAGAGCTCCAAGAGCCTGGTGGTCTGCTGACATATATCTGCCATTACAAAATCACCTCTTTCAACTTAATACAGGCATGGTGACTTCAACAAAGATTGGCCAAGGTCGCTAATATTATTAACATTCTAGCAGTGGACATGGTCTATATATCCTACACATTTGGCAAGTCTAATCTACTTACTTTTCCAGATATGGAATTTTATATCTTATAAAAACATTTTGGCTCATAATTTCCATCAAATTAAAGGTGGCTCCACTAGTATCATTAGCAACTTAGACCTTGACCTCCACCACAATCCCACCAAATTCTGTAAAGATCCACCAAAAATTACAGATGCTAGAATGTTCACCAGATTTTCACATTTTGACCCCTAATATGCACAATATTGTACGGGGCACCGCCAATATTGAAAGGGACCTGGATTTTCATACACCCTATCACTCCTCAGTTACATTAGGCTAACTTCAAAACTGTGGACAGTGTAACACTAATGAGCAAAAGTTTACAGACGGACAGACAGTCATGAGCGGTCCCATAAGCTCTGGGACCTTTTAGTCAGAAAAGCTGAAAAAAAAAAACCACTGAGCGTCCTACAAATGAGAACAGGCAGTACTTCCAGAACTGTCATACATGTCAAATTCAAAAAGCGTCCCCGTCACTCACAAAGAAATATCACAATGAACAAACTACCTACCTTTCAAGCACATTATGAATTCTGACAGCAGACGAGAAAACATGTATGGATCTTTCATCTTGACAGTTCGCACCAACACAAGCAGCACACTGAGAGTTTTCTTATGGATCGGCTGGCATTTTGGATGGGCAACAATACGCAGCAGACGGGTGATTAACCAGCATGTTGTGGCTTAAAACAAAGGCAAGGTCAAACTAGATCTGCATGTACACACATAATAAAACTGGAAGGCTTGATACAACTGATTTGTTATCATAATTTGCTTCTCAACTTGCCGATGAAAATATATAGATGTATATATATACATATATATATGGGTTTATAGTTTTCAGTGGTATTGCTGACTGATTCAGTATTCAACATTTTAACCCTTACATTATTCGAGAACACTTCTGCAGATTGTGCTTGATAATAAACTTAACAATAAAAAGAATCAGACTCTAATATCTATTCTTTGCTAGACAATCAGTACCACCACTCCAACCAAACGACCAAAGAAAATTAAGAAGTTTGATTTGCAACAATCCATGTTAACAGAAGAAGTTGGTGCTCTTGAAGCAACTGCAAAGAGTACTGCCTGACTGCCTACAGTTTACATCACAATGTTATGTCACCAGTAGCTTCAGCTTACGAGTCCTGCAAGGACACCCCGTGACCTGAAATATTGGCATCAGTATTGTGGCATTTCAACACACACCATAACACCGATTTTCCTCCTCAGATTCCATGTAACTGTGCACTTGGGACAAAGTTGGAGTGTCGTCACCAGATGAGGCTGGGCCAATGACAAAGCACTGGGAACACACAGTGATGCAGTGCGTCACAAACTGCAGGGCCATGTCGTACTCAGGGTACTCTTCTTTTGGAGACGAGTTCTTCAATTTCTGAGTCAAATCCTTCACCACTGAAAAAATAAAAAAAAAACAAAAACCCACATTTATTTCCAAGCAAGACAGGACTTCATCAGCACTGTAAAGGCTGATTATAACCGGGATGAAGATCAAAATGACCACATGCACTTGCACCAAGTTTCAGGAATAAAAATTTACCAATACATGTATCATATTAAAATAGGTGATTACATTGGAGCAGATGATGTACAGTGATTACATTGGAGCAGATGATGTACAGTGATTACACTGAAGCAGATGATGTACAGTGATTACATTGGGGCAGATGACATATAGTAACTGTTTATCAATTTAAGCTCTTTTGCATGATTTTTGCAAACTTCAACCATGACAAAAAGCCCATGTGAAAATGTGGCAGAGAAAATTCTAGTGCATTTGTGTTTGTTGTTTTGCATACAACATTGTATTACATGGACCCTGAAAAGAATACTTCAGTTGTTGCATTCTCAGTCACTCAGATGCAATTTTTTTCTAATTTCTATATTTCATGCAATTCTCTTGTTGTCCTACAGGTACAAGAAAAAATAAACATGATAAAACACCTTGTTCAGTAAGTAAAATCAATCTAAAATGATGTGAGCAGGTCTGACTACACACCCGACATTGTTCACCCATTCCAATATAGCTGTAGAAATGGTACCTTTGTTTGAAAATATTGCCAGCTTCAGTCCCAAGTACCAGTCAGTCAGTCAGTCCGTCAAGTAAGTTTTAAAGAAGATTCACTTTGAATTTGAAAAAAAAAAAGTTCTTGACAGATTTTCCCATTAACACACATGTATAGATTCCCAAAACTACACAGAGCTTAAGCAGGTACTTAATCAATACCGTCAATTAACATCCAAAGAACATTTCATTTGTCCACAAATGGTTGCACAAGGACTGGTCCATTACACTTGCAAATTCTGTAAACTAGACTGATCACAATTGGCCAATCATAATCAATGTTGTAGAAATGCATTACATATTATAACTACATGGTTGCATGGGCAATGTTGGATTGAATTTTTATCCTATGAAATTAACTGAATGTAATTTATGTGAATAAAAAAAAAATTTTAGTTCTGAGTCTATCTACAACTATATAACTTCTTTGTCAACCTTCCCTCAAAGTTGACCTTAGGAACATGGTAAAGGTCTATATGCTATCAGTCACACACGTCCTTTATTCCCACTGAAATATGGAAAGCCATTTCCTTTTAAATGCTAAAACACAAGCCTTGTACACAGAGCTCTCTCTCTCTCTGCATAGCAACCATCATTCAGTTCTTATTCTGGTGACGTCCTTGTTTTCCAAGATGTCACCCCAACTTGTTAAATTTGACAGTTGACTGGTAGTCTCAGTTTGATGTACGACCACCATGATGACCTAACATCAACTAGCAATGTTACCCCTGCCTATATAAGCAAAGGCACATGGTGATCCCAACTGCCACAGATGAGTATCACTCGATACGAAACCAGTCTGGATTCTTCTCAAAGTTTTAGTTCCCCATCACTGGTCTTGCCAGGTTTTACATATGAACTACATGTATTGTGAATGCCATATACCCAGTGCATTGTCTATTGGTGGACCCAAGGCTTATCATGCATGTGACGACCACATATTACAGGAAAAAATGTTCTGAACACAAACTATAAGCCCATTCAGTCATGTGTGCACATTTAGAACAAACTTTTGATTAACATGCAGCATTTATTAGGAAAAAAGTGTAACAGCTTGCGCACCACCTATATGATAGGTTCTCATTTGAACTGGGAATTACATGTAAACGTAATTACACACAGAGTGCAACTCTGAGAGGGAAAGGCACCTGGGCTTAGGTGTCAACCCCTGGAGACATATGACTGGGAAGTTCTTGTAAAAAGTGCATGAAATCACAAAAATTTTGCCTCAAAATCCATGTCATTTTAAGAACTTTTTGAGTCTTCAAAAGGGAAGATCCCAGTGAAACTGGGAGAGTTGACAGCTGTGTGAGGGTGATCTGTGCTTACCTTTGTTGGTGTCTGTCAGTGTCTGGTTGACTGCTTGGCACAGAACTCTTCTCCAAGCAGGACACCTCTCACGGGGACTGCCGCTGATGAAAGAGTAAACAAACCAGTTCACAAACAAAATAGGCAACACCACATCAAACATACATGAAACAAACTAATAATATTGGAACACAACCCAGTGACTGGTAACTTGTGTACTGTAATCAGGCAAATTAACAAGAAGGTTATTTGTTAAGATTTTCTTATGTTGCTATGTTGAAGTTTTCAACATACACAATGATAGTCCAAGCTACGACTGTGAAGAGAGTGCTAGGATTACCTATTCGGAGCCACCACTCAAAATTACTGCGGGCTGTGGAGATAGATCGGGTGGGGGATAGAATAAAATCCAACACAAAGTCTTTGTGGTGGCGAACATTCTGGGTGGCGAGCCCCGTCAGGACTTTGTGCGCGAGTCTGCTTGCGCTTTACATTGCCCAAGGTGCTGTGGTTTCGGGGACACTCCTGGACAGGGTTATAAAAGCAGGGAGGTCGCCTGTGGACCTAATTTTCAATAAACCTTACAATAACAGTCAGAGGCTGCCACAGGACGGGGTAGTAGACAGCATTGCCTACCTGGTCATGCAGGAGAATTTTATTAAGCCATATTCTGAGGAGCATGTGCTGGCCACACTTCTATTAAGAGCTTTTTAACCTTGGTTTTTAATTTGAGAGATTTTTGTTATTCATGACTGTCTGCTTTTTATTTTGCCTTTATTGTATTGATCTTGATGTATTGTGCTACCTGGTCATGCAGGAGAATTTTATTAAGCCATATTCTGAGCAGCACGTGCAGGCCACACTTCTATTAGGAGCTTTTTAACCTTGGTTTTTAATTTGGAAGATTTTAGTTATTCATGACTGTCTGCTTTTTATTTTGCCTTTATTGTATTGATCTTAATGTATTGTGATTATTTCCTCGTCCGCGGGGGTTTTAATAAATTATTATTATTATTATCATAATGATAGTATTTCATTACCTGTAGAGTTTCTTTCAGACAGTTTACATGGTGTGTTCAAAATACAATTCATTCTGTCAGATGCTCTAAATTAATGAGTACTTTATGGATCCAATGAACTTGAAGGTAGATCCACTTTCACAAAATTATCTTCCAGTTTTTTCATGAAGTCACCTAAATAGCATGAACAAGTTTCTGTTTCTCACTAATTTGCTTTGGAGAGATGAGGAAGGCACACCATGGACACCGGCTCCTAGTTGCGGAACCGTGACCTTTGTGTCTTACCTTTGTTGAGCTGAGCAGGCAAGCTATAAAAACAAGAGGGCTGTGTGAACAGCCCATGCACAGCTGACCTAGACATTCATCACACTTGCAGCTCTGTGAACTTGGGATAGGATCAAGGTCACCCATGTACTGAGTAAGTTGACCTTTATAGAAAAACACTAACATGTGCAACATCAAGGTCCTAGCTCAAGTAGTTCTCAAGTAAATCCCTACCAAGTTTGGCACAAATCTGGCCAATATCATTTAAGTTATAACCATTACAAGAAATTCCCATGCTAAACTTTCCTATTAAAACTTTCACAAAGATTTTCGAAAAAAAAAATCACAAAAAAATCCAAAAATCACTGGAGCGTAACCATTTGAACAAACTTGATAGAGACCCACCCACGGTACATTGCTACCAAGTTTGAAGTGAATCTGACATTCGGTTAGTTCAGAGAAGTCCAAAATGTTAATTACACAATTTTAGAATACACTTGAATGCCCACTGACTTGCATAGTAAACAATAGAAAAGATGCATTTGCTGATAAGTACCCGAATTGAAAAAAAAAAAAAATCGTCAAAAATCAGGAATCCACAGCAGTGCCATTTAGTGAACAACTTTGTTTGACCCTTCCCCAAGGAACATATTTAACAAGTTTCAGCTTAATCTGAGTGATGGTTCTGGAGAATAAGTCAAAGAAAGCAAAATTACACAAAAAATCATAAAAAAATAACAGCACCACCTGGTGAACAAACTCATAACTAGGAGTCCCAGAGAGTGTCCCTGTGTGATATAAAAGCAGTTGGGTGAATGGTTTTTTATGAGAAGATTTTTCTAAATTTCCCCCTGAAAAGAACAAAAAAAAATCATTAAAAAAAAAATCAAAAAATCAATGGAGCGTATCCATTTGAACAAACTTGGTAGAGACCTCCCAAGGCACATCCCCACCAAATTTGAAGTGAATCTGGCAGACGGATTTGGAGAAGTCAAAAATGTGCATTGTGGAGGGATGACGGACGACAGACCCTCACAAAAGCTCAGCTGACTGATAAGTCAGCTGAGCTAACAAGGTGCCGGTAAACCCTGGCCGCTGTATCTTACCTTTGTTGCAGCTGCTCCAACAGCTGACCGAAGTCTGTACTCATCTTGAGTGTTGTCAGAAGTACTTGGTAAGACAACTATTTTTCATCCTGAAACAATTTTTGAAATTAGTTCCACAATGCAGAAGAAAGCACAAGATAGGCATTGTTCTGCAATTTCTGGACAATGCTGTTTCCCAGAACACACCCTCCCAGCAGTTCCAGCTGGCTATCACCCCACGTCTGTCCACTAAATCTCTTAGTAAAGGATTTACCTACCTGATTTTATTCATTTGGCGATTTTGACATGTTTTAAGATGTGCACGGGAATAGGATCCACTGTGATAACATCTAAACCATATAGCATTCCTGGTATCCCACAGCACTCAAGTTGTGAATGCTCTATTAAAACTTTTTATAGCAGTAGCTTTTACCATTCCCTTTGTACGGTTCACCTTCTGCTTTATCTTTTTGGCACCTCTATTTTCATGGTACCGTGAAAATAGACTGCCGGTCTATTTTCACGGTATCTGGACAACAGACGGGTCGTCTATTTTCATGGTAACGTATAGCAGACAGACCGTCACTTTTCATGCTACAGGTTAAAAAATGAATATAACTGCTTACATTCATGGCGCACAACTGACTGTTTACTGACTTACGCAACACCGAAGCAATAGATTATACATTTGCACGGCATCGCTACCACATGCCATCCAGCGGAAAAGTGTCAGTGTCACTCCCACTGCATTGCGGTGCATTATTAATACATTGGACATAGGTGTTGTTGGCTTAGAAATGGGGATGTACATTTCGAATTGAAAAACTGGTTGACAAGATAGAGGGTCTAGCATATGTATCGTAAGAGGGTGGATTTTTCAGGAAGAAAGTATTTTGGCCCTGACTTGAGTCTTTAATGGTCACCCCCTAACTAGTCCAGTGGCAGTACAGCAGGAATGGCATGATACCCACGTACATGTACCGGGCCTATGTGAATTTTATTTCGGTAGAAAGAATGACCCCATTTTGCCCCAACAGCAGTAACCATAAATTACAGAGCATTTGTAAGCTTTCAAAGTGTTGTTTGCCGATGTATTAATTAAAACTATCCATGACATCTTTCTCCATTTCGCTTCGCACATTTAAACACAACCAAAAATATGTCTGCATACGCTGAACTTGTCGAGTGGAAAGTACGGCTAGAAATTTGGCGAGAATGCATTCTCGTAAAGATTCTCCTAAACCTGTCTTTCTTTCAAAAGAAAATACCTTTACCTGTTGCTTTTATCTTTACCCCAAGATACTCATCTACCTTTTCAATTTCAATGAGATGCTCTCTTAGTCTTACCCGGTCTGGAATTTGGAATTTCCGATTTACAAAGAACTTAAAACAAGTCGAAGTTTTATCCTTGACTTGGCCTAGCTAGGACTAGGCTAGGTCTGGTAGCAAAGAGCTCTTGCCTTGTCTTTCCACTCTTGGTACTCTGATTGTGCACTGTGGTCATCTCGAAGTCCTTCGGAATTTGTTCGAAATAGCTTTGAAAAAATCTTTGAAGCGGAAGCTTCAACTACCAGTGCCACCTAACAGCTTGGAGGAATCAGTTAATAATTCCTCCATTGAAAGGCTCCAACTCCAAGCTTGCAGGAAACAGGAGATTTCAAAACAAACGGCAACCCAGTAATTTACTATGAGGACTAACCATGCACTTTTTTATCGGTCCATGGTCTGACGGATGTTTGCCTGTCACGGCTTATTGATTCCAAATAGGCGTGAAGCAGCTATGTAACAAAACGACAACGTCAACTCTTTTCTGCAAATCGTTTTGCCAGGCATACACTCAAGTCGTCACAATCTCATCTGCTCATCGCATGACATAATCCCATCCAATTTCAAACCCCGGCCTTATCAACCCTTACCATGTCAAACCGAAGCAACTATGTAACAAAACAACAACAACGACGTCAATTCTTTTCTGCTAATCGTTTTGCCAGGCAAAACCCTCATCAACAATCGCTATCAACCCTTACCATGACATGTCAAACTGGCGCCATAATAACAATTCCGGCCATGTGTTCCAGACTTCCGGTTAGACTTGCGAATGATAGTCTGAACTGAGACGCCGAAACTGTCCGCGCACTGAGTGGTCCACATCATGTCTCGCATCTGAAGGTCCACAGTTTGGTTAGCCTGTTTAAAATTAGTCTGACAAGTTTGACAAGTTTGACAAGTTTTATTTGCAGTCCATATTCAGTACAAATGACTGTTGTTCCATGGAGGCTCATAACAATATTAAAACAAAGAGAATATAAAAGGTAAGTTATGTATACAGAGAGATATAAATTAGGATAATAACTAATGACTGAACACTGGGAGGTACATCATGAGAAACATGGGACATAGACGAATCATTTCTGAAAAAGGACAGTAAGCATGACTCATTACAACAAAAATATCTTGCAAAACTCAATATTTTACATCGGTCTGAACAGTGGGCAGGCTCTTCACCCAGGAGTGGCTGATAGATGACAATAGATAGATAAATGGATGTATGTATGGATGGATGGATGGATAGATGGATGGATAGATAGATAGATAGATAGATAGATAGATAGATAGACAGATAGATAGATAGATAGACAGACAGACAGATAGACAGACAGATAGATAGATAGACAGACAGACAGACAGACAGACAGACAGACAGATAGATAGATAGATAGATAGATAGATAGATAGATAGATAGATAGATAAAAAACATAAAATAGAATAAATTAAATCATGTTGTTCCTCTGTGAAACACTGGGAAATGATTTTAAAGCCACTCCATGGACAATTTTGTAAGGGAACCTTTACTTGACAAAATATTGGGTAAAAGTTTTTTTTTCTCAAGAATATGAACACATAAGCCTATATCCAAAATCCACCCTGAATCAAAATTAAATCTCTTCTTTTATTCAATTTGCGTGTGCTCAATCCACATAAATAATTTAAAGTCAGATTTTTGCAGTTGCTTTATTTGCATAATACAAACATGATCACCGCTGTGTCATTCATTTTTAGCTTTCCATCATTTGATACTAGACACACAGGTGTCAACAAAGAGTGATCAGAATAACCCATACGCCTAGGCTTTTGGAATTGTTTAGCAAATTACCAATAACTCAAAAAACATATTCGAGAAGTGTGCTGCCATGGAACCAACAAACTGTCAAACAATTTATTTGATGTTTGTCACGTTTCCTTGTTTGTTCCCGTATTTTGTGCGAAACACCTTAGTTTTAGTTAAGGCCCCGGTCTCCTCATGTGCAGGCATAAATGCAATCCAGATTGTTTGTTTGAAAGCTCATATTTCAGGTGATTCCACGGTGATGAAAAATGTAGGCTATAGCAAAATGCTAAGCAATCAGAAAGCTTAAACTTTGCATCCATTGTATGTATATGATTGTTCGGTATACTTAAACGCTGTACAAATCTTATTCGGAGTACTTCAACCACAGGCGCTCGTAACGTTCAGTCAGTCAAGCTTCCGTGCTAATATGGGGGGGGGGGGGGGGGTGGTAAAGAGATTGGACCTGAAACATCTAAGCTTTCAATGACCCACATAGGGCCATATCTGCAATAAAATATTGTGTATTCATCTGTGCAGTCAATTGTTTGTGCTAATAAGATGGTGGCAGATGGGCCTAAAACCCCAACGTGGTGACATGGAGCTCTCTGTACTGTAGGAGCTCCATGTGACCACGTTGTGGTTTTAGGCCCATCCGCCACCATCTTATTAGCACAAATGATTGACTGCACAGATGAATACGCAATATTTTATTGCAGATATGGCCTAATGTGGGTCATTGAACGCATAGATGTTCCAGGTCCAACCTCTCTACTCACTCCTCCTCCTACTCTCCCCCCCCCCCCCCCTTTGCGTATATTAATATTAGCACGGAAGCTTAAGTTGACTGACTGAACGTTACGAGCGCCTGTGACTTCAACAGCCAACTAGGATCAAAATGAAATTCTTAATGTTCCCTTTTGTTCATTTATGTTAATCAATCTGGTAAAGAGATTAATTTTTCCGAGCCGGGGGCTTTACAGATGCTTTGAAATTTCTGGTACAGTCCTCAGTTCCTGCGCTGTGTGAAGATTTTCCGGACAGCGAAAGTTTTTATTGAGACAGATAGGCCTACAGTATCCAAAGTCCGTAACGCCCAAACATGGTACGATGCAGACAAGCTTTCTGTGGGCCGAATATCACGTTACAATTTTACTAATCTATAATCAAATACGTTGGTTCATAAAATAACGTAGCATATTTAATTTAATATTTTCTGCAGCGATTACTCTTTATATCACCAAAAAGTTCATATAGCGCAGTTCGCAAGGGCGTACATTGTGGCATCTTAACAATGAAAATATTACTTAAGATCTAACCATAACACCTGAGCTTCCTTCATTTGTGACCAAGAAACCGACAGAGAAAGAAGGACAGCTTGTTTTTTGGGGGGTGGGGGTGGGGGTTTGTTTTGTTTTATTTATTTATTTATTTATTTATTTATTTATTATTATTATTATTATTATTATTATTATTATTGTTGTTGTTGTTGTTGTTGTTGTTGTTGTTGTTGTTGTTGTTCGGCTGTCCGTTTTGCATAGAAACGCCAGCCTGGAGCAGATTTTAAGGAGAATTGCCCTCTTATTGCTTTTCCAAGAGGAAGATTTGGAAAAAATTGGAGGGAGCGGAAACACCAAGCCGGGAGAGGGTGTGTGTGTGTGGTGGGTGGGTAGTAGGGCGGCGAGAAGGGAACGCCTTTCCATGGTTAAAAAAAAAAAAAAAAAAAAAAAAAAAATCGATAGTCCAAATAGGCCATTCTTGGCACGTTTATGGAAGCTTATCCATCTGTTCTGAAAATTGAGCAAACCGCCACATATGTTTTGAAGAGCCATCTTGTGGTTATGAATGCAAATGAACTGGTAGGCCTAAATTTTATTGATTTAAACAAGATTTATTACTGATTTTTATATGTCCTGTGTTTAATCATCGCTAAATACCATATATCAAAAGAGTATAATTTTCCGGAAAAAAAAATCATGTCAATGAAAACAAAAAAAGCAAATCAATTGAACAATATTCTGCATCTACAGTAGTGATTATGGCTGGGTGTGTGTGTGTGCCAAGTAGATCTGCAGCACTTTTAAGACCATTTGAGTCATATCAACTCAAAGTTAAACTGGTAAAAATTGGTCAGATGACCTGAATAGTGCGATGTCATTGGTCACTCGCTGTCATGACTCGTGCATCCTCAATCATTTTAGAATTCTGGGCCTAGTCGTACTACTCACTGACACTGGTGTCAGTCATCTGGAGGATTATTCACCAAGTGTGTCTATGAATGCACTTGCATCGACTTGTCATTGCATGTGTGAGGATAACTGGGATAATAATGGTGGAGTAATGACATCATAAGGTTTGTGACTTTGCTCCATTTGGTTGTCGAAGCATTGGCGGCAAGTGCGGATAGGGAGTACACATGTACTTGAATTACCGCGCCATCTATTATCGACGATGGTAACTACCATTGGAAAGCCGAACGAAAAGTAATTAAAACATTGCATTTTCGTCAAAGATATTTTGTTAACATTTGCTGTAATTGTTTTATTAAATGAACTTAGCAGGCATACATTTCTACGTACTTAATTAATTAATAATGGTGAAATAGAAATCCAGAGACTTATACGGGGTGGTAGTTCAGTGGGAGTAAGCACAACAAAAAGTGGGGGAGGTGCGAGGGGTGCGCACGCCCCCCCCCCCCCCCCCCCCAGCTGACAAAGTCCACATTTGGGACTTACAATTTTGTACTTAGTTATGCTGGCTACAGTCACATATATATATATATCCTCGACCAACCACAGTGAACGCATTATCTATCCTCAGTCAGTACTGTATGCACCATATGTAACTCAATATACTCCCTATCTGATGTATACATGATGAGAAGTCCCTGTTGGCTGGTTCTTATATCAATAAACCATGGGGGTATACCTAGGTTGGTTAGCAACAACAGCAATGGGCCATATATTGGGGATGACTTGGGTCACAAGTTTTTATCGCGTTGTCTTCTGACTGTTTATATGCACATCTGATCATGATATATTAGACCCTAAATTGTTAATGGTCTAAAGCTTGCTCACATCTGAAAAAAAGCAAAAGTGAACCGAGTTTGTTTTGTTTTGCGTGAGAGTTTTTTTATTAATATGCCTCCTGTTGCGTTGACAAAAAGGCTTGCTGGCTTCTATTCTGAACTTGATGTTTGAAATCTGATCGGATGCCCAGGTGACTGATATCCGTGATTAACCCTGAGAGTGCCAAATAGTACTATGCTTAAACATGTAACTGTATGGACAAATATGTTATGATACAACATAACATAGCATTTTATCTCCAGTAAAAGTGAATCAACACCTGTTTATAAGTGCTGCTTATGAATAAATGTGAAATATGTAAGAAAAATTCTGTATTGCTTAAATATCACTTTTCTTGTCTCAGAATGCACCAGAGACCACCAAAACACATCACTTTTCGGCAAAATCTCTGTACCCTCCCAGACCCTCCCTCGCAAGTCCCACTTTTACCTCATATGCACCACCACCCCCCACCCACCCCAATAAAATCCTGGGTACGGCCCTGCGGGCCAAGCAGCTCCGGTTTTTGTTTGCTGAGCTGATCTTTGTTACTGTTCTTTAAAAGCCCAGGGGTTTGTTGTGATATCAGTGTATTGTGTTTGTATGTTCAACAATTGACAGACCTTCACTATAACCTGAGTTTTATACATTTCGAAAAAAACATTCGCTTTCTTTTTTTCTTTGTTTTTTCAAACCCATGGTTTTGTCACGTCACCAAAAAAAACAAAAAAAAAAAAAAAAACGCGGGTTTTGTAAATTCCCGACGCAAGAGAACCTGTAAACATGGCAATTAATCAGCTGATGACATTTCATTCAGTACTGCAAGGCGCCATTGACTTCCAGGATGTATTTCAACTTGTAAGTGCGTTGTCATTAAATATTCGATTTTCGTTCAATATGGTAGAGTGGGGAAACATGGAACCCCTAAGGACATTTTTAATTATTGAGAAACTAGCTTTCACCTCTGTGTGCAGAAAATATTAACCAGAGCAGTACCCTGGCCTAGGCTGCAAACTCATGGCATCACCTGTGGTCGAACTGTATTGGTTTAAATGAGGTAAGGCTCTCAATGCACCATGTACAAGGGACCATCTTACCCCACAAATGGGAGAAGATGGGCTCTTTGTTTATTCACGTAATATATTAAACTGTAGTTGTTTTCAACAGCTTTGATTATAAAATTATTTCCCTTCAGAAACAATTGATTTCAGACGCAGAATTGGGGATCTGATATACTCTCAAGAAAACTACAAGCAGGAGATTGAGCAAGTGGACAAAAAGCTTCTCCTCAAGTGGCATGATATTATTTTCCCAGATTTGCATAAATTTATGTTTCAGCACAATATGAAAAAAAAAACAATGAAAGGACATCTACATTAAATAAACAAATAAACAAAGTCAAAACTGCAGTTAAAGAAATTTTGGAAAAATGAATCGTTTAACTCGAACATACACTTTCGGGCCATCTTCCCCCACCCGTGGGAGAGAAAGAACTTAAGCCTCCAGTCTGTAGCAAATTATTTAATATACCAGTTTGTTTTTCTGCATTTACAAATATTGTCGTATGATATCAGCAGACTTAGTAATGCAAAATTAAATACAAAACATATGAATCAGACCTTTTTTTGAATTCCACGGAAATTAAAAATAATTTAATACTGAAAATACTGCCTGCAAATCAAAATATTGCATGCAAGTGTGTATGTGTATCTGTTTGCATTATGTGTGTGTGTGTGTACGAGTGTGTGCGTTTGTGTATGCATATGTGTGTGTGTGTGTGTGTGTGTACATGTGTGTCTAAATGCAGAGAGTAGGGCCTAAATGTGATTATGAAACATCGTATCATCTTAAGCAGACTTCCTTCTGAATAGTTCATCACATAGTAAGTACCCATTAATGACAAAATTCAAATTAAGTTTTTTCTTTGCTAGATTAAAGCTCAGTTTTCGCATCTTTGAAATGGACGTTTTATTAATCCTGGCCCTGTTATCATCTCTACTAGGCCCAATCGTCACACATAAGATCATATGTTGGTTTGCCATAAATGCCAGTGCGTTTCATGAAACCACATTTCATATTATGGACACTGAATCCAATCTTCCTGTCGTTTCCAGTGTCATCATAATAATTTCCTTGGCAAACTGCACAAATGTTTTCAGGTTTATTTTTCTCTTCTGCAGCGACAGCTTTTGTCTTTTTGCGTCCGGTGACTCGCCGATTGTCCCAGGTTGCAGATTTTCCTTTCTTATAGTGGTGGAAGATGGACCTTGATTGATATCATAGAATTCAAATGTGAAGTTTTAATATACTAGTAGTATATTTATATCTGGCATCAATTGCATGAAAGACTTTCTTCTGTACAAATACACTGAGTATCAAGATATGCTTTACTCAACACCCCTCCCCCATACAAAAAGTAGAGCTGTTGTTCAAAATTCACAATAGAAAAGATGCATTCTAATAATTTTTTTTGTGTCATTAAAAGATACTCAGCAAAATACTTAAATCTTATTTTGACCCTTGTTTTAGTACCTTCAGTTTAAAATTGCAAAAATATAGTTTTTATGACTGCAAATATGGCAAATTAACCTAATTAAGAACGCTTGAATGCCTAGTTTTGATGGGAACCATGTTCCCCCACCTCATGGGGGAAGATGGCTCTTATGACATTGTTCTGGGATAATGACTGCTCCCGTGGCCATAAAAGCCAGTGCCATGATGGAGTGATGAATGAATGAATGAATGAACTTTTTTTCTGCACCAATTACAGTAATAGCATTATGAAGTTCTGTGCGTACACATAAGGTAAACAACAAGAGAGAGAAAAAAAAGAGAAAAAAATCACACAAGTACAATCAGCATCACAATAATAAGGTAAACAAAAAGAGAGAAAAAAATAATTTACGCAAGTGCAATCAGCATCAAAGTAATATGATGCTGCAAATGTCGCAATACAAATTAGCTGTATCACAAAATTAGAGGTCCTATGGTGTTACAGTGGGCTATATATATCATCTTGTACTCACAATTTAACCCTAATTTGTACCGTTTCTTCAACAAATTTTGCCATTTCCAAACATGTTTCCGGATCATCAGCAGTCAACATTATAAATTTATCTTCGTGATTCAACGTTTCAAAATTGACAAACATATCTGACATATTTGTAAAAAATATTTTCCTAATTTCAACAAATTTCTCACATTGTATAATATAATGATACTCATTTTCGATTTTTGCACGTTTATCGCATATTCTATTCTCTTCAGTTCAGGTATTTTCTTGGTCTTTTTTTGCCGTCCAGTCTCAATTGCCAAATTGTGTGCACTTATTCTCAATTTTGTGAATTTTTTTCTCAAATTTGCGTCTTTTAGAACAATCAAATATTTTTCTAATTGAAACGATATTTTTAATTTGGAGTAAGTTCTCGATTTTCTGTCCGGATTAGACTGCAAAGCAAAATCTTTATGCCACTGAATCAAAATTTTTTCTTTTAATAAGTCCTGAATCAAATTTATAGGGATTAAGGGAAGTCACCAAATTCATCACCGTTATTCAACCAAATATCTTCGCAACCAGTTTCACGCAATGTTATATGAACAGTTCGTAACCAATCAGATTTATCTAATGGCATTTCACAATTTTATTTGTATGTATCAAATAAGAGTGTGTTGGGGCCATGATTTGCAATCCTGTGCCAATTTTTGCAGACACTTTTAAAATTTTTCAGTACGCATGGGAATGCCCCAACTTCACTAAGTACTGCAATATTGCAGGCTTTCGGATTGACCCCCAAAATGTATTTTAAAAACTGTAGGTAAAGTTCTTCAAATTCTGTCTTAAAATACCCACTTATGTTATCGAGAGAAATGCATTTGCCATGATTTGGAAGGGGGCAACAGGTAAGTATTTGCAGTTTTAGAGCTTGGAGTTACAAAGGATTGCATTTAGATAATAACAGTAATCTGCCAAGCCAGATGCACTTTTTCATGACCAGATGAAGTTATATTGCGTTCTCAGCTCATAATTCATTGTGGAAAAACAGTATAACAAAAGTACTTACATTCCCACACTTCAGTCTTCACGGCCGTGGAGCCCACTGTGTGGAGCAGACGACGGATACTGGCAATGAGCAAAACACTGCACCCGGTGCAACCAACTGGAACGCATTAATACTTATGGCAGTGAGCATATATTCTATGGCAGTTAAAAAAACTAAGGTCCATCCTTCCCCACGGTTCGTCTGCCCCCACCCTACCCTATCATGGGAACCTATTCCTGAGAGCCATACACGGTAACGTTGGGCCCATCATCACTTCTAAGTTCTAACCTTGTCGTATCCTGGTAGCCATGGCCGTATTGTATGCCTGCTGTGATGGCCAATGAAAAAACCCTGGGCCTGACTCTGTAACGTGACAAAACCTAGGTTTTTGTAAAATAACGAAACCCCGAGTTTTATTGTCATATCAAACAAATTCACAAAACTCTGTGATTCGTTATGTACTCAGCCTCATAGAGAAAAATATTGTTTGCGTTCCCTTGCAATAGCCTAGGACAATATGTATTTTCTCTAAGCCCCTCCTCCCCCCCCCCCCAACAAAATGCAAACTAGCAAAAAAATGGAAAAAATAAAAAACTACCACCACCAACACCCAAAAAACAAAAAACACAAACAAAATCCGGAAAAAAAAGAAACAAAACAAGAACAACAAAAAACCCTGTGCCTCCTATTACCATACCTACCTGGGTAGCCTGCCCCCCCCCCCCCAAAAAAAATGCTACTTGAATTGTTTATGGAGGTGGTAAAGTTACAAATGTATCTTTTTTGAACATTTTGCCTTGTTTTACACCAGAATACATGAAAAGTAATGAATTTTAAAAATCCAGTGAAATGAGTGATATATATAATAAGCATTAGGTGGAACAGAGCCTAAATTGCAGCATAAGAGGAACACACAAGTACCTAGGTACCTAGTAAAATTGATACTATTCTAACAAACTTAAAAACAAACATTTTATATATATATATATATATATATATATATATATATATATATATATATATATATATATATATATTATTGGGCTTGTAACGGGAAATATGTTGTTTTTTTGTTTTTTTTGGAGGGGGGATGGCCTAATTTCTGTCTCTTTGTCATAGAATAAAGGGACACGACGGAAATTAAAAAGGTTTTTGCAAGGAAATGCAACAGTTTTGAGAGGGAATGAAAAAGTTTAGAAAAGCGAATACTTAAGTTTTGCGAAGGCAGGCAATAACAACAGATTTCCGATTTTTAAAATTTTATTTTTGGTGCTTAATTGAGCCATTCCAACTTGCTGTTTTAAATTGGTCAGTTGGAAAGCTACAATGACGATGTTTGGGAGCGTGTGGAATTAGTTTTGCACCAAAGGAAAGTACTAAAACTATTTCCAAACTTCGAATGTATATAGTTGAGGAAAAATTACTAAGGGGATGTTAAGTCTTGACATTCACTTGGCCGAAAACTGTACATGTACATTTTAGCCTAGTCAAGGCGAGGAAGTTCCTGTGTCCTATTGTCGGGGACAAGTAAAATTTGATGAAGGACAAGCGAAAGTGCAGAAAAATAACATGTAAAACATCGGTGCACTTGCCCTCGGACAAGAAAACCAATGATGAAATTTTGTCACCCTGCTAGCATTTACCAGCAGCCACTGATGGACCAATGATGGACAAGTCCTGCAATTACTCGTAAAAAATTAGCTATGGCACCAACAAAACAGCGGAATGAGAAGGATCATCGTAAAACAGGCATAATCTTGCCATTGGTTGATTAATTGTCTGTGCTTTGTATATGTGGACTTGGATATGTCAATATTTGGAACAGCACAGTAAAGTTTTATGGAAGCTGTGAGGATGACACCTAGCAATCTGTGGAATTATAGTTTAGCATGAAGGGAAAGAACGCAAATTATTTCCAAACTCCAGATGTATAGTTGAGGAAGAAAGTACTGATGGGTGTTTAGTCTTGACGGTGACTCGCATGAGGCTGTCCGGGCAACCAAAACCCTGAAAAAAGCTGTGAATTTAACCAGTGTACGATGTGTGTCAGTCTCGTCAAAACTATATTTAATGGAGTATTTTCACATCTATTCATAGCTAATGATTTTGTGCGGCTGATGGTGTTGACAACTTATCTCTGTAGTGACATTTTGAATATTGGCATATCTGTTTTCAACATGATAATACTGTTTCTTGCACCATAAAAGTGTTGCATTTTATTTAATTTTATTACAAAAGAAAAACGCCACCGAGATTACATTCACCTATACATGGATATTCCAGGCAAATGTGCAGTATCTTGCTAGATCGCCTTTATTGACAGATAAATAAAACTGTTAATTTGTAATCAAGCGATAAGAATATTACTTTATTGCTATATATAAGACTGTTCATTTAGATTAGCATATATATCACTCAATATGTGCCTGTCTTAAATCTAATTGCATCCTGCGTTATTAGATTTAAGACAGGCACTCGCTGGATTCTTTCCTGTATCACTATGCTTTGTAGGTGCTTAATTGAAAAAACAAAACTTGCATGATACGGTACGTGATAACATATTAGCAGACTTGGAGGTTCTGTGCTCAATCGCAAAATGCAAAATTCCTGTTATTTTTGTTCAAAATATCCCCGAATTTTTTTCATTCTTCCTTGCAAAAAATACTTAAAAAGGTGCATTTTTAGGCCTAAAAATTCAGCACTTAGATGTACAATTTCAATTTTTTTCGGGGACATGCTCCAGACCTGCCCCCCCTTCCTTTGCGGCTTCGCAGCTATCGACCGGTCGCAAAATATTGCATATATGTGCCTTTTCATTTAAATGGAACCTTCTGACTCAAAGCCTGGATATGCGTCTCCCATTATTCCAGATAACTTGAGCTAAAATAATTTGTTCACCTTCAATTGTTCCTTTGCACTCCTCTCAAGTCTGTGGAAATTCGTGACAGAATGGTTGGATTTTATTTTTTACAGTCTTTATATCCAGCTTGCTATCTTATACAAAGATTCCTCTCATTTTGGTAAGGACTTCTGTGAAAAGAATTACTTTCCATGGGCTGCAATATTCTGCAAAATCTTAACCCATATATATCTCTTTCAGCTCAGATTAGCAGGTCAACAGTTATAGATTTATGGCTATCTTTTTGATAAACGTTTTGCACATGTCATTTGTAACTGGTCTTGGATTGTTCACATGAATCGATATATCATTTTTTCTTGAACTGACGTAATTATACGACAGTTCTCCGTCCGTATGTCAACAATTTCACGTTTACAACTTGTCTAAAACAACCAGCCGGATCCACTTCAAACGTGGCGGGGGATGTAACTTGGGTAGGCCTAAAACAACTTTGTTCAAATGGTCACGAGCCATTGATTTACGCATTCTAAAAAAATTGTCCGCAAAACCGCTTGGTAAATTGCTTCGAAATTGCACAGAGCACTTGTGGGACCCCTAGACCTTATTTTGCTCAATAGGTGGCGCTGCCTTTTTTGACGAATAATTGTGTGTTTTCGCTGTCTTCGACTTTTAAAGCCATCAAACACACTGTGCTGGAAATGTACTTTGTAGTGGGGGTTAAATAAAAGTTTTCACTAAGTGGTAGAGCTCCAAATCCTTGAGTTTTAGCATTTTTTTTTCAATTCAGGTATTGGTTTTTGTATACGTTCCTGTTGATTACCTTGTAAGTCAACAGAGACTACAATGGTAATTCTCATTTTCGTCTTCTCCAGAACCGTCGGTCAGATTCAGTTTAAACTTGGTAAGGATCTACGTTGGGTGAGTCTCGACTGAGTGTGTTCAGATGGTCACGCTTCATTGATTTTTGGATTTATAAAAAGTGATTTTGGTTCACTTTTGGCAAAATCTTAAAAAGTCTGGTTTTGCAACACTGCTCTGCCAATTGCTCTGCCAATTGCTGTGAAATTGGATGGACACACTTTTAGAGACCACCAGACTTTACTTTGTGCACAGATGGCGCTGCAACTTTTTTTAAATGTTTGTTTTACAATTTTTTGTGCGTTTGTGCTATTTTCGACTTCTCCCAAATTGTTTGTTGGATTCCTAACAAACCTGGTGGGAATAAACCTGGACTCGATCTCTACCAATTTTTGCTACATGGTGCTGCTGGCATTTTCTGATTTTCAACGTATTATCCAAATTAGGAAAACACGTCAGCATTGCTACAAAAGCGATAGCAGCACATCTTACATATTAACTTATGTCTCGAATATGGTGGATTCTAGACCCATGGTTACTAACTATTAAACACTAATAGAAAAGTACCTGTCGGGTCATATCTGTTTTCAATTAAAAAGAGTGATTCCTGAACCGTGTGAGTTCAGACTGATATTGCAAACAGTGATAATGGTCTTAAACAAAGGTGACCTTGATGTTATTCCGAAGGTCACAGGACCATTTCTGTTTGTGCAGTCATGATCATGTGAGGAAAGTTCAAATTTCTTCACTAGGTGGTGATGCTCTTGATCTCTGAGTTTTGACAAATTTGTAAATTTTTGTATTTGTCGGTTAATGGACACATTTTGATCATTTCTAGTTGATTACCATGTAAGTTGATGGGGATTGTGACAGTAATTCACATTTTCCACTTATAGGAACACAAAAAATTTGGGTACCACTTAACCAGGGTAGGATGTATTATCGATTGATTGTCAAAGTCAGTTGAGGACTTGCTGTTCACAAACTCCTCTTGTTTTTCTCACTTTTTATATTGCTATGGTCCATACGTTTCAAGATCGAAATGCAATAGAATTGACATGATCGTGCCAGAAACTTCTCTCGTTTAAGATACACCTAAGCGTCTAACCTTTCCATTTCCTGTGTTCTTTATCTGTAAATTACGGAGCCCCAGAAGGGACATGAAGAAAAAAAAATGTTTATTTCGTTCCCACGAAATAAATATTTCGTGGGAACGAAATAAATATAAAAACCACTACATGAAGGGTACTATAGAGCCCTCAAAGTGATAGAAGAAAATATATATATATTTCATTCCCTCGAAACAATCATTTCGTTCCCTCGAAATCTATTTCGTTCCCTCGAAATAATTATTTCGTTCCCTCGAAATCTATTTCGTTCCCTCGAAATCTATTTCGTTCCCTCGAAATAATTATTTCGTTCCCCCGAAATAATTATTTCGTTCCCTCGAAATAATTATTTCGTTCCCTCGAAATCTTTTTCGTTCCCTCGAAATAATTATTTCGTTCCCTCGAAATCTATTTCGTTCCCTCGAAATAATTATTTCGTTCCCTCGAAATAATTATTTCGTTCCCTCGAAATCTATTTCGTTCCCTCGAAATAATTATTTCGTTCCCTCGAAATAATTATTTCGTTCCCTCGAAATATATTTCGTTCCCTCGAAATATATTTCGTTCCCTCGAAATAATTATTTCGTTCCCTCGAAATAATTATTTCGTTCCCTCGAAATAACTATTTCGAGGGAACGAAATAATTATATCATTCCCACGGAATGTTATGAATGTGAACGTGGTACAGCATGATGCAGAGCGTGACACGTCAGGTAAGCCTAAGATGTTGTTAATTCATTACATTCTTTGAAAGTATTGATTAAGAACAACTAATATCTGAAATGTAAGATACATTTGGTACATTTGTAGACATGTTTCCAACTAAGGGAAATACGATCATGACAGTAAACAATGTAACTTGTATGTGTGTAGGCCCTATGGATGCCTCATGATAAGCTTGTCTGACAAAATGCCAAGTGTGCACAGATTTAACACTGCGTTGGCTGGATGAAGAAATGAAATTACAAAAGTTCGCATATTGCTCTCATCTGATGCCTTGCTCGTCAGCTATATAATTATGCCTTGGTCAATTGGACGAGCCTGGTGTTAGATAAATTTTGTAAAATTATTTTAAAGATTCGGGTGTCTTGAATGAAATGAATTGCCTACATATGAAGGAACTAGCCTTGTCATGGTTTCTGTAATAATCTTGATATTGCTGTAAATATTAAACTATTTTCCACCTGAACAATCCGTAACTAGATTTTTATCTTATTGTTTGTAGAATTAAATAAACGCCATGTAAAGCATGTATAATATATAAAAGGCGCGGTGGCTTCGATAATACTCTGCTTGTTACCGCTGTCTATCATGATTTATAACCCATACTTGACTACACAATGTTACCTACTTATCAGAACCTTACAATTAGTATAAATACCATTTGGGCCTTTATACATGTAGGGACATAGACACATACACACATTCCCTTACCTATTTATACAAATAAACCCTATAGACTTAGACCTATGCAAATATTAAATTTTTTATTACACAATTTCAGTTTATATTTTTGATTTTATGTCAGGAATCCTCGCATGTGTACCTTTAGACTTTGTGCCAAATCTGCGATACATGTTTATTGGGGCCTGAATATAAGGCCCACGATCTCTCCCGACACTCACCATAAAAATTATAGGTTTCAAAGTGGCAAATACCTATTGGAAATGATAAGGGACCACCCATTTGAAACTTGATTGGGGGGGGGGGGGGAGAGCAATGCATTTCATTAAAAAATATGTACGTCCCAACATTCCTGAAAAAATAATGTCCTTTGTTATGCGTCCTTGAACAAAATAAAGTACGTAATTTCTCTTAAAACATATTGCTTCAATAAAAAGATGTATCAATATTGGCATTTACATTTTTATGTACACACATGTATAATTGTATGATCCTCAAAATATTTGATACGGCCATGTTGCTATTCTCGTGTACGCTAAACAAAAAAAGTATGTATTTCTCCATCAAATTCCATGTGAACTTTGGACTTTATTGACTACACCAATATTACAATGGTAATCTGTCACATACATACATACATACATACATACATACATACATACATACATACATACATACATACATACATACAAACAACAACAAGAACAATAACAACATTGAAAAAGAAAGACAATGGGATACACATTACACATACACAAATGCAACAAACAATTATGTATTATGAAGCAATTAAGCGAGTAGAAAAAAGAGATAAGGGTAATTTGATGTCATAGAGGTCCGCTGATGTCTGTACATTCTTTTAGGTAAAAGGCAAATTTTGAAATCAATTCTGCATCGTTTAAACTCATTATGAATATAAATAAGTGTCCATCGTCAAAGCTATCTAAGTTAAAGATCTGTTTTATTTCGCTCAAAAATTTGTTACTGGGAGTTTTAAATTTAGAACATTTCAAGACAAAGTGTTTTTCATTTTCTATTTCTTTGCAAATATCACAAACTCTGAGATCAACAGGAATTTTGTTTGGTCTTTTATGGCGTCCAGTTTCAATACTTAAATTATGTGCACTTATGCGAAGGCGGGTAATATATTTGCGTATATCGAAATCTTTTATCTGGTGAAGGTATAATTCTAAATTGAAATCCGTTTTAAAAAGAGTATACGTTCGCAATTTTTTATCTTGATCACCTTGAAAATTTAAATCTTACCCCCATTGAGTACAGAATTTACTTTTGATTGCTGATTTGAATAGTTTTGAAGGGTATGTGCCTGAATTGTTTCCTTGATTATGCCAAATTTCTTCAAGATTTAAACCTAGAAATGTATTTTTGGTAGTACTGACCCATTGAGAAGATAGATTAGTAGGGAAGTCTAGATTACACAAATAACAGTCGTACAATAAGCTGTCCATGTATTATTGAGTGAAAGGGTCAAAAGCTTTCCTTGATAACTTTGGAGCCCAGCCCTGCCATTTGTCGCTAAATGCCAATTTGAGTGGGGCAGAAGAGTGATCTTATTCCATTGCTTTACAGACTATATACATTATGCAGATAATTCTGTAACCCAGGATGGATATGGCAATTCTATACAATGTAAATGCAGAATATCAAATTATTAAGGAGAGTCCTGCAGTCATCATTCCCCCATTTGAGACTTAGAGTAAATATTATAAAATATCGAAATATTAATACAAGAAAAGGATTTCCAAAATGTTGTTAAAATTTTAATTTCACACGGCCACTTAGGTATCAATGCCCTGTCCCCAGGAAAAGAAATATGAAGCATCAATTGTTGATCATTTTTTAATTAATTAAAGGCAATGATGTTAATTTGAGCCTTTAGTACTCTCGGTCTACAATATGAGGTCACACGATCTTCAGAACTTATGCAGTCAATCAACTTAACAAAATATAAGAGATTTGGTAGATATAATTTTAACATCAGGTATTATCAAACCATCTGGGTGATACACCCAGGGGATTGAACAAATTGAAAAGGTCAATTGGTTGCAAGCATTTACGGGAATGGTAGGAAAATATAATGTTAACACTTTTCAGTCTGAGTCAACAGCTTCCCTCAGCGCGCTCTGAGCGCCGTTGGCGCCCAGAGCGTGCCCAGGATACCTGTTTACTAACCGCTAATGGTAGATATCACATGGTGGTATTCGTTGGAAACGTCTTTTTTATAAAAAATACAAATATGAAATAGGTATACTGATATTATATCATCTGTGTGAGTCCGCATATGCGCGGACTCAGACTGCAAATTGTTAAATGTGAATTTGGCTTGATAATCTTGTAATTCCTTTAAATTTGGGAACGAAAACTTCCGCCCATAATAGATCCAGCAGCCTGCTCAATTCTTGGGTTCAGAGCACCCATGGAAGGCCAAACATGAATAACTACAATTAAGTAACTGTGCCTTAATAATAGCTTAATCTGTAAAAATAAAATATAAAATTAAATAAGTGACATATGAGTTCTGCAGAATCCAAGGTTCACAAGAACTTGTTCTAGTATAACTATATTTTTATATGTATACCTTTGTATTTCAGATGCAGACACTACATTGCACATAAAACAATACTGCTTAATATATATATATATACACAAATATATACACACACATATATATATATATATATATATATATATATATATATATATATATATATATATATATATATATATATATATATGTATATATATATCGTCGCTGTCAGAGCATTAGGATGCATTTAGCGGTGATGCGAGTTTGAGAACACGCGGCAAATAGGTTTGTCAACAAAAGGACGTACGTAATTGTTGTCATTGTAATTGATTGATTAATTGATATATGATTGATTTATTTAGCACCAGTTAAAATACTACATATGATGTAAACATATAATGCAATGAAATGAATTTCTGGTGCAGGGATGCCCCAAGAAAGTCTTGCGACTTAGCTCCATTGGGATCCTCTACAGACAAAAACTTGATATGATGAATGGAAATAAAATTATACAGATAAATAAAAATTAATTATGTAAGGCACATAAAATTACGCAAAATATGAAATATAACATAACTTACAAGATATAAATAAAATTTCTCAACATATCGGAGACCAGATGTATTTAAGATAACCTGTGTTAAAATATAAATATCACAGAGAGACAATAGTCTTGGAGTTTGTTAAAGCATTGAGGCTAAAAGGGAATTTTGTAAAGAAAGAATGTATGGAGATACCTCAAAGTGTTTCCGAATCTTTTATTTGAAACTATTTTAGATTCTAAAGTTTTAACACTTTGAGTTAAAGCGTTCCATAAATTTGTGGCCTGGTAGTAAAAAGAATTTTGTACTCCTGCACCGCTGTGTGAAACCTTGACCATAAAATTACTGCTACGGGTATTGTGATAGTGTTGGTCGCGAGTAAAACTGAAATCAGAAAATCCGAGAAGCTCTCAATTCTGTATTTCAATAACTCCGCAAGGATTTGACTTAGGAGGTTGAAATTTTGTATGATTATGTACCATAATATGAACTAGGTTGGGATTGTAGATAGGTGACCTTGACATATTTTCACGGTCACATGGCCACTTTTAAAAATCATTGCAGATGCACTCGTAAAAGATTTGACTTAATGAGGTTGACATTTTGTGTGATTATGTTTCTCTGTGACACTTTTGTAAGACCTTGTTTGTGACTCCAGATGTATGACCTTGACCTATTTTTCAAGGTCACATGGGCATTTCGTCTAAACTCAATATTGACGTGATAACTCAAAGGAAGATTTGACTTGGGAAGTTGAAATTTTATGTGAAAATGTTCCTATATATGATCTTGCTTGGGATAGCAGATGGGTGACCTTGACTTATTTTTCAAGGTCACATGGGCATATCATCTAAAATTGACATGCATGCAACAACTCTGCAAGGATTTGACTTAGAGGTTGGAATTTTGCATGTTTATGTACCATAATACCAACTAAGTGTGGATCGTAGATGGGTGACCTTGACCTATTTTCAAGGTCACATGGCCACTGTAAAAATCGTTGCAGATGCACTCGAGAAAGATTTGTCTTAAAGCGGTTGACATTTGGTGTGATTATGTTTCTAGGTAAGACTTTTGTATGACCTTGCTTGTAACTGCAGAAGTATGACCTTGACCTATTTTTCAAGGTCACATGGGCATTTCCTCAAAAATCAATGTTTTGAAATGTCAATAAAGAGTGTATCTTTACCATATATGTAGATCAGTGGAATCGGTATGCCTATTTATAAAAATAAGGTGGACAATAGTAAGGGCGCACGGGGAGACATTTGATTTTCAGTTGGAAAATCAGCCTGTTATAGTTATATCTGAAATTTTTATTTCTTTTTTATTTCTTTTGCTTTTCTTCTGCAAACAAGACTGCTTTAAGGACGTAAAGAGTCTCGCACGACATGAAAAGCCTAGAAGCATGGTAAATCCTTTGCAAGAATTTTGTTAAATATTTAATGTTCGATGCTGACCGTTATGCTAGAATAAACAGTGGTGCACCGTTCATGTGTATAGTCATGAAACCACACCGAGTCAACCTGCCCTTAACACTCGACTGGCTATACTCATACCCAAATATACCCAGGAAAAATTGTTTAAATGCATGTGCAGCACTATATGTTTTTTTTTTTTTTATTTTTAATTTCAGATTGATGTCAGTGTTCTCCAGGTCATGGACGACTCTCAGCTACAGCCCTATTTACCCAATTATGGGGACAGAATAGCCCTTTTTGCCTTTGCCAGGAAACAAGAAGTCACAGAGAGAACGGAATCAACTACAGAATTGAAAAAGATGTCCCTTTTGTCCCGCCTTAAGCATAGGTTAGAAAGTGGACACAAAGATGAGCATTCGACAAGATCAAAGGGTCAGATCGGAAATAGTAATGCACAAAAGAAAACTAGAAGAGTAGAAATCGGTTGGCTGAATTATGAAAATTGCAGCAAGACATACAAGCAGGTAAAATCGTCAAGTGGGGGTGGAACCAGACATTTAAATTTGGCATTTGACAGCACTGTACAATTTGTGAAGGAGCAGGCAATTGAATTGTTCTTCCCAAGAGGCATATCAAAAAAAGGTGCTGTAGAAGACTTTTCCTTTGAAATGATGGATTTTAGTCGCAGTAAAGTGGAGCTTACTGAAGCGGTAGGTGATATATATTTGAGAACAAAAGTGAAACTCCTGCGCCTTTACCTTTCATCTCACAGCAAGTATGCTTGTAGTTCAGAATCCGAAGAGGACAACCAAAATACATCAATGACTCTAGCAACAAGTTCAGTGCATGCACCAATGGACATCGATCCAGTTCCATCCAGTGTGGGTCTGGAGCAGAAGACTAGCACCCCGACAAAAAACGCAGACGTCGACCTGGTCAAACAAGCAGTGTCGTTATCGGGGATTGCGGCAAACACCTTACCTGACTTGCAAGTACTGGACGATGCAGACACTTTACCTGACCTAAAAATACCAGACGATGTGGATGATTTCGATGGTCTAAACTACTTACTACCAGAAAAGTCAGATTGCATTATCACACACATGTCTGCTACTGACACAGACGTCGCAAAGGATCTGGAGAACGATGCCGAATTGAATTTCAGGGAGGACATGGCAGCAACCACCGCTAGTATTTCTGCTTTAGATGAAACTATACTGTATGAAGGATTACCAGCCAAAAAACACAACATTACTTTACACAGGGGGCACATCCTTCAAGAACTGAATCAAGCTTTTGAGAAGGTGGACCCATTCCGTGATATTATAAAATTTACTGTTGTATTGCCAAATGGAATGAATGAAACAGCAGAAGATTCCGGTGGCGTAACACGTGATATATTGACCGAATACTGGGAGGCATTCTACAACGAAAACACTACAGGGATTGCGTGTAAAATTCCGGCCTTACGCCATGATTATGGAGAAGATGAATGGAAGTCCGTGGCCAAAATAGCTTTGTTTGGATGGAAAAGTGTTGGATACTTCCCAGTGAGGATCTCGGCCCCATTTATGGAATATTGTCTGTATGGATCATACAGTTCGAATTTGTTGGAGGCGTACTACAAGATGATCCCACAGTGTGATCAGGACATGCTACAGCACGCACTAGCCGACATAACATCAGTCCGAGAAGAAGACTTACTTGACTTCTTGGAGTTACATCATGTGAAAAAACTTCCAAAACAAAGTAACATTGACACAATCATAACTGAAATAGCACACAAGGAAATCATTCAGGAAAGCATGTATGTAGTTGATTGCTGGCGACCTTTTCTCAAACATGCAGACATAAAGCCAGAACAGTTGACTAAGTTATATGACTCATTAATTCCAAACGCACGGCGCGTAACACAGTTGTTCAAATTTCCTTCATCAATGACACAGGAGGAAGCAAGCGTTGCCAACCACCTGAAACGATTAATGAGAGAACTGGATGAAGGTATATTGCAAAACTTTCTAAGGTTTACCACGGGCTCAGATCTTATGGTTCAAGAGAAAATTGACATTAATTTTGTAGATGTCACCGGATTAGCAAGAAGGCCAGTGGCACACACTTGCACTAGCTTGTTGGAATTGCCAAGAAAATACGAATCGTTCTCTGAATTTCGAGGAGAATTTCTGTCAGTGTTAAAATCGGGTGTGTGGATTATGGACATAATTTGAAAAAAAAAACTGGATGAAGGTTTATTGCAAAACTTTCTAAGGTTTACCACGGGCTCAGATCTTATGGTTCAAGAGAAAATTGACATTAATTTTGTAGATGTCACCGGATTAGTAAGAAGGCCAGTGGCACACACTTGCACTAGCTTGTTGGAATTGTCAACAAAATACGAATCATTCTCTGAATTTCGAGGAGAATTTCTGTCAGTGTTAAAATAGGGTGTGTGGATTATGGACATAATTTGAAAAAAAAAAAATTCCACAAGCAATACGTAGTTTTGTTATAATCCAACTCTCTACTTTGATCTAATAAGATAGTTTGTTGAATTTAAGATGGTTTGTTGAATTGACTGCGAATTGGCTACTGTACCATTCTTCAACATTACACGAACGTCGCACTGCCATCCCTGTTGTTTTGAGGTTTTTTTGATAGACTTGTGCAGTTTTATAAGCAATATGTTTGTCATTATTAATAGTTAATGTTACTATTTTCTTGTCTGTACATGCCTTCACAAATTAGTATGTTTTAAGTGTTAGAAGCATTTGAAATATCAAAAGTGAACTTGATCACTTAAGGTATCATAAAATGCCAAAAAAAAATGTTGTTCAAATACCTTGGAAATGCAAAGTATTATTGAAAATAAATGTAAGGTCAGCTTTTTGAGAAACCAAATTATGTGAATTTACTCATGCTACAGTATAGGTTTACATCTGCTTACATATGAATCATTCTCTGAATTTCGTGGAGATTTTCTGTCAGTATTAAAATCTTGTGTGTGGATTATATGTATGGAAATAATTTGAAAAAAAAGACTTCATTCCACAGGCACTGCGTAGTTATAATAGTTATAATCCAACTCTTGACTTTGATCTCATAAGATAGTTTGTGGAATTTACTGCGATAGTTTGTTGAGGTTAAGATCGTTTGTTGAATTTACTGCGAATTACCTACTGTACCATTCTTCAGCATTACATGAACGTCGTACTGCCATTCATGTTGGTGTTTTTTTGATAGACTTGTGCAGTTTTGTTAGCAATATGTTTTATGTCATGATTAACAGTTAATGTTACCATTTTCGCAAATTAGTATGTTTAAAAGTGTTAGAAGCAATCGAATTATCAAAAGTGAACTTGATCACTTAACGTGTCATAAAATGGAACAAATGTGTTTCAAATACTTTGGAAATGAAGACTATTATTCAAAGTAAATGAGACTTGCATAAGAAGCCACGAATGGACATGGGTTTTCCTTTTCAAACCATGTTGTCTTTATTAAGTTATGTTTTAGAACCAAAGCGTCAATTTCCCTGCAAAAATCATAAATGCTGCTTTGAGGTATTATTTACACCCAGCGCCCTATATGCTGAAACCTTGTCCGTACAATTGACTTAATATAAGGCGCGACACAGTGGATGGTTTGCCATGAGCGGGGTGGTGTAGTGGTATAACTGCCGGCTACCTGGGCTAATGAAAATGCAACTAACATAAGCTCGAATCCAGTGCGACTCTCTTTAAAATTTTTGGGTATTGAATATAAACTTGGCAATATTTCAAAGTCCAGCACCAAAAATAGTGCCTAAACAAAAGAAGTTAGCCGCGGTATTTTTCGAAAAAGTGAAGAAGAAGCATTGGTGGAAACAATGGGACCATGGTTTAATCTATTAATATAAATCATTTCAGAAATATTCGGATAAAGTGTGGGTTAAGTGCACACTGTGTATTTCAGTATGAATACCGGACTTAATTAACATAAAACATAATCCTATCCATACTGGTAATTGTGTTTATCAGTTTGGAGCCCTATTTACTTGAAGCGTGATATATCATTATTGAAATACCATTTTAAGTCATCTAAATTACAAATTTGAAATGTGGTCTTTCATACTCATGCTTATTTTTGCGTGTATCTTTGCTCTTACATATGCAAAAATCAAAGTTACTAAGTCATTCCATTATCCTCAAATCACAGAAAACTAATATATAGACATTTTCTTTTGTGCGGTAGAAAAGTGCTGTATTGAGATGGTTAAGTAAGAAATCCTGTCGCACATGCCCTGATCATGGCGTCTTCTCAATTCTGTTGCCTAACAACACAGACAGAATAAAGAAGCTACACATTTCTGTCACTGCTGATCATAGAATTAGAGCATTGTCTGGTTGCTTATCTGGTTTATTTTCCCCAAAACTGGTTAATACCCAGCCGGGTACCCGGATATTGCAATACCCGATTTTCGGGCATCCTGGTATTTACTTTGAATACCCGATAGTGCTCTACATAGGATGTCCCATAGCATGCATAGTGAAGTTGGAATGGCATTTCTAAGTACTACCGTTTTTAAGAGATTCAACCTTAAAATGTGAAAGCGTCCCGAATTAGCATGAAATTAAAATACTATCCATTTTGAATGTGCACAGCCCCATGAAACATCTCTATGTGGCAAACTCTTTGGAAGCCAGAAGCAATTGAAATTTTTGAATACCCGTAATTTGTATAATTTTCAGCATCTTGACTATTCAAAACACTTTGCATAATTTAATTATAGATGCTATGGCCATGCAAAATTTCGAGATTCTGGCTTGTGTGGTGTATGAATTTAAGTCCGCGCAAAAAACTCGAGTGGAGAGGTAGGGTATTAAGAAAAAAAATTTGATTAAAACAATATGTCAAGTTTACACACAAATAGAGATGGCAGCCAACTAGAATTTTTAGAGCCGGCTCAAGCTAAACAACGAGCCGGCGCGCGCCAATTTGAGCCTGTGGCTCAGTCGGCTGTGGTTCATATGAGTCGTAAAATGTGGAAGTGAAAACATGAAAAATTTAGTATAGAATAACGAGGAATTTATTTTAATTTCAAGTAACATGATACAAGACAAGAATACGTCTAACAGCTTGCCGATCTCGCTATTGCTTACTTTGCTCCTTGAATGGGTTATTGTTTTGGCTGGCCCATTCAGGCCTGGAGTTTTAAACAATGCTAATTAAATCAAATGTGCATGCCCCTCCTTGTTAAAACGAAAACAGCAGTGTACAGTGAGTTTTCACGAAAGAGATAGCTTTATTTTATAAATTTATTTTATATATTTTCCACAACGATATTACCACAAGCCGTCAGCCAAGCCACGGCTTAGCCGACGTTAAAAAATTGGAGCCGGCGCTCGGATTTAGAAGACATTAGGCGGCTAAGCCATGGCTCGGCTAGACCCTTGCCATCTTTATACACAAATATAACAAATAGAGGTGTATGGTACTGTCGCAGTACTTGCGGTAATATGAGAAATTAGGTAATACATCGCGGCATTGGCATAGGTGCCTTTTTATGTAAAAAGGACCCATGGTGGAGAAATGCTTCGATGTCTTATATCTATAAAATACGGGACAACATCATCCAACTTTTAAAACTGTCACTGATAACTATTCGACACACAGGGGTATAATCGACACGCTTTTCCTCACGAAAGCAGATTTTTTTTGTTTTTGTTTTGTTTTTTGTATTTTCTTTTGAAAAAAGGTTCACAGATGAATCTGATGTTCAGTTATTTTGACAAATATTCTGTCTGAATTTAGCACTTAATATTTGAGTAACACTTGCCTAAAGCTAATTAATTATAAGCGAGTTGCCGTGAGGATGCTTTCAATTATATACACAGAATTTTTGCTCGGTATTTGAGTGATTGCAAATTGGTCTATCCTGTGTAGCCGACCCTTGTCCCCAACTCAATTACACTGCCTCAACTTTACTCTCTCACACAACTGTTTGCCTTCAAAGTCTCAGGCAGTTGTCTCACAGCAAATATGTGTGTATGTGTGAATACGGAACAAATTGCACATGCCTGTCTCTAGACAGCATTGCCTCTGTATGGCCAACAAGGGTTCTTTGATGGGCACTTCAAAGAAATCCCAGCTGTCCGATTCAGATGATCCTCTTGTATGACGAGCATGACAAAATGCTCAACTTTTGTCAAAAAATGCCAACAAAAAAGTACACTGCAGCAATTTTGAAGAAATCCTAAGAATATATTAAACCTTTATTGGTTACAAAAATCAGCCAGGTTAGCATGTGTGCTATTATGTAACTCCCGGATGGATATTGCCTTTTAGGGGCACTTCAAACAGATCTGCCCTCTCAAGCACTGTTTTCATCTAGATAAGTAAACATACATACATACATACATACATACATACATACATACATACATACATACATACATACATACATACATACATACATACATACATACATACATACATACATACATATATACATACATACAGTACATTCGGCCTGTGGCAATAAAAGCAACCAGTTTGAGCCACTGCATTACTATGTACATGTATTAACACTGGGCTGGATGTACTGTTATTACACTGTCGAAACTCAGACCAGGATATTTCGTAGTATCAGGTCGAAACTTTGGCCAGGTGTCTGGTAATTAGGGATGTAGTAACTGTCAGCTGGAATTTAGCCCCTCATTCAGACTCCCTGCAACAACACTTCACTCATCTAGAATAAAATATCTCAAGATACTTGGTTTTGGCCTGATTTCACCCAAAAAAGCAGCGGTCTATCTTCATCTTGATATAATAAAATTAACATATACTGTTTGCATGCAAGAAAAATGCCTGTCTTGAAGAAAACATTAAACTACTTTGACCAACAACAATAATGTTGTCTAACTCTCAACTTGACGTGGTACTAGCATTAACTCCGCCATGAACTTCCCATTCCAATTTGCGATAAGTATGTTATATAATAAAAGGAAATTGATTGAAAAGCATTTAATTGGTATTGTTATGTATACCTTTGCTCTGCTGAGTACAAAGTTGAAAGATATTTGCTTGGCTCTTTGTTTTACTATCATGAAAGTGGCAGGTCCGTTGCATTTTACGTACGTAACAGATTGGCAAAGTTTTAAGTAATCAAACTTTGCATAATTTTGAACACATTGCTAATATGCAAAACTTCATTGGTAACAATACATTAATGCCAAAATTCTGAGAGTCTGTGTTCATAGCCAGACTTAACAAAGTAGTCCAAGGAATGCAATTATGGTTTGTGTCGACACACATACACGTTAAAAGATGCACAGAAAGACACGACAGACAAAGTGGCAGCATGACTGATTTTTTTATACAAATAAATGTGACTCGTAAAGTCCAGCAGTTTGAACGAAGAGTTTGAAACGTTTTCTGCGGTACCTTGACCTCTGTTAGTATAGCCGCTTCAGCCAGAGATACAGTGCTTAAAATACCAAATGAATAAATGAAACAAATGAAGAAAAAAACATTAACCTATTATTTTGAGATATGATCAGTATTTATACTGGAGAACGATTTGGGAATACATATTGTAACAAATATTGCGATGAAGAAAGCCGTAAATTACGACTCCGTCTGACACAGAATACTTAGCATTAGACCGTGACATGCATATTGATGTATATCACTACATGAAGTAACTATTGTACGTTTCATGCCAATCAAAATGGAATTAAATTAGAACACAATGCATTTTTATTATTATCTACTTCTTTATGAATACTTATGTATACACCAAGGTCTGAGCACACCATTTAATTGATAAATGTCTCCATCCTGGACTATTTATAGGCATGTCAGTTGACAGGGCGCCAAATTATACTTGCAGGAGCACAATTGAAAGGTCGTACTTATGCCGTTTAAAAAAATACATTATTCTGGTGTCATTATGGTATAAACATATTACAAATGTCAAATAACGTTGTCGTCACACATTTTGCTGGTTTCGTCGAATGGTTCCACGGTACTAATCGTTTTAGGTACTGTTGCCTAACGCCTCATTGGCTCTAATTTTTAAATTAATAAAGAGGCTAATTCCGTCCTGTGGCGTATTAGGCCAAGCAAGGTGCTCTTCTTGCATGATAAGCAAACATAAGTTATAAATGTCCTGATCACATGGGTACGATGAACGATAAAGACATCGCTGTTCACAAACTGTTACCTCTTCTGAACTCACTGGATGTAAAAAATCCTGTGTGCCGTAAAAGGCCGGTGCCACATACATCACCATAGGGCGGCCGCTTGGGACATTCCGGTTCTTGGACGGACGGATGATATGATTGTCCCATACCCGAACAACATCATCGATGTTATCCTGGTGAAATGTAGAGAAATAAAAATGTTGAACACAATTGGCTCATATGACGAAGCCATAACGACATTTCGGTTTTAACAATAAAGCCACCTGGCCACAGTAGTTAGAACAAGAACACGAAATATGTATGTATGTATGTATGTATGTATGTATGTATGTATGTATCTATCTATCTATCTATATATAGATAGATAGATAGATAGATAGATAGACAGACAGACAGACAGATAGATAGATAGATAGATAGATAGATAGATAGATAGATAGATAGATAGATAGATAGATAGATAGATAGATAGATAGATAGATAGATAGATAGATAAGGAAGAACCTGGTCATACTATAATACAAATTATAACAGATAGACAGACAGAGAAAACCAGACAGGCAGAGAAAACCAGACAAAGACAGACAGACAGACGGACGGACGGACGGACAGATAGATAGATAGACAGATAGATAGATAGATAGATAGATAGATAGATAGATAGATAGATAGATAGATAGATAGATAGATAGATAGATAGATAGATAGATAGAAACTTTGTAATAACCTCAAATGATAGATATATTACTAAAGATACATCAATTTACCCCACACCGATAGTTTTATTCGTCGAAATATACATCGGAAACTTAGATGTTTAACCATATTTGCATTTTCTCTGTACGTAACAAATACGTATAACATTCAAACATAAAATGACAAGTTGGTTTTATGAAATTTACGACACAAACACACTTATGTGGGAAACTAGAAACATAACCAGATGAGAAGGCAATATACCAATTTTGCACTTTGGGCTATTGGAGTTTCTCCCAGTAAACAGACATTAGAAATATCAATACAGCTAATTACATATGTTTTTCAGGTTAGCAGCAATATATTCTGTGGTCCACATTGACCAAGATATGATGGAATATGTATATTTTTTTTCATATCTGAGGATACAAATTAAAAAAATAGGATACAATGAACAGCACTGATCGTGATCTAGGCGTACGTAACGTATGTTAAATGTTATGTAAACATAACTGGACAACATAATAATTTCAGTTCATCAACGTGCAGGATGCCCATTATACAGAATCTATACAAAGTACATCAGGTGATGGACAATGCCAGTAGGCCTAGACATCTCTTGCATTAATTTTAATGGTATAACTATAAGGCTGTAACATCACATTCTTATTTCAATCTTATACCGTCCTTGGTAACAACAATAGGAAGTTAAGGTATGTTTTTTATAATAATTTATTCAGATGATTACACAGGCTTAATGTTTCTTTTCACGTCAGAAAATTTTATACAGGTCGGTGCCTTCTACGATACATCATATCAAATTAAGATAAAGAATTTCCTTGGCGTCCTATTCGGCCTTAAATAAAAGTTAGCTCAGAATATCTTTTCAAATGGCCTTAAAAAACACGTTCTTCCAAGGGCTGGAAATACTAATAATCATACATTATTTACCCACCTGAATCATTCCTAAAAAACAAAACTGCAACAGGTTTCGGTCGAGATAGTTGCCACTGTAGTGTCCATCATTCCGTAGCTGATAGAAGAGGTCGATCCAAAATTGAGAACACTCTTTACGAAATTGAGCCCAAAAGCTTTCAATTCTCGTATTTGCAGTACTAGCACCTTCCAGATAACTTCCATTATCAATTTGGCCATTTGTGTCTCTTCTAAGAAACCTCTGAAATTCCTTCACTCTCACATTTTCAGTTCCAGCGTCACCTCTAATTTTAAATGGACAGCCGCCAACTGTACGTAAAGTTTCCAAGAAGTAGCCACCTATGATCATAGGGTCGCTGTTTGTATGATAGACATTCAACCAGATAATTTTTCTTGAGAAACCATCGATGCATCCGTTAATGCATATCCCAAATGGTTTTAGTTTATCGTACGAATCAAAATGCCAAATGAAATTTGGACCTTTGGCAAAATAAGCGCGTCGTTCAAGACGCCTTGATCCTCGTGCAAGTGTCCCAACAGGGTCCAATGTGGAAAGGATCATCCTGACGTCCTCCTTCCTAACTTTCAGTCCATTCTGTAGACATTTTGTGTACATCCACCGGTAGCCATGTAGTTGTCCCGTATTTTCTAGATTATTTTTTATAAACACGACAACGTCCCCCAGATCACTATATCCTTTCCTTCTTGATAGGCCAGCAGATTGTAAAATTCGCTTGAGATGTCGTTCACTTATGATTATCTTGTGTTCAACGGCCAAAACAACAAGTATATCTTTGCACTGCATTCCTAATGAGTAGTATATTCTTATGAGGTCTAAGCGAGATGGATGTCCTTGGTATGCCATAACTGCAATATACCATGAATATCAATAGAAAAATTATTCTTAAAAAACAAAGTGCTCAGCTGACAATGAGGGCAAAACGACAGTAAAGCAATTTTGGGTTATGGCAACACTGTGACAGTTGAAAATACAGCAATCATCTAATTGGATGAAAGTTAACATTTACTTTATGTTTTAAATTAAAATATTTTATATGCTTAAGGGACTAAGGTTCTGGGATGTCAAACCTTTTTATCTTTCTATAAGCTGCATGCAAACTGCCCAGTTGCAGATAGCAAACAAAATACAGAAGACTGTAACAAAATATGAAACTGAAAGCAGAAATATTAAAATAATTCACCTCAACGTGAAAAAGTACCAAAAGAGTCCTTTGCTAACTGAAGAACTAAAACAATATTTCTCATAAGTTTGATATCAATGCCATACTTGCCTTGTGGGCATAAATTCACAAGCCTATACATTCATTCAAATGTTTTGATGATATCAAATGTGTCTCGTGATGTAAAATTTGGCACTTACCAGATATGTGATGCTATCCCACACGTGCACGTCAAAGATTGTTTCCAGACAGCGCAGATAGGATCAATCAATGCAACTGAGAGTATGTAAACCCCAGTCTGTTGTAACCACATGGGGATCTTATGTATTTCGTCGGAACGAAATACTTATTTCGAGGGAACGAAATATATTTCGAGGGAACGAAATACATTTCGTGGGAACGAAATACATTTCGAGGGAACGAAATAATATTTCGTGGGAACGAAATACATTTCGAGGGAACGAAATACATTTCGAGGGAACGAAATAATATTTCGTGGGAACGAAATACATTTCGAGGGAACGAAATAATATTTCGTGGGAACGAAATATATTTCGAGGGAACGAAATACATTTCGAGGGAACGAAATACATTTCGAGGGAACGAAATACATTTCGAGGGAACGAAATATATGCCTGGTACATATACTGATATCCATTCATATTTTCAAAGTGACCCCTTAGGGGCTCCACATTTTACCCCTAAAGGGACATGGTAGATTTTCGTATTTTATTTCGTTCCCACGAAATAGTATTTCGTTCCCACGAAATAATATTTCGTTCCCTCGAAATATTATTTCGTTCCCACGAAATATTTAATTCGTGGGAACGAAATATATTTCGAGGGAACGAAATAATATTTTTTCTTTCTTCATGTCCCTTCTGGGGCTCCGTAGTAAATATACGATGGAGGATGAACTTCTTTACTCTGCTTATGTTTGGAGATGTTGTTTTTGTTTCATGAATTCCGAATGAACCACTGTTTTGCGCATTACGATGCAATGCCAAAGACACAATTTAAAGTCATAGCCGCTACATCTTCGCCTCCATTGTAACTGAAAAGGACAGGTGCCATCGGGTAACAGGCGGATATTTGACTCCACCATCGAATCCAGGTAATTAATAAAAGTTAAGAAAAGACAACGACCAAAGGTGGAACCTTGTGGTACACCTGCACCAATGTTAGCCCAACAAGTAACAAGATGACTGATTATAACTAAGTACTCTTTGTCTTCTGTTTGAAAAATAATTACTGAACCATTGAGGGAGCTTTTCTGGACTCCTGTCTGGTTGAGTTTGATTATAACTAAGTACTCTTTGTCTTCTGTTTGAAAAATAATTACTGAACCATTGAGGGAGCTTTTCTGGACTCCTGTCTGTTTGAGTTTGAATAAGAATCGTGTCATACTATCAAACGCACGACTCGGATGAAAAATACGAATGGTATGTTTTTTTGTTCTTCCAATGCCTCGCAAACGATGCAGTGCAATTCTAAAAGTTAACAGTCAAATTTCGTGGAAAATAAGTTGACTACCACTTGTATGAAGTAAGTAAGTCATTGCCCAACAGTAATTGTAAACAGGATGGAAAACTGGTTTTAAAACTTTGCATGGTTATACCATATATATAGAGGAGCTACACCTCGATAATTTTCTTTACATACTGACCCCATACTTCTCAATATGCTCTGAAAAACTCAATTAAAACATAAAATTACCTCGGGAGCGGAACCTGTAAAAAAACATATCCACGTGGAAAAGTGAAAATTGTTTCTTACTTCCCCAGCCCCCTTAACGCTTATTAGTTAAATAAGATTCTTAAAATACTGCATTCAAGATTCACTGGGAGCAATATTAAAATTAAAGCTCAATTTATTTGTTGCTACAGATCAATAAGCCAAATCAGCATCTCACCTGCGCATGCCCAGTGAGGTGTCTATTCTCTTCAGGTCACTGGTTATAGATTACAACTTTCTGCCACTGACCATTAAAATGTGCATCGGTCAACTGAAAAACAACGGAAAGAAGTGTTCTTGGCGAGAAAGACAGCTTGGCTTGCTCAGAATTTAGCAGTTATTTGTATTATTTCAAGGCTATATATTCCTAATTTATTTCTGAAACTGGCCCAGGATGATGATGAATGAATGAAACTTTATTAACTGCACCACACAAATACAACTGTAGTAATTTGTTAACACACAATACATACGTACAAAAGTTACAAAACCGGACCATACAGTACGAAAGCGTAGATATTACATATATCAAACACACATTCATAAAATCATTAAAAAAAAACTATAACTAACCAATACTAAAAACATATATCTATATATATATATGCAGTTATGTTACATGACATTGTCACTATAGCATTTTAAATCTTACAAATAAGTTGAAGGAATCCTCTTGTCTTAAGAATATTCACAAAATATGTTTCCACTATTTTAATTTTTTCTGCATTATCCAAATTCATGAGAAATATAAATTTTTCTTGATCGTCAAGTGTGGTAAATGTAGGGAAAATATCGGTGCTCTCATTAAACAAAACTGTTATTTCAGAATCATATGTTTTGCAGTGTAACATTACATGAATTTCATCTTCAACTTTATTACAAATTTCACAAACTCTTTCTTCCAAACGTGATTTTTATGGTCTCTTATGTCTCTCCGTTTCAATTTTTAGGTTATGTGCACTGATTCTGAATCTTTTTATATTTTTCTTTATGGACCGATCTTTGACAGTAAGAAGGTAATTTTCAATTTCATTTTTTTTTCTTAAATTTCGTATAGTTTTGTAATTTTTTATGGGCCCTGAATTGTTATCTATCTCTGTCTGCCACTGGTTTATGAAGTGTTTTATAATATTTTCGATAAATTTTGATGTTGGAAAGTCGTCTGTCGGTAAACCGATATTTTCCCATATCATTGTGAAGTTCAGGTTGCATAATGTATCTCTAACACATGTTATCCAATCGAATTCCCCCGTATGTATATTTTCTGCATTGCAGAGAAAACAGTCGTAAAGAAGTGAATCAGGTTTCATATGTACTATTCTCAGCCAACTGTTACACATTGAATTTAGAATTTTTAACGTGAGTGGGTATCTCCCGACCTCACTTAATACTGCAATATTTGCCGATTTTTTGTGGACTCCAAGGCAAAAACGCAAGAAATTTAATTGTATTTTTTCAAATGGGAACTTTAAATACTCTTCTATTCTATTACGAAACAAATATTTCTTATTCAACATCATGTATGGTCCCCAGACTTCACCGATGAAAAAGTGAAAAAATAAAAAAGTTTTTGTCAGCAGCTTACACAGGGAAAGGTGACTTCTCGTGTTGAGCGACATCTGACTCCCGTTATTATTATTATTATTATTATTATTATTATTATTATTATTATTATTATTATTATTATTATTATTATTATTATTATTATTATTATTATTATTATTATTATTATTATTATTATTCAACAAGGTGGTTACAATGTGCACCAAAAACTGTAAAGGACAAATCAGGAAAATGTCTCTGTAATGTGACAGATCAAACCCCAGGTTTCAATGTAATCTTAATTCTGTTCCGTATGTCATGATGTTCTAATAAGAAATTGCCGAAAGACACACTTTGCTTCAATTAACGGAATGGTAAAAGGGATAAAACTGAAAGGAAAGCACTTATTAGCGATTACAAAAGCGGATGTATGCGTATGATTGACGCTGAAAGCCTGTTCGCGTCATGGCAATCAAAGTGGTTCCAAAGATTTATTCCTCACGTTAGACATATGGATAGCAGGGTATGAACCACTAGTAATAAAAACACAGCCACAGGCTACTTATGTCGAAAAATACAATTAAACTCTTTTTATGCTTCTACCCAGGGGGGCATATATAGATTTGATTTGTCACATTTGTGTCGTGCGTATCTCAAAAAGCATTTGAGGTCCAACAATGAAATTTTGTGGAAACATCTACCAATATATGAAGGTGTGCACCTGGGGTTTTGTTTGTTTCTTAGATTAATTATACAGTATTAACGAAATGAATCATTAAATTAGCTTAGAGAAAATGTTGATTCAACGTTAGATTTGTCACATTTGTAATTAGCTTAGAGAAAATGTTGATTCAACGTTAGATTTGTCACATTTGTGTCGCATGTATCTAAAAAAAATATTTGAGGTTCAACCATGAAACTTTGTGAAAGCATTTATCAATATATGAGGGTGTGCACCTGGGGTTTTCCTTTACTCTTGGATTAATTACTCTGTTTTAATTAATCCTTAATTAACTCAAAGAAAGTTCACCTTGTAAAATGGTGGGAACATCAATCAACCTATCAAGATGTGCACCTGGGGTTTGGATTAATTATCCTCTGATAATTAGTCATTAATTAGTGAAAATGATAATTTGACATTCGACTTGTCAGCTTTTTGTCGCATGTGTCCCAAATAGCCTTTGAGGTACACCTATAAAACTTGCTGGGAACATTAATAATATATGGAGATGTGCACCTGGGGTTTATCTGTTACAGCAGAAAAAAGCTGTACGTTGCATTATTTTGGTAAATATAATGCCAATACCGAATCGGTGATTAGAAATTTTTTATAATGCTTAAAGTTCAAGACATATTCAAGTTAAATAAATTGAAATATTATTATTGTTATAAATATATACATAATGATCTACCAGCAAGATTACTCTCTTTACCATTTATTCCTACAAATGAAATGTATAATTACAACACCAGAGATAGTAATAAACTTTTTATTAATAGGCGATAGACTCTTTGCTCAAAATAGTTTAGTATTTGACATTCCAAATGTACTAAATCAGACAGACAGTAATATAATAGAAAATATCCACACTCATAGTTTGAAAGTTTTTTCCATGTATATTATGATTATCTACTATTTCAATTGCCATCAGCATTATTTTACTTGTCACACTGGGTAGCTCCCATGATAGCGACATGAATGTGTCTAAATGGGAGTCTCCCATGCCGTTTCAATATTTATAATATTGTATATTTGTGATTTTTTTCCTGATTGGCTGAATAAAGTCATTCTGAGTTCTGAGGTTTTATTTATGTCTTGGATCAATTAACCTCTGTTCATTTTTCTTTAATAAACTTAAGGAAAATGTCTATTTAATAAATGTCAAACTTGTGTCATGTGTATTTCACAAAGTGTTTTAGGTACGGCTATGGAACTTGATAGCATCATTAATCAATATGTGAAGATGTACCCCTTGGGCTTTGTTTGTCTCTTAATTGGGTTAATTATCCTCTGTTGATAAGCATTAATTAGCTTAGTGAAAATGACAATTCCGAAAGAATGTGTATTGGTTCTTGTCAAACTTGTGAATGTGTACATGTAGCTCACAAAGTGTTTCAGATTTTTTTTCTTGCCATGAAATCTGATAGGCATATCAATCAATATATGAAAAGTTATGTGTGTATGATTATTTTCCATGTGAAGATTCATTATATGTTTGAAGTCTTACATTAATTACATGCTACTCTTTCCAATTCTGATGGGGGGAATGACAGGTGGGGGCATCCGTGCCCTTTGGACACTTTTCTCTTGTTTCTGTGAAAAGCATCTTGAGTAAAAGAGTCAGCCATAGCGAAATATAATGTAAAAAAAAAAAAAAAAAAAAAAAATGAAACCACTCCACTTTGCTGATTGTGTGATGATGAAGAAGAAGAAGAAGAAGAAGAAGAAGAAGAAGAAGAAGAAGAAGAAGAAGAAGAAGAAGAAGAAGAAGAAGAAGAAGAAGAAGAAGAAGAAGAAGAAGAAGAAGAAGAAGAAGAAGACACGGTCGGGTTACACCCGCGGTGCATCTCAAAGTGCATGAACTGAACGCACATTATAACTATTAAGCTGTTACTGGCTCTAAAGGTACACTGCAGAGCACCTCCTGCATAGTAGCATTGCATCAGGTAAACAAACAGAAAATTACCGGATAGCACGCGGAACACGTACCATCGCATCAGAATAACATTAACACGAAAGAAAATACATATCATAACAGATCCACTATTTTGTAAAATAACACCACTATATTGCTACAACTAGACCGATATTCCAAGGTTCTTTTCGTCGTCTGAAAACACGATTAACGACGATGTAAATGAAGTGACCTTAGAGTTAGATGACAGCTCAATTGCAATAATAAAAACGTCATCACTGTCACAGTCATCGTCCTATGCGGCGAAGCTTCCAAACAGCGGTTTTTTTGGTTTAACAAAGGATTGAATATTTTAGTCGACTTACGTCTGATTCACCTGACTCTCCGTTCTGTGAACAATATTTCGTTTGCATGGGTTTAAATTAAAAATGATTACTATTATTATTATTATTATTATTATTATCATTATTATTATGATAATAATAATAATGATGATGATGATGAGAATAATTATCATCATCATCATCATCGTGACTCGCAACAAGCTAAGTAAGTAAGATCAAAACTGAACTATACCAGAGCATATTTCGTGCAAAGAGACAGATTTTGACGCGTGTGTTGGTGCGCCTAGTACACTAGGCCTCATACATGACAGTTCATGTAGGCCTTTAGACTATAACCTCTACAAGTTGGAGTCATGCGAAGTAACGCTGTTGTGCAGAGTGGCACCGATCATACAATTTCAACTGTACGTGTGTTGTGCGCACATGCCTTCCCCGCCTGCCTGAAAAGCAAAGAAGTTGTGCACATGGTAGTCTTTCTTAAGACCCTCTCTTAGTTAATTCGTTATTTAAAAAAATGCTAAAGAATGTTATAACGATCATAGCGTCGAGCTTGAACAAGCCAGGCCGCAAAGTTCTTTAAAAACCCTTAATCAAAGCTATCACTTTCAATTAAAAAGTTTTGAAAATTCAACAAACCAATGCTTGAACAGCCAAGTGGATTTATCAACGGGAAACCATGAAGCTTGTTCCGCAGCCTTAAATTACCAAACCATACCATCAGTGAGGCTCTCCCCCTTGACAAAAAGGCCCAACACCGAATTGGAGCAACTCCGATCCCCCTGTCCAACCCAAGCCCCCTTTCTCACTCTATCACTCCAAAGCCTCCCCTTTCGCCCATAAAAAACAACTCCTCTTTTACTGTTTAACTACGCCTAAGTCCTACCCCTTATTTGCTAATCAAACTTTTAATCCTATCCAATCCTGGCCTTCCATCCGTATTTACGGTATTATTCCCTATGTATCGCACCTCCTATTTATGATACCATAAATCTAAGTTCTAGCCCTTGCTCCCTACCTACCCCCCCCCCCCCACCATACCCCGGGCCATACCCCTTACCTCACTCATATTCTTGATTTTATTATACAAACTTCAACCTTATAACAGTCTACGCTGAACTTTACAATGAAAACATTGAATTCACAGCTACCCCCGTATCCAAAATGTCTACCTCCTATTACTTGAAAATATTTTTGTTATACAGCCTGTCCCTCTATAAAATAGAAATCCGCCCCAAAAGTTAACATGCAAATGACACTTGGGAAACGTCTCCATGGTGTGGTGTGCTTCTTTATATCATCCCTTGACCCTGCTGGCATGGATGTACAAAAAAAAAAAAAAAAAAAAAAAAAAAAAAAAAAAAAACAGCTCTGACAAGTAGGCCTACTTGTATTTGTGTCGTTTTTCCTTTTCCTCGGTTTATATACCCAATGGGCATCAGCATTGAACAATACCGAATGACCATTGGTCTCTTCTTGAACAACTATATCCCTTTCACGGTACACCTCCATCCAGGTCCACCTGTCGAAAATCAAATAATATGCTCCGAGAGTCCTACTCTTTCCTGGCTTTCCTACACACAAACACGCTTCTTGGTGTTTTTCCTGTCTAAAACACATTATATTTTTCCTCTACATGTTCTTCTTGTCATCAATTCACGTTCACGCGAAACCTGGTCTCACTCTGAACTTAGACATCCACCTGAAGTTCTTTCATTCAAACGGTCACAGCATACGAAGTAGGCCTACTGGTAAACTTGACAAAATTCATTTCTTTGCCCAATCAGGTAACTTTAACATTATTAATGGTGTTTTCCGATGTACGCAAGGCATTTGGTATCATGGCCATCTTTTTAAACTTCGACTACTTGGCATATCTGATAATCTTGTAGCATGGATTGATACTTGTGTGTCAAATCGTTTCCAATGAGTGATCATGCATGGCCATCTTCATCATTACTACCTATTGAAGCCGGTGTGCCCCAGGGTTCTATTTTGGGCCCACTTCTCTTTCTGGTCTATGTTAATGACGTAATTCACATTATATGTGACGTCATACTTTTTTGCGGATGACACTAGTCTACTTAACCCTTTGAATCTTCGAATCATCTAAACATTAATCTCTCCATTATACATAACTGGGAAAGGTTATGGCGTGTTATCGTTAATGCTTTAAAGTCTCTTTCTGTCATATTTTCAACCAAACTTGTTAAACCACGCCATCCTTCCATTCGTCTCGGGGCTCTGCAATACCTGTGGCAGATTCACACACTCAGCTTGGTATTACTCTCGGTAAAAAATATCCTGGCATGCTCACATTACCACCGAAGCTAGGCAGAGAACTGCCGTCCTGCGTAGAATCAAATATAAACTATCCCGCAAAGCTCTGATTAAACTATATTTAGCTATGCTCAGGCCAAATTTTAAAATAGGTTGTGTGCTCTTTGACAACTGTGGGCAAGGCCTTTCTTACCTTATTGAATCCATAGTTTGAAGCTGCCAAAATATGCACAGGTGCATCAAGGCATACATCAATGCCAATATCTTACGTGAGCTTGGTTGGTCAATAGGCCTACTCACCAGCAGAAGGAAGTGCTTTTAGTTTCTTCTTCTTTACAAAATGTATCACAACCTAACACCTTCCTATCTCTCTCAACATATTATTACGGCGTATGCATATTAATTTCCCGCCACAAAGCACGGGTTTGACGCCAGGCGATCACGGGGGACATGCGGATCACATCACTGTCACAGACAGGGCCATATGTTCATTTCTCACTAGCATGGTTTTTTTTTTTTTTTTTTTTTTTTGAGAAATTTAAGTTCACAAATGCCAAACTGATATCCATCTAGTACGTCCCAAGCCATATACAAAGAAAAATTTCCATCTGCCTTTGATTAGTATTCTTTATTTCCATAAGATTAGTAGTATCTCGCTTGTCCCCACAGGTAACGACCCGTATTCGCCATATCCCGCCAAACGAGTCTAGGCAGTCAGGTATGCAGTTGTGGCGGGAAATTAATATGCACATCTCCTATTCTCAGTGCTCGAAATCTTCACCACTGTAGCTCCATACGTCCCATTAATTGCAACACTGATCGCTTAGACAAATTCTCCCTTCCCGACACTGTTAAGCTTGGAACAATCTTTCTTCCGATATAAGAGACTTAATTTCCCTCCAAATATTCAAATACAAACTAAAAACATCTCTACTAGCAGTGGATAATGTTCCTGTTTACTATACCCACGGACACCTGCATATTTGCGAATATTCGTCATACTCAGCTACGTCTAGGATTCTCGAGACTTAACTTTGATTTCTTTCAAGTCAGCATTATTGCACAAGCTACATGTTCTTGTACCTACCCCACTGAAGATCTGCAACACTTTCTGTTCTTATGTCCAAGGTATTCAACTTAGAGAATTAAATTTATCAACTCCGTCATCCCTATTATAAACTAGGCAAAATTAATAAACCTCCGCTTAAGGTGACACAAACAAAGCTAGGCACTTAGAGGAGTGCTGTCTTCAACCGGCTCTCCTGTTCTGGTTTTTATTTTTAGACCGGTAAAACTATATATATTCTTGTTGCTTAGGATCTCTAGATTATATATACACCAAGGAAAATTTTTAAAATCATTTTTGGGGCAAAAAATGGGCATTTTACGAAATGGTCCGATTTGGAGATTTTTTCTCAGGATTCTCGAAAAACATAGTACTTAAAACCTCAAAAATTTGCAAAATGAAACTTCGTAGACATGCCCAGGACAGGTTTTTTGCGTTTTGAAATATGTTTTTTTTAGGCAGTTTCATGCCCCCTAAACATGAAGAAGTGTTCATTTTCACCAGCATCATAATTAATAATCGATTACAATTTATCTGTTGCGTTTATGGAAAAAGTGAAGGAACCGAACCTGGACATGACTACAACGTTTCATTTTGCAAATTTTCGAGTTTTTAAGTACTATATTTCTCGAGAATCCTGAGAAAAATCTCCAAATCGAACCCTTTTGTAAAATGTCCATTTTTCGCCCAAAAAATGATCAGCTGTGGTTCGTGATTACTTGGATAGTGAGAGTGTTGAGGTGATGGAATGGCCAGCATGCTCACCTGACCTCGACCCGATTGAGCACCTGTGGAGCCATATGAAAAGAAATGTGCACCAGAAGATGGGTCGTAACTTACACTTCGCAGATCTACGGCATTATCTTCTGGAGGAGTGGGACAGTTACCTCAGGCACTTGTGAGAAAGCTCGTCTACAGCATGCGAAAACGCTGCCAACAGTGCATTGACAACCATGGTGGTTACACATCCTATTGAACGGACATTTAAAGGTGCTTTATGTGAGACAGTGATGAGTCAATTTCTGCTCTATTGAACTCAGTAAATGCCTTAACTTTAAGTACAGTCTGTGATAACTTTTGATGCAACCAAGCACCATCTGTGATAACTTCTGATGGGACTCTGCACTCAGTTCATATGCATGTTTGAGCGCTCTACAGGTACTCTTGCGAACTTGTGATTCAGACTTTGTCTGCTTATTGACACTGTGCAATGAAGCGTAACTTCATTTGATCAGAATTTCCTCTACAGATCTACTCTAAAGTGTATACAGAATAAAAGAAACATTGAATTTATTCAAAATATGTGTGTGTGTGTTTTTTTTTATATAAGAATTGCTTTTAGTGCAGGGTTATTAATTTTGCCTAGTTTAGTTCCTGCCGTCCATCCGAATCTGATTATACACACAGCGAGTGACAGACTATAAATTCTTCTCTTTGGTAGCGTCGAATTGTCCACTCTGTTCAACATACAAATTTGTGATGCCTTCCATAAATACGTCGTAGAGACAAGAGGCTTCATAAGCAGTCAGTTGCAATTACCTAATCGCTGATTTACATAAATTTATTCGCAAGTGTCCTTCATGAATTTTCCTACCGCTAGACCGCATATATCGTAAACAGGGACGTATATGTATGCATCTACCTGCAGTGAGCCATCTTGCTTTGCTTTGTCTTTTTGGTGACTTTGACTATTTTTATTTTTTTATTTTTGTATATGGAGTACACATATGAATCATGTGTGTAGCTCTTTTGGTAACTTTTTTTTGGTCCTATGTGTTTTGTAATGTACTTTTTGTGTGTCACTGCATGTTTTAGAGATTCCCCCCCCCCCACCTTCTCCCCGATTAGTGGCATTTCAATGTATTAAAGGATGATCCAGTTGAAATAAATATATTTAAATTAAACTTTGTGAACAATCCATCACCTACCATATCCAGTCTATCACATCTTTTTTGTGCAGAACACGTTCTGTCGTCTTCCTATCCTGAATACCCATGCTCCATTAACCGTTGTCTACTTAATAGAGATGGGAACCGTTTCACAACAGGCCATGAATAGGCAATCCACGAACATTGAAAAACATGAACGAAATTCTAAAACCAAAACTTTTATTTGTCGCTAAATTAATTTGTACAGGGGTGAACTTATACGGCCTTTTTGTTCTAAACACGCGCTGCCAGTCATGTCACAAATGTGTTGTATAATTCTCCAAACAATGCCCCTTTGCCAAGAAATTAGCTAGGTATGATACAATACATGTTTGTCCCAGCACAGGATATCCAAGCTGTGTTCATTTTTATTAACACTGTTCTACCCTAACGGATTTTTGGTGACTAATTAAGTAAGGGTTAATCAATCTGAACCGCCCGTTCGAACCGGTTCGTGATTTTTGAGGCACTAACCAGGTGAACCGGCCGTTCGATCGAGCCGATGCCACCATAACTAAGTACTGAAAAGAATACTTTAACTAGTGATTCTGGTTAAATACATCCACAAATAATATGGAGGCATAATTAGGATCACCCTGCACACATGAATAATAAAGTGTTATATCTTTGTTCCTCCCTGCTAACTTACTGTTCCATATGTGGCTGTCATACTCAAATTACATCTATACACATGAGTCAGTAACAATTTTATTTATAATTATCCTCTTCTGACTTACTTGTTCTACATTTGCCTCTCCCATTCCCGCAAGTCTAGTCTACTATTCCCACTAACCCATCTCCCTGCTATTAGAATATTCCATGTACCTACGATCGGTTTGTTCTTATATTGTCGACAGGGCTGTAAAAACTGATGTATTATTGCTTGCGGTACACGTTTTGGTGTGTTTTGATTGTGTTTTTCAGTGTTATGTTACCCTGAACATTTTAAAATTCGTAATATCATCACCACTGCTAGCATTTGCATGCGTGCACTGATTTATCTGATCATTTTCAGGTGTTTCTATTTTACCATCGATGTCAGGTGTCACTTGCAATACACAGAATTCATACATATTCAGATTGCACAGCGGTTGTTTAATATAATGAAATAAGATTGCTTTTTAAAAATCTTTGGGTGTCTAGTTGTTGTAAAGAATTGTATGCCCATTTATAGCATGTGACAATTGAGTAGATTTATAATTCACTCTAGAATTTCAATAATTGTACTTGGTGACGAATGACAAGTGTCTCAACCTCAATCTGTATGCAATGTGCAGTGACATTCGCGTTTGTTCCCATCGGGTCACCACCACCCCCCCCCCCGCCAAACCCCATCACAATATCTCAAGTCCCTATGTTTATTGTCGAGCACACAATAATATATTTACCATCCGGGTTGTCTTAGTTGGCTTCCTTGCTTTTAACAAAGGGTTGAATATTTTAGTCGACTCACGTCTGATTCACCCGACTCTCCGCTCTGTGAACACTGTTTCATTTACATAGGTTAAATTATTATTATTATTATTATTATTATTATTATTATTATTATTATTATTATTATTATTATTATTATTATTATTATTATTATTATTATTATTATTATTATTATTATTATTATTATTATGACTTGCACCAAGCAGTGGATCATAGATTAAATTTCCGAAAACATTATCTAAACAATCGCTAGGAAGTCTGTGTGGTACATTCGTCTCTGACACCATACTGCGGCATTTGTAGTAACGTATATTACAATAATAGCAATATGATGTGACACTTCAAAAATTAATCGCCTAAATGGAGCATAATAAATAACAAACGCACACAACACAGGTTATTATTATGTGCACAACCGTTATCCTAACATAACACAGCAACCAGCAATAATATGTCAGGCGCTTCACATTTGATATTTCCTTTATTAATTTTGAAAAGTGTGGCATTGTGAACCATTGTTGTATGAGGCGACACGCCTGATATTAATGGTTCATATTTGAAAATGTACATTTCAAAGTTTTTATGCTCATCAATTGTTTATGAACTTGTATTTTTGCTGTTATTCCCACAGCTGTTGAAATGTTCTTTTGTAACAAGTGATTCGAAGCCCGCCATGCAAATCACTCACTTAGACATTTTGGTGCCATTCTTGGTTCTTTTTAACAATTATATATATATATATATATATATATATATATATATATATATATATATAGAGAGAGAGAGAGAGAGAGAGAGAGAGAGAGAGAGAGATGGGCCTTCAGAACCTGGATAAACTCATCATTCATCGAAGGGGTAAGAGGAAAGCATGGGGGCAGCGTGCATGTAAGATTACAGGTGGCCTCCGTGGCTCATGTATAATAAACTGAGTCAACGGTTTCCACAGCGGGCTCTGGTTTCGTTTTATACAATCTGGACCACACGGCCAAAGTGATTGTATAGTTGAGTAGAGATGGGTGGGAGGGTGAGTGTTTCACTTGAGGAACCCGTAATCAGTGTTTCGAAATGCCCATGGTAAAAGAAAATTACCGAAGCATACTACTGAACGTGTATATCGTTTTCATCCGGTTTGGGAGACATATTGTCACCAGGGCAAAATATGATTCAGACCCAATAGAAAATAATTCAGTGGGCAGAACAACAATGGAATGCGAGTGACTGACACCAGATGTCCCTCCATATAACTGCCTAGGCTGCTGTGCAACACGTGTGGCTTCACATCCAGCTCCAGCGACATAATCAATTCAATGTGTCCATCAGCTGGATGTTCAGTTTCAAGCAAACGTTGAGCCCAGTGTTGCTCAGGAGTATTGTTATGTCTGTGTGCCAACACAAACATATTGTTTTTCTTTCTTTCTTTCTTTCTTTCTTTCTTTCTTTCTTTCTTTCTTTCTTTCTTTCTTTCTCTTTCTTTCTTTCTTTCTTTCTTTCTGTCTTTCTTTCTTTCTTTCTTTCTTTCTTTCTTTCTTTCTTTCTTTCCAGGCAAAGTTTTCAGACATTTCATTTGAAAAATGTCACACGCAGAAACTCCAAACTTGGTATGAATATACTTTCATACATGAACTCTTGAGTTTTTGTAAACATGTTCAACGGGTTTAAAAATGATGCAGGTTAGAGTCATTTGAAAATTCAAATCTTGAATATCTCCCAAACTATCATATTTGGTATATCCAATGAACTCACAAACAAAAAGTTGTAGGATTTGAAATTTATGCACGTTTTGGAGGCAGAAAGACAGATGTGCTTTGAAGCAAATCTTCCCATCTAGTTTAGTGCGTATTATCATATTTTGCAGTTACTAGCCTTGAAGATTCTGCTGCGCGTTTCTTTAGCCGTGCATACATCCATTGGTTCTTTGTACGAAAAAGTCTGTTACCTATTGAAACGACCCTCAGGACCAGAGAAAACAGGTGTAATACTAGAAAAAAAGATTTGCTTTAAATCTGTGCGCGCATTCAAAAGTTGTAAATATTAAATTTTACCTTTCTTCATTCTTCATTGGATATGCTTACAGCAATAATATAAATTGAATAAGGAGTGGCAATGCAGGCCAGGGACCTTTGACTGGTGGACTAGACACATGACAGTTGATTAACCTTTTCGAATGTGGTTTACCTTCCGTCGTTCGACCCGTCCCCCAATCAAAGATCAAATATAATGCAACCCAGTCATGCAATACAATCTTCAAAGCTTTTGGTGCTTCACATTCCATTAAGCTTATGCCTAAATGAAAATTTTAAAGGCGAAATGACTTTGACCTTTGACCGTTATAGGACACATGTAAATTACAAAAAGTGTACAGTGTTGCAATACCTACAATTTGAGCGTGACATGACTAAAATTGGACGAGAATTGATCAAGTTATGGGTAGATAAAAATTCAAAGGCCCAAATGACCTTGACCTTTGACCTTTAGAATATCACATGTAATTCACAGAAATATGCAGTATTGAATTACCTACAAGTTGAGTCCAACATGATTAAAATTGGATGAAAATTGACCAAGTTATGGCTGGATGAAACTTTCACGGTCCAAATGACCTTGACCTTTGACCTTTAGAGGTTAACTCATTCTTCCCTGCAACTACCAGACTTTGGAACCATTTGCCCTCCGAGGTAGTTAATTCAAACTCTTTTTCTGAGTTCAAAAATAAAATTAATGCCAGTGTTCCTCAACCAGTCAAACAGATAGAATCATATTATGTGGGCACAAGATTTCCAGCAGTTATCTATGCAAGATTACGTATGGGCCGTAACCAACTGAATGAAATCTATTCTAGATAGGCGTTTCTGATACTATACTCCTGAGTGTCGATGTGGGCAAGGTGATGAAAACATTTGGCATTACCTGTTTGTTTGTCCCTTTCATGCTATTCTCAGAGATGATCTCCACAGAATTGTACCAACTTATGCCCCCTTTCAGGCTTGAAACAATTTTATATGGTGCTTAAGGCTGCAGCTTCGAGAACAACAAAACATTTTTGGCTGTCCACGACTTCATTACAAAAACTAAGCGTTTTCGGTCCGATGCCATCATATTGATTTGAATATTTTACATTTAACTTTGTAACTCTGAATTTATATGATTTGTTTATCACACAGTATATTACATCCTATACTGTTAAAGCCCCGCTGTCTGTCCCGCTTCGTGTGTTATGTCCTACTTTAATCTGTTAGCTTAGTGTAATGCTCTATTTATTATTCATACTTCACTATTTACAACTCCTGAACACCATTCAATCAGCGCATTACACTAGGCCTAGTGATGTTCCGCCTGTCCTGTACGTGCAATTGTTCTTTTACAAGAGGGGTTAACATAGGGCCTGGCCCTTCTCGCCAATTGTTTTCCTTTATGGAATAAAATATGTTTAAAACATAGGTCACATGCATATTACAAAAATGTGCAGTGTCACAATATCTACAATTTGAGCCAACATAGTCAAAACCGGATGAAAATTGACCGAGTTATGGCCAGAAAAAAAATTCAAATGGCAAAATGACAATGACCTTTGACTTTTAGAGGTCACATTTAAATTATAAAAAATGTGCAGTGTTACAAACCTATGAATTAAAGTTGGTTTGGCTCTTTTACGTAGGCCTATAATAGTTTTGAAGATATTAAAGAGTTAAATTTTCAAATGTAATTTGCATAATTTCCAAAAGCGTCAAGTGTCTGTACGAAAACTCAAGACTTCATGTATGCAGGTATAATCATGCTGAGTTTTTAGTTTCTATGTACAATAGTTTTCAAATAAAATGTCTGACAATTTTGCTTGTAGAGGAAGAAAGAATTCCTGGAAAAGCAGAATGTCTGTGTTGGCACATCGACTAAATGAGCGTGGTCTTCATACCAAATACCAAATAAAAATGAAAGTTAAAATGTAGTGGAAAATTATCTGTAAACTGTGGCGATGTCAACCGGCTGCAAACCGTCGTTGCATACAATGCATTTGATCCTTTCAAATGGCCGGCTGTCAAGAACGGTCTTAACCCGTAAATGAGTGGAACATGAAAGCAGAAATTATGGTAATATGTTGGAGGACGATGAAGAAGCCATTTTGAAAAGACCCAAATATTTCTGTATTCATTTAATTTTTGCAGTGTCTGACTCTCATACCGGCAGATATCGATATCATAGCATCTGTTATGTGTACCTCCAAGAACTTGACGACAATAGAAATATAAATAGCATAACCACCAACACTTCAAGAATTGAAACCAGAGCCTTTCAACATTGTGCTGGTGCCATCGACAATATGCGTGTGTGTGTAACTGCACAAGAAACTAATTTTGACAGGGAAACACAACATAATAGCTTGAAGAATTTCTAGGCAAAGAGACACCAGTTATGTCAATGGCACACTAAACTACTGTTTGCGATGCTGGAAGGATCCGTAACGTCTACGTATTTCTCAAGAGTCATTAACTACTGCCTGCACAGCACCGAACCCACATTCTACGTCACTGAACTGCAGCTAAAGGGGGACAATGGAAAGATCCCGTGGACCATTGACTCTCACACAGCCACATGAATGGACTGAGTCAACAGATTTGTCCAAGCGCTGTGAGCGTTTAAAGCGCTTCACGCGAAGTAGCATGTTGCCCAGGAGGGTCATTGTCCATTACTCTCACTCGTACACTTTTTTTCTGTATAAAAACGCAATATAATAAAAAGAAAAGACAATGCAGAATATTGAAGTTTTTGCTTTTTGTCGACCATTTGTGGAAGACAATGTCCAACTCAAGGGTGAGTTCGCTGCAAAGTCAATGTCTCTGATGACGGAACTATTGCATTCTGTAATCTAGGCATGACAACAAAGTCTCAGTCGTGACCGGTGGGGGTCTTAATTGTTTGTGCACGGCACTGTCCGGTATGGAACAGCGATCACATGCCGGTTCTGCCTGCAGCGAAAGAAATGAAACGAAGCGCTGCATGCGGGTCACAATAAATGATTACCAGTCAATAATAAATCAATATTATGTTGAAAGGAGATTTAGGTAATAAAGTGAGACTTAGTTATGGATCAAAAAGGCAGGAAAAGCAATTCATCTGACCAAACATTGACCCAAACAACTAAAACGATAGGATCGCCCACAAATTTATATGCTGTCCATGTACGCTCCTTAGCCTTTAACCTTTCGGGCCCAATGGTACATATCCCAACAATTACTTTATCGTGTAGAGCTAATTTAAAACTTCTCCTGAAATATACTCAAGGACGTAATTATAGGGAGGGATCCTCCAACAAGTATGACAAAAAACCTCATAAACTAATAGCTCTAAGCACTGTTCCACCTGAGACACAACCTTTTCGCATTTTCATCTTGAAGATCACTACGATGCCAATGCTACAGTTGTGACTGATGTCTTATCTAATGGCATTTGCCTTCTCCGTCAGCAGAAATAACATCATGATATCCCATAGAATGATACAACTTTTGGTGGACTGTTGAGAAATCTACACCCAATAAATTTGAACACCCAAGGCAAGTTTTTCTCGCGATATTGGTTGATTTTTCATTTCATCTCGACTTGAGGTATTCCAAATGTGTTCAATAATTATGAGGCGCATTACCTTCAGATAAGAACATCGACTCCAGTCACAACTGATGTAATGCGTATCTCGGTGACCTCCTTAACCAAAACTTGAGGTAGATTCAGTAAGTGTGACCACGTGTTTATCTGATGCATATTTGAAAATATTGTCTTCCAGCGTTTACCTACTTAGTGCTGTTAGTTTTGTATGGTTTTGTTAGTTTCACGCAGCTAGTTTGAACGGTTCCTCCCTATAATTACATCCTTGAGTATATTATTAATGGAGAAATGTGCTTGCGCGGGGAAGAGCTTAGTATCATAACATATACAGATAACTTGTTGCATTTAGCAAGCCAATGAATGTACATGTACAATGATAATTATAAAAAACTATATACGCATACAGTGTTACCAAATTAAACTAAAGCAACTAAGAAAGAAAAACTAGAACAGTTTGATTTGCTTGTCAGCAAATTAGTCAGCGTGCTAGAAAACTTTTCAAGATTGCGTATTCAGTTTTTTTTAAAATCCTACATCAATAGTTTTGACCCCAGCTCTGTCAAAAACCTATAAATTGAAGTTGAAAAGGCACCTCAATCTATTATAGTTTTGAAGATATCCAAGATTTAAATATTATGTACTTGTCTAATTTGCATAAATCAAACTGCTACAACTTTGATTCATGGTTCATTGGACATATATCCCACAAATCTATCAATTGAAGCTTGAATGACACCTTAGTCTATACTGGTTTTGAAGTTATTCAAGATTTAACTTTTGTTTATTCACCTAATTTGCATAAATCAAAATGCTATATGGTTCATGCTTCATCAGATGGGGCTATGTCACAAACCTATCAATTGAAGTTAGAATGGCACCTGTATCTGTAATAGTTTTGAAGTTATTCCAGATTTAAATTGGGCGTATTTGCCTAATTGCATACATTAAAGTGATACAAGGTTGGTTCACGATTTTTACGAATGCGCTATGTCGGAACCTACCGATTGAAGTTGAAATGGCACCTCTATCTATAATACTTTTGAAGCTATTCAAGATTTAAATTTTGTGTATTCACTTAGTTTGCATAAATCAACCTGCTACAATTTTATTCATGTTTCATTGGAGGCTGTTAACCCACAAATCTATCAATTGAAGTTTGATTGACACCTCAGTCTATAATAGTTTTGAAGTTATTCAAGGTTTAAATTTTGTGTATTCGCCTAATTTGCATAAATTAGAATCCCACAAATCTGGTTCATGTTTCGTTGGATGCGGCTATGTCACAACCTGTAAACTAGAATTGGAAGGGCACCTCTATCTTTTATAGTTTTGAAGCTGTCCAAGATTTAATTTTGTGTATTCGCCTATAGCTAATTTGCATAAATCAAACTATTAAAACTTTAATTCATGGTTCATTGGATGCAGTTATTCCACAAATCGCAATAGAAGTTTGAATGACATATCAGTCTATAACAGTTTTGCAGTTATTTAAGATTTGAATTTTGCGTATTCACTTAATTTGCATAAAGTAAAACACTATAACTTTGGTTCATCTTTCATTGGATGGGGCTATGACACAAACCTCCCAGTTGAAGTGGGAATGGCACCTCTATCTGTGATAGTTCAGAAGTTATTCCAGATTTAAATTTGTGTATTCACCTTATTTGCATAAATCAAAATGATACAACTTTGGTTCATGATTCATTGGATGCGGCTGTGTCACAATCCTAAAAATCGAAGTTGGATTGGTACCTTTATTTATAATATTTTAGAGATATTCAACTTTTAAATGTTTCAAGGGCTCATAATCAGCATAATTTAAAATGCTAGTTTTTATTCATTGTTCATTAGATTGCAGGTGTCACAAACCTGCATGTGCTACTTTAAATTTTGTGTTTATCTGTGATAGGTTGGAAGATATGGAGCTTTTAAAATTTTACTTGCCACTAATTTGCATAGTTTTTAACATCGTGACTGTTCCAAACAATAGGCACAACTACACTACTAGGTCTATCACCATGCCAAGTTTGATACTTTTCGGAACAATGGTGTCCGAGAAAAACTGACTACAAAATGGACACATAACCAACCAACCAACCAACCAACCAACCAACCAAATAAATAAATAAATAAATAAATAAATAAATAAATAAATAAATAAATAAATAAATAAATAAACAAACAAACAAACAAACAAACAAACAAACAAACAAACAAACAAACAAATAAATAAATAAACAAACAAACAAACAACTTAAAACAAGAAGTCTGTGTTCACACAGACTTAATAAAGTATTGAGGAAAAACAAGAAGTCTGTGTTCACACACAGACTTAAATAATTCAAATCTGTATAGGTGACACTCCACTTGATTCCATGCTTTTTTGTAAGGCGCTGACAAATAAAAAGATGGAAACATTCACGAGATAAAGCTCACCACATCTTACAGGTCTGCAATGCAGCAGTTGATTGTTCATTCTAACCTGAATGGTACGGCATTTGGGTGAAGGTGGGAGTGAAACTGGGGTGGCGGACAGAGGAGAGGAAGGTGTGACCAGGACGCATCGGCAAAAGACGTGAGGTACAACTCGTCATATTTGTATAATATTCAACAATAACAATATTCTATGAAGCCCGTATCATGGGAAATTAAAATAAACATACATCGAAATAAATACACGTCCCAATATGACTAAGAAATCACAGGGAAGAGATACTTCCATCAGCTATCACTAGAGGCGCTGCAGTTACATACACATGTGCCGAGTCCTCCACATAGGTCCTGAAAATTATGGCTGTGTCCCACTTCTGCCAGCTTCCCTTTCTTTGTAAGTTTTTTTTTTCCAGTTCATCCTTCATAAGAAAATGATTTTCTCTTCACTTTTTGTGAAAAAATGCTTTTCTATTCACTTTTTATAAGATTTTTTTTTTCAGATCCACTGGTGTCATTTATATTTTGTTCCTGGTATTGAAACGTGAGCACTACTTTTGTACCAGTTGAATGTGGCCACTGTTGTGAAACATCACTTGTGTTTTTTGTGACCACATACCCGAGAACACAATTGTCGGTATTCTTTACTGCTTTACTAGCAATTTTAAACCACTTTAGACTCACAGGATTGCCGGTTGAACCAGGTTCTACAACTGTTCTGGATAAACCGAGTTACGCAACCGACATGGGGTATGGTAATTAGCTAACACATAAACAGTAAACATAAATCACAGTTGGCCTGTTTTTGTAAGTTTAAAACGGATCAATGAAACAAAATAAGTAATTGAAAGGAACACAAATACAATTAACAAACAGGAACACACACACAAAAAACAAACAAACAAACAAACAAAAATGCATATAGATTTACACGTCTCTTGGTTGCTAAGGGCCTTCAGTCAATCAGACAACAGGATTGCAGGTCGTTGTGAGATGTTCACAACCTGGGATTTCATCAATGATCCGGTTGAAAAATGTATGTCTGCCTGTGGCTTTCGTACGAATTTTTCGAGGAAACACTCACATAATAAGTCAAATTATAAGCAAAATACCTCGCCCCCAAAATAATAGAATTTTGGCCTACTCGTTCAGGAGTCATGCAAGCGTGTCCTCGGAGATCGGATTGCCCTTGACTTCAACCTTACGGTTCCAGTCAAGGGCGCTGCGCGAACCGTGGATGAGCCTGCAATGACTCCAGTACGAGTACTTAAGTTTATATCATTGCATACTTTGAATAAATTATTATTGCTATGGTCCATGTTTACAACAATATTTAACTTGTAGGAATTTAGAAGACCCTTGAGCCACCTGTCGGCCACCATTGGATTCAATTTGAGTTGGGATCTAGGTCCAACAGTTATTTTTACTTGACGTCAATTTTGATAAACTTTTCTATTCATATAATTTTATAAACACAGACACAGACACAGACACAGACACAGACACAGACACAGACAGACAGACACACACATGTGTGTGTGTGTGTGTGTGTATGCATGTGTGCTCACTTTACTTCAATTTGTGAAAAATATATTTCGATATTAACTTTTTGTAACTAATTGGATTCCTGCAGCAAAGCCGAATTGTTGACAAATGTTATAAATCAAGATGCTTTTGCTATTTTTATCAGACTGGTAGCTCTGGCTCTTGTACTTTGAGGATATAAAAGAAAGAAAACTAAAGTTTAAATTTCAATACTTAACGCCATCAGCAACTGTACATTTGAAACTTTGAATCACGTGTAAGGTCATTAAAACTGTGCAGCGATTACAATGGCGTATATCTGATACAAAGAAGTTGAACACACCACACTGTACCGATTATACACTATCAATATCCCTGTTATCCGGTCCCGAAAGCCGTTTCATTTGTATGTGTTGCTCATGAACAAGTCACTTTTACCTTGGATTTTTTTTACTTCGCAAGTCAAAGTCTGTCGTAGCATTGTATTCTAAAGCTGACATTGCATCTATCCCTGAAAACATTTGAAGGTAATTCACATAAAATATGTAAAGTTACACGAATTAGCGTCACTTTGAATACCTTGACTGCGTATATCTTAGGTCGTCAGATCGCCATCATATCATCAGTTTTATAATGATAAATGGTGCAATACGTTCTTGATTGTTGCATTTGAAACGCACTAAATGACGATTCACGGTAAAGCCAAAAATGTGCTGTTCAGAATTTAAATGCAAATTAAGCTAGAACTGATCTGTATGGAAAGTGAAATATTTTCTTCATCGAAGCGGGTTGTAATTTATAGTATATATGTATTTTATTCATTACCATGACATTTAAGTATTGGCTATATTAGCATAAAGCTTTTCTATGATTATCATGAATATACGAACACAATGTTGACGTTTTTTATTCAATTACTGTTCATAGGAAGACATAATAAGCTATATGTCAATTTTCAGTTCCATCTTTTAGCGCGTACGTTTAAATCACAAGACCACATAGGCCCTAGGCCCATATAGATGAGACCGGCAATATGAGCGACCACAGCATACATGCCTTGTACGGGAAGGTTGCTGGGATTGGACCACTGCCTCGATTGGACCACTTCTCTCCTGAAGCCCCTTTGTGTCGAGAAGTCTGATTGATTATTGTAACTACTTCCTTTGAAACTTTCCAGAACGCCATGAAAAGTGGGGGTACCAGTCTCCTCATTTTGCTGTAAATTTATGCAGATTAATGAAACTGTCAAGTCTGATCAAACTTTAGGGTGGCACATTATTGGGTGTAAAATCAAGTTAACAACTCGTTTTGAAACAGAATGTTAGTTGTATCGTAGGAATAAAGGTTCACTTCAGAATGCCTAAACATAGTTTCAGAAAAACATTCGGGGTCAAGGTCAATATTAATTTATTCAAAATAGTGTCCAGTTGCCACGATTGGAACCAAAAAACTTCCTTGATTGGCCGTTTGTGCCTTTGTGGTCCTATCGAGGAGATGGTGGTCCAATTCAGGGTACTTGTTACTTTTGGTCTAAAAGTGGACATATTGGCCAAATTTAAAAAATCATAATTGAAGTTTTAATTTTTTCTCGCAGTATTAAGCTCAGAATACAAGAATTCAATCCATTTTTACATTGATGGGTCGGCGGTCCATTTGTGGAAACCATGTGGTCCAATCGAAAACGAGGTATCCTCGATTGGGACACTTTCATCAAATCTTATTTTTTGTGGTAATTAAATTATTCTTTACATAAACTGGTCTTTGATAGTACCATAGTAATCTGCTTATGGATGCCGATTCATTTCATACTTCAAAACACAAAAAAGTGTCTTTGTTTTCCTGTAGCAGGCTGATGAAGTTAGGGGGTCCAATCCTGGCGACCTTCCCCTATGACGACACGTTTACTGCACGTCTCCTTTGGAATGCAAGGCAAATTCACCATTCTGCCGCCAATGGGCATGTGCTCTATTTCTCTAACAGGTAAGAAATTTGTATGACTAAAGTGTATGGGCCATGGGATATATATATATATATATATATATATATATATATATATATATATATATATATATATATATATGTGTGTGTGTGTGTGTATATGTGTGTGTGTGTGTGTGTGTGTGTGTGTGTGTGTGTGTGTGTGTAACAAGAAAAAGCCAAACAGAAGTAGAACATGCAATGATTGCGTTACAGTTTCAGAACATATGTAGGCCTGCACAATTAAAGGTAACTTGAGATTTTTTTAGACGATGCATATATTTTCAAACTTCAGCTTAAAAAAGTGAACATTTTTGACCTTTAATTCGTGGTGAAAGAGCAACCCTTCTCTGAATGAGGCGTTCTTCTAGGACACCCATAAAGGTTGACTGAAATATGTTTATTTTCTTAAAAAAATGGTATGGACTTGAATGTGTGATAAGGAGATATTTAGAAAGGTGCAATTCGAACGTGCCTTTTTCATTTATCCACTGTCCTATGATGTTGTTTTGTGGGTATTAGGGAGGTCGGAGAAAACGGTCGATAGCCCTAATTGAAGGACCTAGGTCACAGACGTCTGCTGAACCGGAGAAAATTGTTCAAAATTTCAGCAGTAATTTGTAACCGAATCTTGTACGGACCTATGCGTCGTTCCAGGAATATTTGATTCCGACTATTACGTTATTCTACCTATTTAACTACAAGCATGGAAAACTTTAGGTTTTAAGTTGAGGTTACATGTGACCCAATATTTGAACAAGGTAATCTGAGATAAAATTATAGACGCATGTGTTTTTCATGGATGGAGAAGCAGGTCAAGCATATCTTATACATGTATCAGAGAGGCAGGAAGGAAGGAAAGGTGAATGACGTCAGAACGGGGTTTAGAACGCCACCCCTCTTCATTCCGACGCAATACTGCTGCAGAAATCGTGAGGAGGAGTAAACATTTAGGCTGCGATTTTTTTGTGTATAAAGGTAATTCCAATAACGATGTATGTGGAATTTTGATTGGTATTTGGCAAAAGGCTGTAATTATATTAATTTTTTGGTAACCATTAAAACGTAAAATGCTTTTGAAACTACTAGGCTGCATGTGCCTGGCGGAAACTGATGGCTTAACCGTGAACTTAGGAAGCGATAAATGCTTTCTTATACCAAAAAATATACACAAATTTGGGTTTCCTGCCTAATGTACCATGATGACTTATATGAGAGTGCCTAAGATGTTTATTTTCATACTGGATTTTCTACTTGAAGACAATAAGATGAAGTTCAGTTAGCTTTCCTGCCAAACTAAGAACTCATTGATTACTTCAATCAAAATCGAGAAGGAACTCTTGGATTTGTCTCCGTCTGTTTTCTTCAATCGACAACGGCTTATTAGTTAATTTGTTTTTGTGATTGGCAGTCATAATATCAACGACTCCAAGACTTCATGCGATTTTTCGCTAAATTATTTCTCATTTGCCAATTATACAACTATATGTGATTAGCACAGAACATTGCATTCTTTGATTTTTAGGAACTTTAAGTGAAGTTCAACACGTCGATAGCACCAAGTCGGAACATGTTTGCAGCTTAGGTTTGAGGCCAATCAAACAACATTCTTGTCTCTGGGATTAGATTTTTTGGTTTAAACATATTTAAACAGCAAAAAACAATTGGACAACAGACTCTCCAGTCTATATAAGGGCTTATGGACATATATAACAAGACTATAATGAATTTGTGAGCACCAATGCACAGACAGGTCACGCACAGGACCAAAGATAGGAAGAGCAAAAGGGGCAAAGGGATTGGTATGCGCACACAGATAAAAATAGAAATAGTTGCACAAGATTACTGAATTTAAATTACGTTTTAAATATACCAGATAATTTAATATACTTATGGACGACCTAAGTTCCACATTTAAACTTTTTGAAATTCGTCGTCCTTCTATTCCGAACGATAAAGTTTTCGAGTTAAATTTAGCAAGTGATATTTTTTGCACTATAGTTCGTTCCGTAGTACTGCATACTTGTTGCATTTAAAGAAAAAGTGATGAATAGTTTCCTGATTAGCTCCACATGACCATGAAGGGTACTCTTCAACGCCAATTTTATGCAGATCAATGTTCAGCAGGCCACAGCCCATTCTCATTCTAGAATGGATCATGGCAATTTTCCTATCTCCAAAATGATAGAATTCGTCACGTTTTGGACTGTTCCAGTTTAGTTCCAGTTTAAAATTGTCAATATGCTCAGTAATCTTCAATGATCACGGTAATAAATTCCATTCGCGAATGGTTTACTGGAAAAAAAATATAAAATGTGTGTGTGTTTTTGTTTGTTTGTTTGTTGTTTTTTTGCCTGAATGACTCTTATTTGCTTTGTCTCTGCTGAAACGGTTCCCTATGGTAATCTGGAAAGACAAACTAGGGTTATATCATTAACAATTCTAACAGATGTACCAGTTTTTGTTTCCATCTACGCTCAGCTAATGTTTCCCAACCAGTCTCTGAGTAAATATGTTGGAGACTAGTGTAAGCAAATGCCCCATGCCCTTACCGGGCTGCATCCAGCTGAACAGTTTCAGGTCTATCCTTGTCAGGCTTTGCACAGCCATCGCAGACCATACTGGCATACTCTAGGCAAGGAAGCACAAAGGAAAAGTATAGAGATTCAAGAGAGTTTCTGTTCAACTTGTGCTGTAGACGTTTAGGACACCAACAAGGGTTTTTTTTTTTCTTAATTTTGCGATAATATAATTAAGATGACCTGACCATGAAAGATTAGAAGAAAGCCAAAGACCGAGGTGTTTTTGCACCTCTACATTTTCAAGATTATTGTTGCTGAAAATCAAGTTGGGATGATCAACAGGGTATGTTTTTTCCGCTTGCTATCAAGGATTTAGTTTTTTCAAGATTAAAAGACACGAGCCATTGATCTGAACATTGGGACATTGATTCCAGATCATGATGTAGAATCTCGGCCCCTTCAGTTGAATAACCAACTGTGATAAAGAGTGTCATGTCATCGGCAAAGAGACGTTTATCTGACCTAACAATATCCAAGGGTGCGTTTACATACACAAGAAACAGTAATGGCCCCAAAACTGAACCTTGTGGGACTCCTGCTTTGATTCTCCCCAATACACTGCCTGGCCCTGAATGACTACTCTTTGGGTTCTTGCGTGAAGATAATCATCCAAACAAGAAATAAGTGGACCTCGGATGCCTATATTTTTCAGCTCAGCTGACCTATCAGTCAGCTGAGCTTATCGTATGGGTTCCCGTCCGTCATTCTTCCGTCGTTTGTCTATCGTCCGTCAACAATTCACATTTTCGACTTCTCCTGAAAAACTGTCGGCCAGATCCACTTCAAAATTGGTGTGGATGTGCCTTGGGTAGATCTCTGCCAATTTTTTTTTCAAATGGTCACGGCCTAGTGGTTTTTGGATTTTTCATGATTTTTTGGGTTCATTTTTCGGGAAATCTTAAAAAATCTTCTCCAAAACCACTTGGCCAATTGCTTTTGAATTATACAGGGACCCTTCTGGGGACCCACAGACCTCAGTTAGTTCAACAGGTGGCGCTGCAATTTTTTCTTCTAATTTTCTATGATTTTTTGTGTTTTTACTATTTTCGACTGCTTCTCCAGCACCGTCATTAAGATTAAGCTGAAACTTGGTGGATATGTTCCTTGTGGAAAGGCCAGGTGGCACTGGTGTTGATTCCTGACTTTTAACGACTTTTTCCATTTGGGTACTTATCGGTAAATGCACTTTTTCTATTGATTACTGTGTAAGTCAATGGGCATTCTAATGCTTATTCACATTTTCGACTTCTTCTCTGAAACAGTCATCCAGATTGACTTCAAACTTGGTGGCGATGTACCTTGGGTGGGTCTCTACCAAGTTTGTTCAAATGGTCACGCTTCGATGGTCTGGGTTTTTTCTTTATGAATTTTATGTTCTGTTTGGGGGCAAATTTTAAAAAATCTTCAGCTAAACCACTCACTCAATTACTTCACACAGGAACATTCATCGGGACTCCTAGTTCTTAATTTATTCACCAGGTGGCGCTGCAATTTTCTATTTTTTCATGATTTTTGTGTGTTTTTATTATTTTCGAATTCTTCTCCAGAAACGTCATTCAGATTGAGCTGAAACTTAGTGAATATGTTTCTTGTGGATATGTTCCTTGTGGAAAGGCCTAACAAAGTTGTTCACTATGTAGCACAGCTCTGGATTTCTGATATTTAACGATTTTTTTTCAACTCGGGTACTTATTGGTAAATTCACCTTCCCTATCGATTACTATGTATTTTCGACTTCTTCTTTGAAACCGTCAACCAGATTCACTTCAAACTTGGTAGGAATGTACCTTGGGTAGGTCTCTACTAAGTACGTTCACATGCTCACGCTCCAGTGTTTTTTGGATTTTTATGATTTTTTAAATCCTTTTTTGGACAAATCTTAAAAAATCTTCTCCGACAAAACTGCTCACCCAGTTGTTTTGATATCACACGACAACACTCCTCGAGACTCCTAGTTCTTACTTTGTTCCCCAGGTGGCGCGGCCATTTTTTTTTTTCTTAATGATTTTTTGTGTGTTTTCCATATTTTCAACTTCAACTCCAGGCCCGTCACTCAGATTAAACTGAAACTTGGTGGACATGTTTCTTGTGGAAAGGCCTAACAAAGTTGTTCACTATGTAGCATTGCTCTGGATTTCTGATATTTAACGATTTTTTTTTCAATTCGGGTACTTATAGGTAAATTCACCTTCCCTATCGATTACTATGTATTTTCGACTTCTTCTTTGAAACCGTCAACCAGATTCACTTCAAACTTGGTAGGAATGTACCTTGGGTAGGTCTCTACTAAGTACGTTCACATGCTCACGCTCCAGTGTTTTTTGGATTTTTATGATTTTTTAAATCCTTTTTTGGACAAATCTTAAAAAATCTTCTCCGACGAAACTGCTCACCCAGTTGTTTTGATATCACACGAGAACACTCCTCGAGACTCCTAGTTCTTACTTTGTTCCCCAGGTGGCGCGGCCATTTTTTCTTTTTCTTAATGATTTTTTGTGTGTTTTCCATATTTTCAACTTCAACTCCAGGCCCGTCACTCAGATTAAACTGAAACTTGGTGGACATGTTTCTTGTGAAAAGGGAAAACAAAGTTTTTCACTAGGTGGCACTGCTCTGGATTTTTTTTATCTTTAATGATTTTTCAATTTGGGTACTTATCGGTAAATGCACTTTACCATTGATTACTATGTCAAACTTGGTAGGGATGTACCTTTGATTAGTGTCTACCTATTTTGTCCTATCCCAAGTTCACAGAACCACAAGTGTTATGAATCTCTAGGTCAGCTGAGCTGGGCTGGTCACATAGCCCTCTTGTTTAGTTTGTGTGTTAACCCTAGATGATCCACCCAATTGATTTTTTGCAAAACAAATTGTCATTTTCATATTATATTGTAATAAAGAATAAAGGCCCACCATGACATGGGATCGTGTTTGCTACCAAAGTGTACCAGTGGCTTTAACAAGCTTTTTTTTATCTGTCAAGAGCTGCATTTTATGGTATCTTGGCTGTATATATTTCATTATGGAAATAAATGCTTTTGTTCAATTATTTCATTTTCTGGTCTAAAGAATTCCGTGCACGCGCTTATGATTTTCCATAGGAAAATATATGCCAGGACATCCTAAAGGTTTATGTGCATTAAATCATAACAGGCCAGGCTGTGCAAGATATACCAGAGGACGGACGTGCTTTACTCTGTCGCACGTCAGTGATACAGAGGTAAATACGCGCGTGCGTTCGATCGAGAACCTGTTGATGGCTTTAGATTTGATTGAATCAAAGCTGGTGAATAACCAATGAATGAGAGTGCCCAAGGGCACATCTGAAACTAGCGTAGCTGTTTATGGTTCAAAAACTATGTTGTAAACATATGCGACTGAATTCCTCGGGTAACTCTCCTTGTAACGCAAGTAGGGTACACATTTGGATTTCTTGACATTATCTTAAACCTCCCCACTTGCCCGGGTCCACTTGTCGCCAAGCGAAATACTTAAAATAAAGTGCAGTGAACATAAATGATCAATATTACGCAAGCGCCATGATGTTAATGATTACATATGTACTGTGGATCAACTAGGAGTAGTGCACTTTTTGGATGCTGCATGCTTCAACTAAAATAATGATTTGATTGAAACTTTACCAAAAGTGATCTTGTGCATATCTGCGTTTATATTGAGAAATTCTTAAAGGTAATGTGGCAAAAAAGCAAAAATGTACTTTCTAGTGATATGCGTCTTGGAGGGAATCCACAAGATTACAAAACAATTCATTTACAACTCAGCATATTTTAAATACTATATTTTTAACCCTGAGAACATTTTGCCATGTCAGATCAATATTAGGCCGCATGTACGATGTCAAACTATTAATGTTTATTTGGGAGGAGGTATACAAGTATTAAATATAAGCCTTCTCACAAGCATGCAGAATGTATTCCATCTTTATTAATATTTATATTGTGTCGCTGTAAGTCGATCTTAGTGTTCGACACAATATTCACGTTTTGTCAAATGATTGCACATGTTTTAAGTAATGAAAGAATACTTCAATCCGTTCAGTAGATACTTGTTGATATTTTATATCAAGGATTCCTGTGTTAAAATTTGAATGAAACTGCAAGATGAGCTATATTTAACAATCTCCGTTTGCTGGAGGTTTTCTGTAAGTATCCGTAACTTTGTTTTGACAAAATATCAAGAAAGTTGACTTTGATTTGCTTTTATTGAAGTCATGATCTACATATTTAAAAACATTGTTTGGCGGTAGTTGACCTTTAATTGTATAGGTCAGGACCTGCACATGCATATGATATATCTAGTTTTTGCATTATCAAAATTTTGAGCAGACTAACCTTGTGAAAGTTTTTTTTTTTAATTTTAGCATATAACATGAATATATCAAGGTCAAGGTCGTTTGGCCATCGAAGTCGGTAACAGATATTTTTGAAAATACATTTTTGGCCGCAACTGAATTTCTGTGTCCATGGGTTTACACCTATTTTAATTTAACAGTTTAATCCCCCGCAAAAATGTTTTGGTTCTTCGCATAGGACTATAGCGTGACACTGTCCAGTTCAGGGGCAAGGTTGAATTGGCACATAAATGCACGATCAACACGTGGGGAAACATTTCCACATAACCCCATTTCTTTTCCATGCCTTGGCGCCATTTTGTTGGTCAATAAGTAATCTCAAATAACCTTTTCTTAAGTTGCATATGATATTAAAAAGGTTTAGGTAAATATCCATCAAAATTTTATGAGCATCACATGGATATACATGTTTTGTCCGTAACTCCATATAGCGATAATTTTGTTTAATTTGCATGAGTTTGTATCACTTTTGTTCCAGTACATATGTTTTTGAAGCAATAAGTTATATTTGAAATTACCTTATACGGGTCATGGTTAAAGTTATTTGGCCCTTAATCAACATGTGACTTAAAAACTACTCCCGAAACAGACCATCAAAGTTGCGGTTAGACACCATCTCTGTAGCCAGCAAGTTGACAACCTGTGTAGGTAAAGCAGGTGAGGCATCAGCATTGCTGGGACCCCCCCCCCCCCCATATATATATATATATATATATATATATATACTGGAAAAAAATGCTGACTCAGTACATAAACTGTTCGAGTCTCGCTAGATCCAAACATAAAGATATATTTTCGACATTTCCATAATGCTGTTGAAACTAAGTCCCCGATTCTGGAAATAAATGCCGACTCAGTTTATATACTGCACAATCGTGTTGAAATGGTACTCGCGTATAACTACCTCCATTGAACCACTATTTTTTAGGATTGGGGATTTGGTTGAGTGGATATGTGTGTCTCCCATTTCAGCTAGGCGACTGGTGCCAATGGGTGCAAGTTCGATGTTTCGCTCGTTCCGAACACACACACACACACACACACACACACACACACACACACACACACACACACACACACACACACACATATGTATGTATGTATGTATATATATACTAGTATATATATATATATATATACTAGTATATATATATATATATATATATATATATATATATATATATATATATATATATCATGCAAAGTTGGGGACTAAAGAGGAAGCTGGACACCACTATGCCACACTTTATGGTGGCATGAACCTGAGACATGGCGAACATCCCCAACCAGTGAACTTCATCCATTTATTTAACTTGTACACATGAGCAACATCTGGATGTGTAAAAATCAATCGGTGTTACGATCCAAAGTATATTTCACGAATTCTCTATTTTTAAGATACAATGACATGCTACCAAAAGCAAAGATGGTATCATTGTATCCTGCCCCTTGTCTTGTGTGATACCATTTTAACATGCTGATCCTTAAATTCGGTGATACATAAGGTACTTGCATGTTAGGAATTGATGATGTCTGGGTGCCAACACAGACATTCTGTTTTTGTTGGGTTTCTTTCTTTCTTCCTTTGGTTCTTCCGATTCTTCTTTTTTTATCAGCAATTTTGTCCGACAGTTTTCTCAAACAATTAGAAACTCCAAACTTGGTACAATTATAGATCCATAGATGAAGTACAGCCTTTTTACGAAGAGGAGTGAACATTTTGAAAATTATGCAAATTAGAGTCATGTGAATCTTAACAGTCCACAAACATGGGTATGGTAGCTGGGACAGTTGGTGGCAAAAAAGTTTAGGGTGTGGCATACTTGCCAAGCAACACACTGGTCTGGTCTGGTAGCTGGTGACATCTGGTGGCTGAAAAAGGCAGTTCAGGGTATCGGAAGGCTGCCAGGCAACAAGTTCTTCGTAAGTGGAGATCAAGCTAAAACCTCGAAAAGTCAATACTTCTCTTTGAAGTGTTGACTTGAGCATAACACTTCGTAGGTATGAACAGCAAAACATACAACTAAAGGAGCAAATACATGTTAATATCTATATACCTCACAGCCTTTATGGTGGATGGCAACAGAGAGGGGCCAGTCATATATGAAGACTGTTGTATCTCATGCTGTGTGGATGAAAAGTCACACTAAGAAATGTCCCCAGGGCATAAATTGGCATCTTACTCTTGAACATTGAAACAGCCAAATTTTGTTTTCACATTTTGACAACGATTGAAGAAGTTCAAAATACATGCCACAGCTACACAGTACTTCACACCCTGTAGTAAGCTGAAACAAGATCGGGTATCAAATGCCTGTTGTGTCTTCAACATCTTTACAGCAAACAACCAGTGTATTCATGTACTTTCCAAGTAACATAGAGATATCCAGGCCAGACAGAGAACTGCAAGATGGTTCCCAAGTTCCAAGGCATCTTGAAGCCTGGGGAACAATTTCACCAGTGACAGCATACTTGAATGCTTTTCGTGGCAACTTACTGATCAGACCAGGAATAACTTGACTAATTATCTACAAGCAGTTATGCATGAGTCACACACACACACACACACACACACACACACACACACACACACACACACACACACACACACACACACACACACACACACACCTTCCAGCTCTAGTGAGGAGGGGTCATACCAGTTCACACACAAGGCAAATTACATAATCACAATTCTTGCTTTTACTTTATGTGAGGAAGCGTTCAAATTGTTGGATTTTACGGCTTTGTGGAATTTAGTGTTTAAGTAGACTTGTTTGAGTGGGGGTGGGAAGGGGTGAAGCTGCACGTAATGAAAAGTTTTTCAATGTCTATGCTATGCTCAACCTCAATCATAAATCTGTGTTCCAGAATGCTCCCTCACTGATGAAGTAGCGTGCATAAAGGTTAAGTAACTTGTGTACACTTTCAATATACAGTTGTATTTTTGGCATCATCAGAGATGCATACACGTGTGTCAGTGTCATTACCATATCCAAAACGTTTTCCTAATGAAACAAATCCAAGTCAATTCCGATCAAAGGCAATGTTCCTTGGTATGTATAGCTCAATCACAAATTTATAGTTCGTTTGTATCCAAAAGAGTCCAAAACGTACATCCAAAGGTCCATAGTAGTGCATTGACTCGGCATCCGGGTACCCGGGACCCCCCCCCCCCCGTCAAAATGCCTAAAAGTTGGGTCCCGAATCCAATTTTCAATACCCGACTACTTTTGACATGAATAAACAAATTACAGAGATATGTGCATTTCTGCCTTTTTCATTGTAATGTTCTTCATTTTGTTTATCCTTTTCTTTTTTCTCTGAGGAATAGGCAACTTGTCGAATGGTGGAATTATTACACTGTAGGCGTACCTGAATAAAAGCAAGTTAAAATATGTTTCTGTGTGTCATTTCAGTAAGGGTTTTTGCAGCAGGTACCCGGGTCCCGGGAATTTAACATAATTTATTTGCGGGTCCCGGGACCCGACTTTTTCCCCTAAGTCAATGCACTTGTCCATAGGGCCAAAAAGGCCATGTCTAGTTTCAACATGACAAGCTATTTCAGCTGACTTCCGCAGATTCTTTTGTCACAATTACTGTCACCGTACACCAAACTTTGTTTTCCAAATATTGTATATTATTTTTGTGGTCAACAATTTTTGGCTAATCTGAAGCCAGCCTTTTTGTCTGCTGAAAACAGTGAATCGCGTCAACTTGACTGGGTGTCATTAGGCAATTATTTTGTACCAATTCAGTACACCATTAGAAGACTATTCATACGCAGAAACTCCAGAGTAGGCCTGATATACTTCCATACTTGGCTTTTTAATGAAAATGGGTGAGAGTTTTGAAAACTATGACAAATTAAGGCTATTTAAAAATTTAAACTTTGAATATTTTCAAAACTCTTATAGGCAGAGGTGTCGTTCCAACTTCAATTCATAGGTTTGTGCTCTAAGTACATCCAATCAACCACCAAAAAAAAAAAAAAAAAAAAAAAAATAGAATTTTACTTTATGCTGATCAGGGGCACTTGAAAAAATAAAACGTTCAGCATCTTCAGAATTATTATCGGTACAGGATGTCATTTCAACTTCAATTCATAGGTGTGTGCTCTAAGTACATCCAATCAACCACCAAAAAAAAAAAAAAAAAAAAAAATAGAATTTTACTTTATGCTGATCAGGGGCACTTGAAAAAATAAAACGTTCAGCATCTTCAGAATTATTATCGGTACAGGATGTCATTTCAACTTCAATTCATAGGTGTGTGCTCTAAGTACATCCAGTAAACCATGAACAAAAAAAATGGTTTTATACCTAACGGGGGGGGGGGGGGGCTTGAAAAAAATAGATATTGAAATGTTTAAATACCTACCTTCAAAACTATTATGTATAGATGTGTCATTTCAATTTCACACCCTATGTTTGTACATCATCAATTTTGTTCAGAGCTAAAATAATGCAAATTTGGAGTAAAATAGCAGACTTGCATGTACATATTTGTGATAGGCCAGGCATAAAACAGGCCTTGATCTATCACCAGGTTAGCAATTAGTATATGCATATGTACACTACCAGGATTTATTGTTTACACTCATTTCAGACGTAACACTTTTATGCCACCATTTGGTGACCATTTTGTCATCAGTCCATGCTGTAGTGTCAACAGTGACCCATAAATGAGTCAATGTTGCAATAAATATACTAGAATTACCTAGAGTTTCTCACTACATGACCAAATCTTGCTTTTTTTGCTGACACTTGACATTCTGTTGCTTCAAGAATTCTTTCCTTCTGTCTAGCATTTCTTTTTTTTAGTTGTTGATTTTTTCAAGTCAAGAGCATTATTTTGCTTTTCATGTTTTCTGTTATTTAGCTTTACAATTTCATTTTGAATGTACAAGGCAACAACTTTCCTTTATTGTCACACAGACAGATTTGCTTTGAAGCAATCTTCTTTTCTAGTTATACAAGTATGCACCAGTTTACACTGCAAGATTTTAATCGGAAGTGAGTGAATGGGTGGTTTCCAGCGTTTAAAAAAAAAGTATAGACCCATATCTTTTACATGGATTGCGAAGTAGGCCAAGCCCATATTAATCACTCTCCATGGCACAGATGGTGGTGTATACTTTCATACCTACATATAGGTTTCCAGCGTTGCGACTTGTAACAAGTTTATTCGCAATCCATATTCAATTATGTTTGTTGAGGCATTGATACCATGAGAATTAAGCACACAAATACAAATAAATTTTAATATGAATAACTTCTATTGTTACAATCTATTTTTTTTATGGAATGTTCCATATTCCTGATAAAATACGGTAGGTTATTCTTGGTGGAGGTTAACGATATATCCAGTAAAGCCCCACTTGAAACTCTGAAGAGAATTGTACATCCCGAGCATGACAAGGGATATGGTTCCGGAGTGTGGCTCCTGGAACGGAGAGGACAGATATGCCAACTGTCTCTCACCATCAGACAAAATACCTGAAATTAGCCGAAATTTGACTAATTTACGGTGCGTGTCCCTCATCAAAATTGTGCATTTTCTACTATTTTTCTTTGTTTACTATTTTGTGTCCCTGATGGTCTTGACCACTTGTCCATGAAATGACACTTTGAGTGTTAGCATCCTTGAGATGATTGGTGGGAGTAAAGTTGATAATGGCTGGATGCTCTTGTATCGCATGAATGAATGTATGAAACTGGGGTAAAACATTTTGTAGATAGTGGCGGATGTAATCCTTGACAAATTTTCCAAAGGAGTATGTAGCTTTGTGGTGCAGCCTCTGACTTGCGCTAATGCACTTGATGGTCCTTAATCTCGACGATGGCGGCATCCTCGGGTGTAATTGTAATATAATCCATGTAGCCCTATTTTTTAGTCTATATACGTAGAATATCGCCTTGCGTAACGCCACTTTCCCAGTCTCTACTGCGGTAACCTAGGAGGGGTTGGCCTAAGACCAGAGTATCAAACACGGCAATCGCAAATCATTTTTCCCCAGAAATTTTCCAATGGGCATTCATACTTGTCGCTTTGGTTGACATCTTGACCATTGAAGGATAAATCAAATGAATTTACCACGTATTGTATTCGTTCTGGTCACTAAAGAGAAGCATTGGCGTAGTTTTTCCTATCTGAAAGCTGGGTGTATTTACATACAACCATTTTGTGGCATGTGCAAGCAGCCAAAGACTGCTGAACAGTGCCCAGAGGAGGCCCTCGCAACATGGGCCCCCTCCCCCACAAAAAGTTTGAAATAGCACATTTAATGGTGCATTTGGGGAACAAAATAAAAATCTCTTCACCCTTTTTTTCAAGTTAAAATAAAGTGATATTCAAAGCCATATTTGAGCGATTCAGATTCAGATTCAGATTGAGAATGCTTTTATTTAACCCAAAGAAAACAATAGAAATTTTAACATATGACAATTACTGGCCAGGAGACCCTCATGAAGACCACAAGGCCGCTAGCATGTGGGCCACCCGGAAAACTCGAATACAATACAGTATATATTTATGACATGAGTAACGGAGTAATTTAAATTTGATAAGCGATCTAGAGGTACTGGAAAAAGGAAATTGATATTCAGTTTTTACAAACATTGATAATAATTAATATAATTTTTCTGTGTTGCATAGATAGGTCGCGTTTATCTATTACATATATAGCAATGAGAAATTGAACATAGTTTGTGTAACCTTGTAAACTATGGATGCTTACTTTATCAGTTATTCGTTTTGGGGTTTCATTATTTGTTTGACTAGACTGTATCTTCATGTGATGCAAGATTTAGAAAATTCATGACTCACTGTATTAATAAAGATGCTTCGTCTTCTAGTGTTATGGTCATGGACCTCAGAATTCAGTATAATTGAAATTTGATTAAAATATTTAGGTGAAGATTTATTTACCAATTTATAGTAAAATTTAAGTTGATGTAAATTAAATATATCTTCAAGTTTTAAAAATTGTAACTTTCACAATAGGTTCAATGTGTGCATTATAAGTACTTAATGTAATTATTCTAAGTGCTTTCTTTTGTCACGTCTTTAATTGACTAAATTGATAACCCCAGTTTAGAATTGAAGATGTCGTAAAATAATTGAATTGTAAAGAGTAATAAGTATATTTACAGGAAGAAAGTGTTTAAGCCTATTTAATATACTATTTACCTTAGAGATTTTTACTGAAACATTGTTAATTGGCTTTTCTAACTTAAGTGTTTGTTATTTGTAAGTTCCAGAAAATTGAAATTATCAGCTGACTGTAAGTATACATCATCCATATACAAATCTGGTATAGCCACCTTTTTGAGTCATATAAAATACCATAAATTGTGTTTATTAGTAATCAGTGACAAGCAATTTATTTTCAGCCAATCACTTATATTTATTAATTCATTATTTATATTGATATTTAATTCAGTTTCAGCAATTGTTTTGAAAGAACTTAAAGTGCTAGATAAAGTAGTGTCATCAGCATATATCGACATCGTTAAAACCGGCCCACTTCTAATTGGTACCGGTACCCTTTTCTGTCACAGTCCCAGTACCATAAATTGCAGTCTTCATCTCACCCCCAGATGTCCTGCTGACTTTGTGGAGCAACAACGAGCTCGTCTGTTAAACAGTCGACTCAAGAGTCAGTCTCTAGGCTTGACGATCTCTCATTTCTACAATATTTTCCATAGAGATAGTCCTTCCGACTTGAAGGTCAATTTTGAAATGCCTCAGACTGTCCACGATTACAATACTAGGGCGAGTTCTGTAAATGTTTTGGAGGTTAAAATTAATTTTCTTGCCCAGATCAGTTTTTACCTCAGCTGAGGTGTCGGGCAACTGAGTCATCCGTCCATCTATTCCATCGTCCGTTCATAATTACATTTTCGAATTCTCCAAAACTGTCTGTCAGCTGTTTTTAAAAAACTCGGCCCTCCGTCTCCATAAGGTGGGTCTTTACCAAGGTTTAAAACAGTTCAGGGCCCGCTGATTTTGGATTTTTCATGATGTTTTTGCTTATTTTCTGGAAAAATTTTCAAAAATCTTCTAATCGCTGGGCCAATTGCTTCAAAATTGGACAGGGACACTTCTGGTTTCCCCCTAAAAGCTGACTTGGCGCTGCAAATTTTCTATTTTAAAAATATTTTTCCTGTGTTTGTGCTGTTTGGAGTCACTGCTGCCTTTGTGCAAATATTCATGCGCCACTGATGTTTTAATTTGTTGAATTATTTAATTGATCCTTTTTACTCAAAATATTAGATAATCTACTCCGAAAGCTCTTGACCAATTGTTTTTGAAATTACAAAGGGACACTTCTTGACACTCCTACATCCTAATTTGTTCAACTAGTGGCAATGCGATTTTTTTCTCTTTCTATGTTTTTTTTTGTCTGTTTTTGTAATATTTGACATTTTCTTCCAAAAAGCTCATTATTTCATGTTCTAAATTCATGTATATTTTTCATTGTCACAGATGTTCTGATAAGAGTGCAGCTAAAAGCGAATCCCTTGGAAATAATTCTCCGGTTAACTATAATGCCCTATCCGTGGTGGGCAACGTCTGTATTTATTGTAATCTTTCATACAACTTTTAGGTTATTTATGTGTGCCCTTTTGTATCCTATAATTTAAGATCAACATAAACGTCTAGTTTAGAGTAATATTTTATTCAGGCTGGCATGAAACTAAAGCATGTGTGAGGGCAAGGTTGAAACAAAGTCGCATTTCCTGTGATTGGTGTTGGAAAGCGCACCAGCCACTTGAACATTTTTTCAGTGGTACGAGCATTTTCATCCGGACAGAAAGTGCAAACAAATATTTGCCCGGGTAAAAATATTGACATTATGGGCAAATGATTTTCAGATTTTTTTACACATTACCTTCGATTTCCACAATCTTGATACAAAATAGCGGTCCTTCTCCGGTGTATTCTACGTTTTGATTGACGTACATTAAAGTCAACAGGACCCGTGTCGGCTGTTGAGCTGCACCTGGTGAAAAACATTTACAGTAAAACCTGTCCAAGTGGGAACCTCCGCTAAGTGAGCACCTGTGTTTAGTGGGCACTGTTGCCTGGCCCAGTTCCCTATACTTCCCATTAATGGACCTGCGCTAAGCGGGCAATTGTCCCAAGTGTGTACTTTTGCCCGGTCCCAAGGGCGCCCACTTAACACAGGTTTTACTGTACACTTCATTTTACATTTGTAAAAAAGATTTCTACATATGTGCAAAGATTTAGTGTTAGATAACGTAAAGCGGGGCCAAATTGCCGTTGTACAAGAGCACAATTTTGTTTTAATACAAAGATTCGAGGCCCATTGACATCTGGACGCTTTAGGCAGGTTCTGCTCAGCCGCCCACAGCTCTCTCCGCTGAGCCCTTTGCTGTCATCTCTGCTCCTCAAGAGCTGGATACAGCATGTTATAGGCAAGTATGACATGTCGGAAGTGTGGGACCTGAAAAAGCTGCAGTGTTCACAATCTCCACCATTTAAGTGCTAATCCGACTATAGCAGTGCCACTCTGCATGATGAAAGTGATTTAAGATTACAAGTGCTCATGGCGAGACCTTTCATTCAAATACTAGAAAGCCTAGGTGTATGAGGATTACAAATCGAATGCATGACAATGGTCCCCTGCAGTTTATATAAAGGAACTGTTGAATATTTTTTCGAAATTAACATTACATTGTGCCTCTTATGAGAGATAATGTACGACAAGGATAAAAATGGTTGCTCCTGCACTATCTGGTTGGGAGGCAAAGTGATATTAATTGTTTACAAATATTATCGTTATTCCATTTAGTCGCTTCCCTTGAATTAATCAACAATGCCTTCTCAGATGGCAGGGTGAGGTATGCGTCAGGGTTCTCTTGAGGGACACTGATTCCAACTGCAGTGATGGGAATGTAACTTGCCAACCAAAATGCGCGATGTGTCCAGCTATTAGTTCCTCTGAGGAAGGAGAATAGATTGTTAATGCTGGAACAAATCCTTCCTGGATAAGTCTAACAGCATCTTCCGGGCTCAGGGGGTCGTTTGGCCCATATTGTTATATGGTTATTTCCCGCACCATCTGATCAGGGATGCCTCATTTGGTCATGCAGCTACAATTGGCCAGATTGTGCGTCAACAGTGGATAAATATAAAAGAACCATTTAACTCACTTTTTTTCTCCGATGCAGCTATGTCGGTTGACTAGACACGTCAATGAATCGAGTTCACATTTTGCCATTCTACGTTTGTCAACTTTTTTACCATTTTAAAATACAAAAATGATGCATTAACCCTTAAAACCGCAATTTTTCGACGGAGACACAGAGAATCCAGTACACGTGTGGCCCATTGGCATTGAGGATAACGTGGAGATCTCGAGTTGTTGGATTTTCATGTCGCGAGCCTGCGCGGAGCGAAAACATGAAAATCCAACAGCTGGTGATCCCAACGTTATCCCCAATAGGCCACCCATACTGGATTTTCTTTCTCCTGTGTCTAAAAAGGGAAAATACGCACCAAATCGAAGTTCTATTGGAGAAATATGTTTGAAAACGACTCCATTGTGAAAGTGGGAGGAGTCGGTATTTTAGTAATAATAATAATAATAATAATAATAATAATAATAATAATAATAATAATAATAATAATAATAATAATAATAATAATAATAATAATGATGATGATGATGATGATGATGATGATGATAATAATAATCATAATATTTTACCCCCGAGAAAACGAGGAACATAAAAAGTATACATCTAAATAAAGATACAGAACTGAACATGAACAAAATAATACACAAAGTATAGCAAAATGACTCAGAATGACGTAAATAAAAGTTCATTATCATAAGCACGTAAATCATACAGAAAAATCTTATCTTGGCACGTAAATACAAATTATAAACACATGAATCCGGCTTAAAAGAAAACATAGAAATAATAACTTAAAAGACAGATGATTGATTGGGCCATTTTTCTTGAGATGCTATAAGGTTTGTTGTACTCTGGTCGTCCAAGAAGAAAGCGAAGAGAATCTACTATTCATGACTCTGGTAGAGTGCGGGAAGGTTTAGGGATAGTGATATGCTTGACAGCGCTGAAACGAGTTTTTAAGAGTGAAGGGTCGATGTTGGCAAAATAGTAAATAGTAAATAGTATTAGTAAATGCACCATGGCCTCTCATTGGTTTTTCTCCTACTTGAAACCAACGAGTGACAAATCAAATGAAAGATTACAATTAAAACCTTATCCCTCATACCCATGTGGGATAACACATGCAGGATAAACTTCAAACACAGGAGAAAACAGCTTTCCCAGTGGAGGGGGGGGGGCACATTGCGCACAAAGTGACCCAGGGAAACCTGTTGACATGGGTCATAAGTTTTGCGGACACCGGGGACTTGAATGTCTGGGAGAAGGACTTTTACTCTTGAACATCTAGAAATTATCGCTGGATGTATGACTTGAGTTAAGAATTTAGACAAGAATAAGACGTCTTTCTTTGCTAAAGGGATTTGAATCCTGATTCAGCTTAATGATTCAGATTTGTACAACTTTTGTCGTAAATAGCACTTAAAGGATAAATACATATTCTATTTGGAAAGAAGGTGTCTTCAGGAATACTATTGGCCTGTGTTTTGAGTGTATTTTGTATTCTGTGTTTTGAATTATGGGTCAAGTGCAAGATACAGTAAAGTTCCAATGCAGTATTTTTATTTATTGTTTGTAAAGAAAAAAGAATAAAGCAAACTACCTATGCATGCATATGCAGCTGTATTATTCTAAAATGTGCTTGGGAATGGCGTTCTAAGCATTTAGATTGCAGCAGGAACCGAACCCTCTCCAACATTCCCATCTGCACAAAACATCTCTCCAACTTACAAAGAGACGCAATTAGCACAAGAGCGCGTGTGCATATTGCATTGTTCAAGCCAGTTATGAGTGAAAGAACGGCCAACATGATGACAAAAGCGTACAGAAACCATTAGGCGAAAAGGACAAACTGGTAATGCCAACCAGACCCCCGATGTCAAAAGCACAAACAGATCCTGTCAGTCTGTGCACGTGCAAGCTGTATCATCTCTTGTGAGGTCATGAAGACATTTTGAGCACACTTTCTTGGGCATCATACTTAGTGTCCCCTTGTGTTACGTCATTTCCGTTTGCATATTATAATAATTGTGAATGTTGCTTTGATAATAGAGGCGGTGTCACAAAACACATCCAAACGGCGGAAATGTTTCATTCGCTTGGGCTTTCTTCATTGGAATTAAACATCAGTTTGTCACTTGTTTTGTGAAGATATGGGGATAAAGGTCTTTTGAGCTCCTGCAGGGAATGTACATATGCCACACTGTTTGTTTGTTTGTTTTTCTTTTGGTTCTGTTCTCCGTCTTTCATCACACGATGAACACAAGGATGTGTATTACTGTTGTTCAGTATGTCTTATACAGAGTACAGTATGCAGATATGTGCTGCGGTCTGCTCTTTTCCAGGACCTGCAAGGCACCAAAATAATCTTTATAATCATACTCGATCAAAAGATGAAATTCACAACAAATACATGTACACATACAACATAAGTACAAAAGTGAAGATATTTTACATCCACACCACACATTAAAACGGATTCAATTTCCAAAAACTAGCACACCTCTAGCCCTGAACGTTCTTAATATTAAGTACACATACAAACTATCACGAGCAGTGTACGTTCGGAACAAAATCATCCTTGGTGATGGAAAAACCCACGAGCCTTTTCAAGCGAGTGGTTTCCGCCACCAAGCATGATTGTTTGTATTTATCCCATAATATTTCATTGACAAAGCATATTTTATCATGGTAAAACAAAAAGAAAATAAACATTTTAAGTACAAAAAGGCCGCTTTAATGTTGCAAATGTTGTATTCCATTTTATCACTCATGAATAAATGATCAAAAGCAAAGTAAGCAGTCATTTGATCCCCACATCACAAAATCCCAATAGACGTCATTGAAGGGATAACTTGCTTACAAAAAACCATATCTGTAAATCGTCCTTTTATTTTCGTCTGATAGTCTCTGTTATGATATAAATGTCGTTGTTGAATCCAGGTGATCTTACATAACGTTCATATGATCATGGTTATGTGCAAATACAACCGATAATAGCATTATGGAACTCTCTGGATATTAGCACAAGGAACGCAAGCAGTATCTCCCAATTTAAGACTAAGCTGAACAATTCCACCTCAAAGGTTCCAAGTCACTTCTACTGCGGCTCTCGAAGAGGTCAGTTACTGCACGCTCGACTCCGCTCGTCCTCTAGTTCATTGAACGACCACCTCTTCAGACACAATTTAATAGACTCTCCCCGGTGTTCCTGTGGTTACGTCAGAGTAACCACAAGGCATTATCTTCTTGAATGCAACCGTTATTCTCGTGCTCGAGTAACACTAGTAAGTCAGTTACCTAACCACATCAACCTAAACACCAATAATCTACTATACGGCGACCCAAGCCAACCAGAGAGTGCAAACAGTCACTTATTGAGAACAGTCCATGATTATCTTATTCAGACTATTAAGCGTTTCTAACTTCTCAGTGTGTTTGTGAAAAGTTTCATCTGACCTGTTGCATAAATGCATCCCTCTGTGAAACCATTGCATTAATACCATAAGTTAGCATTATTGTATATGACAATGTATGTAGTGTATATATTACCCACCATCTTGTTGATGAAATTGTGAAATTCATTTGATGTACACGGAGAGGAGTTCATATTAAGTGCTCTGCACTTTTTCTCCAATCCTTTTTCACTTGGTGAAATAAAATATATTTAAACCAAATACAAATTGGTTACGAATTGTGCACACGAGACCCGATACATTGCTTTATGACTGCTTCCTTTGTAACGTTGATAATATTTAAACGGGAAAATTTAAATGGATATTGTCATTAAGATATGTATTCCAGATGTTTGGTTTCAACAGAATGTAGGAGAATGTCGGCTCTAAGACTGAGGAATTTCCTTCAAAAACTTTGGACAAAAGACCAAAACGAAGATTCAATGTTCAGTGGGCGAAATCTATGGAAAATAATTGCGGAGAAGACAAAAAATTAAGAACTTCTGCAAAATTTAAACGAAACTTTGAAATGGAGAAATATCTACAATTAATTAAGGATCGTTCATGGCAGAAGAATTGCACTCGATTTAGAATAAGCGCCCACAATTTAAAGATTGAAACTGGTAGGCATAAAAGACCCCACAAGATCCCGTTGGAAGAAAGACTGAGAAAATTGCAATGAAATAGAAGATGAGATACACTTAATAACAGCATGCAAAATTTACGATACTGAACGTCAAAATTTATATAGCACCTTAGATGACATTTTCTCACCCTTCTCTGATTTAGTTGACACAGATAAATTTGAATTTATAATGAATTTAGACGATAGTGATAAAATTGTTTCTGTAATGATTTTTTTCTCGGGCGTTGTTGACAAAATGGGAGTATTTTATTATTTAAAAAAAAAAAATTTTAACTGATAATTCTTTACGCCTTATGTTACTTGTTGAGATGCAAGTTTTGACTGTCGTATTGAGTATTTGTGTTTGATGTTTCTTTATTTGTGCTTGTATTGTGTGTCTGTATGTATAGCAAAATATTGCAAATGTAATTGTGATGCAGCTAATAAAGTTGATTTCATTTCAATTGAGGGTATTGGCTCAGTGCTCTCTGTCTTTACATACCACTCCAATAAGAGATCACCTTTCTTGAAAGACCACCTCTTTCAACTTAATTTATCCGTACCTTTCACATTGTTAAGATCATTTATGCTGAGATATAAAAAAATGGTGGGTGGTCTCTTAAAAAATAGAGTAAGTGTGTTCAACCATGCGTTGCGTCATTGGGTGCTTAATATAAATATATTAGTGAAGAAACACAGCAGTCTCCAAAGAACAGCAGTAATAGTAGGAAAAAAGTATGTTTGATGCACATTTATGCTTATAACGAAAGTGTCCATGTAATTTGTAAATAATCGAAGTTTCGTGTTACAACTACAAGCATATTGGAACAAACATTAATGTGTTCGTCTTGAGTCTGGTCGCGGAATCAGGGTCAAGTTGCCTAAAATTGGACCTGCAGCAGCCCCCGTCCCCGGGTAAGGATAGCTTTACTCTGTAAGATTCCCTTAGCAGCCCCCCCCCCCCCAAGCACGTCAATGTATGCTATAACGACGAGAATGCATAATTTCATTTTTGTCTGTAAACGTCAGTATACAGGGCAATGATGTATCATCTGCACAGTGATATATCCACTGAGACGTGTGACAAGGTCAAACAGGACAATCAGGAAAACATCTCAACCAACAATTTAATCTTCAGTAAATGTATTATTTCTGAACGTCTGCAATGTACTGAAGTACCAACAATCAATGGTTTGCCAAAGTCATCACTAGTACAGCCTCTCTGCATTGATCCTCTCAAGTTCGCGACGATTCCACCTGGAGTTTCTGCCCCTACCGTCCCGCGACACTTATGAAAATCCTCCTAGAGTCCTGCTTCTCTGTCATGCACCCTGCAAAGTCCACAACCACGCAAATTGAATTTTGTCTTGGCTTCACATAGTGTGATTGCGACAGAGAGATTCAGTGAAAACAACCTTCAAAAAGAAACCTGAAAGAATTATCACATACATGTGACATAAGTTCATCAAGATTGTCAGCCAATCAGTCTGCCTCGTTGTAATTGTCCTGACATGCACACCAGACTTATGTGATGAAGGATTTCAAGTTTTCATTCTAAGGTTTCCTGATAGGTATAATGAACAGACAAAGTAGGTCCATGGTTTCTGAAGTTCAAAGACTGGACAGTTGTAAAACATATGTTAACCGGGAAAGGGAAATTGAGTTGATTCCTCAAAAACAACCTGCCTAAGATTCTGTGAAGCCTCATCATGGGTTTTGTATGTGTGGGCCAGCTTGAAAACTTTTGATCCACTTCAGTTTACCGATGCATTTACAGTGAATGAAATGGGATGCATTAGAGAACGTTTTATTAACATAGCAGTCCCATGCTTCTAAACACAACAAGAACAACAAAACGATATAATAATAATAATAATAATAATAATAATAATAATAATAATAATAATAATAATAATAATAATAATAATAATAATTACAACAATAATAACGATAATGATGATAATAATAATAATAATAATAATAATAATAATAATAATAATAATAATAATAATAATAATAATAATAATAATAATAATAATAATAATAATAATAATTTAAGCCCAAAAGGTAAGGATGAACATACATGTAAAATTGTGATGTTACAAATAAAGCATAATACAACGGCAATTGTACCCGTAGTCTCTAATAGTGCAGTCATGAGATCTTTTAGAAACATTAGAACATGTTTGATAATGTTGCACTGCGTGGTTTCTACAAGTTTCTTCTGAACCTTGTTTACCATTTTGTTTACATCCGGAATATCCACTCACTACCAAAGAATAGGTATACCAACTTTCTTGAGCAGTACCAACTCTCGCTGTGCGGCTACATCAAGGTGTGATCATGGAGGGAGAAAATTTGTTTTCTTCCTTCATGGTATGGCATACCAAAACTGGTATAAGGGAAACGGATTTAGGACATGTTGATGTTCTGCTATCAATATAAACATCCGGTTTCATGTTGTCAGTAACATGTATACCGTAAATGTATAAATTGTCAATAATGGAGAACGACGTCTCTCCTAGATGCCAGTTTATATCACTGTAAATGAGTCTGATCCAACTATGATATATTTTGATTTCTTCAAACCATATCTGAAACGTAATTTATGGGCATAATCAGTACACATATTAAATAAGTTTTGTAATATAGGAATGGTAGAATAAAAAGTCATCTGCAAATGCAAATGAGATATATTATTATTGTCGATATAAATTTAAACACCACATCACCCATTGCCAACTTTGGAAATGGGGTCGCCAATAAAACTGTTGAAGGAGAAACCGTCTCTTGCCAAAAGGTGTGACTAATTTCACCATTCTGTCATACAATGTGAAGTAATTCTGAATTCCATCTCTAGAGGAATAACCAGTCGTGATACGTGATAAACATTCTAGTTTCTTTCAATGTAGAGCATTGTGCCAAATAATGTAAAAACACTTTTCAGCATTAAAACTGCACATAAACACCGAGGACTTACTGTTTGCAAAATAAGTTGAAATATAGTCAAGCATAGCACAACACATTGGCGCCTTGCATTACGGAAGCCAAACCAGTGACCATGCACAATGTCTTTTGGTAGCATAAACATCCCCGCATACATTGAACTTAACATTATGAGCCTGTAATTGGGCGGATCATTTGGGTTTAAAGTTGCCTTCTTTAACACCGACACAATTATCCCAGTATTAAAGACAGATGGAATAATATGCCTTGAGAATAGAATGGAATAAAAGGGAGCTAAATGCCTCTTGAATATCAAACAGCAAAGATCCTATCTGGACTTAGGGACGGATTACTTTTTCACCTAGGTATCAATAAGTCGATCGTACCCACCGACACATTGATGTTAAATCTATCATTCTATTGTTCAACATATGCCGCTTCAACAAAAGAATTAATGTCCCTCTGTGCATCAGTAAAAACAGCTTACTGTGCTGCATCATGTTGCTGAAGTGATCACCAAATTGATTACAGTAAGCATAGAGACTGCTTTCTTTCCAGCACATATCTTTAAGAAAAAGGACATCTTTCTTGTTTGTAATAATGAATTTAACCCTTTCCACGTCTGAATAAGACTGAGTCCATAGCTTTCCTTGGCATAATTAGGCTTAATACACCCACCCCACCCCCAAGGAAAACGACTGACTCGGGGATCGCCACCATAATAGGTCTCTCTACAACCCTCAGGAAAAATGTTTCTTATTAATTTGGTACTTACCTGAAAAAGCAGACGACAATTTACATCCGGACGCTATTAGATGATTTAAGCGGAAAGGGGTTAATCTTGACTTATACCTTTTGCTAATACATCGTCTCGACGACCGTCTTAAATCTTTCTGAAACTAGCTAATCAGCATCAAAGACTAGACCTGTGTGGGCGTCTTATTGTCTGGGCATAGTTGCCACCAGTGACGTTTCTTATATCATGTGTACCTCAGGTTACTTAGTTGTGGACACCAGCATGACACAGGTTTATCATCGCTTAAGTGCAGAAATTCCTGTGTCAATAGGGGATTCCTTCAAAGCACTAAATTATGTTTCATTCTGATTGTACCAGCCTCATGTGAGGAGATTTTTCATACGTCTATCACAGGTAGCTGCAGTAACTTCAACCCAAAATTTTCTTTACATTTCACATTCTTTTAACGGTTGAGCCACTTGGGAAAAGATTTTAGATACATCTAAGACAGGTAGATACATAATTTAACTCAAGTTTTCCTTCATATTGAGCATTCGTTGCAATGGTTGTGCCGGTCACCAGAAAGAGTGGACTTCAAATTGCTTGAGCGTGTAGAACGATTGGCACTTTGAGCATAACCACCAGCATTAAAAGAATAAGTATTTGTGGAAGAGTCAATTTAAATTTAGTAAGCGAGTTCTCAATTTGTTCCAAAACTATTCTGATTACACACAGGCACACGCGCGCGCACACACAGACACACAGACACACATGCACACACAAAGGCCCCACTGCTTGCTTTGAGGTCCAACCATGTGCAGCCACAAAAAGGCTGTATGCAGGAAAGGCAAGTGCCTTAAGAATGTCATTTGCATATAGGACAAGGCAATTGCCTTCAGGATGTCCTTGTTCAAGGACAAGTGCTCCTATGTTTTACATGTTATGGTTCCACCATAGTACATGTAGGCGTAATTGAAACATGTTACAAGAAAGAGAACCGAGTGCATATATTAAATTTTACAATTCCATAGGATAGATTCGTGCATTTAAATTGTGGGTGTTTCTCAAAGGTAAATTTATAAATCTAGAACATCTGGCTTGCTGATGTACTTGAATTTGAAAGGCCGTGTCCACGAAAACCCAGTATTTCCGGGAATCATGGAACGCAAATGGTGTACACATATAATATCAAAGTAAAACATCAGATCCTATTTTAGAATTTTGAAATGGTCAAGCTGTAGTGAGTGACACGATGTGACAGAAAATGTGATAGGACATGAAACACGAGATACCACATAATGTTGCATACAATATAAACCATCACATCACATGAGTCTATCAGGTCTTCACATGTCAAGATATATCTATGACCACATATCATATGGCATAAGACATGACATGTCCTGACATCAATGTCCAATGACATGAAAGAGGATGTATGCAATCATTGCCACTCGTTGATATTGTAGCCCTGAATGACGCTAGAGAAGACAGAGTCCATAGACATTCTGTAAAAGCAACTAACATAACAGACATAAACATCACTGTCGTGTGAGGTGTGGCATGTTATTTATCTTCATTATATGCCACATGCTGCCATGTCACATCATGTCATATCATATACTGAACCCCAATGAAAAGTATCCACATGCCAATTTTGAAGTATTTTATTGTTTATACTTGAAACATTTCATACCTAGACGTGCTTAGAACTTAACAAAGCATTCACTTTTCTGGCGTAAAAATAATGTCACGCTCTACCGACATTAACGTCACTTACAGGCAAAAAATGTCATTAACTGCCCTAATTGAAAGTCACACAAATTTTTCTGTTCAATATGGGATGTGGCCACCTCGAGCATCAACACATGCTATACATCTGCGGCGCATACTGCTGACCAGGGTTTGAATTCTGTGTTGGGGAACATTATTCCATTCTTCCTGCAGAGCTTGGATCAGCTGGTTTCGGGTAGTAGGCCTAGGTGTCCTCCGTTGAATACCTTGGCCTAACTGATCCCACAAATGTTCAATAGGGCTCAGATCGGGTGAGAACGCTGGCCATTCCATGACATTGATGTTGTTCTCATTGAGAAAGTTCATTGTTAATCTTGCAGAGTGTGCACGTGCATTGTCCTGCTGAAAGATCGCCAGATCTTGATGCTGCTCCATAAATGGGACCATGTGCGGCTCCAGCACCTCATCAATGTACCGCCTAGCATTGAGGATCCCTTGAATGACCACTAGGGGTGTCCGGTAGCGGTTGCTGATGCCTGCCCACACCATGACAGAGGGTCCACCCCATCGATCTGCCTGACGGACACAGGCATCTGCATATCTCTCCCCAGTCCGGCGCCACACACGTTCTCTGCCATCTGCTCTGCTGACACAAAAACGGGACTCGTCAGTAAAAAGGACGGTATTCCACTGCTGGCGAGTCCACCTGGAGTGTGCTCTACACCACTGCAGTCGTCTTTCTCTTCTGGGTTGGGTCAGCAGGTTACCCCTGTAAGGTCTTCTGGCTGTTAGGCCACTGCTCCTCAGTCGCCTCTCCACAGTAGAACTACTGACAGGACGGTGATTCACCCCTTGAGTCTCACGGGCTGTTTGGGCTGCTGTACGGAAACGGTCTCGCAGGTGCATCAGCCGGATGTGACGGTCTTGGCCAGGTGTTGTCACTCTTTCTCGGCCAGGCCTAGGCCGATCATCTACGGATCCAGTTTCTTGTTGCCGTTCAATTAGTCGTTGGATGGTGCGCCGAGTACACCCCATTCTTTGTGCGATTTGAGTGATTGGGACTCCACCCTCTGCAAGCCCCAAAGCATGGTGTCTTTGACCTTGGCTCAGACGCGGCATGATCGCCTCAACACACCTGAGACCGCTGGCTTTTTTCTTGGCTGAACATCCCTTTTTAAAGCCACTGAAAACATCAGGTCATTTTAGCCATCCAATAGGAGTGGTGGTCAGAAGCCATATTCGGTGCACAAAAGTCACATGCATTATGTAACAACCCAGCAAAAGTTAAAAAGTTGTCCTGAATGACCCTGATGTAGGCTCCAAACCATGCATATATGCACACACAGTACTTAGTAACTTACAAAATTAATGTGTTAATTTTTTTATGTGGATACTTTTCATTGGGGTTCAGTATATAATGTCCGATGTGATACCATATATCATATCATCATGATCTGTGCAGGTTTTTTTTTTTTTTTTAATCACGGAACGGACAGGGCTTGAACCAACAGCCTTCAGCCCCAACCACTCAGCCCAAAATGAGTAACGCATATGTCCACTGAAGCAAATCCCCGTTCTAAAATGAATGACACAACAGAGACAGGTCAGCGTGAATGCTATAAACGACACGGCCTAGTTGATCGTGTTGAATCCAGTATATGTATATGTATTGTGTTAGGAGTTTTCCCTGCTCCGCTGCATCATTTTTCACAATTATAAATAAATCATCATTAATTAATGGTTATATTGTTACCCTTCTGCACAGGGTTCAAATGAGAAAGGTCATGGCAGATTTTTAGATACAAATGATTCACTGACCACTGCAGCCGATGAATGTTTTGACAATAGCAATTTAAGCATGTCGTTAATATTTGATTTGGATGGAATAATTTTCATCCAAGAAAATATACCAGGCATAGCTTTCATATTTTCCTTTCATGTAAAAAAGTGGGCCACGTAGAAAAGACCCAAATTACACGTGCACACATGTGAACAGTAGTAGATTTTCTCTGCTCAATTTGTCATTTGTGAAAAATGAAAGAGTTGGAATGAAATAGTGGTCTTCTTGTCATGTAAGTTGTATTTTTCTTTGATTCTAGATTGTTTCTGCATAAAACAGGTCACCCGTTTACTCTCCATATGTAAGGTATCATTTTGGACCAGTCTGGTAATGATTTCTTTCAGAGTTGTATTGAACTTTTTAATCTTTCCAGTTACCTAGAAATTGCATGCGCTAAAGATCTTAACATTGTATGATCTTAACATTTAACTGTTGACATTGATATGTGATTATGAATGATGGATTTCAGCGATATAAAAATATGAAAAGAAGTTTTTATTTAGAGCTCTGTGGGCCATCTTTGAATATTTTGATGGCAAAGGATAAGTTTTTGTCAATCAGCTCAATGGCCATAAGATTGAGATAAAACTCGTTTCGTTTCTCAGGCACTCAAAACAGTATTATTAGATCTATTGTAAAAGAATTTGTATTTGTAAGCTGACACAGACAAGTCATCTATTCTGGTTGTCTCTTGTCTTGAAACATGTAAACGACGGCTGTGGTTTGTCAGCTGTCTGTTCTCACGTCAGCTTTTACAGAATATTCTTGTACATTGCATAACGTACATGTGCTGCTATGTACCATAAAGCTCAATGGCATCAGCCGTTTACTGGTCTCTCAACGTAGAAAGTGAAACAAGTCCCGTATAGCTTGCTTTACTTTGGCCAGATTTCTTCACTGAATTGTAATACTCCTGATAATTTACAATCCCGCATCTTTCGGCGATTACACCTTGAAATTCTTCCTGTGGTGCTTGTTTGCTTCCGGTAAACCTTACTTCATTTTAAAACAATGATCTGACTGCTCGTGATCTGTAAATATTGTTAACTTTGCTCCGTGTAGATATAGTCTACGTTTCACACACAGTACATCATTACGTAAGCCTCTGGTTCGATAATGAGATCACAATCGGCCTCTTGACAATTGATTATTGTCTTTTAAAGTGTCGTTGATTCATCTTCAATAAGCATCCACTTGACTAGGGCATCAGGTATGCAAATTGTTGAATTGGTGAGTGGCGTTGGGATCAGTGGTAGTTAGTTCCTGAATGGTAGTCCATATGGATTTTCTTTTTCACTGAACACATCCACACACACACACACACACACACACACACACACACACACACACACACAGAGTCATATATATATATATATATATATATATATATATATATATATATATATATATATATATATATATATTTATATATATATAAAGTGCTTACTTGGTACGATTGTGTTCCATATTCTTTTGTCTATTTACCATGACAAAAAGGGATTTGGTATCCATAGCTGAGATAAACTTTTTCTACCATTTGGGCAAAGAGCAGTGATTGTTGAAAGTGGGTTTAATGTAATCATTCACTCCATGTCCTTGTTTCAAACCATTATGGCCAACAATCATCGTGGGCTTATTTCTCCCGACAGTGAGAGCCTTCATTGTGCAGCATCACACACGTTCACATCAGGTCTCGGTCCACACACGAAGTATCCTGATTGTATTGCTTGCAATAAACTTTGAACGTGTCTGATGCCAAAGAGTCCGGCTGGCTCCAGCGTGAAGTAGCGCATGTGAGTCTGTTCAATGTTAGTTCTGAATGACATTCGTCGATCTGCAGTGCTCGTTAGAGTATTAAGTTTAATTGTGGGTGTGCTTCTGTTGCGTGAGCAAAGAGATACTCCTGAGTCCACTTTATGCCTGTCAAATAGTGCCATCACGTGACCTAGTGAGCAGTAATAACAAATGTCTATATTTTACCAATTAGCTCACTAGTTATTTGTTTTTTATTTTTTGTTTGTCGCTTGATTTTAAGCAATTTTCTGCAACGCCCCTCATGCACCAAACTTGGCCAATCTTGCATGTAGAATTATATCATATGATTCCATGATTTAGGAAACTTTATCTAATCACCCTGTGCAGAGAATGATATTATTTAGCTAGCATCTTATGCTTCGAAAAATCGATCAAATTCCTCTGATTGTAGCCCGGTTAAAGTGCTAGACGCAACATGTATTATGCGTTCCGGAAGTGTACTTAGAACCATGGGTAAAATAACTAGCACTTCTGTATTATGCCTCCCGGAACTGTACTTAGAATCATGGGTAAAATAACAAGTACTTCAGTATTATGCCTCCCGGATTTGTACTTGGAGCAATGGGTAAAGCCAGTACCACTTCTTCGCCCACTCCCTGAAATATAAAGGAGTGTTGTCGTCACACAGTCAAGACGTCTTAATCAAGCTCTTCATGTGGTCCAACAGAATTATGTACTTTGCCATTGCTGATATTGTCTTACATCTTGCTGACGTTTTCTGAAAATGTTATGAGATGTTGCATATTGTTGTGTCATTTTTTTTGTCAGGGTAACCTTTTCCAAGTTACCGGCATGTCCAGCAACCTATTCGGTGAATTTAGAAGGGCAAATTCTGAATCACACTGTGCTCTGTGGGTTTCCCTCGAAGATTTTCCTTCTTTTCTAAGACATCCTGTTCTATTTTACTATTGATAACAAAGGATTCATCTTGCTTTATCAGAGAAACTGCTTATAGTTATATGAAATCAATATGCTTGACCAGACACTGTCTGTTACAGTTTTGAAATAATCAGCTTGCAGTGTTTCACAATATTCAATGTAATACAATTGTGCTTCAACCACGCAATTTGTGCTGACACTCAAAGTTCAGGCGCTGTCAATGTGTCTAACACACTATATGCCAATATAGAAAATCCAATGGCAGCTACAATTCTACTTGATCCTGGAAATGCAAGCCAATTATGTGAAGTGCCGCGCCAATTCATGTTTGTATATTGCATCATTCGTTTACAGAAAATGCTTCCTGTCTCAAAGGGCAGCGTCTACTTCTTCACATCAAAATTAAATGAGAGTCCCCCTATGTCTGGCTCGGCAGTATGTGTGTACTGGCATTTGTACCCGGTTAATATAACCATGTGGCAAATAGGCGAGGCATGCAGGCTTCCAAATTGATGTAGTTCATTGTAGTCTTCCGTAAACAACCCAGCTTGCCAGCTTTCCAAAACCGTTCATTTTTAAAGCAAATACCAACCGAAGGCATTATCTATCTATCTATCTATCTATCTATCTATCTATCTATCTATCTATCTATCTATCTATCTATCTATCTGTCTGTCTGTCTGTCTGTCTGTCCGTCTGTCTGTCTGTCTGTCTCTCTGACTGTCTGACTGTCTGTCTGTCTGACTGTCTGTCTGTCTGTCTGTCTGTCTGCTTGTATATACGGTACCACTATTACAAGAACTGTGAGGGCGGTAAGATGAGACAAATTCATGACCAGATTTACAGGAAATGTAGATTTCAGGGACTGACTTTTCAAAACGTGCTTTGTGCTTTGTTGGTGTACATACCAACCAAGTGGCAACTGGGCTACAACTGGTGGATGATTCTTTGTACAAAAGATCCAACTTGTCACACAATGAGCGCATTCTATTTTTTTTCTTGAAGTGTTATCATACATGTAGAAAGTAAGGAGAGATCTAAACAACCTCCATAATCCGAGTCAGAGCAGGTGACTCAAATATCCTTATATGACAGAGCACGACTTAAATCTATGAAGAATAATTTTGACGTATTAAATGTAGGCTACTATAATATCACATGTGGGCATAGAAACAACATAGAAACCCCGAACGTATTCAAGATTAAGCACTGATGAAGGAGGAAGTTTTGCTGATAATTGCGCACCACCAAGTTAGGCCATGAGGGAAAGTTAATAAACCTTTGAAACCTTCAGTAAAGACAGTCAACAGCTTTCCATGTCGCATATTGGGCACCAAGTCTTCTTATCTCTGAAAGCTATTGCCCAGACCATGCCATTTTGCTATGGAGGTCTAGCCTGTAATTTACACTTAGATCGTTCCCATAAACAGGGGCTGAAAATGCTGAAGTTTGATACGTTCATCCTCCGACAGAACAATACCGCAGCCTACCAATCACTACTTCGTGTCTATTTTCAAGATTTGTGTCTGGAACCCCGACGTGTTGAAAGCCCCCCCTCCCCCCCCGCCCTCTTGGGACACATGTTTGTCCACATATCATCATAATCATATCAACAGCATCATAACAAGCTTTAACCATTACACACATGACTCCACTGATGTTATAATATATATATATATATATATATATATATATATATATATATATATATATATATATATATATATATATATACATTATTATGAAATTAGAAGATGCTGATATAATCAAACATACTGGGACATTTTTCGACCAAGTGACTAAAGTTAGAGGTCTATTTTGATGATATATATTTTCTAAATAGCATAAATATCCCCAACATCCACTTGCAGTTTTTGTTTTGCAGGCGACCCTTTGGGGCCAACGCCGGCCAGCCCACCGCAGCGCGTTGTAGGGCGGCAGGGCGGCGATGTAGTGAAGAGTGTTCTTTTTTTCTTTTTTTTTCTTTTTCTGAAGAATGAAGTGGAATGTAGTCTAGTGTCGTGATGTGATGTATTGTTTTGTATTATATTATATTGTATTGTATCGTATTGTGATTCATGTATATATTTATGTGTTTTGACTGACAGAAAACCATGTATGTATATAGTGCAGTTAATAAAGTCATTCATTCATTCATTCATTCATTCATTCATATATGTATATATATATATACATACATACATACATACATACATATATACATATATGAAACAATGTTCTTTTGCCTAACAGAACAGGATCATTTCTTGGAACAGAATAATCGTCACATTCTGAAAACCAAGTACTCCAAGAGGCATACTTCTAACTTATATACCTTGCCAAAGGTGGTATAAGATGCTCGATAACGAAATGGACGGATACAGAGAGAGAGAGAGAGAGAGAGAGAGAGAGAGAAACAGACAGACAGACAGACTTTTGCGTTGATGCACACGTACAAACAGCAAAGTTTCTTTGTACGAGTCGTCGTTAATTACCACGATCTTCAGCATGTAGTGCAGCTTTGATATAATATCCAGACGTCAAGTAAGAATGACAGAGTTGTCACACTGCCAATATCTGAATAACAAAGTTGGTGTTTTCTGTTTTCTACTGATGGGTCAACACGTTCCTGGTGACGTTCAGGGCATACCGTTCATCCAAAATAATCATGTTGAAAAAATTAACTTCAAAAATTGGACTTCTCATGGACCGAATTAGTACTTTCCTGGAAAATTATTCACATGTAT